>BSBM01000762.1:5017500-6217500 GCA_027924585.1 Larix kaempferi | reverse complement strand
TCGTGTGGTAGCACACCAGGCGCGCTGAGGGCTCGAATGATGAGTGTGTATGCGTGCCTGGAGCAAGCCGCGCCGCGGACACTTGGGTGTTACGAGCATGAAGTCCCTTCCGAGATGTCTAGGCATGTGGTGATAGTTCAAAGCTTCGTGGTCCCTATGACCACAAAGGATGGGGGTGGCAGCCCCCTGGTCTTGGTAGTATGTGCTTACCGGCGTGAAACAGATGTGCTGAAGCCGTTGGCCTGTTTCGCACCTCAGTGTTGTTTGTAAACTTCTTCTCTGTCTGCACCCGATTCCTCGAGACTGGAGGATGAGTTTGAGAGGTACATGACAACAAGCCGAGGGATGACCACTTTCGGGTGAGAAGTACATGACAATGAGTCGACGATTAATGCAGCAGAAGGAGCAGGACAACACCGCTTGATCCAGACAACAAGAACAGTTGCAGAAACATAATTCATCCATAGCAGAGTCTGAGTACACCATGTCCTGCTGACGTGGCTCTAGGGTGAGCCACAAGATTGTGTTGGGGGTCTATTGGCAGGCGGTTTGGTAAGTTATCATCATGGATGCTGCGACAAGTCAAAAGATATCGCGGAAGGCGGAAAGTTGGGCGCAAAAGAGAATATTTTATGTATTTTTGGGTCAAATATACCACGGTATGCGGGTTTTTGGGTCATTTGGACCATGTCAGTTAGATCTTGGGTCATTTGGACCGTGTCAGTTAGATTTTGGGTCATTTGCTCAAAGTGTCGGTTGGGAAGTTGTTAGTAAGTGGACAAGCAATGTAAAGGCGGAAGCCTATATAAAGTCATAGAGTTGTATGTGTTGAGGGATATAGATCGGGGGATTATGCATCTTTTGGTTGTGTATCTAAAATCGAAAGTTATCTGTGAGATCTGTACTTTGGAGATATTGTATCTGGGTTTTGCGGGATTAATATGATGTGACAGAGCTATTTTGTGCAATCCCTGTGTTTCTTCTGATTGTCTATGGTAATGCATGTTGCGATATGAATCCACGAATGATGTAATGTTTCTTTGTTGCAATAATTGCTTTACTGTTATGTTTGATGCGATGATGAATGGTTCTGTTGAATGATGCTATGAATATAAACAATGTCTGAGTGAATTGCATAGATCTATTTCTGAAATGTTGCAACAAGTTAAGTGATTAAGCCGCAATATCCTCCTTCATTGGGCAGAAACATGGTTCCGTCAACTCTCCCTTGAACATCTTGGGTGAGACCTCATCTGCTCTGCAGGTGTTGCTAGACGGGATAAAACCTATCTGGGTCGATGCTCAGGGAGGTCGTGGTGGGTTGGTGTCGATAGCGATGGGAACCCCTATCGACTGGGTTTGCGTCAACAAATGGTTATGTTGTCAGGATCGTGTGTGAAGTGAAAGGAGGATATGTTGTGGCATCCAACGCAACCGGAGATACAAAGCTGGTTTGATCAGAAGTTACAAGAATTCGCTGAAGAAGAAAGTCGGAACACTCGACTAACAGTAGATCAGTGATTGGAAAGATATATTCACAATGGTCCGCATGAATATTTTTTTTGCGAATTCCGAGTTATCTTGTATGAATGGTTGGCAAAGTTGACCTTTTAGAAGAAGAACTTCCAAGGTGGTGAGCCGACGACTTGGACCCCAGAGCTGATCCAGGAGTTGTAGTAAGTTGACAACAAGGCGTTGCGGGCTGTCGAGGTTTGGCTCGATAGCATATTGGAAGGGTATATCACTGAATTTGCGGTCGATACCCAAAAGTCTTATAGTGAAGCTGAAAGATATTTCTTCCGCGGACCTTGGGGAAGGTTTCTGTTGTCGCTCCAACTGTCCATTAAAATGCTTATTTGCGAGAAGGGTATATTGAAGATGCATCTGGATCAGTAAACATCTTGGTGGGAGGAGGCCATGGGTATCGCGATAGCGGGGGGGGCGGTACATGGAAGGATAAGGGGTAGATGGGTGCAGGTCATGATGAGATTGTGAGTGAAGCCGAGGAAGAGAGTGATCTTACAAGGGGAGGAGCAAGGTTTCTACAGGAGAAGAGGAAGAGGATAGGAGAAGGTCCTGCTGTGATCGAACCGCAAGGCCACGAAGGAAGACCACACGGGACGAAGTGACTTCACAGTCCGGACAAGAACAACCAGGCTACGCCCAGGATAGAGGCAGGTCCAAACCCAATGGTAGTGTACCCACACCTTCGCTCACTATCTGTCAACCAATGAGAAACACAACCTTGACACCACCGTGTCAACAAAACTTGATTGCTAGTAGTTCAACAATTGCGAGAAGGAAGCCCAGAATGGCGGGCGAGGATGAGAAGTTGCCACTGTTTCATGGAAACGGGACAGATAACCCTGAACAGTACTGGTTTTTATGTGAAGCGTTATGAACCGTGAAGCAGATTACTGATAATAATGCTAAGAAAGGACAGTTAGCAACAACTCTACGAGGTCGTTCATTAGATTGGTTTATGAAGTTTGTTCTAGTCCCTACAGGAGCTCCGGAGAATACGCTAGATGATATCAAGAATGAATTGATCGCATAATTCAAGAAACGCAAGTCGGAAGCACAGTATATTACAGAGCTGAAAGAAAGTAAGCAATACCCCAATGAAACAGTGTGGGACTTTGACCAACGATTCAAAACGCTAATGGCAAGGGTTAGTTTTGATATGAGCACTATCCAACACAAAGAATGGTTCATCGCGGCATTACTTCCGCACATTTGACTACCGCTGATGCAACAGAACATTACAACGCCCAGCGAAGCTTTGTAGATTGCAATGCGGTTGGAAGCGTCACCAATTGGTGAAAACGCGGCTGGGATGAAATAAGCTTATTTCATTTACTAAGCTTCATAAATATTAAATGAAATGCTTTCAAGGTCTATATTTGTGCAGAAATGATCAATCATAGAACCATAACTTATTGTAGGTTTAGTTGTTTTTAACTTTAGTTGGTTAATGTCCATGAACAATTGCAAATTTTTTTTTAGATGGTTTCTTTGAAAATGTCAATGTTGAAGTCACCAGCAAAAACTATAGGTATGTTGTTGTTGTTTTCAGTTAAAACAGAACTCAGGACATGAAAATTTTTTTTGGATTTCTATTTGGTTTGTTATAAATATTCACAATTTTTAGAATATTGTTAGGAAGCTTAAGGTCATTCACAATTGCCTCAGTTGAATTCTCTTTATAAATGGTTTTTTTAAGGATAAAAATATTTTTTTATCACTGTAAGGAGTCCATGCACTGAATACGCTAAAATGCAATTGTAATGGTCTCCAAAAATTCTATTTTCAGGAGGCACATGCATATGAGTTCCCTGAAAACATAGAATGTCTGATTGCATTAGTTGAATGTCATTTTTAACATCATCAATATGCAAAATCAAGCTTCATGTGTTTAGAGAAGATATGAACATGCTACCAGTAGTTGGAATTGAGTTTAGACCATATTGAAATTGCAAAGATGCATTTTCCTCTAATCGGTTTAATACAGCAATAACATTTTTTGAAACATAATTATTTTTTTATTTTTTTTGTTGTTGTTGCAATTTGTTTACAAGATAGAGATATTCAATGTTCCTTACCCGAGACAATGTAGTGTAAACATGACCATGTTTTGTAACTCCTTTTGGGTTGAATGCCATTTTTTCTAGTGTCAACTCTTGATCTCTATGGATTGTTCGAGCACATGCTAGTTGAACTGGGAATTGTGTCCGAATAAGATTTTTTTTACTACCAATGGAGACCCGTGTTGTCATTCTTTTGATATGTGTTCATCTAGGAATAACTGGAGTTGTGTTGGCATGATGCATGGTGCTCTTGCAATTGAACCGATTGTAGGGTCTGCAAAAATCAATCCATATAATGTATGGGAATGATGGGTCAAAGTGCTTGAAAACACCATCTGCACCATTGACAAGACCATCTTCAATTGAATAGTTCATGCCTATTATTTCAACAAGCATGTCTCTTTTAAGGGTTATTATAGAAGGAAGTTGGATTCTCTTTTGTGCATCAATAAAGTTGTCACTTTGATCAACTTTGGTGTCATGAGAAACAAAAGTAAATTCTTTTGTTTTGACAAGTGACAACATCTTGGAGTTATGTTGTTGCACATCTTTGTTGCAATAATAAATATAGGGGAACAACAGGTCAACCGGTGGTGGTATATGGAAATGTTGATTCAAATAGTCAATATATTCAAAAGTTTGTTTCCCTTTCCATATTCTATTTAGAATAGAGATAAATGTCTCATTTGTTTGCCTAACAACAATTTTGAGTTCATAATATTCTATGGAATCATTCCAAAAACTATAAGGGAATTTTTGTTGTTGGAAACTAGGAAATTCAAAGATCCAAGAATCATGGACAAGTTCCGCTTGGAAGAGATCTCCACATAAAATGACATCGATATTTGCAAAACTCCTAGTAGTTGTATGCATTATTTCCCGAAATTGTTTGTCTATGTTAAAAATCATTCGAGAACCCATCAAAGAAATTTCATCAAGCAATAGCACATGTAGTTGTTCATAGTCGTTGCTTAAAACATCTAGTGTGTTTGAGCTTAGTGGAAGTAAATGGGATGAGCTCAATGCAAGTTTAAAGTAAGAGTGAATTTTTAGTCCATTTGCATGATATGTTGCTTTTCCTATGAACGCAACACAACTCATTTTCTTTTCAATGGATCGTTGTCGAGCTGCTTGTCATAGAAACGTACAAGTGCATCGTAAAGATATTTTGCAGTATGTGTTTTCCCTGTTCCAGCGCTTCCTATCAGAAACACGTGAATTGGCTTTGTAGGGTTGTTCTTCTTTCTTGCAACAATTTCTTTCGCAATAGCTTGTTGCTCAACATTTAGAGTTCTTCTAGTTGCAAAATATTTATCCGTGCTAGGTATAAATGGTTTGTCTAATAAATTGGAAATATTTTTGGTCTTTTGACAGTTGTCTTTTTCTTTTGTAAAGAAGATCATTACGAATATCATATTCTTCAAAAAGGTTGGGTTGATTCTTGTTGATGTTTGCTACGTCTGAGCCAGATGCAATTACAAGTTGTGCCTCTGTTTTGTCCTTTGCAATATCAAGATCGCCCCATTTTGTTACAGGTCTAGCTATGAATTTTTCTTCGACATAATCTATTTGTTTTTTGTATTTTCCATATGCTTCTGTCCATGTTTGTAGCGGATGCTCCAATATCTTAAGAAGGTTTCTGTGAGGAACAAAAAGCAAAAGTTTTTCTCTTGCAAAGCTTTTGGGGTCCTTCTCTCTGTTGTATCGAATATAGCGAATGATACATGCTCTACTTCTTTTGATTGTTTTCTCATGAATCAAGCAAAAGGAAGATGCGTATTCAGCCAAACAAATATTTTCAAGTTCATGAGGGCGCTCAATGTATTTGTCTATAATAGAAGGACAAATGATGTTTTCAAAATCATCAGGTTATTTTTCTAGCAATAACAGTTTCTTTAAAACAACAGTTCTTTTATCCTCTGGGGCAGTGTCGACGAAAATTGTTCTCCTTGAAGATGAATGAAGTGGCAAGGATAGTACTATATGGACTGTTTGTCTGATGGACATTTGTTGCATGTTTAAAAGCATATTTCCAAGTCTTCTTATTGTTTCAAGTTGTCCACAGTTATTGGAAAGAGACTCTTCTTTAAGGCCATTGTCATAGGACTATCTAATTTTGTTATGTATGAGCTTGCGTATGTTGCAATAACATAAGCATCTAGAATGAATTGAGTATGAGTATTTTCCTGCCACAAATTAGGAACAACTTTTGCAAATGGATTTATCCAAATATATGAAGGATGTGTTCTTAGCAACAACGTTGGTTGATTACTCAAAGCAATATTTCAATGTACTCAACCCTATTGAAATTTAACTCTTGTAGGAACAAATCGAAGGACATGTTTTTTTAGTATTCTTTAGACTCAAGAACCAAAGAAAGGAGTTTTTTTCTTTTCGTCAAGGTTGCTCAATTCATTTTCAAGAGGTTCCAAAACTATTATTGTATCAACATGAGGCATTGGGAATCGAAATCTGCATTTGGGATGACAATTTTTTTTACATGTCCTTGTGTGACGATGCGTTTGAATCTTTTTATCAATTCTTTAGAAAGCAAAGATGAATCGGTTGAGATATAACAATCAACAAAATAAACTATTTCTGTGTTTGTGTTTTTGCCATAAACTAGTGCATTTTCAATCCAAAAGAGACCATGTTCATGTTCATTTCCTCTTTGTTGGAATTCAGTACTGAAGAAAAATTCATTGACCTTGCCAAAGAGAGAATTATTTTTCAATATCAAAGACTTGAACGCATTCATTTTATGTCTACACTAACGGCTGCAAACTATAGGATGTTGTCTTATCAAATCATCAATATCATTGTCTATAGATGAAGAAGAGGGTTCTTCATGGTTTTTGTTTTCGAAAAGTTTCAAATCATCACACAAAGGTTTCCAAAGATGCTCAACATATGTGAAGCTGACAAAAAAATTTGGCGGCCCTAGTTTTCGGATCATTGAGAAAAGGTCTTTCTTCATGTTGTCAAAATAGTCAGGAGATTTTCGAATGGCTTTCAAACTGCGATAAGCAATTGAATATTTCATGATTTTTTCAAGGTTGGATTTTGATTTCACTTCTTTGGTTAGTTTTTTTCCTTTCAATTCTCCTATAGGAATAGAAATCCAACCAGAACTAGAGATTTAACCCAACAATATTTTGACTATTTTGAAGAACAAATATGTAGGATGTACTTCAAATTCTATGTTCTCATGTTGGAGCTCCCATTGTGTTATTTGTTGATATTTTGAAGAACAAATATGTAGGATGTACTTCAAATTCCATGTTCTCATGTTGGAGCTCCCATTGTGTTATTTGTTGATATCGAAACCGTTTGTAAATGTCATCGGGTCGGTTGAATTCATAGAAATGTGTGGGGGAAATGGAGCTCTTCGGAGAATCTGTCTTGAAAAATTCCCAAGGCTCGGTGGTTTTCAGAAGGTGCAATTTCTATGAGTTTATTAGCCACGTCATCAATGAGATGTGTTTCACCATATCCATGCACCAAGTTCTATGTTATTGGTTCCATTTCTCTTTCATGAATCTTTTCATTGGTTTCTTCGGGGATTGCATAAGTTTCATCTTCATCACTCGAATGTGCAATCGAAGTTTCAACGAATTGTTTCTTTACCAATTCATGGAATTTTGGCTCCCAATCTATAACCACTTCAACATTTTCTAATTTGTAAAGTTCCGTAGCACAAATATTTTTTAGTGCAAGCATGACAATGTTTGGATGAACATTTCCAGAGATATAGGCATTCTTGTATTGCAATTTTCGCTTCAACAAATGTCATGTCATCACCAAGATTCCTTGGCAAAGCATTTTGAATTTTGTCCAAGGATTCCGCTACATTGATAACAGATCTGGGCCCGTCTATAACGTAATTGGCGTATTTGGGGAAAATCAATTCTTGGTGACACAAGTCTTTCTTCCAAAGGAGTCAACATGTCTACATAGGGCAAGGAAATGTTCCGTTGAATGTTAATTGGAGTTGCGAAAGTCGGTATCTCTGAATTGGAACATGTTTTTTTGCAATAGTTGCATATATGCTCATTCAATGCAAAACAGGGAAGCATGTCCATCCATGGAAATGATTATAATGAAAGAAAAGTTTTCTCAATTATGTGGCGTAAATCCTTTTTAAAATGCAAGCTCTACAATTAGAACATGTTTAAGTAGGTGTATCTTGAATAGTTTTAAAGTAATGGGTAATAGCCTGTTTAGATTTTCTTGCTCCTTCTTCCTACGAGACTCCTGTAGCACTTGTCGTCGCAAAGTTTTCTTGGTTGTTCGCAAGTCTTTCTTCTTGCTTGAAGTTGTTTTCATCTAGCCCTGTTGGATGGACAGTTGATCTATGTTTTTTTGTGCTTGGAGAATTTGATTTTGGTTGAACTAATTGCTCCATTTGGCAAGTGCTTTGTCTTTTAACAATTTGCCTCTTTGTTTTTTCTTTGCATGGATCAATAGCAATTATTTAATAGCAATTATTTTGCCAATGTATTCGTTAGCAGCCAAGTGGCAGGCAATTGAAATGGATTTTTGTCATTTTTTTTACAATACCAATAGGAAAGCTATTCGATGTGCAATTTTCCCTTGTGGGGAATTTTTTCCTTGGCTTTGGCCTGTACAATGGATGGAAATGCGAATGGCAGTTGTCTATGACATGTTGCAAGAGGAGAACAACTTTGCCAATTGTCTTTGTTGAATAATGGTGGTCCTGAATTTTGCAGGAGCGTGTGTTCCATATAAATATGTTAATTTCCAACATTTCGCAAATCCGTTGAATTGAAAATCGCCCACCATGTATGTGGCCAATGCAAAAAGGCTCTGCCAAATTTATGATAAATGCTTCTCAGCTGGAAAGAAGACAATTTTCTTGCACCATGTCTTTGTGAAAAAAGGTTGACAAACAATATGTTGCTCTAGTGTCATTAGAAACCATGCAATTGTAAAAGGTTTGTGCAATTGCCTTTCTAAGACTTTGACTATCAAAGCTCTTTGTCAACTTTGAGAGCGATTCAAACAAAGAGTCACAACAATGTGCTTCAATTGGACAAAAAATATCAAGGTTCTGTCACATTAGCATCTCTTTGTAGACATTTGTCTCAGATGAAATGTTTAAACATGATTTGTAGAAATTTTCTTTGCAATCGTTGTAAATGAGGCTGCCAATATCCACATGATTTGTAATACAACAATGGTTCAAAGTGACCAGCAGATGGAACATGATCATGGAATAAAAGGTTGAAGCAATTACCAATAGAAGAAGAATTAAAGTGGAGATTTTTTTTCATCGATAATGACCACACAAAAATAGGAACATTCAACCAGTTTGTGAATCACTTAATGCAAAAGATATCACCCCATAGTCCATTCACACTTTATTCATCTGGTTGTGAAGATGTTTGCGACATTCGTTAAAGATGCAGATATTTTATCTTGAAGACCATGCAATTCTGTCAAGTATTCAGATGCAAGTTGCAGGTTTGATGAAGATATTGCGGAAGAGTCTCCTTGTGCAAGGAGAATGCAGAAATGCTCTACAATTGATTGTCTTATTTCAATGGATGGGTATCAGAAATGAAGTAATACAGCCAATGCATTGAACAAGCAATCTCCATTTTTGTAATGGAAAGCTTGTAGCCTAAACAAATGACTTTTTGACAATTCATTGTCAATTTCATCAAGGCCCTGTTTCCTACCCTGTTTCTTAATTGAAATAACAGGTGTTTGTTCGACCATGCAATTAACAAGTCTTCGATTGTTCATGAGATAGAGAGAAGAAAATACAAACCTGCATTCCAAAAAAAAATATAGCCACAAAAACAAAAGAAAGAAAAAAAGCAAATATTTTTTAATAGCTAAAAGTAAAAAGTATGTGCATCTGAAGTAGAGATGACACATGCATCTGAAGTAGAGATGATACAAAGAGAGAGAGGAAAAAATGATAATTGTCTTTGCTAAAGAAAAGTCATGTCGGATTCGGGAACAATTATTTAAACATTAGGAAAACAATGAACAAGGGATTAAAACAAGAGAACGGGACAACACATATCTCTATCAATGAAGCTGTGGCTAAAGAGATGGTGCAACCATTCCATGGAAGTGTTTTTTCATAGACAAAGACAAGGAAAATAATGAATTGACAAGAGCTTAAAACTTAGCACTTTTAACAAATATACACTGCTGCCAAGACTCCACCTCAAACAAAAGACCTGGCCTTGGAAACAAGTTTTACAAACTAGTGGAAGCAATTCAGGAAGTGTATATTGACAAGGTATTGGCAAGGAAAAAGAGATCATCCGATTTTGAGAAGACAATATTCAATTGGAAGAATTCTGGATCCAAAGGTTGAGAATAGATGAAACTATGAGTTTTTCTACTAGGAAAGAAAAGGAAAATATTCAAATATTAGATATTCACAACTGAAACCAGCTAGGCCACCTAACATTATTTCTAAATATGAATAGATTCTTGAATACATAGGCAATGTTTTTAAAAATGTTTTCCAATTGAATGTGGAAAACCACATCATCTATGCAATTGAAGTTGCCAATATCCATTACTAAACTAATGATGGTTAATCTACAATACTTGCCAAAGGGAAGTGCATATGGCAATGAAATCTAGACGCGGGAAATATCTACTGATGCAATTTTGCTGGTCAACAAATTTCATTCACTTCTGACATATGAAGTTTCTTTTGTCACTACCAAATGCATTGCACCAGAAATGATGTGAATGCTTTCACTATATTTCAATTTTGGTTTGGTTGTCTAGATACTATTAATTGTTCCATTTACACATTGCAAACCCAGGGAGCTTGGAAGGGGACACTCTGAATCTGAATTTGGAAAGCCTTGGGAATTGAACATAGGAGAAGAGTATTTCTATAAGAACATGCAAAACAATGTTCGGAAATTGCTGAAAGAATTTTGTTACAATAGTCTACTTTGGAAAGGGTCAATCACTAAAGTTTATTTGAAGTTGCTAACAATCAGTTTGACAGTTCAATGGTGTTAGATAACAATCAGTTTGACAGTAAAAAATGGAAATGCCTATGTAGATGTTTTAGAAAACTAATTGAACACAACATCTAGTAAAAGCAAAATATGTTATCTACAATGTTGACTATAGCTTTAGTATTTGGCTTCCCTATGGTGACAACCTATTGTGTACATGCAAATGAATCTGACAGCATATGCATCAACCAATATGGAAAAAAAATCTGCTCAAATGCTATGACATATTTAAAGGCAATTGTAGCATAGAGAGGCAACAACCTTATGATCAAATACAAAGTGGCAATGAATACAAAACAAGAATTTGCCATATTTCCTGGATGGCTATGAATAAAGCAAATAAGAATACAAGAAGTTGTTGGTATAAACTATGAAAACAAAACCTGAAGAACCCAAACTAAAACCAATTTGGCAACTATATATATATACCTGAATAAATAAATAAATATATTTCTATAAAAACTAATAATGCAATTTCCTGAATTGTCACTAGGAAATTCAATTTTGGATTTTCGAAGGGTTTTTTTTTGTAGCTGTAAAAAAAAAATTTATTCATGTTCAGCTATGAAGACAATGAGGTAAAACATCTAGAATCACATATGAAACCAATTGAAATTGAAATAAAGAAAAATCTGCTCTGTATCTTTCAAAAAAGAACAATATTAAACCTTCTCATTAATCTAAAATAGAAGTACAAAAAATCTTTGAGAATTTCAGTGACTGGAAAACTAGCCACACTAAAAAAATCCAGCTTGGAGAGAAAAGAGGCAGCATCTGCAAATTTCAAGCCAATAGAAATAGCATAAGACAAGACAAATCTTGAGACAAATTATAAAAACAAGGAAACAAGATAAATGCCATCAGACAATGAGAAGGGAAAATTCAAGCTTTTAGCAAAGTATTTTTTCCAATATCAAATATATATCTATTGATGTTGCAAGCCAACAAAACAATTTAAAGCACACAATCTTTGACCTCCACTAAAAAACTAACAACGGGAAGTGCTTAATTGTCTACAAAAATTTGAATTTTGAAATTTTGAAGGTTTTTTTAAATATTTGATAAAGATATTTCTATCCAGCCAGCAAGAGAACGAGGCAAACTATCTAGAATTATATATGCAAGCACTTGAAAGTGAAAGGAGGAAAATTTGTTTCAAATCTCCGAAAGAAAACAATATGAAATGTTTTCATCATTCTAGAAAAAGAATACAAAAATCTGTGAAAATTTCAATGCATAGAAAACCAGCCATAGAAAAAAAAAAATTCCCAAGTCTGTTAGAAAAGATGTAGTACCTACAAATATCAAAGCAACAGAAATAACATAGAGCATGATAGATTTTAAGCCAAATGAAAAGAGAGAGAAAAGATGATTGGCATGAGACAAGCAAATCAATAAGAAGATCAAAATCAAGTTCCTACCATATTTCGATATTCAATAAATAGTTATTGATTTTGCTAGGCAAGTAAACATTTTAAAGCACACAATCCTTGGCAAATATTTATATTGGGTTGGCTGGCCACCTATTTTTTAGTTTCAGGAACAAGCAACAAAGTGAACTTGTTTACAACATAATTGAAAAACTATAAAATGACAACGAATGGACTGATATATACTGAATATCGGTTTTTCCTTTTTTTATGGTCATGATCATTGTAAAAAAAAAAAAAAAAAAATGTTGAAACTATTTTTTGTGCTTTTATTCTTCCCTTTCCTATGATAAAGCGAGTGCTAGAAACTACGACCACAAAAATATGGATCTCGATAGAATATATATATATATATAAACATGCACTCGCTAAATTGAACTAAAACAATGAAATTTATAATTGCATTTTTTTCTTTTTGGAACATCTAGTCTGTACAATATGGATATTGCAAGCAACATACCTTTTAACAACGCTTCGTGGCTACATACATTAGGTATTGTCATGGGTGTTGTATCCATAATTCATGACCAACAATAAACGAAATATCCATCCAAATGCAAATAATAAAAGACAAAAAAAGAAAAATTGAGATAGAATACACTGCTCAAAAAGCGATACGGAGTGCATGAGAAAAATCAAAGATATGGGTTATTGCAACATGAAGCTAACCACATAGATGGGTTGGATACCAATTTTACTATTTCAAAGTCTGATATCTTTTTTTTTTGGACAGAAACAGTTAGATTTTATATATTAAAAGAGAGCCAGTTTCCTTAGCACTGGAAAGATACAGAAAAATCTCAGAGACTTCGAATTGTCCTCTACAATTGCAATCTTTTATATAAACTTATTGCCAAAATTATAGCTGACAGATTGAAGCCTGTACTTTCCAAGCACATATCTGCTGAACAATTTGGATTTTTAGCAGGAAGGCAGATTCATGATGCAATTGGAATTTTACAAGAAATATTGCATAGCATCAAGATCCATAAGAAGAAAGCGCTCCTGCTTAAGATGGACCTGGAAAAAGCCTACGACAGGGTTAATTGGTCTTTTCTCAGAATGATCCTTATCAGAATTGGTGTTCCTGCACAATTTATCAAGTGGATTATGGCTTGTATTACCTCCACAAATATCTCAGTTCTTGTCAATGGTAGTCCTTCTGATTTCTTTAGCTGCTCCAGGGGGATTAGACAGGGTTGCCCATTATCTCCTCTCCTGTTTATCTTGATCATGGATGGCTTCAGTAGATTGGTTAACAATGCTATCATGAGTGGTCAGATCAAAGGTTTAAAGCTTACAAAGGATTGTGTGATTTCCCACATATTATTTGCTGATGATGTTCTTGTGGCCGGTGCTGACTCATTGGAAGAATGGACAAACTACAAACTCATCATTCAAACTTTCTGTAGAGCTTCTGGAATGTTAGTCAGTGCAGCCAAGTCAAATTTTTATCATTATGCTCTAAATGATGGTCAGCTCAGAGCCTTACATTTGATCCTGCCATATAATTGTTGTCATATAGATCAAGGTTTTAAACATCTTGGATTTATCCTCAAGCCAAACAACTATCAAATTAAAGATTGGCTGTGGATCCTAAAGAAAGTAGAGGCTCGAATAACACAGTGGTCCTATAGACTCCTGTCCATCGGTGGTAAGCTCACCTTAGTAAAGTTTGTTCTTTCCAGTATACCGGTTTACTGGTTTTCCTTACTTGAAGTGCCAGCTTTTATCATTAAGACACTTAAAAGGTACTTCTTCAACTTTCTTTGGTCTGGGACAATTAGCTGTGAAAAGATTCCAATGGTTGCTGTTGATACACTTGCTAGGCCTTACCGCTTCAGTGGTTGGGGCATCATAGACTTGGAAGCTTTCAATACTGCCCTTAGATTGAAAAGTGCTTGGAGGGGCATTTTTGGAAATACTCTTTGGTCTAAAATTATTCATAGCAAATACATAAAGATGGATATTTTCTGCTGGATTAGGAATCCAAAATTGACAGGCTGGAACTTTTCACCCATGTGGAGGGGGTTTATGAAAATATTTCATTGGATAAAGAATGATATTATATGGCAGGTAGGCTCTGGTAGTCAGATCAGGATTGGCATTGATCCGATTATTGGCTTGGAACATGATTTCTCTCTCCCTGATATTATTCCCCAGTATCTACATATTATTGGGCTTCCCACTCTAAATAAAATCTGCCATCGCAACTCTGGGAATATGTCTCATAAGTATTGGTTTTCTGCACATGATATTGGCCTTTCGGGTCACTTAGCGAGAATCTGGGAAGATTACACCAAGAAATTATGTTCTGCTGGAGTTTATTTGAACAATATGGCTGACAAACTGTTGTGGGGTGGCAATCCAGTAACTGGAAATGTCACAGCTCGTTCTGCATATTCCAGAATTATACAAGCTAAATTTATTTTTCCTCAAGATTGGTGGTACAAGAGGATTTGGCAATGGGATATGCCTTTGAAACTAAAGTGTTTCACTTGGCTGCTGATTCAAAACAAGCTAAAAACATGGGATAACTTATGTAACAGAGGTTGGAGTGGACCCAGCTGTTGCTATCTCTGTAAATCTGCTGCTGAAACTAGACAGCATCTTTTTGTTCACTGTTCATTTTCTCGCAAAATCTGGGATGTGGCATCTCATGATTTAAATGTTGCGCAGTGCTGGGAAATTGGGAGTTTTGATCAGTGCTTTTTAAACTGGTTCAGACATGTTAAGCAGCACTTTTTTCTTGCTGTGTGTATTCCATGGGCCATATGGTATACTAGAAACAGTGCTATTTTTCAGAATGCTCTGCCAGATCCTACTCAATGTAGCCTAATTGCTTTAAAAATGCTCTCTCTATGTAAGATTGATAAGCAAAAGTTGAAGACTGACAGAGTCAGTATTTTCAATCTCATAGTGGACCAGCCTGTTCTTTTCGTTGACGGAGCATCACAGTCGGGTATTTGTGTTGTTGGGGGCGTAATATATCTCAATGATTCTCATTTTTTCACTGTTAAGCTTAACTGTGGACCAGGTACAAACATGAAGGCTGAATTAATGGCACTCTGGTGTGTGCTAAGGGTTGCAAACATTTTTGTTTTGGTCAACTTAAAGGTATATGGTGATTCAAGGGTCACCATCAAATGGGCGGCTGACGAATTTAAGCTCAATGTTCTGAATTTGAGACATTGGGCATCCAGGACTCTTCATGAAATCTCAAAACAGCAAAGCATTAAGTTTGAACACATTTTTCGAGAACAAAATTCATTAGCTGACAAGCTCTCAAAGCATGCCCTGGCAGGTTCTGAAGGTCAATTGATATGGGAGGAATGGTGTGATAACAGTATGCTGGATTGTGGCACCTTTTTCTTTCTGGACTGATCACTTCTTTTTTTGTCTTCGGTTTATGTCATTTTGATGACCTGGTTTATGTATGCCATATGTTTTGTGACCTCTGCACATTCTCTGAGATTGGATGTCATCCTGGTATGCTCATGTAACTGTCTGTCCTGCAGACAATTTTTGTTGGAACAGTATATGATTCATTTGATATGAATCAGGAATCTTCTTTGTACTATTTGATTCACTTTGAATATCAATAGTAGTTTTTTTCTCTGGAAAAAAAAAAAACAGAGCTATATTTGCCCATACCCAATTTTTTTGTTTCTAACATTCTAGTTATTGCTAGCTTGCTAATTAGACGTCTAATGCACACAAATTGACCCAGTATAATGCAGTAGAACATGGGTAAAGTAAAAAAAATACTAGTGAAAGGCCAGACTGAGATCTACAGCTATTGAGAATTTTCACCCTCCAATTCGACTTGATCTGCAGCGTCTTCATTGCCTACTTGCTTCTCCATCTTGCCAACCAATTCGCATTTTTGCAGGATGGCTGAACATTTTCACTATTTGCTTTTCTTCTCAGCCACGATGTTAGCATGAATGCGTTCTTTGACTCCTTGCTCCACCAGTATGATGCGTCCCAGCCTTTCATGAGTCTTGCTAAGGAATTGCGTCCCATTCTTCCATCTCTCCGATGCTAAGAACGCCCGGGGCTAGAAGCACTAGCCTATTGGCCTCTCGATCCGCTTCAGCAATTGTTTGCACGGAGCACATGAAAGAATTCCATCTTTTCAAAGGACCTGATCAACCTTTTTATCCTGTAGACATGAAGCTTCAATCTAAGGTCCTCAAGGGCTGAATTTTTAACCAGAAATCTGATAATGTTCTGCGAGTCTCCAACAATTCTGGCTCTCTCAATACCATGCTTTTTGAGTTGACGAAGCCCCTGAAGTAAAGCAAGTGCTTCCGCCTGATTGCCGGTGGAATTACCTAATCCCCAAGCATATTTGATTTCATTGGTTTCTTCAGGATTTCAAATAATCCCTCCCCCTCCTGCACTCCAGGATTCCCTTTGGCTGCTCCGTCGAATAAGAGGCTATGAAGCTCAGAGCTTTTTCTCCAATTAGTGAATTCTTCCCCTTCCAATCCGATTTTCCAATACTCCGGCTTCTTTGAATTTCCATCATCAAAGGATAGTTTCAGGTCCATCTTGCTTCCCCATTCAATTTCCCCTTTGCTCAGGGCGCTATTAACTTTCAGATCAACATTGTTTTGGAGGAATTCTTTTAGCAAGCCTCTTGCTTTTGTCCAAACCTGCATTGGTTTAGAAGCAATGTCTTGAAAAATTATAGAGTTTCTTTCAAGCCAAACTTCCCAGCAAACAAGCTTCGGTAACGCCATCCACCCAATATTAAACCAACCTTTGGAGTTAAGTGACCCGGGATACAGCGAGCTCCAATTTTCAAACAGAGAGGTGTTGGGCGGGGCCCAAGTTGGAATATTTTGCACAAGTACTGAAAAGTGCACATTGCGCGCAGCGACAAGCTACAGGTAGTTTTGAGAAATTGCCCATGTCGCGCCACGACAATGGCCAAGGCACGGTTGTGCAGTAGGACGATGCGCATAATAGCGCATGAGCTATTTTTGGTTCACAATATGGGTAAAGGTCAGACGAGGATATGACCTATTTTGGGTAAGCAACAGGTGGAAGGCAGAGGAAAGCGACCTGTTCGAGCGAGTGGCAGCAAGCAGTTGAGAAGCTAGGCCACTACGCCGATGGAGACAGGAAGGCAGAAGGAGTGGAAAGGGACAGGCCATGATGTAGTTGTAACCGTTTTGAGGACTGCGGCTGTCAGAAGAGCGTGTGAGCCATGAGTGGCCCCGCTGGAGCAGGGTGTCGACGGTGACAGCTAGGGTGGTAGTTAGCCACGCCAGTTTTGGAAACCTTAGGGTTTCGGCCTATTGATTGTAAATACACGACTCATGGGTGTGATCTATAAATAAGGGCATTTTGTATGGGAAAGTGTTAAGAGAAAACTCTCGTAGAGCTAGTTATTGTTGAGTATTGTTAGCATCTTTCGAGTCTTGAAGCTCTTGTAAAGGCTCTGCAGCTGAGTGCGCAGAGACCTATTTGAGAGAGAAGAGAGTTTGCAGCTGAGTGCACAGACTAAGAATGGTTGTACCCTTCCCATAAAGAGCAATATTAACAACCATTCTTGTGGATGTAACCTCCATCCGGGGGGTGAACCACGTTAAATTCTGTGTTATGTGATTATTGTGTGTTTATGATGGTTCATTTGCTTGATATGAATATTTAATACTGCAGTTATCTGTTATGTGATTGCTTTTATATGTATTCGCCGCAAGAGAATGGGAATAATATGTTAAGTAATACATTCACGAAGGATTGTTAAGTATTCAGCACTTACAAGTCTGTGAATGTATGAATGTAAGAACCTGAATGAGTTGAATGGATAAAGAATGCTAAGTAAGATTGGTCAAAGTTAATTGTCTTGGAATAGACACGCAGTCTAGCTGACGCGTCGAACCATTAAGATTCGCTGCCAGGTAAGTTGTTGATAGCTTATTATCGTGATGCAAGAAGTGTCCCACACCGCGCAGTCATTGGATGCCCTAGTGCTCCAAGGGCCTAAGGCCTCAGTCCATATTTCCTTTGTAAACTGACGTGCTAAAAACAAATGCTCTGTGGTTTCTACCTGGCATTGACAGAGAGGGCATCTAGAGGGCCCTTGAAATCCCCTTTTTAGCATATTTTCTCTAGTTAGAATGTTGTTGTGCGCCAAGGTCCAAATAAAAAAATCAACCTTGGGGATGCTTTTATTTTCCCAAATTCCAATCCATATCGTTGGATTAGAGGGAACAGAGGGGACGCACTTAAGAATTTTGTAGCCTTGAGCAACAGTGTACAAACTAGTCTTGTATCCCGAGCGTCTTGCGTCATTTTTCCTTTCTAATAGGGGAGCTATCCCTGCCAGTCTCTCTTTGAGCGCTAGCCAAGCATGGGACAACTCAGGAGGGTTTTCCAAGTTTTTCCATCCCTTTCACTCATCAGCTTCCCAGTCTGAGATGTCCCAAAGAGTGCTCAGATTTTCCTGAGACATCCAATGTCTTAGCTCTCGTAGTTCTGGGACATCAAACAAAGGTTCCCCATCCATTATTTTATCAGTCCAAATATTAATTTTTTTCCCATTTCCAGGGACCCAGAAGAGATTCTCTTGGATTAGGGGTAAAGCATGTTTGCAGAGGTTGAAGATAGGAGAACCGGAGCGGAAAACTGGAGGAGAATCAAGACTATGAACTCTAGAATTATGAAAATATTTTTTCCACATTGCTTTTTGGGCCCAACCCGGATTTTTGTCAATTTACCTCCAGAGAATTTTTGCTCCAAGCGCAGTATTCTGGACTTTTAAGTCTTTTATCTGCAGCCCGCCTTCCAAAAATGGTTTTGTGACTTTTTCCCATCTAACCAACGGAATCCTATGCTCATTATTTCTCCCTCTTTTCCAAGAGAAGACTCTTAGAAGCTTCTTCATTTCATTGAGAATCCCAGTCAGGGCCATCGGCAAGGAGCCTTGGAAAGTGGGAAGACTTAGAAGAACTGATTTAATCATCACCAATTTACCAGCTAAGTTGAGCCAACTAGTTCCCCAAGCTTGCAGCTTTTGCTTGAATTTGTCTACCAATGGAAGCCAATATTTTCTCCTGGGCACACTCTTACAGACTGGGAGTCTAAGATACTTGAATGAGTTCCAGTTGGAGGTGCCATGAAACCCAAAGATTCTAGTTATAGAGCTCAATTCACGTCCTGTCAAGTTCCAACCAAAGATTTGACATTTACCTGCATTCACATTACTACCCGAAGCATAGCAATAATTGTCAATATCTTCTTTGAAAGATCTAGCATTGATCACAGAGACGCCTCCTAAAAGCAGAGTATCATCTACAAACAAAGCATGGTTTAAATCTCGAACACCCCTTGCAATTTTGAGGCCCAAGAGAATTTGGTCTTGTCTTCTTTTTTCTAAAAGAAAACTTAAAACAGAAGCTTGAATGACAAAAAGAAGGGGGGAGAGAGGGCATCCCTGTCGCATCCCACATGAGGATTTGAATAAGTCAGCCGCTCTTTCGTTAACCAGTGGGGCGATCCAAGGTTCTGTTATGCAAGCCTTGATCCATCTTATTAACCGATCATCAAACCCGAACTTCTTAAGGACATCCAACAGAAAATTGTGTCTCACCCTATCGAAAATGTTTGCCAGATCCAATTTAACCACCATTCCTTTTTCTTTCCGTTGAATACTGGAGTGGATTGCCTCTTGAACCAAAATGAGGTTATCTACAATTTGTTGCCCTTTAACAAATCCTCCTTGATTTTCCGGGATTAGATCCAGGAGGATAAAATTCAACCTGTTAGCAGTAACCTTGGTGATAAGTTTATAGCCTATGTTATAGAGACAAATTGGTATGAACCTGTTGAACGAATTAGCTCCCTTTTCTTTGGGGATTAGGGCCAGAAAAGAGGAATTCGTACTTCCTCCCATTTTAAGGGAGGCTGTCACGTCCCCTCCCGTCACTTCGATGCGAGGGAGAGAACATGACCAAACATATCGAGCTTATTTGACAATCTCAGCCCCAATTCATTAGTAAGAAAATTCACGATTAAATAAAAACTTATGTGTGCAGATCATTCTTAATAAACACAAATGCCTACTGAAATTACACAGCGAAATCAAAACATATTAACACACACACGGACTGGAATGCATCGGCTTACTTCTTCCAGGAAGAATAATGAAGCAATCATACAAAAATCAATCTCATTCTCATGCTATGCACAGGCTTCATGCCAACTAGCTTAAGATAATCATTTCATTCAATTAACATGAATAATTAAACATGCAGAACATAACACAGAATGATCATACTTTAAACCACAGAGAATACTTATCTTTAAGATGAAATTGTCCAACAACTGGCTATGTGAGAGCAACGTTCCACCAAACCATATATCTCTGTCCATCCTATATTCTTTCAGCTAAGAGATCACCCCCGAGATGGAATGTGTATCCACTAAGGAGGAACTATACAGACTCACTCACAACCATGGTTTCACTCAACCAGTCATGCTAAGCCAACACACAGTTGAGTTTATCAAGCATGCAATAAAAAAAAAGGATGCTAAGCCAGGGAGATCAACCACAGAGCTACATACATCTCAAGCTAAATTCAAGCAATCCAATCCTCTGTTCAAACATTCACACTTGGATTTCTCACAATTCTGTCATCAAGTAACTCAATCCTGTCACTGGATTTCTGGGCTATAAAAACTAGGTTTTTCTATGGATTTCGGGGTATCTAATACTCTCAAATTCACCCCAAGGTTCATATCTATGGATCCCCTATTGGATTTTACTATCAATACCAAATTCTGGGCGTATATGGCTCTTCAAAACGTGGGTTCTTGCAAAGTTGTGATTTCTGGTTTTTCTCACTGCTAGGCATTCATAATGGATGAAAAATGATGACGGGATGTTCAAAAATGGAATGGGAATGAGGAAGAACCAATTCCCATGAGGTAGAGTGACTTGTGGTACAAGAAAAATAGAGCCCATACCTGCCATACGAATTTTTGGGCTGCCCATGCTCCATTGAAGCCATGGACTGATTTCTCAACAACTTTTTTACAACAGAATTAAATGTTAGCAAGGTAGGTCAAATGGGTTCTCAAGATGACATTTGGCAGCTTATGGTTCAATCCCACAACCCCCTCACCACTCCCTAGTGGATACACATGGCCCCTTCTCATTAGTTGTTTCCATAGCCAATTTTGGTATTTTATTGCATGATGTTTATTTACATCATTTTTACAATGTCCCATGGCTAAATAGCACATCGGTAACATAATATATAATATTTGTCTTTTAAATAAAATTCAAGCATCCACTAGCGGGGCCTTGGCCTTGATTTCCACGCTAGGAAAACATACATCACATGTATACAATATTTACATTAAAAAATAATATATCCTAAGGGTCAAAATGGGGTATTACAATCCCCCCCCCCTTAGAATAACACCGTCCTCGGTGTTCCAATACTTAGGAATACATATACAATTTACACGTCCAAAATTTCGAAAAAATTTCCAGATCTACCTTGCATTCTATCATTTACCTTGAACTTTCAAGACCAATTCCTTTGGATTCCACAAACTGCTCCTACTGGTTCTGACCTTCCAGCTCATCCACAAGTCTAAAAGCTTTATGGATGCTACCCTCTTGATGTTCCTTTGTTGGGAAGTTGCGGCGGCAATGATTTCCCCCACATTTCCAACATTTCACTGGTTGCTTTGTCTTTTCCTGTTCCATTTCTTTTTAGTCTTGCCACCTGGGACATTTCTTAGTGGACTGATTGGATGAATGCCTCCTCATTGATCCATTGTCCTTTCCTCGACTGATTGTTTCCAGAATGATTTTTACTTGTCTTTACAGACAAACAGAGTCCTACAAAACCTTGTGGTTCATCTCATTCTGTTGCTTTTGTAGCTGGAGCAGAGTCTCCAAGATTTTCTTGGGTCTTGGCAATTGTTTGAAGGAGAGTTCCAGCCAAGTCCAATAGCCTTTGGTTTGCTGCCATGGTCATTGTGCACAATTGGCTTTCACTTTGCTCACAAGTAGCAATTGCTTTGCAACAATTGTAATAAATTAACTTCACTTTCTCACCTGTGAAATGCATCATTGTAATTCTGTTAGGCCAAGCATAGTATAAACATTAAAATTAGTCAATTAATTTCCCAATTGACATGGGTAGTCCATGCTTTATCCATGAGACTTTAATACTTTTCATGCTTTCCCAACAAGCACATGAGCTCATTCATGTCCATTCTTTCACAGGGAATTAACTACTTCAACATTCACAATTTATTTCAAGAAAATAAACACACTCTACTTTCAGCCATACATGCATTCAAAAAATTTATGTTTTTATAAATGCATCAATAAAAAAAGAAAGAGAGAGCAGTAAGAGTTTTCTCCTCTTCATCTTGTTCCATTCTGGAACCCACACCACCACTGTGGTTTTCATGCTCCTAGCCTCTTTCACTTCAATATGAATGCTTGACCTGCCCCTCTGGGCTATGACACTTAGTGTCTATGGTCTATTTCAGACCTATCAACCATGGAGTCCCTCCACATGGTTTGTCTACAACTCTTGGCTGCTAGGACCCACACAGTCCCACTAGCACCATCTTTCATTACTGCTCATGCTGAGCTCTTTAGGACGGTCACATGTCCACATGCATACCTAGGATGCCTTCATAGTCCTTGCTTCCAATAATACCTACACTCAAACATTGAATCAATTCACATGTTTAGTCTATTTCCATAGGTTTTATCTCTAAACAAGAGTTTAGGAAATCATAACCCAAATCATATACACATATATATTCATAAGCAAGAAGCTGCAAGATAACCAAATACTTATTTGTATTGTGCATTTCCTCTCTGGTCCATAGGGTCCTGCTTTGCTTTGCAAGCCTTGGGATCGCCTATGGACTTGGATGTTCGGCTAGCACGCGGGCTGCTCCACAACATCAAATAATTAATGCTCAACCAGTACACATTCATGCCAACTGGATTTACCAAGTATTTGTGGTGCCCAACCAATCCCATACCTGGTTGGCCCTCTCCATTGCCGAGCTAGCACATCCGTCTGGGTCATCGGGCAATGGAAGGAAACTGCGCCACCGACCATTATAGGTCAAGGCTCTACTACTCTACCTTAGGCTTGCATCAGCCTTTCACACATGTCACAACCCTTCATGCGCATAACAATTCCTCACCCACACAAGGATGGCACTCCTTCTCTTGTGCAACCAGCGGTTCCCTTTAGGAACTCTTTAGGTGACTTTCTTGATTGCAGACTAGCATGGCCCCACAATACCCACTCATAATGCACAAAGGTTACCACTGCTCATACAGTCCTCTTGAGTACCCTTTCTTCACTTTGTCATTTATCGTGCAATCACCAAATTGCATCCGTGTAAGCTGATAACATAAGAAGGATAAGCAAGCTCATCAGTATTGTTGCTCTAAAATTGTAAACACATTTCATAATATTCACTATCCAACATTGAAACACTGGGAATGCGTCCATTCCCTTAGGGTGTAGTCAATATTGACAGTTCTGTCATAACCCAACATCATAAAAGTGTGCACCCCTTTCTGATGTGAGCCATGTAGGCCCTACTCACACTCAAGCAATCTGTCATAATGGAAATAAAATCAAAACATGCTCTACATATTGACTCTAACAATTAGACATGCATATTCTTAGTTAGGGTCATAGAACACTTATCCATTTGCAGATGTAGTCTTCTTCATTAATGAGGAATGGGGGCTCCTTCTCTGAGTTGACAGTCCCTCGGTTTTCCATCCCAAATCCTTTTGATGTTACATAACCCTCATATGTCTTACTGACATAATCTTTATCATCTCACTCATATTGTTTACCAATCATGCAGTGAAGGTGGGACATTATCAAAATATCCAATAACATTTCACCTGAAACCCATTTCCAAGATATGGGATCCTTCCCATGAATTTTGGCTTCTGCAGGCCCTCTCTCATGGTCTTACTGCAATGTGTCTTCATAGCACACTTATTAATAGCCAAACAGTCAGCAACATTTAACAATAAAATTCAAATCTGATTGTTCCCTAACCAATCAATGGCACTAATAATTAAATTCAATATGAATTTGTAATTCTGTCTACTACAGAAATTGATTTTCTTATCCATGAGGCTATCCTCATATTGCTTGGCTCTTGTAAGTGGTATCACTTCTCCCATTATGGTCTTATGTCTGCTGCCATACATGAACATCCACTTACAACATGTCCTCCGGACACAATTCATATAAGCCAAATATTCATTATTCTTAGCAAAATTTCAAATCCGAGATTTACAAATCTGAGATTTACAATCCTTCTTTCTAACAGAACTTAGAGTTCTCAACCATGAGATTCCTTCTCATAAGCTCCGAATCAAAATTTTCAAATATGTTCCCTACAAAAATTAGATTTGAAACCATGATATCATTCTCATAAACTTAAATCATAATATTTTCATATTTGTTTCATGCATAAGTTAAATTTCACAATCATGAGAACCTTTTCATAACCTTTGGCTTTTGCACATGGTAGAGTTCGGTCTTACTATGGTCTTATCCTCATTGCCATACGCAAGACATTTCTACCTGGAATCTGAAACTTCAATCAGCCAAACACTTGTAAGTCTTCATGCATATAATATTTCATTGCTGCAACAGTTACTGAAGAATTTCCAGAATTATAACATTCCATAATTCAAACACTTCCAGCTGTTAACCTATCAATATCACTGAAACTCATTACTTCAAGTAAATCATTATCATACTAAAATTGCAATGTACATTCACATCATTCATGCAATTTAAATGAAACTTTAGATACTTATTATTTCATAGTCATATGATTATACAACTCTGTCATTTCATAGAGTACTCCGACAGCCCATCGATCATGACTACCTTCTTTATGCACTTACTATTATGCATTCATAACAGCCCATGAAATGATCCTAGAATTATCATCAATTCATTCATTATTTAGTTTGCAATAACACACGCACCATCCCTATGCATTCATGCAATGCATCACAACATGTGCACCCACACTTATGCATGCACATTTATAACATTTACTCAAAATTTTCATATGCATCCACTCAATGCATAGCTACAAGATTTATAAAATCTCTTAATGCATATCCACTCAATGCTACCTTGTATTGATTCATGAATACTATGCATTCAAACACATTATGGCCTAACCATGACTACCTCATATAGGATGCATTACCATAATCAAGACCACCAGTCCTTACTTGTTTTGGTTATTAAGCTCATAACCAACATACACAAGGCATGATATATTTTTATATGAATGTAGTCCAAATTTCTAATCATTCATATGGTATGAGACCTCTTGCCTTCACCATTCCATGCTCCACCCCACTATGGCAGTATGTCATTCACATGACTGCATTTCAATCCTAAATGCATACCATTCTATGATTACTAAATATGGTTCAATGGATTCTTACTCAATCCCCTTTCAACACGTATGCAATCATCATAATTAAACCATTACCTGCATGGCTCCCATTTACACCCTTGATGTTACCTGATTAGTTGGTCTCTTACAGAAGATTGCGGAATTCGCCCATCAACTTCTTGATCATGGATTTGTTGCCTTATCCTTTTCTTCATAAGGTTGATGGTCACATGCAACAACATCATCAACATCTTCAGCCATGCTCCTGTTGTCTTTGGTCCTACCACAAATACCAACACCAATAGTGATTATCAACCACAATATTTACCATTAGTGGTTCATTGCATATGTAAAATCCCACTACTTTTACCAATATGTAATATCATATGCGTGCAAAAACATATTCTCAAGCACTGTGCATTGTTTATGAATTTGCCAACTAGTACATATTCATGCCATCCATATAATCTCTGCATTTTCAGCATTCCCATGCCATAATTTTATGTACACAAAGCTTATAAAATATAATTATAGTTAGCAAGACAAGGGTTAAGGAATTCTCTCTTTCCAATCCCTCATCTTTGCATGGAATTCCTCTTCCACATAATAGTTTGTCTGATTTCATGGCTTCCAGCAAACACACAAGGAATAATTAGCTATGATTTTATCGCCAAGCATCAATTCAATACATATATTCGTGCATAATATTCCAATTTTCTACTTTCCAAGCATGTAATTCTAGAAATTGCTCATATTGACAACAATCTTTCTCAAAACAGCCACTGGCACATTTCTACTCTGCATAACTCTGAGGTATGATAACCTCATTCAAATTCTGGTGATGAACCACTGTTCTCTGTTGGATAAGCTTTCCAATGTCTATCCACGCGCTCCATTCCGACTTTGGGTGTGGAAGTGACATTACTTCAAAAATGACAATTTTCACTAAAATTCTGCACTTTTACACAGTTGCAAAAAATCATCGAAGACCAACTTCAGCCACCTGTAGAAGTAAATCTATAAGGAATCAGGAAAAAATTTCTACCGGGCGAATTTAGTACATATAACAAGGAACACACAGCAATTCACGGATCTCTATTCTGATGCACCATTCATCTTCTATAAATTTTTGGGTTTGACCACTTTTCATTTTTAACTCCCTTTGCAACCTGTGCAACTACTGCACAACCTGTGCACCACCTGTGCAACTCTTGCGCAACCTGTGCACAACTCATGCGCAACCTTTGCAACTCCTACGCAATATGTGCACAGCCTGTGCAACTCCTGCGCAACCTATGCACAACCTGTGCAACTCCTGCGCAACCCGTGCACAACCTGTGCCACTCATGCGTAGCATGTGCGCAACCTGTGCAATCTGTGTGCAACCTGTGCACAACCTGTGCAACTCCTGTGCAACCTGTGCAACTCCTACGCAACTTGTGCAACTGTTGCGCAACCTGTGCAACTCCTGCGCAACCTGTGCAACTTTTGTAAACTCACGAGGCTCATATCTCCCTAGTCCCTTAACACAATAAGGAAAGTTTGGTACCGTTGGAAAGCTCTTGAAGAGATCTATGAAATGGTGTGATCCCCTGCCACACCTGAGAACTCTGATTCTTCCATTTTCCCCTATCAAAATGCCGCCCAAACTTCATCAATACTGTGTTAAAAACACTCTGATATCCGCCTGCAAACTCAGAGTTTGGCCCAAGCATCCATAGTGCTGCAACATGGGCTCTGATACCACTCTGTCACGTCCCCTCCCGTCACTCTGATGCGAGGGAGAGAACATGACCAAACTTGTTGGGCTTATTTGACAATCTCAGCCCCAATTCATTAGTAAGAAAATTCATAATTAAATAAAAACTTATGTGTGCAGATCATTCTTAATAAACACAAATGCCTACTAAAATTACACAGCGAAATCAAAACATATTAACACAAACACGGACTGGAATGCATCAGCTTATTTCTTCCAAGAAGAATAGTGAAACAATCATAAAATAATCAATCTCATTCTCATGCTATGCACAGGATTCATGCCAACTAGCTTAAGATAATCATTTCATTCAATTAACATGAATAATTAAACATGCAGAACAGAACACAGAATGATCATACTTTAAACCACAGAGAATACTTATCTTTAAGATGAAACTGTCCAACAATTGGCTATGTGAGAGCAACGTTCCACCCAACCATAGATCTCTGTCCAACCTATATTCTTTCAGCTAAGAGATCACCTCCGAGCTGGGATGTGTATCCAGTAAGGAGGAACTATATAGACTCACTCACAGCCATGGTTTCACTCAACCAGTCATGCTAAGCCAACACACAGTTGGGTTTATCAAGCATGCAATAAACAAAGGAGGAGGATGCTAAGCCAAGGAGCTCAACCATAGAGCTACAGACATCTCAAGCTAAATTCAAGCAATCCAATCCTCTGTTCAAACATTCACACTTGGATTTCTCACAATTCTGTCATCAAGTAACTCAATCCCGTCACTGGATTTCTGGGCTATAAAAACTTGGTTTTTCTATGGATTTCGAGGTATCTAATACTCTCAAATTCACCCCAAGGTTCATATCTATGGATCCCCCATTGGATTTTACTGTCAATACCAAATTATGGGCGTTTATGGCTCTTCAAAACGTGGGTTCTTGCAAAGTTGTGATTTCTGGTTTTTCTCACTGCTGGGCATTTGTAATGGATGAAAACTCATGCCTGGATGTTCAACAATGGAATGGGAATGAGGAAGAACCAATTCCCATGAGGTAGAGTGACTTGTGGTACAAGAAAAACAGATCCCATACCTGCCATACGAATTTCTGGGCTGCCCATGCTCCATTGAAGCCATGGACTGATTTCTCAACAACTTTCTTACAACTGAATTAAATGTCAGCAAGGTAGGTCAAATGGGTTCTCAAGATGACATTTGGAAGCTTATGGTTCAATCCCACAACCCCCTCACCACTCCCTAGTAGATACACATGGCCCCTTCTCATTAGTTGTTTCCATAGCCAGTTTTGGTATTTTATTGCATGATGTTTATTTACATCATTTTTACAATGTCCCATGGCTAAATAGCACATGGGTAACATAATATCTAATACTTGCCTTTTAAACAAAATTTGAGCATCCACTAGCGGAGCCTTGGCCTTGAGCTCCACACTAGGAAAGCATACATCACATGTATACAATATTTACAATAAAAGCTAATATATCCTAAGGGCCAAAATGGGGTATTACAGAGGCTTGGGATTTAAGCACCATTCTATGAAGGTCCTTTTTTATAGTATGCCAACAACATTTGATAAAATGAGCAATGAAACCATCAGGGCTAGGAGCCTTATCTAGATTCATAGCTTGAATGGCCTTCTTTATTTCCTTTTTGCTAACTCGGGCTATAAACTTTTGATTCATCCGATCAGTGACCTTGCATGGGACTAGATCCAACAGGGCAAAGGGCAACCTTACTTCTTCCTCTTCAGTATAAAGAGCTTTGAAGTGTTGATGGGCAACAACTTTTATATTAGAGAAATCTGAGATAATTTGGTTTCCCGTTGAGATCTCAGAGATTGAATTGTACCTTTTTCTTGCTTGGGCCTGTTTGTGGAAGTATTCGACATTTCTATCTCCCGCTTGAAGCCAGAGGCTTCTAGATTTATGTCTCCAGTGCTCTTCTTCTTGAAGATACGCTTTATGAACATTTGCTTGAAGGTTCTCTTCAATTTTCAGGGTTTCATTGGTTATCTCAATGCTTTCCATTTGCATTTGATGAGAGTTCAAAAGGTGAAGAGCAGTCTTTCTTTCATTTGCAGGAAATGATAGCCCTTTTGCCCAAAGTTTGAGTTCCCTTTTCACTCTTCTCAACTTTTCCTCCCAGACATAGAAGGGAGAGCCCTGGATAGGAATTTTCCACACGCTTTCCACTTTGCTTAAGAACTCCTTATGCTGAATCCAAATAGGACTAAATCGAAATGGGATAGGCCCCATATTTCTTTGCAATTTTAGTTCCAGCCTTATAGGTCTGTGATCAGAATCCCCTATCAGAAGAACGGAAGAGCTTGCATCCAACCCTAGTAACAAAAACGAACTCTGAATTAGGAATCGATCAACCCTTGCAGCGATGTGGCCTCATCTAGTTCTTTTGTTTGTCCAGGTGTACTTCCCATTGGAAAGCTTGATATCCATTAGATCCCAGTCTTGGATTAACTCCTCCACCCATTCTCTAGCTGAATCCCGCACAATAGAGATGCCTCTTTTTTCTGAAGTGGAAAGGGTTAGATTTAAGTCCCTTGCCAGGATGACATTTTCTAGGGGGATTGCTACGGAAACCTCCCGTATTAACTCCCAACACAATTTTTTCCCCATAGCTAATTGGGGCATATATATTAAAGAGGCTCACTATCTCTTTTGAATCTTGATGTCAAAATTGCATGAAAATCCAATGAGTGTTTTGTATTTTAGAAATTTTTGTAACCAAGGAGTCATTCCAAAGAATGCCCAGACCGCTAGAAGCTCCCCTTGAGGAGACAACAGAGCCTCCCCCTTTTTTCCAAAATTGCTTGCTTCTATGGAGGAAGTCCACTTCCTCCATTTTTGTTTCCTGCATGAGAAGGATGTCGATATTTTCAGAACGTATTAACCCTTTCATTGAGTCTTCTTTCAGTTTGCTACACATCCCTCTGCAATTCTAGGAAATAACCTTCATTACTTACTTTTTGCGTTGGCTCCTTTAGAGCCCTGACCTAGATTTTTAGTTGGCTTAAGGGTTCCGGCCATCAATTTTTCCAGTGTTGGTTGACTTCCTTGCAATTTATCCTTATAAGTTTCCATTTCCCTCTTTTCCTTATCCGATTTCCTTCCTCTAGTGGACCTTCTTGTTGTGAGCAGCGATTCTTCTATTTCCCCTTCCTCCCCTGATTCTTCTGAGACTTGTTCATCCTCCCCCAAGCTTGGGGTCATTTCCTTTGGTTTATTCCCAGTAGAGTCTCCAATCCTCGGGGGTGAGAATGTTTCGTTTGGGGAAGGAGAAGCCTGTTTTGGTTCTAGCTGCTGAACAATATTCAGGACGGTCTGTTGAATCAGATTCGGGTCTTCTCCCTGGATTTCCTCTAACCTTGATTCCGGAAGATCAAACCTGTTGTTTGAGTTCTTTTGATTTCCTTTTGCCTTACCAGCATTTCTGAGGTTTTCTTGCTTTTGATTTCCTTTTCCCATCCCCTAATTGTTGGCCCTATTCTTGGATTGGTTCTCGATTTTTTGGTTTGCTGCCATCCCTCCTCTTTCTCTCTTTTTGAAACTGTTTTTTTGGGCAGCTCTTGGAAAAATGACCATATTCATGACAACCTCGGCATTTAAATGGAAGCTGCTCATAGTCAAGTTTCTAAAGGTGTGACCAGCTTCCAACTTTTGTTTGATGGCCTCAGGAAACCCCACTTCGAGATCAACCTCTACACATATGCGAGCACATTCATATTGATTGTTGGAGTTTGCTCTATCAATAAACTTTCCCAGCGTATTTTCGATGAATTTTAGAGATTCCCAGTTCTAGCAATGGACTGGGAGGTTTGGTATCCTCACCCAAACAGGAAGAGAGTTTGGGACATCCTCCGAGGGATCGAAATCTGGAGTCCAATGGTTCAGATAAAGCCGTTGGGGTCCCATAAAATATGGGCCATTTCGAAAAATTAGATCTCTGTCTTATCTGGAGATAAATTCAAAGAGAAAAAAACCACGACCCAAGAAGTAAGAAGTGACACTGTTTGAGATTAAAGCCGCCAATTTTTATGGACCCAAGATTCAATGGTTTTAGGAGAGGGCCACAAACTAGTAAACTGCCCAACCAATGCTCAATCGACTAGGGATAGCGCAACCTTAATCAGATCTTCAGGGGGGGAGAGTCACCTCAGGGATCTCTTCCAACCGCTTAACAAACTTGGACAAATCTGGTGGCTTCTTCTTTGGCTGAGAGGCAACCAACTTTTTGAAGGCTTCAATCTCGGGAGGCAGAGGTGAAGAGGATGGCTCTTCCACGTCCTCCATGAAACTCGTCCTTCAAATTCCCATGCAGGGTGAACCCTACCAGCATCGGCGGCAGCAGAGCTCAGGCTCTCGGCATCAGCGTAGCAACGATAATTTTATCATGAGTTGACAAATCTTAATCAACAATAGATGGATTACAATTATTAACTAAAGTGTCTGTTCAAAGTCTGATATCTAACCAAACAATGCAACATTAATTTCCTATAGATAATATTTGTCAATAAACTAAATACTAGATTCAAAGAAATAAAATTCTCTATGCTGATAAATATGACAATAACAATGCAACATGGCAATTTCTGGTTTGCGAAAACCACAACAGGCCAAGTTCCAATCAGGGAAACAATAATCACAACTGTGCAGCATCAAAAAATGAAAACATGTCATGCAAACCAAGCTTACCATATTAGTTTGTTGGTTATCACCTATTCTATGTCTAGTCTCAAGACTGCATCCAATTGGAAGAGCATATATCCAAGAGAGATTTTATATCTTTCAATTGCACAAATGAATGTCTGCAGGGAAAAAATGAACAAGTCCACGCATGAAGATCTCAATGACTATTTTCATTGGATGATTCCATAGATGCAGTTTCTAGGCATAGAAAATATTTGAAACCAAATCTCAGAGCAAACCACTAGAAAAGCCATTCTATCATAGACATAGCAACAAATGAAAAAAACTAACAACCATTTTTAGAAAACATTGGACACAAAGTATTTTGAGCATTCTACCATAGACGACAAATTGAATTTGGAGTTGTAGATGAAACTAACTATGGGCATTGATCAAGTGTTTTTTGAAAGATGGTGTCTAAATCAAATCAGAGCTTTTCTCCATGTAAACATGCATAAGAAGATGTCACTAGGAGAATATTTGGTAATCGATGCCAAGGGCACATCAACGAGAACCATTAACCCGAATGATGTAAATGATAAATACAAACTTTGATCACATATTTAGAACATGAGCCAAGAACCCTACATGGCTAAAGAGTTCAAGTCTGCAATTGAAATTATGATGTCAAAAAGATTTTGACAATAGAAAAAAATATTCCAGGGTTTTGACTCGGAATCTTTCATCACATTTCCAAACAAAGTCCTTACCAATATAACAAATGCATGGAGACAAAAAACCTAGGAGCTGCATTTGCACAAATAACTAAAAAAACTATTTATTTGTCAATTAATTATGTGTTCATCACTACTCATAGTGTAGGAGCATCTTCTCACATTCATAATTGTGTTCATAGTCAGGTGGTGTCTCGATCCCTGCCATGAAAGGGGTTTTATTGCAAGATGTTGTAAATGCGTTACTTGTTTGGATTCTACAAAGATTTAGGAAGGTGTTGTGTCATTAACTATGGAAAGAGGATATGATCCTCATTAACACTTGTATAGGGGATTCGTTAAAATACTTAAAAGCTAGTTTCTAGGAACTAGAGACCAGGTTGGTTATTCTTAGGAACATTTGTTGAGACTTTAGGAATCAATTGCAAAAGTTCATGAACTTGTTAATGGGTTGGAAGAATCGACTTCCATGAATAAATTGCGATATTGCAAGGCATTAGAGGAGGCCAAATTTCAATGTGAAGTCAGTGCGCAAGAGAGTGGAAATCAAAAGAAAGATATTGAGTGTAGTTTGTATGGACGATATTGTTTTAAAGTTAATGAAAGCATTCTTATGCTTCTTTTGTCTTTGTACTCATGAATTTTATTCTTTGAATATGGTAAATTTGATGAACCCTAGTTATGTGTGTGTGGAATAGAAGATAGATCAGATAGTTTATATGCATGCAATAGCTGTGTGTATCTTGGCTGCAGAATCTGCTGCGAAAAAATATTGGAAGAAATGGCCTTTAAAAAGGTAAAAGAAATTTAATCCCTTTGGAAAAAACCCTTATGGAACAGTGTTATCGTATGTGAATTCTAGAATTGAAACTATGTCCACAACAAAGGAATCGAATTTGGATTAATATTCTTCCATGCCCAAGAATTAAATTCATGAGATCTTATATGCCATAAGGTATGTATCTTACCATCAAACGTATGAAGACAAACATAAGAGTGTTAAATTTTCAGAATTTACTTCAATTTGATCTAGGATCTTAACTGAGAGAACAACATGCACAGCAAATCTACAGCATATCAATCATGGACACAATAATGCAAGCACACAAGAGACACAGAGTTTACTTGGGGAAAACCATAAAGGTGAAAAACCCCAATAACTTCCTCAGAGATAGACAGAGCAATGATACAACCAGAATACAAGAGATAGTCTTCTCCTAGCAGCAGAGCCTCCTCCTCCACAAATGCGCCACTCTCCCAAGTGTGAGTGAGAGAATAGAATGTGTAAAATGAGAGAGACACACTCTCTATTTATACACTAACTTGACTTGACCTTTACTCAACTAGGTCGGCCTCAACTTAACCACTTAACATAATGTTGACTGGGCCAACCCCCAATAGGGTGTTCTAATAACCCTTTGACCCACATGGACGACCCCCAATAGGGTGGTCTAATAACCCTTTGACCCACATGACTTATACAAGGCCGACCCCAACAAGGTGGTCTAATAACCCATCAAGTATAAGTTACGACACTTACGATATAAATGATGACACTTCCGTATAGAGGAATAATAACATCTCTATAGGAATACAACCACTTCCGTATAGAGGAATAATAACATCTCTATAGGAATACAATATACATATATGTGAAATACATTCCGAAGTTACATATACATCAACACTCCCTCTTAACTAGGAAGGTATTTCTCGACACAGGTCTTCTAGCACAAGTCATCTTCTTTGGATCATCATCACTGGATAATCGTCATCGAGTCATCATCATCGTCACTGTTGCTGCTATCTCAATCAATCTCTGAATCTACTAGTGATAGGAAGTTCTACAGAGCCAGTCCTTTTTCATACTGGATGTAGGCCCACCACCTGCAGGTCTTCATCATCTGTGCGAACGGTCTGATAGAGGTGGCCTCTCAGGACTAATTTTATGTGTGGATGCAATACCGAAAAGAGTATCCCAGGAACATTTATGTGCCTAAGCACGACCGGCAAGATCTCCCAGGACCGATTACATGCATCTCCTCCACAATACCTTTAAAGAGCATCCCAGGAACATTTATGTGCCGCAGCACGACTGACAAGATCTCTAAAGAGCATCCCAGAACTTATTAAGAGCATACATCTCAACCTCTCGGATCTCCAAGACTGATTACATGTGGATAGACAAAACCTTTAAAGAGCATCCCAGGAACATTTATGTGCCGCAGCACGACCGACAAGATCTCTAAAGAGCATCCCAGGACTAATTACGAGCACACAGCTCAACCTCTCAGATCTCCAGGACTGATTACATGTCTCTGTAGTAATACCTCATCCCAGGACTGATTACGAGCACACAGCTCAACCTATCGGATATCTGAGGACTGATTACATACTACATAGCAATACCGGAAAGAGTACCCCAGGAACATTTATGTGCCGCAGCACGACCGACAAGATCTCCCAGGACTGATTACATGCTATTTGCACAACCTGCCACATATCATCTCTGACCTCCAAGTATCAACCTAATACTTATGATCCCACGGATCATCATCGCACAAAGCATCATCCTGATGCTCATGATCACATTGATCATCATCACTGTACCATCCTAATACATATCATCTGGAGCAACATCTTGAAGCTCGTCATCATGATCATCTTGATCATACAATGCATCCACCTGATGCATACCAAGTATCTACCTGATACATATCATCATACATGATCCACTTGATCATACAGTGTATCCACCTGATACAAATACAAATACATGATCCACCTGATCATATCTGATACATATCAACACACATGATCTACCTAATAATACAATGTATCCACCTGATACATATACAGATACATGGTCCAAGCATCCAACATGATGCATATACAAAATACATACAAATGATCCAACTGATCATATCCAACATCCAACATGATGTGTACATACATATACATATAAATGATCCAACTGATCATATCCAGCATCATCCTGATGCATATACAGAGTAGTAACTGGAGCATCGTCTTGATGCTCATCATCCATGATCCTCCTGATAATCATAGCATCATCCTCTTCAAATCATCTCATCGTCCACAAAGCACAGCCTAGATGCACATCATCCAGTACTTACACCGCCAACATGGGAGAACACATCTACCACCATTCGGGGAAGGCTCCAGCCCTTACTTTTTCACCATGGTAGAACACATCAACCATGTCAGAAAAGCTCACGTGCATCTACATCTTCCAGACTCATCACTTCCCTTTGGAAGGAACCTCGATCTGAAGTGCACCAAGCCTCTCTCTGAAGTACTCAAACTGCACTCTGGCCAACGGCTTGGTCAATACATCTGCAACCTGCTCATCCGTCGCAACATACTCTACTTTGGCTATACTCAGTGCTATGCAGGACTGCTTCCTACTAAACCAAGAGATCACATCTGATCCCATACTGAGGCAGCATCCAGAAGTGCTCTTCCTATCTGCAGCACTGCCTGCCCAATATCAGAATATGCTTTACAGCAACCAGGTGAACATCTCTCGTATCCGTCAAGAATTGGCTCAATGTGTTCACCGCAAAGCAAATATCTGGTCTCGTGTTCATCAGGTACATAGAGGACCCAATCATCTGATGATACATCGTGACATCGACCGGATTAGATGAAGCATCACATAAAGGCTTCAGGTTTGATGCCATAGGTGTGGCCATGGCCTTGCAGTTCATCATCCCGAACCTCTTTAGGATCTCTACTGCATACTTCCCTTGTCCAAGGAAAATTCCATCTGCACTCTGCCACACCTCCATGCCAAAAACAAATAGTGCATCATCCCCAAGTTCTGCACACATATATGACTACACCATTCAAGAAAGCTGTCTTGAAATCCATCTGGTGTATCTTCTATTTCATCACTTTTATATTTCTCTATGCTGCCATCTGCAGCATGCTTGATCTGATAGTTCCATTTGGAAGTCACAACAGACTTCCCTTCAGCTCTTGGGACTGCATCCCAAACATCGTTCTTCACGATCGACAGATCATGGCATTCTTCCCATATCCTGGGAACTTCAATATCTTCATTAGATAATTTTGTTGCTTGAACAAATGTTGTAGTCCTTTTTTTGTAGGTGAAGGTATACGGTCTTTCCTACAAAACAAGTTAAATTGCATGATTAGAAACATATCATAATTTTCAAACAAATTCTTACACATAAAGAAATATGTCATATAGTCATGCAATTATCTTAGCCAATGCTTCAATACAACATTCATCCATGTTCCACAACTTTCTAGATGCCTTCCAATCTCTACCAGAACATTGCTAAGAGTTTGCACTACTCCCAACATGTCAGCAAAGAGGTTTCATTCTAGATAAGTAGCACTGGAATGTTGTACAGTGCCATAGGCCACTTACCCATCACATGCACATTAGTAGTATATTGTTCATTAATGCAATCATTCTAATATGCACAATACATATCCTAAGTCTAGGAACATGAGCATATACGTCATTGAACAATTTTATTTAAACAAACAAATATGCAATAAATGGTAATAAAAATACTTATCTTTGTTTAATTGTTGGGTTGACTCCCTCTGAGTCTTTGCTTCCTTGCAGGAGCTGCTGAAGTAGATTCTTCTACACCTTTCTGTTGTGGAATGTAGAAAGATGGTCAACTCCCTCTGAATATTTGCATCCTTGCAGAAACTACTGAAGTGTGCTCCTTTGTTTTTTTGTAGGAACAACTGGAGTGTGCTCCCTCTTGATATTTGCTTCCTGGATTACCTGTCCTTGAACTTACATCCATCCTTAATCACTATGCATGCTTATTAGTATCATCATTGTGTTATCCTTGAGGTCTCATACATAATCACACATTTATTAGTATAATCTTAATACTATCAAAACACAATAATCTTAAACATGTATAATCATGATCATTCACATATAATAAACATTAGTATTCAACGTTTCAGGGAAGTCTTCTTTTACTCATGCATATTCTTATTTTATCATAGGACTCTTCTGATTAGTTAAATCATCAATGCATAAACCCATGACTATTCAAACCTATGACTTCATAAATAATCATTATCAACAACACAACAGTATAAGATCCTAACACAAAGTAGGATTCTAGCTTGATATAGGAAAAACATACCTGGATTAGCATGCTAGCTAGTTATGTATAACATACCCGCATAATGTCTTCTGGTTCTCTTCAGTGACTTGTGCTAGTAACCTGCATGTCTCATAGGTTAACCATTGTAGGACCAAGTTATACATACCTCGAAAGTAGATCTTCTATGTGATCCATGACAATGGATGAATCTTTGTCTTCATGTCACCATGATCATATGTTCTTGAAGTAGAACATGATTTGTCTTTCTTGGTGTACCTTTTATGTTAGTGAACAACATAAACCTCATACAACATCACAATGCATTAGTACATTCATAAGTGTCAAAACCTTAATCAATGAATATCTTCTATTAAGGTGATACGACAAGTCTAGTAATTAATCAAGATTGTACTGTAATGATATGAAGACAAACATATGATAAAATTAACCATGAAACATACCTGTAAGCGATACCTGTCAAGATTGCTTGTAATCTTCTTATGGAAAGCCTTAGCCTCATCTCCCTCTGAGACAGGAACTTCTTCACTTATGCAGGTGACCAATCCATCTTTTTCTAGGATTAACCTAATCCACTTGATTTGCAAGAACTGGTCCTGGAGCTGGATTAGGGTTTGTCAAAGAAACCCCAAAAATTCAAACTTTGAATTTCAAACTTCTGAAAAGATAGAAATATGCGCCTTGATGAGCTGATCAAGTTGGTATATTCAGAATTTGAAAACTGCAAAGTTTCAGCCCTTGAAATTGCCTTTTAGATTTTCGGATTTACTAGGAGGACCCTGAATTAGGGTTTGAGTTTCCCGGAGCTTCACCCAACCAAAAGTTTTGATTCAAATCTCTAAGCTTCGATTTTTCTGAGGAGCTTCCAGCCGTGGTCACAGATTTCCAAAATTCCAATTTTTGCAGAAGCCCTAATTTTCCATCTTTCCGATCAAAGTCCCGAACTGGGGTTTGATCAAGCCCGGCCTTCTTCCCAACCAAAAAATCTGATCTTGGTCTCTAAATTTCGATTTTGATGAGTAGCATCCAGCCGTGGTCTCCGATTACAAAAATTCCAACTTTCTCCGAAGCCCTAAATTCCGGAAGCCATGAATGAAGGTGCTCAAAAATAATTCTATTTTGACAGAAATATGTACCTCATTGTTTCTGGTGTAACTCTGAAATTTTTTATCCACAGGGTCTGAAAAAGTTTCCTGAGATAGCTCGACCTGTTATCTTTCCATCCCGATAGTTCTGACCTCAATTGGATTCTCTGAGAGAGAGTTATGCCAAGTGTCGCAACGTGACCTGTTTATGGGATAATAAAGGAGAGCGAACTTGTACGGCATGCCATGTGTCACTGTTTCAACTTCGGCCTCTGAAAACTTTTCCTGAGATAGCCCGACCTGTTATCTTTCCATCCCAATAGGTCCGACCTCAATTAGATTCTCTGAGAGAGAGTTATGCCAAGTGTCGCAACATGACCTGTTTATGGGATAATACAGGAGAGCAAACTTGTACGGCGTGCCACGTGTCATTGGTTCAACTTCGGCCTCTGCAAAATTTTCCTGAGATAGTACAGTCTGTGTACTACCTGTCACATTTTACGAAATTTCATTTGGAGCTTCCTAGCCCAAGTTATGACGTTTTTCCCAAGGTCACCTGATTTTGACTTAGATCTAGAAGAGGTAGAAACCCTATATTGTATAGATCATAAATCACAAAGTACAACGCATTAGAGGTTGTCCTTTGGACACAAGGTACATGGGGATCTGATCTTCGACCTGTAAAAGTTTCCAATCCGAGAACTTTGCCAAAACGGATTTATAGCGAAAGTGTTACGATGACTGGTTTTTGCTATATCAAGCCCTAGCATCGTAAGTGCAACAAGTGTCATACATGCCATATCATGCCTTCTTTCGGGCTAGCTCTGATACCATGTTAAATTTTCAGAATTGACTTCAATTTGATCTAGGATCTTAACTGAGAGAACAACATGTACAACAAATCTACAGCATATCAATCATGGACACAATAATGCAAGCACACAAGAGACACGAAGTTTACTTGGGGAAAACCATAAAGGTGAAAAACCCCAATAACTTCCTCAGAGATAGATAGAGCAATGATACAACCAGAATACAAGAGAAAGTCTTCTCCTAGCAGCAGAGCCTCCTCCTCCACAAATGCGCCACTCTCCCAAGTGTGAGTGAGAGAATAGAATGTGTAAAATGAGAGAGACACACTCTCTATTTATACACTAACTTGACTTGACCTTTACTCAACTAGGTCGGCCTCAACTTAACCACTTAACATAATGCTGATTGGGCCGACCCCCAATAGGGTGGTCTAATAACCCTTTGACCCACATGACTTATACAGGGCCGAGCCCAACAAGGTGGTCTAATAACCCATCAAGTATAAGTTACGACACTTACAATATAAATGACGACACTTCCGTATAGAGGAATAATAACATCTCTATAGAAATACAACCACTTCCGTGTAGAGGAATAATAACATCTCTATAGGAATACAATATACATATATGTGAAATACATTCCGAAGTTACATATACATCAACAAAGAGAGCAAGACATATAGTGAGTGCTTGGAAAGAGAACAAGTGCTTGGAAGTTTTATTTTATATATATATATATATATATATATTGGTTGAGCCCTAAGGATAGGTTTGAATGTGGTTGAACATGCCTTCTAGAATGATGTTTTTTATTTATGAATCTAGTGAATAATCCAGATATGAACTAGAAAAGGAATCAGCGTGCCCAACCCTGTACAACGCCCAAGTTTATGAAATGACCTAATTACAAATCTAGTCATAAATTTGATTGAATAACCAAATGTGGACTTGGTTAGAAGCTAGGTAATTTGGATAGCAATTAAATGCTGGAAGTTTCAGAGCCTATTAGCAAATTATTATTATCATAATGCTATAAAATAAATAGTTTGCTAATAAAGGGGTTGCTTGAAAAAGGACTTTTACGTAATGACCCTTGCATCTGTAAAACGAGTAAGGAAAGGTCATTATGGAATGCGGATAGTACCAAAATCATTCTATCATCTAGACGAAGGATAGAGATGTGTAAATGTCTTGTTGAAATCACAACAAGAATTTGAAGTCCTTTTCGGTGAAGTTGGAGAGGAAAATAATACCACTCTTCATGGGAGACAAAGGTAGGGATTTCAAAGTTCTTTTTTTGCAAATTTATAGAGAAATGATGGCCTCAAGTGACAAATCTTAAATCAAACAAGAGGAATGCGGGAGAATGGTGTAGGTTCGTTCACTACTGAACGAGGAACAGACAAATCTATGTAATTGAAAACATAGCAATAATGAATTGGAGACAGGTTACAAATCCAAATTGCAGTATTTAGACTGAGATGATTCTAGTCAATCTTGAATGGATAATGATGGTCCACCTAACCCGTTCAAAATTTTTGAAGGAAGAGCAAGCACAATCGCATAAGCTCCTGAAGTGACACGAATGCCAACAATACATGATATTTTTGAAATCTATCAAAATTCTACACTCCCCCTAGCCAAACTCTTTGGAAGCAATAGCATAAACCAAGCTAGGTTTAAAGAGAAAGAAAAAAATCGAAATATGTTGACAGAGTAAGAATCTGAAAACCAAAAGAGTTGGAGCCAAGCGGTTGTGAGGAGATGCATTCCGTCAAGGCTACTTGAAGCAAGAAGCAAAGGACAATGGCTACCGGGACATGAATTTCATTAGGACCACTTGAACCAACAAGAAAAGGACAATGTCCATTGACAACTAGATGTCGTCGGTGCTGGCAAAAAATCTTAAATTCTATATTTTTTTGTTTCAAATTTAAAGGAAATCCAATTGAATCTAGTTCTTTGAATGGGTTGGAGAATTCGATTCTAACAAAATCTTAAATTTTCCCTTTTAAATAAAAAACCATATAACAATGACATGCACCTAAACAACTTGGAAATTTTAGGAAGCAAATGACATGTCCAACCCTTAATTCAAGCAACGTCAAAACAAAAGCAACCAACATGGCACAAATTTCACATAGAGCAAACACACATGTTGTAAAACATAAAACATCCATACTATACGACATTGCAATAAACCCTACCAAAATTAATGGCACACATCCTTTCCGCGTAAAAATTCATCCTACGAACCATGAAAACATATAGACTATACAACATTGCAAAAACCCTCACGACATGAATGGCAACCATCCTTTTTAGGAAAAACACAGCTTCTGATCCATGATAAAAAGGCAAAGTAGGGAAGAAATGGTTTCCACTTACTTGGCCAAGCGCGCCGAAGAGGAAACTAGTAAAGACACGGGCAAAGTTCTTCGTCAAGAGGAATTGCAAACCACCGTACCGCTGAAGAACAAAGACGGAGGAACACTCACAGAAAGATAGAGTCGATGCCCTACTGAACACACCCCCAATTAAATGAGAAAGCACACAACACCATCGATGAACGCCCTAGAGGCAGAAGACAACCACGGTATAAGAGAAAACCAACATCCACAGAAGACGCCTGGCACAAATTTTTGACCTCGAATTGGGAAAACAATTTTTCCAACCATTGAAATCCCCGGATGGAAAAAAAACACTGCACGAAGAACGTCTTTCTTGGAAACCTATACACAACATATGCCCTTACCCATCGCAGTACAACCTTCCATCATGAAAACATTAAAAATCACCAGAAGCAAGAAGAACCCATCTGCGGCTCCTCCAAGATCGAAACATGCAAAGAGAAACACAAAGCAAAATGAAATTGGTCGCCGCTCAAGTGTCATATCACATGACAATGACACTGAACGAAAACGCAGGAGCCGCAAACTCAACAACATGGAAGCCATCCCTCACTAGATGAAACAATTGCAAATGGAACCCCACCTCCCACTCCGCACAATGCAGAACGCACCACAACAATAAAAACGTAATGAAAACCGGGGCCAACATTCAATTGAAACAACAACCACATTTAAAGCAGGCAAGGACACCCCGCTTCCACCACACAACAAACCGGAGCCGAAGACGTTGAACCAAGACAGAGGAGCCCATGCAAACTGCCCCTCGCTCGCCGCAGCAAACATAGGACACAACCCACAATGCATTAAACAGAGGCCATACCAGAGCAAGAAAGACACTGGCAAACATGATGACACCCCACCGCCAGGGCCTGGGGCACACAACCCCAGTAAGACATCACCGCACACAGAACAAACCACAACCACGAAAAAAACCCATTACACTTCACTAGGTGTCCACCCTTCAGATGTCCCACGGAAAACTAAATGTCGGGGACATAATAACACCATACCGCAAAATATTTCGGAGTATATGGTCATCTTTCATCCATGTGACCAACATTTCGTCGGAGATGATGTTAAACGCAACATAGATGCGAAACCCTAATCTGAAACCCTATTCGACTAGCCTCTATTTTCTGTTTGTGTATATGTATATATATCCAAGAGCAGCCACACAAATAGAAATGCAGTGCAATACTTTCTTCTCTGGTTCTGTTAGTCCTAATCTCAAGCCACAGAGGTAAGGTCTGCTGCAGTGTACCTATTTTAACAGTTATGTTTGAAATAAAATTTCCTTCTGGTTCTCTATGATGTCAAATTTGATGACGAGTCTGATGCGCTTAATATCTTGATGCGAAACGAGGCATTTGTCTGAGAGAACACAAGTCTTATTATAGTTAGCCGCCGGATGATGAAATAACATGTTTTTCACGACGGTCATCTGAGGCATCCGCCGAAGCTGAAAACCCTTTTTTAAATTTCTGACGGCTGGGTCTGAGTCATGTTTTCCTCTTTTTGTTAATTTATTTGTTAAAATGGCTGCACCTGCCTTTTGAGTTTAGGCTTTAAAACTGCCGGAATAAGATGATCGGCGCTTTCGTATGCTGAGACATACAATAGTGCTGATCATTACGTTCTGGACGGTTTTTTGTTCTACCGTATTTCTTGGAAAAATGCTTATACGTAGTTTTGGTGTTGTTTTAGGATCAGGGTTTTGGGATTTATATTAGGGTTCTTTGATGATGATAACTGATGACGCCTAGGCGGAGGTGCTGCTGTATGTATGTAGCTCCTTTGAAGCATGCTCACGGTTTGTCTGAAAAAAATGAATGTCTTAGGTGACATTCGTAGTATGGGCGGGATTCTTCGTTTCCTGTAGTTGCCATCCAGGTTTCCATCCCCCAAATTTGATTACCATTTCAGATTTTCTGATGTAGAGGACTTATTGTGTTTTCTAGAATTGACTTCTGAAGTGTTTCATATTATGTCAGGTTTTTTGCATATTTTAGATGCCTATTTACACTGTGTACTCACTGTAGGGCTTTTACCAACATTGAACTCACTGTCTTTTTGAGTTCCAGTTGCTTTGCCTTAGATTCTTTATAATGTACAGAAGGTTTTGATTAGTTGCAAATCACAATGGATACAAGAAAATTCTTTGATCGATGTAATTGTCCTCTCCTTATTTTCTTCTTTCATCACTGGTACTGATATCTCAGATCCCCAATTACCAACTGTTAATTATTTGGAGCTCAAAATAAGGTTGCTTATCGCCCATTGATAAGGAAACTTCCTCCTAAAGATTAGAGATTGCAGATTGAAGATTGATTCTCCTAAAGATTAGAGATTGCAGTAACCGAGTAAACATCTCAGGAATCTTTTGATAGATCTATAGATTTATTTTTTCCTCGGAAAAAGCCGAGTGATTCCGACTAGACGGTTTTCATGTATATAATGAGTGCGTAATAGAGAACTGTGTGAAGCAGCTGGTTGTCAAGTACATAATGAGTGCGACTGTAAGCTGTATGTCGTTATGGATCACGGTAAATATATAATATACACTAAATGATCCATGGAAATATATCTATAAAGATTTTTAGTACCGTTCACACGGCTGTATGCTGTATGTTGTTATGGATCACAATAAAGATGTAACATGCAACTAAAAGATACCTGAAATGATCCTGTACATGAGCTTCAATGAATCTTGTTTTTAGTTTACCTTTGTGTCTGGTAGGCTAAGTCACCTGGTTGTAGTGTTCCTACGAATACACCAACGAGGACTTGCTTATAGCACTATGCCATAACTATGATATCTACTTTTCAAAAAACCAACTGCAGAAAACTTGGACTAATCCTCACTTTCATCATCATAAATAGAAACGAGGGGTGTTGAACTAATCTTCACTTTCACCATCATAAATAGAAATGAGGGGCACCTCTTGCCCCCCATGAGACGACTTGGGAGATGTAGCAAGAGTTGGAGCACCAAAGTCCAATACTTATGCTCATCTGGTCCACAAATGGCTTGTTTTGATCTTTTGGATTTCATCAAACTGTAGTGGTGTAAGAAGTCTACTTGACTTTCCAAACAAACCTTGCCCTTTTCAATAAAGTGTAAGAATTTTGTAGTATTTCATTTTCTTAGTCTAGATATAGTTTTTCAAGCTTCCCCTATGTCTTGTTGTGCCCTTGATTGGGAGGAGCTTTGGTGTCTTCATCTTGCCTTGTCTTCTCACTCGACTTACCATTGCAGCTACTATGGAAATTGTCAAGATAATAAGGTTAGGGAGGAAGATAGACCAAGAGAGACAACCATGGAGTGGGGACCATAGTATGGAAGGGATAAAGCAGCCAAAGCAATAAGTGAAAGGAGTTGAGGAAAAGACTAAATAGAGGGAAATGCCCCTATCTACAATCTACTTGTTCACTAGCTTGGTGCCAATTGAATGGGAAAGATACCAACAATGTGTGAGAAGTATGAGTGAAAGATACCAACAATGCGTGAGAAGTATGAGTGCATACCTCGGCTACCCATAAGCTCCTATTTTAGTCTTGCATCCTATGGTAATTACCATAGGGTCCTATCATCCATTGTTCCTCTCTCAAATTTCACCAACCAAGATGAATGCCCTTACATTTGCTCATTATCTAACTATTTGCTTTGAAGACAACCCCACTTGTGGTGTGGAGTATGCCCCTTATTCAGCATGTGTGCATTCACCCATCTTGTCCAACCTAATCTCCCATATTTGAAATCTTAGGTGCAAGTACCAAAGCATGATGTTGTCTTTTAGATTCATTCTCACAGGGCGCTAGATGGGCAGCATACCCACAACCACTTTGTGTCCACTTGGAATTGTCTTGATTATAGAGGTTAAGGTAGTTAATAGTGAGAGACGAGGTATCAAGCCACTCTCATGCGGTATCCAACATGTAAATTTCTCTACCTCATTGGCAAGACAATCAACTACTTTGTTGGCTAAGCATTGAATGTGACAAGGGATTATGACCATGTTTTGATTCAACATCCCTGTTAGTTGTTTTGGTTCCCAATGTATAGAAACTTTGTTGAGCGATGATTTATTCTAGAGATTAGTAAGCATGTGGATAATGAGTCTAGAGGCCCTTGCAACAATTTATTTTGAGAATACTTATCGTTGTGTTATGCAAAGGCAATAGGAGAGAGCTTGTAGTTCTACTACATTGTTGATTTCTTTCCGAAGGAAGATTGCATAGGTCCAAATTATTTGTCCCTTTTCATTTTTGAAGATTCCTCCAACTCCATCTACACCATGGGTTGCCTTTTAGTGGCCCCATCAAAGTTTAGTTTAAGAAAACCCATGGGAGGGGACAAAATTGTTGGGCTGGAGGTAGTTAGGGGTTTCTTAGTTGGAGATGGAATTGAAGGGTCATGATTTAGGCATGAAGCTTGCAAAATAGTTACAATCTTTCTTTGATCAATTCCCCATTTGGATGATATCTTTCATAGTTTGCCTTTATTTTATTGCACATTTGATCCCTAGATAGAGTTGAGTCTTGGAAAATTCTTCTATTTTGCTCCTTGGGTTAACAACAAGGTTATAGGCTTCTTTTATAAAAAAAGTGTACCCCTCTATTCCACCTACGAAGTGTATCAGGACCATTATGAATAGGGATCTTTATGTGTTGAAGCTCCTCCCATAGCGCTTTCATGTTTTGGTTGTTAAATGGGATGGGCCAATCTACCATTGGAGTCCATACTCTCCATTTATCATAATGACATCTATGATCCCATTAATAATTGACAGTAAACCTATTTTGAGCTTGGAATAATGGTCGAAGCATTTGCTAGTATGGTTGCTCCCCCCTACCCATAGAAGTTGTTGCTAGATATCTTCCCAATATAATGTTTACTTTCCATCATTGACCTTCTAGGAGCAATGGTTTTGCTACCCATAGAAGTTGTTGCTAGGTATCTTCTCAATATAATGTTTACTTTCCATCATTGACCTTCTAGGAGCAATGGTTTTGTACAAGAGCTTTGTTTTGCCATGTAGTATTCCATATAAGGGAGCTTGTCCTAATACCATTCATCCCAATCAAGTCTTTGTCATCCACCTTAGGGGCATATTTTTGCTTTTGTAACTTGCTTTGGAAGCTTGTTTATTTTAGATCTACCTCCACTAGAGTTTGGCCTTTGGACTACATACTTTGTTCTAAACTACAGTTGACAATTTGTGTAGGGTCCTAGATCCACCCCAAAGACAAGTTATTTGAATGTTCCTCACGGCCTGTGCAACGCCAAACCTCCTTTGCATTTTGGACTACATAGTTTGTTCCAAGTTACAATTGCCCATTTGTGTAGGGTCCTAGATCCACTCCAGAGAAAAGTTATTTGAATGTTCCTCACGGCCTTGATGATTTGCTTTAGAGTTGCTAGGACTTAGAATAAGTAAAGATGCATTGCTTGTAGCACAGGTTTGAGTAAGATTAGTCTTCTTGCAAGATTTAGTGATTGAAATGTCCAACTAGCTAATCTTGTTTCCATCCTAGAGAAAAATTCCCCTCCCAAAATGAGTTTTGGTGGATGTTCTCAAGGAATGGGGCTCCAAGGGGTTTGGATGGAAGAGAGTTCCTTTGGAAACCAAGAGTCTTAGCAATATAATGTTGAACAACAATGTGAACTTTAAAGAAAAATATTTGGCTTAATGGTACCAACTTAAAATCTTTGGCTTTCAGAACATAAGAGACACCCATCAACATAGTATCATCCACAAATTGCAAATGTGAAGAACTCTGAGCATTCCCATGCAATGTGAGGCCTTTAATTGACTCTACTAACTTGATTGATCTCCATAAGCCGTTTGCCACAAGGATGAAGAGAAAGGGGGAGAGGGGATCTTCTTATCGAATACCTTGAGGAGTGAAAGTGTCTGAAGGCAAGTGAAGGCAAGTCATTGATTAAAATTGAGAAGAAAGTAGAGGAGGTGAGGGCCATAATATAATTCATTCATTGTGTGGAGAAGCCAAAGGCTAAAATAACCCTTCTTATGTACTTCCTTGTCAAAAGCCTTAGACATATCTCACTTTATTAACATTCCAGTGTTCTTGGAAATTTTTATTGAGTGAATTGTTTCATGGCCAACATTATACCATCCAAGATTTCCCTATCGTCATTGATTAACATTGAGAAGAAAGTAGAGGAGGTGAGGGCCATAATATAATTCATCCATTGTGTGGAGAAGCCAAAGGCTAAAATAACCCTTCTTATGTACTTCCTTGTCAAAAGCCTTAGACATATCTCACTTTATTAACATTCCAGTCTTCTTGGAAATTTTTATTTAGTGAATTGTTTCATGGCCAACATTATACCATCCAAGATTTCCCTACCCTCCACATATCCAATTTGTTTTGCTGAGATAAGCTTTGGTAAAAGGGGTCTCAATCTTATTTAGTGGTTACCTTATAATGATTTTGTAGTTGACATTGCACAATGATATTGGTCTAAATTTGCTTGGATCAACAACCACTGCCTATGTCTTTTTTTATAATCGACCAACATGAGTGGAAAAAGTTAGTGGTAAATTTGTTTGATCCCAAGGATTTTCCTTTCAGCATATCCAAAATTGGTTGCTCTACATCTTCAATAGTTATTACCTTAAGCAATTGCTCATTTTGTCTTCGTGACGAGGTTGGGGATGTTTTGAGTAATCTGTTTGATTGCATTCTCTTGACAGCCTGGAGGTCCTATTAACAATGATGTGCATAATTCAATGAGTTCCTTCTCCATATCCTCATGTTTGGTTTTTATGTTGACTTGGTTGTCCTTTATGGATGTGATTGTGTTATGATTCTTGTGTTGAATCATTTAGTTGTGGAAATTTTTTGAATTTCTCTCCCCCTCTCTTTACCATCTAATTCTTGATTTTTGACACCATAAAGTTTCCTCTTGCCTATTTCTCATATCCATCTGAGTTTGCAATACTGTTTCTTTCTCCTTTAATTGGTTTGTGTATCCCTCTTGAATAATTTTTTGTTGCAACAGAGCTATTTTATATGCTAATTCTTTTTAAGCTTTGAAAATATCTCCAAACACTTCTTTGTTCCAAGTTTTGAGGATCCTTAACCTCTATTAAAATTTGTACATCTAGGATCCCTTGTTCACCTCTGCTTCTCTCTACCAAGTAGCTACATTGTTTTGAAATTTTGGATGGTAAAGCTAGAACTTTTCAAAACAAAAGGCATTTTTATGGTCAATCATTAATCAAACTTTAGATTGAGGCACTGGTTAATGGTAAGTCGCCTCCAAGGATCCATGTTTACGCCGAAGGCGTTTATTTTCCGAAGGTGGGTTTGTGGGCACGATTATCGAATCGTCGTCTCTTTGTCCTATAAAAACCCGCCACGTGTTTCAAAAATTTCGGTTTTTTAAATAAAATTTATGCCTCGCGTGTTATTGACGCTCTGTTATGTTCTATAGTGTCGTGTTCCGTCAGGTTTCCTCCTGCTCGTTGTTCTAAGCATTTTGGCCTGTATGTCATTGCGTGCTTTGTTTTGTGTTTCATTGATATTGATGTGTGTTTCCAATGAAGAAATGGCTGTGTTTTGTTATGGAGCAACTGGTGCGGGCAAGAACTTTACCGCATCATCTCATTCTTTGTTTATTGGTTCATACTCTCCAAATTCCAATATTAATGGCAAACCTGGTTGCTGCTTTCGCTTCTTCCTCTATGGCCTCAGCTTCCTCATCATATGATGTATTTATCAATCATTGCGGTGTGGTCCTGATGTAAAAACACATTTGCCAGCCATCTCTACATACGGCTTTATGATCATGGATTGAGAGTGTTTTTGGATAGGGATGAAATGGAGAAGGAGACGAGATCTCTTCCCAAATAGAACAAGTTATCTGTGGTATGCGCAATCATATTGTAGAAAATATTGATATTGTCATCGGTTTAATTAAATTTTAATCTTTAAAGCTTCTTTATTCAAGAGAAAGAAAATCGGTTTACTGTGTGTTCTTCTCATCAATGAACAGGTAATAACGGAAGTTTGCAGAATTAAGATGGTTAATCCCTCCTATGAGGTCTTTCGGGATACTGAAATGATTTTGTTTCCAACCCTAAGGATTTCACAAATATCGTGTTTGAAATATCTATTTAATAATTCCCATTTTCCTGGTATGAGGTATTTGCAACTTCTTGTAACTGAAGAAAGATCATCAGTTAGATGACATGTTGAGCAGGGTACAATCGCCACATCTAATATGGCTGCGTTGGTATAGAATTTCCCACTCTTCCCTACCTAACTGGATTCCAATGAAGAATCTAAAATTTTTAGAAGTGGAGGGGAGGAGATTGAACATGTCGTGGCCACATCAATCTCAATTAGGCAAATATGTGTGCGTTTATTTTTTTCATGTAATTTCATGTTGTGGACTTTAATCATTACATATGTCTTATACTTGAAACGTCAACATTGCAGCGTGTGCCTTTCAATTTGCGAGAGTTAAGAATTTGGGCTCCCCTATCAGAGATTCCAAAGTCTAATAGGATTGCCATACACCCTTCAGACTCATTCGGAGCACTCAAAAGTTTGCCTGTGAATTTTGTCGTCTGCGCTCATTTAAATACTTAGTTTTCAAAAGCTCGCTGATTCTTTCGGAGAGAGAACAAATCTGCATCACACCAATTTGGAAGATGCTTAATATTTGTAGACGCAGACACTTCCAGATTCTTTTGAAAAGTTAACTTGACTCAAACATCTCTCTTTGAGGGGTCGCAAGAGTTTGGCCATCTCGAATGGAACATCTAGAGACATTACAACGCTGGAATACTTAGATCTTTCTTCTTGTGAGCACGTGAATGAATTGCCTCCCCAAGTTGCAGATCAACTATCCTTGCAAGAAATATATTTACATGGCATGAAGTTAAAAGAATTGCCAAGCGTTGGTTGCAATTTGAAAGTTCTGCAATTGGGCGACGATTTGTTGGAAATGCTACACCCTGGTCTCGGCGACCTCAAGAGTTTGAAAAGCTTATCACTCTTTTCTTCGCCCCAATTGAAATCCTTGCCGGATTCCACTGGATTGCTAACTCAGTTGACAGAGTTGAGGATATCATGTCGAGGGATAGAATAATTACGACGGTCACTTCTCCAGATGAATATGCTAGAATCTTTAGAAGTATGGGACTGTCCTGTCTAGGAACATCCATTTAAAAAGGAAGTTGAAGGAGAAAGAGAGACAGAAGGGGAAACGGGATCGGATAAATTGAACTCTTCCAATGGCAGATGCATGTTTGGGCTCAAGAGGTTACATCTGTCGGTCACAGAAATAAGGGAGGTATATTTTGATGAGTGTGTTTGCCCTAACCTTCAAACAACTGACCTTGATTGATTGTTATGAATTGAGGCAAATAGGAGGGCTCTGTGGTCTGCCAAAAATTAGAGATTTCAACATTAGCGATTGTGCCATAGTTAAGCTCTCCGGTCTTGAAACGTTGGCTTCTTTGGAGAATGGCTATATCGAGATTTGTGAAGCTCCAGAGCATACCAGGGTTGGGGCAGCTCACCATTCTCCGATGTGGGGCATTAATTTGATTGTCTCGGGATGCAAGAAGCTCCAAATCATACCAAGGTTGGGCAACTCACAATGCTTCGAACACTATATGTCTGTGCATGCCGTAAGATACAAGCGTTGCCCAGTGTGGAGCATTTCTTTGGAGTATTTGAATGTTCAGAGCTGCGAGAAGCTTCATAGCATACAAGCGTTGGGGCAGCTCACAAAGCTCCGACCACTATATGTCTGTAAATGCCGTGACATAAGTGCTGCTTAGTGTGGAGCGTTCGACTTCTTTGGATGTTTGGAAATGCAAGAAGCTTGAGAGCATACCGGCTTGGGAAAGCTCACTAAGCTTAGGCGACTATATGTTAGGGAATGCCATGAGATACCAGAGCTACCAGCGGTGGAACGTTTGACTTCTTTGGAGTTGAATATTAATGGGTTTGGGCAGCTCACACAGATTAGAAAAGAAAATGTTAGCGAATGCCATGAGATCAGAGTTGCCAGGTGTAGAACATTTGACTTCTTTGGATAAGTTGAATGTAAGTGGACTTTAGAGGTTCACGAGTATACAATGGTTGGGGCAGCTCACAAAGCTTAGACAACTAGATGTTAGCAAATGCCCTGAGATATCGGAGCTGTCAGGGGTGGAACATTTCACTTATTTGAAGGCAACTAGATGTTAGCAAATACCTTGAGATAGATATCAAACTTCAAGAGCATACAAGGGTTGGCGCAGCTTACACAGATGATTAGAAAACTAAATGTTAGTGAAGTTCACGAGATATCAAAGCTGCCAGGTGTGGAACATTTGTCTTCTTTAGAGAAGCTGAATATCGGCTTGGGAAGCTCAAGAGCATATAAGGGTTGGGATAACTTACAAAACTTAAGAACTAAATGTAAGCAAATGCTGCGAGTTACAAGACTTGTGGGGTGTGGAATATTTGATGTCATTGGAAATTATCAATACTTGTGAGTGTCCCACACTGCACCGGAGGGAGAGAATCCTTGAGCACTTGGGCCAACAATTAAAGGAAGGTTTCAAATACGAAGAACAAAGAAAAAGATGCACTTGCCTGGAGTTTCTGCAATTTCGATGTTGAGATTGTTTGGCTGCACTAGCTCATAAGAAGAGAGATTTAAAAATTAATGTGTAATATTTTATGGTTGCTTTATACTTTGATATTTAATGTAATTGAATATATGAATTTCCAAATTTCCATTGCAAGGTGTATACCTGTGTGTGATGACATTTTTTTATATAAATTTATTTTAATTGAAATTAAAAAATAAATGATTAATATTCTAAATATTAACAATTGTTATATCTTAAACTTATATTTATCAAGAAAGTTTTTGTTAACATTATATACCTCAAAAATATTATATTTATTAATATAAGTTTTTTTTAAGGACACCTTAATAATTATTAGCTATGCAAGCCAATAACTCAAATATTTCCCATGCAATCAAACTCAAGATTGTAAAAAATGTTGTCCAAAGATTTGTTATACACATAATTGGTGGGTCTCATGTTGTCCAAGAAGTTTTCTAATAAATCTCACTTCTTTGATGGTCCTTGATCTCTCTAATACCCAAATAGAATGAGTGTCAACATCTTTAGCCACCTGGAGTTTCACAAATTGAGGTTTACGAAATTGCAAGATACAAGTAATCTTTCCAACTTTTATTTAAAATATATTTTAGTATAAATATTAACATCATTACCAAAGAGATATCTCAGCTCACTTTATTGAAAACAATGCATTTGTTTATATGTATGAAAGATCTTAAAAGAGCCTAAAAATGTAAGGCCCTATGGGTTTTAGAAATTTAATGGAGTTATATTTATTCATATTTTTTGAATTTGAGAGAATGAAGTAATTGAAGCCAAAATTGAATTACTGGTGAAAATGAAATAAAGATTACATAGTCATGTGTTAATTAGTTTTAGAGGAATAAATTTGCAAAATAGGATATGTGAATTGTAATAATTAGAGAGATTAGAATTAGAATTTTATGATAATAAGAAAGAGTAGTCTAAATGTTATACAATTTGATCTTTTTGCATTATCAATAATTTAGATGTGTAGTTCCAACAATTCTTCTCAATTTTTTATGGAATTTCAAACAAAAATGATTATAAAAATATGACACATAAAATTTGTGGAAGGTAATCCCACCAAGTGTTAAAATATCTTGTAAATTATTATGCTATCTTATAATGTGCTATTGTGCGTAATTATATTCATAGAAAGATTTATATAAAGTTTGTGGAAGGTGGTCCCACACATATCTCGTGATTTATTATATAAGTTAGATAATTGACCATGGGAGAATGGAAAAACTGTCCATTTGTATTGGAAAATACTTGTATTAAGGGCTATTTTTTTTGGGTGCGTTTGTTAGTTTGGATAGAAAATAATGATGAAATTTTCCAAATAAATTCCATTTGACTTATAAAAACAACCTAAAACACTGCATAAATTTTCAATGTACTTTCACGAGGTGATCTATAAAATCCAAAAGGCTTTTTCCCATATTATGTAATGTTTAGGAATTACACCTTTTTTTAATTTTAAGTGTTTCTACTTGTTTTGGTTTTTGAACTTGGGATGGTTCAAGGAAGTCTAAAGAAATCACCTTTTAAACTTTAAAAACAATTCAAATATAATAAATTTGGATTGTTGGGCATGATCAGATGCTCTCTAAAAATCAAGAAGGGTATTGTGAGATTCTTGCATTAATTAATTTAAAAATGGGATCATTCTTTAAGCTTCCAAGCTTGTTTAAGGGTTCAAGATGAATTTGTTTTTAAAGAGCCCATAAGCAATGTTTTTAAAAGAGTCTTGAACTAAAACCATGAACAAGAAAATGTGAAATCTTGTGGAGGCCATGAAGGTATGGCATCTCATCCATCAATTTCAAATCCCTCTCACATAGAAACCAAAACCCTATATCTAGGGTTGGTGGAAGCCTTGAAAACTAATTTATTGAAAGTGCCCAACATCATTAACACTTTGAAATTGGAAATTTGGATGCATAAAACTAGAATCTAAAGAAAACCTTTTCATCAAGTAAAACCAATGCAAATATGCACAAAACCCTACCGTTAGCATTGCATTGCAAACCACAAATATGGCATTATCTTATGTTGTTGTGCAACATTATATTGCCAATCTCAAACAAGAAATCATCTTGGGTAGTAAGGCAACATAAGACATAAACTTCAAGTAAATGAGACAAAACTATATTGGTAGTGGGTCTTTTTAAGTGAAATACAAGAATTTCATATTACTTGAGGTAATATGAACTTATGTACCACCGCAACCAAAGTCAAGCTTTCCTAAGAGGCCAAAGGTATTTTTCTCATTTTGAGGAAGATAGATTTTTACACCAAAATTGGAAGTTGAGTAATTATCTCAATGTCCTTAACTTATTTTCTTTCACACCATAGGCTTTAAAAATTATGGAATCTTGCTAACATTGCTTAATTTTTTCTTGAAACCCTTGGAGCTAGAGCATCTATTGCTTTAACTATTTTCTATTTTCTAGCATATAAAAAATGTGAGTTGGAGTATCTCTTCTTTTAACTTGCTTTAATATGTTTTGTAAGTAATTGTTATTTTATGGTCAAAGAAATACATAATTAAATTAAACAATATCCTTAATACTAAAAAACACTACTCTTTTTTTCACTTCATCAAATCTATTTTGCTTTATTTTTTCTCTTTTCGGCATTCTTTTGTACCTTTCGGGGCAATTGATAGTTTATTTCTTGTGATATTGTGAAGGTCTTGTAGGGAGTGAAGAAATTGGATCGTTTCTTCATTAGTCGAAGGCCCATAAATATTGGTAATGCAGTGTTTGGCTAAAGTTTCGATTAGATGAAAACAAGTCAAGATCGATCTTGCTTTTGAAAAAAAATTCTTCCATTAGAATTGTTTTAGGGTCTCTTTAGAGGGTAACCCTCCTATTGAACCTCTAACATCTACCACTGTTACTTAGCATCCTCTCCAACAAAACCGTGCTATCTTTATTAAACACTTCACTAGTACAGTTAGTTTCTTGAAGCATGAGTATGCTTGGTTTTTCTAATTGAATCTTGTTTCTTAATGTTCTCTTCTTACTCGTCCTGATTAGACCTCTTACATTCCAAGTGATGATCTTCATATTTGACCATAGGGGGTTGTGGAAAAAAACTTCTTCGTCATAGGAACATACAATGTTGAATCCATCAACAGTTTGCCTAATTCTTGGAGAATTTGTTGACTACTCTTTCTACCACACTTTATTTCATCTTTAAGGAGTTTTGAATACTCCTTAGAAATATGTGTTTTAACACCTAAGGATAAGGAAGTTGGGTTAAGTTTTACCTCTTTTTTTGCCTCTATTGTTTTGGTTCTTTGGAATACCTCTTTGAGAAGTTGTAGCTAGGTGTCAAGAACAAATCGCTCATCTTTTCCTTCACATGCCTCCATCAAGCTTTGAATGTCTAGATCTCTCAATTCCATTTCCTTGTTGTCCTCGAATTCCATTTGATCATGTTCATTCATGTTGATTGCTTTGTTGTGTTGTGTATTATCCTAGCTAGGGTTTTTGTCTATTTGTCTCCTTTTGATGTGCTCTCCTTTTTCCTTATCCTGCTCTAGATCCTCCTTCTTTAGTTCTAGTGGTGTAGTCCGAGATGTCAAGGGTTTTGTTGGCTTGTTCTTAATTCTATGATAAAACTTTGGCATTCTTAGTGGATCCCAGGTCCTTTCCTTTTGAATCATAGATCGATTTCTCCCCTCGTCTTTTCATAGTGGGAATTCTTGTGCAACCTTCAATATATTGTTCCTCTACTGGTTTAGAGGGGCTTGGAGGAGCATTTAGGGGACACTCCTTGAAACGATGTCCATGTTCATGGCATTTGCGAGAGTGACTTAGAATGTGCTCATAATTTATTGTTTGAATCCAATCCATGTCTCTATAACTCAGGTAGATTGATTCCGCAATGCTTTGGAGATATTCATGTATACATGGATTTCGAGATAGGAAGTATAATGACCCCTTCTAGTTACTTTTGAGGGTTTCACATAGGTTCCCGGGGTGTTACCTATTCCTACAAGTGTTTTTTCATCCCAATACTCCCGTGGGAGTGAATATAATATGTTCCATGTTGGTGTTGCAGACAAGTCTTATTTGTCCAAGCTAAAGTGTTCTATCCAAATTGCATACAAAGTTAGGCCATCGAATTGAAGAAATAGGGTTCGTTCTCAAAAACCCTCACAGTCCTTTAAGCTTGTGAATATCGCTGTGAAGAAACCCTCTGAACCTAGTTTTAGATCCACTTGCCCTTTCAGTTTTCATTTAGCATTTATCCACCAACTTAGGGCCCCTTTTAGAGGGCAAGAGGACCAAATTTTTTCCGATAATGGCATGATCCTAAATGTATTGGATGTAGGCACCCATTTTGTTGGAAGTTATCTCATACCTTGGGATCGATTCAGCCTTGTGAATACTACCCCCTCGAGCTCAATCTTCTCATTTAGGGGTTCGATTCCCTGTTTCCTTTATTGGTATCTTTGATTGCGTGGAGGTATTTCCTACACCTCTTGTCCCCTTCACTGTAGTTCATCCATTATTTGTTCTGATGCTTAAGTTTGAAGTTGTTGGTCGTCGATTCCCTGCTCTCGACATTACCTCATTGTAGGAGGGAGTTTCCCTCCCTCCTTGCTCCACCTCCATGGGAGTTGCCTAGGGATAACTTAAGGTTTCTATAGCAGTGATTTGAGTTCGCTAATTCCAATCATATGGAGACATGCGTATTCCATGACACATCACAACCGTTCCTTGTAAATTTATTTATTCAAATCAAGAGTAAAGAGGAATATTTTGAAGTTAATATCACAAAAATATATTTATATATGCAAATCTAGAGTAAAGATTAATATTTTAAAGTTAACGTGTCACAAGAATATAGTCTCGAATTCAATAGGGACCATTTAGTTTATGAACATAACAAAGGTAGCTTGTTTAAAAATTGATTGTTAATTTTTTTTTGATGATTCTCAAGGCACTAATTTAACAAATAAGGACAATTTAATGCAGGGACATAACAAAGGTAGCCATTTTAAAAATTGTTTGCTGGTTTTTCGTGAATCTTGAGGCACTAGTTTAACAAGTGAATATGATGTTGGACACAAGGACACACTGAGAGTGGGGGGGTGAATCAGTGTGTCACTACTTTTAACTAATTTCAACTTCTTAAAACTTAAATAAATATCAACAATTGCATATTACAAAATACACCACCATTAACCAATCAGATCATCATCACAAGTCATAAGAGACACATTGCAAGATAAGTTTTGTAATATTTTTATATTTAATTCAAACGGCTACAACCGTGGGGTCTATCAACTTCAACTGAATCAAAAGCACCAACTTCTATTCCAAGACTCAACTTGGTCTTTTTCTCAGATCCAACTAAGAAAAATAATTACAAGGCCCAACTTGTATTTACAAATAGATACCTATCACATCACATAATCATTATAAACCTGTCCTTGTTAACACTGTCATGTCACCAAATTGTCCACAACCTTGTCTTCAATTTGTCCACATATGCTGCCCTTGAATATCATCAAGCTGTCTCTGTCATGTGCTTGTTGTTGTCACTTGTCTAATCACGTCTTCTGCTATAGGTGTATAATGTTGCTGGTCAACCACTGCTCAATACATTGCTGCTTCCATCAATACTGCTGGTTTAATCCACTTGGTCATTAATACTGTTCATCACTGTAGGTCTATTTATGTTCCTCACTCTCATACAGTAATCCTCTAGATCTCTGCTGCTGCTGAGTAGTGTGAAAAGGTCTTCAACACTTCATCATCATCCTCAGACTATGGAGGTTATCTTCTCATGTTGTGCATGCATTTTTGTCACCTCAACCAATCAGGACTTCAAGCTCATCACAGGATTTTGCTCATGCCCATGTCATAGGTTTGCTCTTGTCAAATGAGTCACCAAACACTGTCCACTATCCAAGACAATTAATCATCACTGTCAATTCAATGATCCTGAGATCTATCCAAAAAGTTAGCATAGGATCTCTGCAATAAGAGTTTCTCAGTGGAATGATACTGCTTTCAATAGATCCTCAGATGCTCTGTCTTCACCACTGGCTGCAATAAGATTGTATTCATTTGTAATAAAATAGACAAGCCAAAAGGGTGAGATATATTCTGTTTTTGGAGGCCTCAGTAGCTCGAGATCAGACTTGTTTTCAAAGTATCTTCCTTGCTTCCCTAGATCATTGCTCATTGTTGTAAGAGCTCCGAAAATTAGAGAAAGGAACTTGCAGCCCGAGATTTATAGTCTGAAAATTATAGTCCTCAATTACAGCCCGAAATTTATAGTCTGAAAATTACAGTCCTCAATTGAAGCCCAAAAATTACAGTCCGAAAATTACAGTCTTGTCCACCTCCACGAATTTCCTCAGAGCTCATACGAAATTCCCAGCTAAAATGAAGTTTATAAAAGTGTATTTATATAGGTCGTTGAGGGTATTTTTAATGCTGGCTAACCTAGATTATGAATAAATATTACATTATAAACTAACCAATAGTTGAGCCGACCTCATAAATTAAATGCAATTTTTTATTTTCAATTTTTAGGCTGGGCCGACTTGATCAATTTTATATTAAATTCCATCAGTAGGTCGACTTTGTCTTCAAGTGTTTGATCATGCAATGTATGGGCTTTTTCTTCTTACCATATGAACTTTAAATAAATAAAATTCATCACCAAGTCACCTTCTTGGCAATATAACTATAATTTTCAATGTGCACAACGCAAGTACTGCCACTGTTATCAATTCTGAACTTGTGGGATGGATATCATCAAGCACCTCCCTCTTCTTTGTAGATCACGAACCAACATATACAATTCAAAGCTTCTCAAAAGACATCATCATAAGGACTTAATCATGTATTCTTTGAAGCATGTCATCACCAACAAGTGCATCAAGAGCCTCACACCATGTATATGAGTCATATGTTTTCAAGTGCCATTATACCACAACATGTGTGGGTGCCAACCACTTTCTCATGCACTAGGTCCATCTCCAAGGGTTCCAAGACCCTATCAAGCCACAAATGACCACATAATGGGTTATTTGGCCTTCTTTCCAAACTATCATGTCCTTCTTGCCATGTCATCTAATGTCCATATCATCAAACATTGACTTCCTTTGTCATTAATGGTTTGTCATCAATGACAATCTTGCTCATCAATCTCCCCCTTTGTCATTGACGGAAACCTTCTTCAATTTATCTCTCCCTTTGACATTAATGACAAAGGGTCAAACATCCAACTCTAATGAGCGAACCCCTTAATCTTCAAGTCATTAAAGGCTTCCAAAATTTTTAGTATTCTTTAAGACTGCTTAAAAGATTTATAAATTTCTTGTAAGTTAGTCAGCTCCCCATGAGATCATGCTTTAATAAATGTTGTTGATTATTAATTATCTCTACTGCCCCTTTGAATGTGTTCATGAGTTACTGAAAGATATGGATTTTAACATTCGTCTATTCTTCTGTACATCTTCCTCATACTGTCTCGAAATCAGCCATGTCATGGCTGCACTATTATCAACTGTTACATATTACTATCAAATCAAGATGATTAATATTCTCTCCAAAGTTCAATCTGCTGCACCTTTGAACCTCAAAAGGCTTTATCTCCACTGGTGTTTCATCAATATCTGACCTTCAATTTTTCTCCCAAAATGGTCTTCAATAATTTATGTTTGAATAACAGAACCCAAGCTTGATCTTTCGTTGCTTTATTATTTTAACGTTGGCGATGCATAACTGTTGTACTACTGTAACAAAACAAATTGATTTATCTTCTAAAGCCTCTTGACTTCTCCCCCTATCATATAGACTTCTTCATTTGCTGACATGTCTGCTCATTATCATGTTGTCATCATTGTCATTTCTCAAATTACTTCATCAAGGGATGTTATTGTCAAGTTACTGCAGCTGCCATTGAATTAGCCATAATCTGATATATCTGAAACTTGATAAATGATTGTTTATACCTTCTTATTCTATCTATAGTAGTCCATGTCTAATGCATTCAAATTAGATAATGTGGTCCTGTCTCTTTCACAGTCCTGTAGCTACTATACATTGCAATGTCTTGCTCATATCCTGATCAACAGGTCAAGTCAACTCTGTCCAACTTGTCTTGACATGTCTAAGAAGTGTATACAACTATTGAAAACTTCACTTGTATTTGCACTTCTCTAGTCACCTTTTGTCAGATTAATGCATTCACTGTCTAGTAAAATCAGACTTGTCATTGCTTGCCAAATCAAGGTTCTCATGGTCACATGCAAGTTAGTCTACCTTTCAATCATTTGTGAACTTCAAACAGCTTGTGGTCTGTCCAGACTTCAAACTTCTTATCATATTATGTATTGCTCACTTAGAGCATGAGTGTCATACTTACTTGAACCAGAACTATGAAGACCTTTTGTTGTTATGTCAAGTCATTACTATTGTAGGGGCTTAAGATGATTCATCAAAGTACAAGGGGCTCCATCATGGTCTTCACATAATCTGCTACAGTAGCATAATCTGCCCCAAAACACAGTCTTCATATATGTTGTAGTTGCTCTATGGTACCCAAAACATTATTTTGATTTCTTATCTTTGATTTGACATCTGCCATCTGCTCCCCCTATCGTCATGCCACCTGTAACTACGATCCTTGGACTTGTTTCACTGCTTGGAGCAATCATCGCTTACCCTTGAGTCCATCCTCCAAACTCCATGAACTCTAGGTGTACTAAGGTCTTTGAGGGACCTCAGACTTGGCTTGCCAAATGGCAGCCACTTTCCCTGTACTGATCGACTTCATTTAGATCTAGCAAAACATTCATTTTCTTCCATACCTGGGAATTTCCTTGGCTGTGACCACTTGTTCTTTAGGCTTCAAATCTTCTTGCAATATTTTGCTTCCAAGGTTCATTGGATCTCCTTGCTGATGTGTAAGAGGGGCTCTTCATTGGTTGTCTTCTTGGACTAGCACAAGCTTGAGCTTTGTGACCAAGCCCACTACAATTGTAACACCTCATTGTGTGATAGTTAGCAGCAACATGGCCAATAAGGTTACAAGTCCAGCATCTAACCTTGTCATTGGGACTTCCACCATTTCTTCTTCCATAGGGTCTATAGTCCATAGCCTTCTGACCAAATTTAGTACAAGAAAAACAATAACCATTAAAGTCATTTTCATACTTGGATGTTTGATTCCATCTTGAAGATGTCTCTTTTCTGAACTTGCCTTGGGGTGTAGGACTAACTCCCTGATATCCTCCAAATTTTTTGATGTCTTTTGCAGATATGTGAGGAGCCGCTTGGCTTTCGTCTTTGGAGAATGAGGGACCTGTTTCATTCTTCTTAGAATTCTTTGAGATATCTTCTTGACTCTCTGCTTCCTTGTTGTAGCCCAACCCAATCTTGTCAAGAGGTGATCTTTGACAACTCAAGATCTCATCTAAAATAGTAGAGTTGTTGATCTTGACACAAGCACTTGAATTTTCATTTTTCTTCCTTAGATTGACTACTTCCATTTCAAGGTGCTCACAAGGCTTCTCCTTTTCATCCAAGTGATTCTTCAAGACCTCTTCCATCCTTTTGGCTTCTTCAAGTTGAGTTTTCAGATTAACATTGTCCCTTCTTCTTTCTTCAAGCTCTTTTGAGTCAACCACTCTTTGATTGATAAGTTCAGACTTTAGTCTTTCAAATTCATTATTCTTGTCTTCTAGCTCAACTTGTAAGCTTGTCTTTTTGAGACTGAGTTTCTTGAGCAAATCCACAGACTTTTCATGGTACTTTTTGAAAGACCCCAAAATCTTCCTTTTAAGTCTCAAATTGTATCTAAGATCAATGTCTGCTAGAAGGTGTGCTAGGACATCTTTCTTTGCTTCTTCAAGATCATCTTCAACGTTATCACAATCACTGCTATTGTAATCCAAAAGATTCTTACCTTCACTGGTGTCTGATGCGTGATCTTCCTTTTTTCCTTGCTTTTCATCTTCAGTAGACTTGACTTTTGCCGGTCCTTCCATCTTGTGTCCATGGATCCCTTCAAGCTTGCTAGGCTTGTGATGAAGGCCCGCTCTGATACCAATTGTTGGACACAAGGACACACTGAGAGGGGGGGGGGGGTGAATCAGTGTGTCACTACTTTTAGCTAATTTCAACTTCTTAAAACTTAAATAAATATCATTAATTGCATATTACAAAATACACCACCATTAACCAATTAGATCATCATCATACGTCATAAGAGACACATTGCAAGATAAGTTTTGTAATATTTTTATATTTAATTCAAATTCCTACAACCGTGGGGTCTATCAGCTTCAACTGAATCAGAATCACCAACTTCTATTCCAAGACTCAGCTTGGTATTTTTCTCAGATCCAACTAAGAAAAATAATTACAAGGCCCAACTTGTATTTACAAATAGATACCTGTCACATCACATAATCATTAACATGTCCTTTTTAACATTGTCATGTCACCAAACTGTCCACAACCTTGTCTTCAATTTGTCCACATCTGCTGCCCTTGAATATCATCAAGCTGTCTCTGTCATGTGCTTGCTACTGCCACTTGTCTAATCACGTCTTTTGCTGTAGGTGTATCATGCTGCTGGTCAACCACTGCTCAATACACTGCTGCTGCCATCAATACTGTTGGTTTAACCCACTTGGTCATTAATATTGTTCATCACTGTAGGTCTATTTCTATTCCTCACTCTCGTACAGTAATCCTATGGATCTATGCTGCTGCTGAGTAGTGTGAAAAGGTCTTCAACACTTCATCATCATCCTCAAACCGTGGAGGTTGTCTTCTCATGTTGTGCATGCATTTGTGTCACCTCAAAGACAACAAATCACCTACTTAACGATAAAAAAGATTAACGATGACATTTTTTTTTCATAAAGAAAAATCACCTTTTATATTAGAAGACAAAAGCCGACCACAAGATGTGATCATACATTTCACCGGCTTAGGAGCCATATCCAAGTACATATAATGAACTGTGTGGCCAGGTATTCCTCATTGCATAGTATGTAACAACTGAAATACAATTTTAGAAGTAAAAAACAACAAACGTTGTTGACACAGGCGTCCTTCATTCAATCTCTATCCAAATAGTAGTCAAAAACAAAATTGTAGTGACAGAATATAACCATACAACCAACAAACAATGAGGTTCATCCCATTAGAAGAGATTCATCACAGAGGTATTTATGAGCTTCCCTTCACAGATTTCCTCGCAAAAAAGTTGTCCATTCATTTCACCCAAAGACCGGCGAGGCAGGCGATTAGCCGTAACATTTAATTCTCGGTAGATGTGCTTGAAACGAATGGAGATGAAAGTGCTTGCCTTATCTAGAATGCGGTTCATCCATTGTTTCAGTTGAAGTGCATTAAGATGCGTACGTTGGCCGGCCCAGTCAATGATACACTTTGAATCTCCAAATATCCAAAGAGAGTGAACAACGCGCGAGTGGGAAAAACAAAGAAGGATCCAGAGAGCAATAAGTTCCGCCCTCGTATTAGAGCCAAAACCAGCAACAAAGGAGAGATGAAAATGATGCACCAGGCTGATACACAGGACCGCACCTGCACTGCACTGGTTATTCTGCGCCACCCCATCAAAAAAACCATGAGGTAGCGGGCAATCTACCAAAACCGGATCAATGAAACACGATCGCCAAGGAGTAGGATTCCCCCTAAGAGAAGAGAAAGTGGCAACTGTGTAAGCCGCCACTCGTTGAGTGGAAGGTTGTAGATTATTGAAAATGGCATTATTCCTAGCTTTCCAGACAAACCAGATACAGAGGCATATAATAGTAGATATCTTGTTATGTCTTCGATGCCAGAGCAGTAGGGAATCCTCCATGGTTGTTCCAGCCCATGTAAAATGGGTATTCAACATAACCGATACTTCACAGATAGTATTCATAATGAATGTACAAGCTCCAAAAAGATGTGACGTAGACTTAGTGTCTTTTCGGCACAAAACACAACATCTAGGTCCAGAAATACCACGTTTCTGCAAATTTCTCCATGTTAAAATCTTATCATTGAGACCAAGCCACAGGAACAGCTTCACCTTCATAGGGAAATCTACCTCCCACAACCAAGGGATCCACCAAGGCACATTGACAGTAGTCGGAAGAGTAGTGAGCTTAGCATATGCCAAGGCCACAGTGACCTCACCATTGGTCGAGTTGCAGGTCCAAACAAGTCTATCCTCCTGATCAGACAGAAAAATCCCGGCATGTGATAAAGAGCAAACATAACGATCCCATTCCTCCACCAACAAGCCACTTAAATGAAGATCACTTGAGCACAGCCAGGATGATACATTGTCCGCCGATGGGATATATACATGCTTGAGCACATAGAAATTCATGTTATGTAGGCCAACTTAGCAGTGCAGGAGATAAAGAAAAGTCCGATTGACAGCCCGAAATGGGATCTATTCCAATGTATACCTGGGTACCACGCCCAATGTCCCATTCAATGGAGGATTGAATCAACGGTATAGATTTAATGAGGCTTCGCCAGATGGTAGAAGACGTATACACACCGGCAGAGCAGTCCCTGAAAAAATAAGAGGAAGGCAATCTCTTAAGATATTTCATTTTATCACCCTGCCCCACAGGATCCCACCGAAAAGAGCCCTCCAGAGACTCTTGGCGCAGAGCACTCTGTTGAAAAGGCACAATTTATTTATACCCCAACCACCAAGGGTCTTGGGCAATGAGATAGACTCCCAAGCAGCCAAGTGGAATTTGGTACATCCAGAGTTACCAGCCCATAAATAGGAAAAGATGATCCTTCGCAGCAAAGTAAGAATACCCAATGGAATGCAGAAGAGTGAGAACCAGTAGATCGGTATACTCAGGAGTACAGAGTTAATAAGTGTAAGCCTGCTCCACAATGAGAGCCACCGGTAAGACCAAGAGTTAATCCGAGCCTGGACCTTCGAAACAAGCCATTGCCAATCAGCCTTAAGATAACCATTTGGTTTCAACCGAAAGCCCAAATACCGGAAACCATCATTTAAATCCACCCATTTGTATGGGAGAAATTGCTGTAATAGAGTGAAATGTTCTCGATTCCATACCTGATAAGCGATAGCTGATTTAGGAATGTTGACCTCCATTCTAGATGTGTTGCAAAAGTTAGTAATCAATTCATTGTAACAACCCCATTCAGCCAGGGTGGCCTCCTCGAATAACAATAACATGTGAAAGTTGTCATACGATACTTTTAGAAATTTCATATTAAATGTTTTTTTTTGTGTTTTACAAATAAAGGGACAGTTTGAGAGATTTATGTTCTATGGATAACCTTTTGACCAATAAAACAATGGAATGAGTGAAATTTACAACACACGCACACATAATTTTCAAAAAATGCAATTTAATAAATTGTTTTTTTTAAATGTGGAAACTTTATAACATGAAATTAAAGTAATGTGAAGGTCAAAACATTTTTTATTTGAAAATTAAAAGTATATTTCCTACTTGTTCAGGGGCTAATAAAAGTTTTTCAGCAATCATTGATGAAATCCATTGATATAATCTTTGGATAGATTGTAATTGTTCATTGTTCAAATTCCATTTTTTATTGCAGAAATGGATTTAACACCCTCGAATACCCCTTTTGCACCCATATTGTGCAATTTTAATAGTGTATATTTACAATTCCAACAACTCCAATTGGATTTTAGACAAAAATGGTAGAAAAAATGAATGAAAAAGTGGATTGTTTAGACCACTTTCTAATAAAATCATATTGTGAAAGACAATTAATCTAGTAAGAATAGTTGGGGTGGTAGGCACAAGGGGTCTTATTTAATCTCAGAGGAATCATACAATCACCTTTTCATGAGGGATTGGCATAACAACTAATAATCTTGCGGAAGCTTTACGCGCTCTTTCAAGGGATTAACCTTCTCCTTGAACATCAAGTAAAAAATGCAATGATATTGGGTGATTCTTTCTTTGTCATGAACCAAGTTTGAAGTAGGGCCATTGACGGATCTCTAATCAGTGGAATTATGCAAAGAATAATTTGGAACCTTAATCAATGTGAGGAGTTTTATCCCTTTAAACATCAAGAATTCAAACAATTGTTTCGTTGATGGAAAATCCTATGAAATAATTTATTTGGAAAAGTGGGTCCTCATAAAAAATGGGGACCCTCCGAGGTAGGTTTGTTGCCATAACCATATAATGTATTTCACAAACATTGAATTAAGGCGCCTTCTTAACCATCAACAAGACTTAATGGGAAGCCATAATAATGGCAACATTTGGGGAGTGCCCAACATGCACATCTTGTGGTTTTAATGTCACTCAAGGGGATTTTGGTGCTTCCTTGTGCTTTAGGTCCTTTTGCACCCCTTCGCACCTTGTCTTCATAGTGGCCAAGTAACACACTTTATGGCGCAATCAAGCAACACCCTTGGCCGTAGTGGGATTGAATCGATGGAAAGTTTTGGGCTACAGTGTGTTGTTGAGAGTAGAGTGATGGAACAAGAAGGTTCTAGGCTTCGTTTAACTGAGGACTTGGATTCATCCCTCTTGACAAAAGTAAGATCGTGGCCTTGAGTGCTCAATTGTTTGGGGTGATTATTGTTCAATGTTTTCAAGTTATTGGTATATATATTCCCTACGCCTGTATTTGGATGCGTGTGATTTTACAACTGATAAAAGGACAACCCTTCCCTATGTCAGACCAAGAGGTCTCTTCCTAGGGTGTTATACAGTTGAAGAGGGTGTATGCCGATGGGTTTTTTGTCTAAAGATGGTTTTGTCTTTGATTATTTTATTTATTATGTTGTCTCTTGCTTTGTTGTTATCTAATAGCCAATTGTCTAGAATCAGATATGTTGGCACTGACAATGTGGCCAATATTTAGAGGATTTTAAGAAAAATGAATACCCAACTTGAAGGTATGAAACACGCCATTGAATATCTTACTCTGCATTTGGAAGAACTAAAGAAAAAATAGGAAGTTATGGAGACTAAATTGGACGATTAGGTCACTAAATTTGAAAAACTTGATAGTGACATAAATATGCACTATAATTTTATTTTTGGCTTTGCTTGTGGGTCACAATATGTTTCAAGGCAACATTTAACATCAATTGGGTTTGTTAAAGAGCGGTCAGAGGAGGAAGAGTCAATTCAATAATGTGAGTTTATTAGGATAGAACAACATCATCTACTAGTTTATATTGATTTGGAGCAAGAAGATGCCATAATGGAGGAAGCATATCACTAGTACAAAATGAGGAATTAATGATTAAAAAAATGACTCAAATTCGACTATAAACGACTATTTTTGAGTCGGTGACTAATAGTAGCTAATTTCCACCATCTTATAGCTAGTCGTATTTCACTTAGTCATTAATTGGTTGACTTATTAGTCATTGATAGTCACTGATTTAGTCATTGATAGTCACTGATTTAGTCATTGATTGCCACAATTAATGACCAAATATACGACTAAATAAACTACTAGATGATAACATATTAATGACTAAGCTAAATATGACTAAATGTTAGTTGCACTATAAGATACTGTAAATTAGCTACTAATAGTCGTATATATGTGAATTTAGTCGTTTTCTTAGTCACTAATTTATGATAGGGTATAGAGGAATCGAACCACCAATCTCCTGCCTATAATTTGGTAGGTGCTCTACCATTGAACTAGCACCCTTTAAGAAGTTGTTATTGCTTGACAATGATGATATTCAAACAAATTTTGCATCATTCCAGCATTCAAAATAATGATTACCAAGTTACTATAGATCCATAATGGCTTACCTTGTACTAGTCCTTCAAGTCTTTCAACTGCATTTATTAAGTGCAAATATATTTTTGCACTTAACATCTGTCTTTGGGAGTTCATGCCCAAACAAAGGTCGTTTCCCTTACAATTCTGACAAGAGACATGATTGGCAATGTTCCTCAGACCACTCTTTGTAGGATCCAATGCCTAAATGCCTTGTAATTGCATCAACAACATCATTGTGTCTGTCATATTCCTGTCTAATATCCAACCTGACAAGTGACAAACCGAATGTTGAAACTTGACACATGAAATCAAGAAGTCTGCCATCTGCAATTGGCTGGTCCCCAGTAGAAGATAGTGATCGGTAACAAAGTTCAAGTGGCTCCAAAAACTGAAAGCAAAAGCAATACAGTGTGAGACAAACTAACTTGGGAATCTATTTGTACCTCATCAACATTTTAAAGGTTACTTCGTCTGGTATGTTAGAAATTCCATTAGAAAGTAATTGGCGAGTACGTTCACGAGTATTGTTCAATTTGTCTCGTACATCTCCTAATATCACCCTAAAAGGTTCATTTGGGAGAATGACCTGTTTCCAAAATTCTGCACCAAAGTCCAGAGCTTATTAAGCAACACCTTCAGAAAAATAATAAAAAGGTAAAAGATTAATGAAACTAAAGTTGGAGTCCAAGATTAATGTCGTCAAATATTTTTATGAGATAAAGATATGTATTGGCTAAGACGACATTTTGATCAAGAATGCAATCTCAGTAAATAACCCTTCAAATCACCAGTTCAAGGACAAGGACGAGTTTGAAGAGCCTTTTAACCACTGTACCATTAAACAATTTTTTTTGTCCAAGCCATAGTCGAATGCTATATTTTTGTCTACAATGCATGGTACTTTGTAAAATGAAGAAACCTCTATAAATAACATTATATAGCAGCTTGAGTTCTAACTAGACTTAGCATGCACCATGAAAATAGTATTCCGTGTTGCTGAAGTAATGATAGTTATGGAAGTTTGAGGAAGGAGAGCTCTGGGTAGGGTTTTGAAACCCCCGCGGCAGAGGACGAATTGCGGTGTTTTTCTGATCAAGCGCAGGCTTGGACACGCAGTGGCAGGATGGCTAGGGCCTGCGATATGGAGGATCCGGGTGGGGGATGTATCCCCATACGGACAACAATGGGGACCAGTAATCCTGGGATCCCGTTGCCTGAAGGAGGATCTGCATGTATAGAGAAAGGCAAGGCGAGTGGAGCTGCGAATGGATCCAAGCGGAGGATGGGGTTGGGTGGCTGCCTCCCCAAATCCCAAAGTATTCCGGCTATGCAGATTAGATCTGAAAAGATCTGAGAGAGATTTGAATAATGGCAAGAGAAATCCCTAATAGGAAAATTTGTGGGGATCTCGCCTAGCAAACGGGATATGGTTTGCTAGATAAAAATTACCTGGAACCCTAAAGGGAACTATGATATGCAACTGGGATCCAAAGGATTTTTCACCATCATTTTCTTCAACATTGAAGATCGAGATAGAGTTCTGGAGGGAGGACCCTATTTTTTCTTTTCGGTCGGTCTATACCTTAGGCCCTGAAAAGAAATGTTCAACCCTGAAACGGAGGACATGACTGTTGCCCTTGTTTGTATCCTGTTATTCTCTCTGCCATGTGAATACTGGGATCTGGAAATCTTGCAGGATATTGGCAACACTATTGGGGAATTCGTAAAAGTGGCTGAGCAGACCAAGCAACAAAGGTATACTACTTTTTCCCGTATCTGTGTTTACATGGACATGTTGAAAGATTTGTTGGAAGCCATTAGCCTGAAATGGGATGATGAGGAATGGGTGCAGCCGTTGGACTATGAGCAACTCCCGTTTCGGTGCCGATAATGTCATGAATATGGGCACCTGGGCCGGAACTTCCCTCAGATGCTGCAATCTCCCCCTCCCTCTAAGCAAGGCTTGGAGGGGGAAGCATACAAGGAAGGGTTTAGGCAGGTAAGGAATAGGAGGAAAAATAGAACGGAGGGGCAACAAAAGATAGTGAAGGAGAATCGGGGAAAAGGGGTCTTAAGCAACCACCCCTTCCAGATCCAGGAGGAACCACGGGAGGAGGAAGAGGACGGTAGGAATAAAGTTGAGTCTAAGCCAAAGCAGATGGAGGGTATTGTAGAAGAAGTTGAATTCTGAAAGGAAACAAGAGAACAAATGGAGGCAATGGAAGAAGATGGTGACGAAGAAATGGAATTGGGGGAGCTTAATATGGATGAGATCAAGAAAGAGTGTGAAAAGAAGGGGAAAGGGTATGTCTCCTGAAGGCAATTGGAACTGCTCCAAGAGGCGATTATCAAAACAAAATCCCACCGATAGTTGGGGATAGCAACAGACCCTCAGAAGGGGAACAAAAGGAAACCACATGAGGAAGACCTGAAAAGAGGAAGAAAGACGAATAAACAAAGGATAACTGAGGTAGGAGTTAAACTAATAGATTCTGGCTAGTATCCAATGATAATGGCAGCCTTCTTTGAAGTCAATAAGGTTACCCAATGAAGATTATTTCTTGTAACATTCGTGGTTGTAACCACGCCAAGAAAGTGAATACCTTAGTAAGAAAGATTAAGTAAGAAAAACCTGATATTCTTTTCCTACAAGAGACAAAATGCAGTTCTGATATGATGGAGAAGGTGAGGCAGAAGATCTGGAGAGGCAGTAAGCTCATGGCTATTGATGCTTTAGGTATGGTAGGGGGCTTGGCCGTTCTATGGCAGCCTAAATCCCTATGTCTCTCAGCATGGAGGGATAATCACTTCTCTCTATGCGCTAGTTTCACAGACCAAGACTCGGGGATTTCGGGGCATTTGGTAAATATCTATGGCCCGAGTGCCTTCCCCCAGAAACCTGCCTTCCTAAATTACCTATACTGGCTGAAAGATCAAGCTTCCATTGGGTCGTGGATTACAGGTGGGGATTTCAACATGATTTCTTCCCATGGAGAAAAAAAGGGGGGCAGGAGGTCCTTAGATAAGCATCAAGAAGCCTTCAGATATTTTATTACTCAAAGCCCCTCCATTGACATTGAAACTGGTAATGGGATGTATACTTGGAACAATAAGCTTGGGGGTACCCACCTCGTGGCCTCTAGAATCAACATATTTTTGGCTAATGAGGATTTAGTCAGAGATGGGGGGGAGGTCCACGCCAGTGTCCTTCCTTCTGTTGGCTCTGACCATTGGCCCATTTGACTCCAATGGGAATGGTCCAATGCCTTTTTATATAAGCCTTTTAAATTCGAGCAATTTTGGCTGGAGCATAAGGACTTTAAAGAGCCGGTGGGACAGTGGTGGCAGGACTTGGTTCCCCCTATGGGAACGGGGATGTATCAGTTTCAACAAAAATTAAAGGCTCTTAAAGCCAAGATCCGTACCTGGAATAAAGAAGACTTTGGGAATATCTTTCAATATAAAAGGAAACTGGTGGAAGACATTGAGCTTCTGCATAGGAAAGGGATGTAAGAAGGTTGGGATGATGAGCTGAAGGAGCAAGAATACAATTTGCTAAACCAACTAGAAGCCAGGGAAAAACAGGAAGAGATTTTTTGAACGAAAAAATCTAGGAACCAATGGCTCCAAGAAGGAGAAAAGAATATTAAATTTTTCCATAATACTGTTATCCACAACCGCCACAAATCAAAGACCTAAAAATTGCGCAAAGTGGATGGCACTGAGGTTGAATCTAGAAAAGATATTGAAGATGAGTTGATCCTCCACTTTGAAGGCATCCTCAAGGAAGATCGTAGATACAAAAGCATTGAAATTGATCAGATCACCAGACTCGTTCCCAGACTGGTCACTAGAGAGCATAACGAGATCCTGAATAAACCTGTCACCATGCAGGACGTTGAAGATACTATGCACCAGATGGATTTAGGAAAATCTCCTGGCCCGGATGGTTTCACCACCAACTTTTTCCATTTCTTCTGGGACATGATAAAGTAGGACGTATTGGCCATCGTGGAGGAATCTCGTAGAAATCACAGAGTCCCGAAGGCTTTCAATGCTACCTTCTTAACCGTAATTCCTAAGGAGGAGGGTGTTGAATCGCCGAGTAAGTTCCGCCCGATTGCTCAGTGCAATGTCATCTATAAAATTATCACCAAGGCCATTTCCAACCGTTTAAAGTTGCTTCTTCCCATCTTGATTAGCCCAGAATAGTCAAGCTTTGTTGAAGGTAGGCAAATTTTAGATGGGATCATCTTAGCGCAAGAGACTATTCACTCCCTAAAGGTCACTAAGAAACCAGGTATGATGATTAAACTTGACATTGCAAAATCCTATGACAAACTAAGATGGAAATATATGCGAAGCATGTTGGATGCCTATGGGTTTGGTCCAGACTAGGTTGAATGGATTATGAATCTGGTATCTACCCCCTTTTTTTCCATTCTGCTAAATGGTTCGCCAATCAGGCTTCTTTAGTCTTCTCGTGGTATCAGACAAGGGGATCCTCTATCCCCCTTTCTTTTCATCTTAATGGCGGAAGGGCTTGGTAGACTTCTTCATAGTCAATCTGTTGAAGGTGAGATCAGAGGTTTGAATCTCCACGTCGGTATCACTAAACAAACTCATCAATAATTTGTCAATGACACAATGTTAATGGGGCACCCTTCAGTCCAAGAATCCCAAGCCTTCAAAAAAAGCTTAAAGCTTTTTGCAAAGGCCTCAGGGCTCGAAGTTAATCCTAACAAATCTCAAGTTTTCTTCTTCAATACTCCCAGTGTTACTCAATGCAATATTCTCCGTATCCTAAATTTTTCCAAGGGCTCTCTCCCAGCCAAATATTTGGGTGCGTCACTCTCGGATGGCTCTATTCGAAGGGTTTGGTGGCAAGCCCTACTAGACCGCTTACGAAGCTGACTCAACAATTGGACTATCCGACCCCTCAACCTTCCTAGTAGGCTGACCTTGGTTAAATCTGTTCTGCAGGAAATGTCGATCTACCTCTTCTCTTTGCTCTCTACTCCAAAGTCAATCCTTAAGGAAATTAGGGGAATCCAAAGAAACTTTCTTTGGGGTGGAAGAGAATCCAAATTGAAATTTGCCTTGGTCTAATGGGATATCTTATGTAGCCCAAAGGAGCATGGTGGCCTTGGTCTCAGAGACCCGAAGGTGGTTAGTGAAATTCATGGATCCAAAATCTGGTGGAGATGGTGTAATCATAAACAGGAGCCTTGGGCGAAACTTTGGCATGTGAAATATGTCAGGGATCATCAAGCTAATCAATTGATCAGGTACAATGAAGAGAAGCTGGGGTCACACATCTGGATGAAGGCTCAGAATGGGCGCAAGCTGGTTCAGGATCATAGCTTCTAGGAAATTGGAGACATGGAACTTGCCAATTTTTGGGATGACTCGTGGAACTAATTCCCCAAACTTGTATCTGATCCTAGATGGCAGAACATCAGAGCCCGCGGGATGGCAGAAGGAAAAGTCAAAGTCTGTCACTACTGGACTAACCAGCCCTCAGAGAGTCAAAGGACTTGGTTAGATCAACACTGGTGGAACGAGTTAGCTAATGAAGAGGATTGTAGATCTTTCAGATGTACTCTCCAGGAGAGATACATCCGTCCAAGAACAGGCCCAGACAAGTTAAGGTGGGGATATAAGCAGAAAGGTGTCTTTAACATTAAGGAGGCCTATGACCTAAGAAACAATAGAGAGGATGGGGATGAAGTTACATGGAGGAAACTATGGAAGATGAACCCTTGGCCAAAAACAACGATTTTCTGTTGGCTGGTGGTCTGGTAAAGAGTTTTAACAGGCGAAAATCTTAAGAAAAGAGGCATTCAATACCCCTCGTGCTGCCCCTTATGTAAAAATAGCGAGGAAACTCTAGCACACCTTCTGGATGATTGTGCCTTCTCTTCCTCTTTATGGGATAGAGGTGTTATGATCTTCAGAAGAAGTGATTGTATGCAAGGTCAACCGGGCCAGACTCTTAGAATATGGAATGATCAATCCTTCAACAATCCAATTATTTCATTGATCTAGCAGATGTTTCCTGGGATGGTTTCTTGGAATCTTTGGAAAGAAAGAAATGAACGCATCTTCAGGGACAAGAGCCATCACGAAGAGGAAGTGTGGAGGAAATTGGTCCGTAATATCCAAGAAACCATCAGAAGCATACACTGGACAGACACTGATAAAGATCTCTTAGAGGACAAGGCTCGTATTGCTGCTGGATGGGGTCTGGGACAAAATGATATGAATGGTCTATGAAGGAGAGATAAGATATGCAGACCCATAAGTCCGAATGTATGGTCTCCGCCTGCACTGAATGAGTTTAAATTCAATTTCGATGGTGCGTCACGAGGTAACCCGAGAATTGCAGGGTATGGAGGTGTCTGCAGAACTGCCAACGGGAACATCCTGAAAGTTTTTTATTGTTATCTTGGTCATGATACCAATAATTATGCCGAGCTTCATGGCCCAATCCAGGGTTTCCAGTTGATTGTCAATGCTGGATGCTTCCTGACAATTGTCGAGGGGGACTCCAAAATAATTATCCAAATGGCTAAAGGTTTGGCTCAAGGAAAATCCACGGAGCAGGCATTAGAGGAAATTTGAGGTCTAAAATGGGCCTCCTAAGGAAAATAATAAAAAATCCACGTCACACTACAAATATGCCATGTCACACTAAGTTAAAGGTGTTGTTTAGTGAAGGTCAGCCTATAATATTTCATTAATGGTAGTTGACAAGTATGTTGGGTTGGTGTAGAGTTAAGAGATGATGGTTGAAAATAATAATAAAAGGTTTAGATTTTTGTGCATACACAATAAATGATATAGTGGTAAATTATTTAATTTATATTATAATTTATTTAATTTTTTAGTAAATGTACCACTACTTCTTTTTATATATTTAATAAAATCTAAAACTTAAAACAAACTAAAATTACAATGAAAAATTATAATTACAATAATACTAAAAATAAACTATCACTATTTTTATATTATCACTACTTCGAAGTCTTTTAAAATACAATTCTAAAATTAATTAAGATGCTAGTGGAGTAAGTTTGAAATAATAAAAGCATTTATAAAATTAATATCTTATAAATAACAATAAATAAATTTCAAAAAATATCATAAATACAAAAATTGGGGAGATAAAATAAACTTTCGCTATTTTTGCGATAACTTTTTCCTCCGAACTTGGAATTTGATGCTTTTAGTACCATTGGAAAGGGCTTTCCAATGGTACTAAAAGTATCAAATTCTGAGTTCGGAGGAGAAAGTTATCACAAAAATAGCGAAAGCTTATTTTATCTCTCTCCTATTGTTTTTATTTATGATACTTTTTAAAATATTATTTATTTTTATTTTTAAGAGATTAATTATATAAATTTTTTTATTATTTCAAAATTACTCCACTATCATCTTGATTAATGTGAGATTTATATTTTAACGAAATTAGAAGTAGTGATAATATAAAATATTCTATATTTATTATTTCAAGTATATTTATCATATTTCGAGATGAAATTTTCAAAATCTTAACCAATGTGAGAGTTATATGGAGTTAGCTATTGTAAAATAAAATTATGACACATAAGCATCTTTAACTTCTTATGTCCAACTCAACCATAATGGTTGACCAAAGTTATTGAAATTCTATTGGTTTGAGAAATCCAACTCATCCATGAGAAATCCAACTCATCCATGGGATAGTTTTTTATAAGGCCCATTTTAGACCTCAAATTTCCTCTAATGTCACCTCCAGCTGGAGGCTGTCGAGTCGGCTAGAAACCCTGAGATATCTAGTCACCTTTCACAACTCGATTACCTTTAGCCACATAAGACGTGAGGCAAACAAGGTTGTGGACCTTTTAACCAATCTTGGAGCTGACAGGGAAGGAGGTAATATATCGGGCCACATGACCGAATTTATGCATGAGGAGTGGGCTCCCAATTGTCTCCACTTAGCCACTTTGGATTTTTGCATAAGCCAACATGGGGATGGCAGTGGACACGTGCCCCAAGAAGTTGATAGGCGTGAGATGAAGGTCGTTCCAATTACATCAGACTATGTAGAACAATAATGTGGAGAAAGGATAAGTTCCCTAGGTCGACTATTATGAGAAGTTACGGGGAGTACGCGCTCAAGCATGTCTCGAACTGGATGTTGGATCCGCACCGGTTCCTATCTTTAATCATCATGGTCCTCTTAATGTGGTTTAATGGAGGAAGTACATTTTTGGGAACTGGTAGGTACCTTTCGGAGCTGGACATTTACCACCCTGCCATTGCAATCATGGCCCCTCGGCCTTCTTATCTGGTGATTTATCTGTGTTTTGAACACTATTGTTTTTGTTGTGACATCGCTCCCCTCCTTTTCTTGGTTTTTATTTCCCCCGGGGTGCCGACCAGATTGTGGCTCGCTATTGTCCGTCCCCCTTGAAGAGTATTCAGATGGCTCCCAAATGTGATCTTAACGAGGTTACGGGGCAAGGTTCTACCTCTTTCAACCTGAAAGGTAAAGGAAAGGTAATTGACAAGAGAGGTCGCGGTCTTGGTCAGGTTACGCGAGCTCAAGCCCGTGCGTAGTCCGTGGCCACCTTTTTTCGTGATCACATCCCTGTGATTATTCGGGATGACATTGAAGCAATTGAAAAAACCTCTGGGAAGATGTGTAGACTATTCTGTTTGATGAAGTCAATACCGAGGTCGAAGATTGCGTAGTTGATCCAGGAACCACTGCGGGGAGGGCTTCAACTTATGACCGTATGATCATGGTGTACTGGGTGATGAAAAATTTGCTGGCCCATGTTGCTATGGGAGGCATTGCTAAACACCACGGAGATGAGGATCCGACTCGTGCGTGGGAAGAGCACCATGCAAACAATAGGTTGATGCATTACAAGATTGATGCCATTACCAAAAAATTGGGTCTCACCTTCTATTATCCTGACATGGAGGAGTAGGGGAATATGGGTCCCAGTATCAGGAAGAACTAGAAAGGTGTCCCTCAGTAGGCTGCAGGCACTCAGTCGGGAGAAGATACGCTAAGGACCAGGATGCGAACACCAATTCTCTGGATGCGGCAGCTGTCATCCCAACGGATCAAGCCAAGAATCGGGTTGGGTGTTAGGAGTGTCTTTCTCTGTAATGAATTCTGTTTTTTGATCTTAGGCTTAGCGAAGGGTATTTTTTTGCTGTTGGTAGTCATAAATCTTTGTGGAAGTAGAATGGGTTGTCTTTCCTGTTCCTTTTTGTATGATTTCTCTACCCAGACTGTTCCTCTGTTATTTGGGTTATGGACTCTAAGCTCATACTTGCTGTAAGCACAATATGTATCTAATTTCCAAGTAGTAATATATAGTCTTTATTTACAAAAAAAACCATTATATAGCAGCTTTTCATATAGACATCATAGACAACCCAAAACCACTTTGCATGCATATCTCACCAATAACTAATAAAATTGAAATGGCCAATTGATTTATTACTTTGCATATAATACTGAATAAAAACCTTATAACCTGCCAGAATTACCATTAGACAGTACCTTATCTCTACCAACAATAAGCAAATTCCAACCATTTTCAGAGATTGACAAACTTGTCATAGTAGAAAAATGTTTTTCGAGCACAAAAATGCACTTCTTAGCTACAAGATCCCATACTCGAACTGTTGCATCATCACTTCCAGAAAACAGCTGCAAGAAGCAACATAGAAAAATTTAATCACCATGCCTGTACAGTACACTGTTATATTTGAAGAGAAACATCTTTTTAAGATTACATGTCCATAAATTAATGTCAATAAAAAATGACTCACTTCAATGAGGCCATCATATATTTTAGCTCATAAACAGAAGATATACTAAAAAATAATTAACATTACTTCAATCATAACACCTTACCAAAAGGCGATGGGGATCCAGATGGAATATGATTGTAGTTAAAACTCCTTGGTGTCCTCGAAATGAATGTGTGCAGTACCTTCCATCCACATCCCAAACAATAATATTTCTATCTGCACCAGCCATAGCAAGTAATCATCCAGATGCATCACAGGCCATGTCTGCCATGGGACCATTATGTGCCTACAAAATTAATAACAACAGTTTCAATCCCATGTTCAAGAAAATATCAAGAGAACATAGGACAACCTCCCAAGATCAAGCAGTTTTCTGCACCTCGTTGGAATCCAATATTGCCCTTGAGGTATACATTGGCTAAGTATGTCCAGGAGAAAAAAACATCTCACAACTATTTTTCAAATGCCACTCATTACCTTAATGCCAAACCTGTTTTCTTTCAAATACAAGCCTAAGCCTCTCTCTCTCTCTCTCTCTCTCTATATATATATATATATATATATATATATATATAAGACACACTTCAAACACACTTCAAACAAATAAATAGAGGACTAATATATGTTAATGTATTCAAGTAACTAGATGAGATAAGACAAGATAAGATTTTTTATTAATGTTCAATAAATGACCACAAAAGTAGGTCAATGGGACTCAGAAGTATAATCCAGTGCAAGTACATAGTGGTAGTGTGATAGCAACTCCTTTAAAAAAAACAAAATGGTGAAACAATAATAAATAGCCAGTCAAAAGGTGGCACCTCAAGGCATGTGTAGACGAGAAAGAAAAAGAGAGGAGGAGAAAGATGACACCCTAACAAAATCATTAGACAGAGAAGAAGCCAATAAATTGTCTGATAGTGGCCTCTGGAGAGAACTGTGGTCTAAGCGGTACATACACAAATAAACCATTTAGTTTGATATTTCTAGTTAAGCTATGATAAAGAGATCCTCAAATAGGTTATCTGGACTCTGGAAAAAATCACTCTGATCTTCTAGCTTAACTAGTATGATCTCCAAAGACAAGACTCTGGAGAACATAACTCTGATCTTCTAGGAGGCAGGTTATCTTTTCTGGTGGTCCTAGAAATGAAGGATATGAGTATGGATTTTGTGGTTTCTATGGCTCTATGGACAATATTGAGGGTAAAGAAGTGACATGGGGATCAGGAACGGATTGGAATCTGACTGGGGACATCGTAAAGAGAGGAGGGATGACAGTAACTAGCTCAGAGCCATATAACTTCAGGCTTGATGTATGCTAGTAGGCATCAATGCCAATAGACGTGTTTCAAATTCTCACTGGTTTGCAGAAATATCCAGGTATATCCCATTTCCCTCAAATTCCCAACATTCATTTCTCTAGGACAATAATATTGCAACTAAAGTGTGATTGAATGTGACAACAAGCTTGTTTCTGGCAGTTATCTATAAATTTAAACATGAGAAGACTCAAACCGTCCATCCCATGTTGTACAAGGTAATAGAGAGCATAAGAATCATCGAGCCTACAGTTGTAGTTCTCCAGTGAAAGCCTGCGTGCCACAGTTCCCTGCACTCCAAGAAAAATATTACACGCAATACCTCAGGGTTAAAGAATTTTTGGGTTTCTCTAAAGGCACATCGTCTGTCTTTTCAATATCAACCCCCCCCCCCCCCCCCCCGCCCTGACTGTAAGGTTCACCTATCAGAAAAACAAATGTTAGGATGTGAAACTACAAGTAAAGAACTTTTCGGAGGCATGAAGCTTGTCTAGAAATGAATATAAGATTTTTCAAAATACTGTTCCCAAATTATGGCCCATTGATGGATAATATATACTTTGAAAGCATGGTGAAATATATGATCGCAAAGAGTAATTCAAGTTCTCAGGTTTGTTCTAAATGTTAGACAACTTCTCATTCCAATAACTTGCTAAACTAAAGGATTCTTCATTACAGTTTTCTCAATCAATTTCCACTTTTCTTTAACCTACTTGAAGGTATGGCAAGCATTATTTAAGTCCATTTAAAGAAGAAACCTAAGAATCTCAGTTGACTGAAATATTCATTTTCTTTTAAAAACAGAAGATACATATTTCAATAAATCAAAAACTTACACATTGATGCAGACAAACAGAGAATGATTATTAGAGTGGTTGATGGAGACCCATTTATAATTGAAGTATTTTAATGTACCCTCTTGTTATGTACGAATGAGCTGATCAGGGGTATTGTGCTCATGGTATCAGGCCAACCATAGCTTTTCAGAGTTGTATTATTGTAACTGTTTTCCTATTGATAGGCATGTAATGGAAAACTGATTGAGTTGTGCAAGTGCTATGATAAATTGTTGCACTTTGTGTCTATTGTGTATTTTCTAGGCTACCCATTTATAATTTAAATATTGTATTGTACCCTCATGTTATATAGGTATGACCCGATCAATAGTATTGTGCTCACAGTATCAGGCCAATTGTGGTTTTTGAGAGTTGTATCATCCTAACCATTTTCCTATTTACAATTGTCACATAATGGAAAACTAATTGAGTTGTGCAAGTGTTATGATATGGCTGAACTGTGAATTGTTGCACTTTGTGTATATTGTACATTTTCCAGTTTGTCACATTTGGTACTAGAGACTGAACGTAATAAAGCTGCAAACATTTGGAGAGGACAACATACATGAAGAATGAAGAAGTGCGAAGGTGAACAGATGCCATGAAAATGCCGTGAGAAGGCCTAAAGATTGTATTGATATGAGAAAACACAAATCTATACATCAACAAATGGTAACGACTCAGAGAAGTCACTAGAGACGAGTTTTAATAGATCCCATGAGCAACATGAGATAGAAGATAAATTCAGCATTGGAGAACAAACAAACACTGGTTTCAAATCTGCTTGACGCCAGTTTGAATTTTGTTTGCAAAGCCTGTGATGAGTAGAAACAAATTAGATTCATTTTGAAACTGGAAGTTGATTTAGAGAGGACTGATGGTGCTCATGGGTGTGTTCAGTCATCAAGATATGCTTGTGGGATGCATTCGGGAGATGAGAACAACAACCATTTCTAGTTATAGATTTTGATAGCACCACCCATGAATGTCCGTAGGTGGAAAATATATATACAACAAATTCTGCAAATTCATTTCTTATTTCAGGGCTATCCATTTTCAAAAACATCCTGAATCAGACCTCTTCTATAGAAGGATTCAAATACTGGGCCCTCTTCTCTTATGTTCAAGTAACTGCAGATCACTAGAGGAAAATCCTTGAAAAATAGTAGTTTATTTTTGCAAGCTCGCTTTTGCACTGAAAGGCTTATAGATCCACAACTTCACTCACTTCTGCCAGGAACAATCATCATAGTCATGGTCCCCAACTTTGTGAAAAAAAATGGTCATGGTCCCAAGGTCCACACCATTAACAAAGTAAATTAATGCTTTCTTTGGATATTTATTTATGCAAAACATGTGAAATGTTCCCATTCTACCATTAAACATCCTCATTCATCCTCTTGAGTCTCTAATCCGTTACCAATACCTCAAGTCATATCATCGCCTCCCTTGTTGTTGAACAAAGAGAACTGATTTAACAAGCAACATGAGCACAATGTGAGATAGTTGTTTTCTTAAGAAATATGGTTTTATGTACAGTGCTTTGGACATACCAGCAAGACTCCGAAATGGATAGGAGCATGTCTTAACCACTAATTAACCCACATCATTCATGTGCTTTATTTTCTAGTCTAAAGTTCACATTAACTTTATAAGCAGTCTAAACACTAAATTTATGTACAAACCTTAATTTACATTGGTCATTAGCCTATGTTTTTGTGTTTCCACTCCAACTATTAACAATGCACTTTTCCTTCCACATCCAAGAATTATATATTAAACTACAAGTATCATGGTCATCATAAAAAAATTACATAACATTATTACACCGATAGTTGTTTATATCTTAGAATTTGGGGTGGACTACCATCTATGCTTTTCCTAGAATGCATGATGATGAGACAAGTGTACTTTCCAGATTGATTTTATGGCAATTGTTCAAAATTTGAAATTAACAATTATAGAAGGAAAAAGAATATCAAAAATAACTTGTAGTTGATGCATGGATAATTGTAGCCAATGCATGGATAACTCTTAGCTAATGCATGGATAAATGGCTTCCTAGAAAACAATAAGTAACACATAACTTATTACTTATTTGTGACACTTAACTTGTGGTCTATCGGTGTTCATCGGGCACAAGTTAAGTGGTTGTGTTAGTGTTATTTTGTTTTGGACATAACATAAAATTTATTTATTTATTTATGTTTCTATTTTTTTATAACTTGTCATTAAACTCTCCATTTGCAATTGTGACTTCATGCTTTAAAAACTAGGGCAATAATGGTAAGTCTCTCATGTTGGTGTGCAATAATGGGGCTGTCAATAAATATTGAATATTGAACATATTTAATAGGGTGTTTACTTTAAAAGGAAATTTATTGTTCAAATTCCTCAAATCTCCTAATCATATTTTGTTTTACGGGTGGGTGGGTTCTCCTTTCATGGACATTTTAGGACTTCATCCAGAGGCTAATCCTATAGCTACTAGGTATTTTCTTAGGGTTATATAAACATTTCTTCATGGGATTGCATAATTTCTGCTATGCATTATGGAACTTAGTTCCAATTGCTGGTTTTTCTTTATGTAAAAGTACACTTCTATTTATTGAGCAATAAATCGATGTTTCTCAAGCAATACATTTATGGGATATGGTTAGTATGCATTTGCTTTTTGGCATTGTTAAAATTTTGTTATACCTTCTTACAGGTATTTCATAATTCATAAGCATAATCATAGGTAGGTCCTTAAGGTTCCAATTTTTGAACCAAGGCTCTGATACCAATTGTAACACCACTGTCATGGTAGGGGGTGTTAATAACATAATTAATAAAAGTGCATAATAACGTTTTTGTTATATTTAGCAATATAACTCTATGCACCAATTCTTCTTTTATATTTTAGCATGAACAAAGTAGTAACATCAATCTTAATGATTATTCATAATTCAAATTTAATTTAAAGCAATGTTTCTTTTTGCGGCATAATCATACAATTATATATATATATATATATATGTGCAATTTTCATTATAGAAAATTAATTATATAAAACACGCAAAAATCAATGGATTACCTCAAAAACTAGTTGAATTAGCACTCCAACTTGATCATCCTCCTCCAACAATTTTGCGCAATTCTTCCTAAACTGGGATTTACTTACCAACCAACTAGGACCAACTTATTCAACTCCCTAGTTCTAGGAAACCTATCGGTTCCCCGACCCTTTGTGCCCGAGACTCCAATAACCACAACAACTCTTCTTTCCACCGAATAACTAATTTTTTCCCTCAGTGCATTAGTTTGAATAATTTATCCAAAAAAGAAACCCCTTTCTCATCCTCCAAAATTTGTTTTTATCCCCCTCACATTCCAATGCCTTCCTTCCTCCTCCTTGGGAAGGGCCCTAAGAAGGTCAACAAAAAAAAGAGAGTTTAAATTCACCTCACTATTAAGGATCTAACAACCCTCCCTAACAAGTAAGGTCTAACACATCATTCCAACTAGATCTCTTAAGGATAAATATTATTAAATAATAAAATATCTCCATTGTGTTCATTATTTGACAGACCACTAACAATCACATCATATTGGTTTGGTAAACATTAATTGGCCCATTAATAACATGACATGTAATCAATAGCTTAAACATATTACTTACAATTAAACAATGTAATGAGGTTACTTACTCGAATGTGATTACTAATGAGATTAGGTGAGAGGCAATCAACACAATTGTGTTTAAATGTGATTAATACAAGTTAGTATAAATGAGCATACTACTATAGAATGTAACTAATGCAATGCAATTAAACATAATTACTATAATATAAGGTAAGTGGACCTAATACAATTGAATGTAACTAAGTTTATTTAATCTTATTAGTTAATGATAACAATCAATCATTAATATACATTAACTAATACTAGTGTATGCATGCAAGGTGTGTGCGTGGCTAGCGTACACATAGCTTGTGCATGTACTAAAGGCAACCATCACCACCTCTAATGCATAATTCCTGAATGGTGAGATAATAATAATCACATGCAAGACAAAGTTACCCACACAAGCAAGATAATAATCCATTAACCACAACATTAAACAATCTTATTAAATAAGTAAAAACGTACCAATACTATGCAAACAACATTATACTTATATTTTTCATAGTAATTAAACAAATATTTATAGGTGCAAGGTACCAAGTACACACCAAGTACAACTAAGGTGACATTCTAAATCCCAAACCAAAATCTTATTAATCTAATCATCCTTCCTTCCTAACCTACTTCCAAATTCCACTTCCTATCTGTTCCTTTGCTAGACTATCTTGGAGCGTCAACTATATCAAGACCTAACCCCGTATATAACCCATAAGTGGAAGCGTTGACTAAATCAACCTAACTTCCCCAGCAGACAACAAATAGTCATCATCACACAACTTGGGGAGCGTGGCTTAACACAACCCTCCCACGACTCCAAGTTTTAGAGGATACACAATGGGCAATACCTCCATCCCTCCTGATGTAACTAGGTTCAACACCCTATCAATAATCACACCGTGTTGCTATTGTGGTTCTTGGAGTTGGATCATCGAATGGCCGGTTTGGGAAACCTTGTTTCCTGTATAAACCTACACTAGTTGACATATCATAACAATGTATTGAACCAACTTATAAATCTACAATTTAATGCCTCGTAGCTTACCATTGCTCTTATGATGGCCATACCATCGAGGTAATTTTAGTATCGCAAATACTTGGTTATCTCTTAGCCCCAACCCTTAACATGTGGGTTAGTCTCATTCAAAACATCATATAGGCCTTAATGTATCTTAGCTATCTAATTTAAAATGGGGCATTACAGGAACATCGAATCCAAGAAGGGTTGGTGGTGTTTAGAAACATTGTCGTGACATTCCATAATATAAGAATATCATTCACATAATTTTCTCAAGTAGATCAACCGATACAACATCTATTTATGCACTTAAAAGCACAACCAATCTCCTTAGAACAAGGTTGATTTGGTTAACTTTTATTACTCAAGTCAACCCCAAAGTGGATATATAATCTGTGTTTCTTGGTTCATTTTGTGCCTTATTGGTTATAACTGACTTGGTTAGGATCACTTAGTTGGTCTTATCTAACTTGTTGAAAACTCTTAATGGGCCAGTCGACTTCTCAGATGAACCACCAAGTGATATCCAAAATTTGGGTTTAAACACAAGTTCCATCAATTTCATTGCCCTTAGTAGTTGAAGGGATCGATCCTCTTTGAATAAATTATGCTAGGAAGTTGGGTGTTCTTCCATATCTCCATGAATTGCAACGACGTAGACAACCTAGGGGAATTCACCTATGTCAAGAAGACTTGAAAACCCAAATCAGTGACCTTTTTCAAATTCATCAAGGTTCCCCAAAACCTTAAAAATATAGTGCAACCAAATATATCAAATATGGCTAGTGAAAATGAGCCACCTACATGTTCACTATGTATGCCATTCTACTTGGAGGACCAATGCATGGTTTACCCAAAAATGTTCAAAGTTATCTTCTAAACTGTAACCCAAATGATTCTCTCTTAACAGAAGACCACCTTAGAGCATATATGCACACCATTCACTTGTCGAATGTCAAACATGAAGAAGTTGTTTGTAGGTTTCTTCTATTTAGTTTTGAAGAAAGAGATTCTTGCTTGTTCTAAAACTTACAAGTGAATACTGTGCACAATTGGTAGGACTTTGAAATGATGTTCCTAAATAAATTCGAGGATGAACCAAAACCTAGGACTTTGGCTCTAGAGCTCAATAAATGAAAGTCCAACTTAAGAAAAGGCTGAATATTTTAACACATGATTTGATGCTTTGTACATAATATTCATAAAAAAATGATGCCTCCCACAGAGTGAACATTGGAATTATATTTTAATGCTTTGCACTCCATTGTAATGTTTCGTATGAAATGAACTAAAATTTAAGACATCACATTATAACTGGCTTATGTTGAAAAAATCAAAATCAAGAAGGAAATAGCCTCCCTTCAAGGCACTCCCCCTCTCAATGTCAAACCATTGAGAATTGTTCCTCCAAGTAACATGAATAGACTCAGTTGCAATTTCTTTCCCAAAAGTAATACGCTCATACTAATCTCGCAACAAATATCACAAATAATGAACCAGAAGGAATGCATTTTCTTTTGCAACAACTATCCAGTGACTTCATTAATCTGCAAAGGAAAGTGGGAGAAGACACATTTAATCATTAAAGTTTTGAACCTTCAATACTTACCAAAGGCCAAACAACAACAACAAAAACACTCCACATAGAGTACAACCAATACATTTAATAACCAAACCGATTTAATTAAATACATATGAAATGTTGGTGTAGATTGCATCATGATGCTTATAGTGAGAAGGAATGTCCATAATTTCTAATTGCATTAGATTGTTTCACGCAATAGGATACTGATAAAAAAGTTGGAAATGATGATGAGTTAGAAGAACCAAACCCTTAAACTTCGAACATTATGGCCCTACGGGATAACATGCCTTTAGCCAGAATGGAAGCTTTCTACGAGGATTATGAAGAAGAAACCAATGAGATGGAATACATCCAAATTAGGCAGGGGTGAAATATACATCCTTTAAGAAACACAATGAAACAATATGCATCTCCCAAAATGCTTACCAATATGTTAACAACACCTTGTACACAACCATATACTTCCACTACCACTTCATAAAATGAATACAACATTGTAGAAGATATGAGGAAGATTAGGGAAATTTTCACTCTACATGAAATTTTAAAGATCAATGAAAAACATGATTTGTTAATATGATCTTTGTGAGATCTGACCACTTTGAAGAAGGCTTCAACGATGGACACACTCTTGAAAAATGAATATAGATTAAGACTTTGACCTTGTTGTCAAACTTTCAGATTTACAACTAAAACCCGCACAATTGCATAGGTTGAGTTGAGAGTATCTACTAATGTTATGCCTTACTCAATTTGCAAAAAACTAAATTCCAAACCTATGAAGTCACCTCTATAGATTATTCAACTCAACATATATGGACTAAAGGAAATGGGGGAACAATGTGAAGACGTGTAACCTGTTTATGCCGAACTACAAACAACAAGCTCCAAAGTGCTTGTAGTTTCACCCTTGTATTGGAGTTGGGACCACATTCCATCCAAATCTTCAAATCGATGCCTTCTTCCAACATCAAGGACATACTTGCCCCACCTTTTTCCTAGTTGCATTGAGAGGCTCCATCGAAAGAACCAAAGGGAACATCATATGTGAAAAACAAAGCATTTAAAGATCTAATCTTTTGTGATCCCTTACCTGTTGACAACTCTTGAAAGGATCCAATAATGGACTAGACCACCACACGATCATTTATAACAATGCCCTCAAATAACTTCTTGTTCCTTTGTTTCCATATGGCCCAACACACAAAACATGGGAGCGTTTTGAAGGCTGGGACTGAAGCAATCCAAGAGTTGAAACTAGTTCGTGATGAGACTAAAGCCCAATTCCTTGTCAACCCCTTAATAGATCTGACTTTTATCCCAATAAGCTTGGCAAACCAACAATGAACAAAGAGATGATCAATGGATTCAATAGCCTGACAACAAAGAACACATACGCTAGGACTAGAACCCCCCCTTTTGATATAGTTATCCCAGGTTAATGTCTTGTTTTCCAATGCCAACCATATAAACAACTTGATCTTGAGGGGACACCCCCACTTTCATATGGACTTATACCACCAAAAGTCTGAGACCTAAATCTATTGGAGAGAAATAACTTCATAAGCTAGCTTTGTCATAACATGACCGCTAGCCTCATTCTAAGATCACTCAATGGAGTCCTCTTCTTCCTCTAGAAATATGTCACTTTGTCGTAGAGCTCTTACGAAATGTACCCATTCAAAGTGAAATGGATTCTATAATCCAATCTCCCAGTGTTGTTTCCAGGTCTAAAAAGGAGAATCACCAACTTCTTACTTCCATATATGTGACAAGTAGTAAATTCCTCTATTTCTAAGTTCTGTTACAAAGGGGGCAAAAAGCTTGTAAAATTTTGCCCCTCCAATAAAAGGGTCACTCCCCACCAGAACTTTCCTACCATTGCCTATCTTCCAACCAAGCCAGTCCCCAATGACTAGAAATGAATTGGATAACCCCCTCTAGATGTTGGACACCCCACTCTTTGAGGCCCCCCTTGCTTGGCACCAATCCTCTGTTGGGCTTGGGAAAGTTTTGGCGTGGTTTGGTAACCGGTTTTGGTATGAATGTAGATAAGAATAAGTGGTTCACGGAAGCAGGATTGAATCTGATTAAGCGACCGAAGAATAAGGAGCGAAGCGCGTTTGACTTCATTAACAACGGAGTTAGTTGAGAGCAGTTACAGTTTTTGTCCACTTACATTAATGAGTCTAAGTAGTGGGAGTGGGGAGGGCTACTAATAAGTCCTATATATATGTAATGGGTTGGGAAATTTTTGGTTGGTTAGACAGAGAAGGGAGAGAGCATATAGTTTTTCCATATGTACTGAAGACAAGCATGTTTTTGATATTGTTGTAATTTTGATGTATAAGCGAGTTGCAAGAGGTTGTAGTGATCTGCAAGCTTAGTGCGCAGATCTATTGTAATGAGGAGAGAAAGTCTACTAGTTGTGTAATGAAGTGCTAATTTTGTTGCAACTCATGAATAAGAATAGTGCTTTCGTGTTTTTTCATGTCTTGGGTTTCCACGTAATTTCTGGTGTTCATGTGTGTGTATGATTGATGTGTGTTCAATTTACTTTTATGTTGCTATGCATTATATTGATATAATGATTTAATAATACATGAGGAGTAATTTAGCCAGCTGGGGATCTATTACATAACTCGATGATCTTGATATGTTTGCATTACATGGTTTACGGGAAATATTGGTTGTTCTGTCGAAGCTATAAAATGCTAGATGCTGTAGATTTTGGTCATTCTCCTTTGCTGCTGCAAAAACTTGGTTCCTGCAGTTCCCATAGGTACCTCGGGTGAGATGTCGCTTGTTCTTAGGTGATGCTGAAAGGGTCGGTATCGTGGGGTTTGTTGGTGAATAGTTTAGTGGACCTGGGTTGAACTATAGATAGGCCAACACATGGTAATGTTGCCAGTAATGGGATCTATGTCGAAGGGGATGTGGCATCCATCTAAGCCCGAGATTTAGAATTGGATCAATAAGAATTTGAAGAAATTTGTCGAAGAACAAAATAAAAATCCACTCTTGAGTTGGAAGGATTGGTTAGGTAAGTATGTCTTTTCAGATATTCATGAAGTTTTCTTTGGAGAATTTCCCATTTTATTAACTAAGTGGTTGTCGAGGTTAACTCTACAAAACAGGTGTTTTCAAGGGGGTGAGCCTACACTTTGGACCCCTAAGTTAGTTCGGGCCCTTAAAGACATTAACAATAAGATTTCTCGTGCTGTTGATTATTGGTTGGATAGTATAATGGAAGGGTACATTACAGAGTTTGTTGTAGACACCACGAAGTCTTACAGTGCTGCTGAGCGAGAATTCTTCCAAGGGCCTCAAGGTAAGTACTTGAAATATTTAAACATGTCGATTAAAATGCTACTTTATGAAAAAGGGATTATGCAGATGGAATCTGAGGAGTAAACTATTTGTGCGCAGAGGACCGGGGTGTCAAAGAGAGGATAGTTTGGAGCAATATTTAAAAAGGGACTGAGTTGAGATGATAAGGGAAGAAGAAAGTGAGACAGATGAAGAGTGTGGTGTATTGTGAAGTGGGAGAAGATTCTGGTCATACAAGAGAAGGAAGATTGCGACAAAAGAAGAGGGTGGCAGTGAGACTAGAGGACAGGACTACGAACCTATACCATAACTTGAGGAAGTATCTTATGATATAGAGGGGGCTAAAGGGGAAAATTACCAGTTCGTCCAAGAAGAACCAGATGATCCATCTTAGGCTAGACGCTTCAACATACCTACGTCCCCGTGCACATCTTCAGAAGTTGAGGTAAGAGACAATATTTTATCATTATAGTCTATACAAACAAGTCATAATAGTAATAAAGTTGCAAGTGTTAATTCTTTAGTACCAATTCAGATAGTACCCCTGAGAAACATAATGGTTGAGGATGATATGAAGTTACCTATTTTCCATGGGAATGGATTGGAAGATTCAGATCAACACTGGTTCTGTGTGAAGTTGTTTGGATTGTTAAACAAGTGCAAGATGAGAATGTGAAAAGAGTGCAACTAATCACGACCTTTTGGGGCCTGGACTGGTTCATGAAGTTTGCAAATGTACTCGTTGGGAGTGCACATAAAACATTAGCAGAAATTAAGGTTGCGTTAAAAGATGAGTTTCGAAAACCAAAATTTGAGTCACAATGCAATATCGAGCTTAAGGAAATCAAACAGTTATCAACTGAGTTCGTATGGGACTTTGACCAAAGGTTTAAGATATTGATGGGTTGTGTAAGTTTCCAAATGACAAATGTTCAACATAAGGAATGGTTCATAGCCTCTTTGTTACCACATATTCAAGTTCCACTAATGCAATAGAAGATTGCGATGCAGATCGAGGCTCTTGAATTAGCTATGAAATTGTAGGCATCACCTGTAGGAGAAACTGGGACAAGTATGGTCCAAATCCAGTCGCAACTAGCAAACTTATCACTACAAATTGAAGATATTAAGAAAGAGAAACATAAAATAGAAGAAGTTTGGTGCACAAGGTGTAAATCGGAGGGTCATTCTAAGGATTAGTGTCCAACATTCCAGGAATACATAGTTGTGTGGGCTCCTAATCCGTTAAACCAAGGAGTTGGAGTCTGGTGTGGAATCTGTCAAACTAGGGGGCATCGACCATAGGAATGCTATATGTTGCGGAAAATTGTAAGTGCTCCCAAGAACTTATTATGTAAATTCTATAGGTTAGTTGGTCATGATGAAAAATATTGTCGGGCATATCAGTTACTTTCAGAACATACAACTAACGCCTACTGAATGAAAGTGGAGGAGCAAGGTGAAGGGAGTGGTACGCATTTCCAACAACAAAGAGGTGTCTTCCGAGGACGTGTACGAGGAGTATTTGGTCGAGGTAGAGGCCAGGTGATCTGCTACAATTGTGGTAAGCCAGGGCATTTCACTAGGGATTGCCTGAACCTGTGTATGACATGCACGTATTGTAGAGCACTGGATCATACCATTGAAAACTGCCCACAATTCATAGCAAAGTGGTACTTAGGTATGTGATCTCCCTACTTACGAGGGGTTACCTAATTTAGATGATTTTATTACTAATTTTGAACTTAAGATACTTAAACAACAATGATTGCTAGCCTTGGATGTAGCACTAAAGGCTACCGCAACAAGATGGTTGGTTGTCCATAAGGAACATATAGAAGATTGAATGATGTGTCATATACTAATGGAGATTAGGTTTGGAGAAGGGATTCCATATGTTGGAATAAAGTATGATGGGCTAACTAGTCCTGCAGAGTATTTGGTAACATGTACTAATATATGAAAGGATATACCTCAGAAGGAATGGGTCCATATGTGTATCCATACGTTGGATACTATACCTAGAAATTGGTATATCGCCCCAGAGCTTCGACGAGTTAATAGATTGGGATGATCTTACTATAAATTTCAGAAGGGCATTCAGCTATGAAGATGACGATCCAACAATGGATACAATATTACAAGTCATTAAGGTTAAAATATTTGAAGACATAACGGTACCACTATTTGAGACACCACGATGGACTACAACAATTGAACAAGCTTTGGAATGCTACAACATTACTGGGGACCCAGATGATGACCCGAGAGATGTGCATATCCCAGAAACAGAAGGAAGTCAAAATTTGGAGGGACCTGAGATTGCATATGATAAACTCTTACAGCCCTTGAAGATAAAGAAGGTAAATATTGGTTCAAAAGAACATCCTAAATTTGCTAATATTAGAGATTATTGGGATGATGAGACTGCCAACAAACTAACTGATTTATTGCATGAACATCAAGACTTATTTGCTAATAAGTTTTCAAAAATGAAAGGTATTGTTGGGGATTTGGGAGAAATGAAGATCCCACTGAATCCTGATGCAAAACCGGTCAAACAGAGACCTTATAGGTTGAACCCTAGGTATAAAGAAAAGGTAAAAGTTGAGATTCAAATAATGTTAGAAGCATGAACCATTGAACCTGTCGATGAATCTGAATGGATTAGTTCAAGATAAGAAAACTGGTGAAATTCGAATCTGTGGACTTGAGAAAATTGAATGATGCAAGTTTGCATGATCCATTTCCTACACCTTTTACGGATGAAGTGTTAGAAAATGTTGGCAGGTAGGAGGCTTATTCATTCACAAATGGGTTTTCTGGCTACCACCAGATCAAGATTGCTAAGGAGGATCAACATAAAACCACATTTGCTACAGAATGAGGATGTTATCAGTATACGGTGATGCCATTCGGTTTAAAGAATGACCCAGCTATCTTTTCTAGAGTGGTTGTCGCAACGTTTAAGGAATTCATTCATAAATTTCTGAATGTATATTTTAATGATTGGATGGTCTATGTGTTGTTAAAGAATCACATTGAGAACTCGAGGTTGATGTTAGATTGTTGTAGACAATATCAAATATCTTTAAACCTAAATAAATGTGTTTTCTGCGCTCCATTTGGTATATTGTTGGGACATGTAGTTTGCGAACAGGGCTTGTTGATGGACCCTACGAAGATAGCTATCATAGTAGACTTGCCACCTTCGACATTAGTACGACAATTGAGAACCACTTTGGGACATACATGTTACTATAGGAAATTTATTAAAGGACATGCACAAATTACAACACTGATGGAGAAGTTGTTAAAGAAATATATTAAGTTACAGTGGAATGAAGAATGTCAACAAAGCCTCGACATGTTAAAAGAAAATATGGTAACAACACCTATTCTAGTATTTCCATATTGGCAAAAGGAGTTCCATGTACATGTTGATGCTTCATCTATTGCTTCAGGCGTCGTCCTTGCTCAACCTGTAGAAGGGTCTATCAACCATCCTATTGTGTTTGCTAGCGGGAAATTATCCACAGCGGAAAGAAATTATACTATGACAAAAAGGAAAGGATTAGCTATGGTATATGCTTTACAAAAATTCAGGCATTATCTGTCAGGTGGTCATTTTAAAATGTTCATTGATCATTTTGCTTTAAGGTACTTGGTCAACAAGCCAGTGTTGGGGGGGATATGTCGATGGCTACTATTATTCCAAGAATATGATTTCAAAATTGTAGTTAAACCAGGAATACTGAATGCAGGTTCCGACCGTCTGTTGAGGTTAGAAACATGAGAAGATCCAATTAATTTGGATGATAGCCTCCCAGATGCGTAGCTCTACTCTATGAAGATGATAGATGAATATTTCGAAGATATTGTAAAGTTTTTTGTTACAGGTATGGCACCACAAGGGTTTACTGTAGCACAGAAAAAACAGTTGAATGTCAAAGCAACGAACTATCAGCTCATAGCGGGCCAATTATATAAACGAGGACCTGATGAGATCTTGAGAAGATGTGTTTTGGAGCATGAGTGACCCTTAATTATGGTCAAATCTCATGATGGTGTCGCAGGAGATCACTATGTAGGGAAAGCCACTGCACAGAAAATATTGCGAGAATAATTATGGTGGCCTACCCTACATAAGGACGCCAAGGAATATTGCAAATCTTGTGATATCTGCCCAAGAGTTGAGAAACCATCAAGGAGGGATGAGATACCATTAGTACCACAAGTAACACGGTTTCAAGTCTTAGACAAATGGGCCATTGATTTTGTTAGACCAATTAACCCACCTACGAAGAGGTCGGGCGCACAATACATTATCACTGCGATCGATTATCTGACTAGATGGGTTGAAGCCGAGCCAGTAAAAGACTGTACTATTGCCACTACTACAAAGTTCTTATTTCGAAGTGTGATTACTAAATTTGGTTGCCCTTGTGTTTTATTAAGTGACCAAGGAACTCACTTTGTGAATAAGACTGTTGAAGCACTGATGCAATAATTTCATATTCATTACTAGAAGAGCACCCCATATCACTCTCACGCTAATGGAACCGTCGAAGCCTTTAATAAGATTCTAGAACAAGCTTTGCCTAAGGTGTGTAATGTGAACCCGTGATGATTGGTATTTGAAGGTTCCTGTAGTTTTATGGGCTTCTCGAACAACTTGTAAGAAATTGATGGGTCAGATACATTTCAAGTTGGTATAAGGGCAGGAGGTTGTTACGCCAATGGAATATATTGTACCCAACTTAAGAATTGTTGTGTTTACAGAAATGTCAGACATTGGTGCAGTGAAAGAATAGTTGTCGCAACTACTACAATTAGAGGAAGATAGATTTCTTGCAAGTTTTCATTGGCAAGTTCAAAGGGACGAGAAAAGTCCTGGCATGATCGTTACATCAAGCAAAAGTAGTTCCAAAAGGGAGATTTAGTTCTCTTGTACAACAATAAGTTCCTCAAACATCCAGGTAAGTTGAAAATACATTGGTCAGGGCCTTATGTTATTATGTACACAACAAGAGGAGGTGATGTTCAACTTCAGAAACTAAATGGTGAAATTATGAAGGGTCAATGGGAGTCGGCTGAAACTATATAGGGACAGCCGCAATTCCTGTAAAAAAAAAGCAATAATGACAAAGTCTAGGTGCCAAATGTAGTTGAAATAGGCACTGGACACTGAGCTAAGTTTCCATATGAAAAATAATAATAATATTTTTTAAGTTGTTGGTTGTGTTGAAGTAGGAGTCTGTACATATGTCAAAGTCGTGAACATGTCGCGAGTGAATGGGAAAATATTTAAAAGTTGCACGTGGAATTGAAATGGCCAAAAAAGTACTTACAAAGCCACATTAATGGAAACGAAAAAGGTCACGGCCGGAAGACAATAAATGTAATAAATTTCAAAAGCCGACAAAATGGTGGGAATGATCCGCTCATCATAGTGGCAATAAATGTTGTCTCAATCAAGCAATTTTGCGCAAGATTTGGTCAGATGCATGAAATCTACGGACATTATGGCGAAAAGATCAGATTGTGAGTCATTACAACTTAGCGTGTTTTGAAATTTAGGTTCATTGTGCATTGCTGAGAAACGAGAGAAGAATAGAGCCAAAGAACAACCCACTAAGTAAAAGGTTATGCGTGAACAAACAATCAACGATATAATTCAAGACTTCATGGCATATGGATTGCAAGGAGCTCAAGGTGAGCCACAGGTTGTCAAGGAGAATGTAACAGTAGCCCCTCCTAGTTCGTCAAGGACCACAGAAAGAAGAACACCACATCCACGGCGTCAAGAGGCAAGGGCCAAGCTAAGAAATGATGCAGGCGCTTCGACATCTGCAATGCCATTTGGGCTGCCAGAGTACATTCCGCCGAGGAAGCTAACTGCAAAACCAGTTTAGGTTCCTAAGAACGCTAAATATTCGCTTGTTACACTAGATATCCCAACATGAGTTCTACAAGTAGGTGACATGATGGGGAAGGTTCCGAACTTGAAGTATGCTGACCATGATCTGGCCGAAAAGACAAATTTCCTAGAATTTATGATAGACAAGTATTCATGGATGGTACCTAATATAGAAGGAGGAGCCTGTATCTTACAGCCGTTAGAATGGGATTCGGGTTTGGAGAAATCGAGTATGTCCGGTCTTTTGAAGGTACCACATTTTGGTCGGAGTCCATGAGCTAATGGTTGCGTCAAGCAACTGCTCTTGTGTGTCCACGGTGGATTCCTATGGTTAGACAAGCAAATTTCGATTGATATAGACTTGATAGCAAGGATTACCGATATTCCAACTTACGGGTTGGATCCGACATCATATTGCATGGGAAAAGAGAAAGATCAAGTACTTGCAAATAGAATGAAAGATAAGTACGAGCTAGAGAAGAGAAACCAGGGCTATGAGGGAGCCTCTATTAAAGATAAGTCTGTTCGATTTGCGACGAAAATTTTGGCAAGTAAGTTACTAAGGAAGTGTCAGCAAAACCAAGTTCTAGCCTCAGTCATTGCGCTGGCAGAGCAATGTGCCGAAGGTGTTCAAACGAATGGGCCACATTCCTGCTTAATGAGTTTTGGAGCAACTGTCAAGATGCACAAGAAGTAGGTAATCTCTTTCATTATTCCTGGTTGTTGTTATTGATTACTTTGGTTGCTTGGGAGGAGCCTATAGACTCTCAGTTCACAGCAGTGTCGCTTGGTTGTCTTGTGGCCGTGCAGTTTTCATCATTGTGGGTTAGTGATAATCCATATAGGCAGAGGGATTCTAATATAATCCTGTACATGCATAAGGAATCCATTCGGTATAATATTAAGAAGGTTCCTCGAATTGAACCTCGTGTGGTCGATCTCTTTAAACATATTATCTGGTTTAAGGCCACACCACAACACAGGTACATTCAAGCTCGTATGGATCCAAATCAGGATTTGTTACCCACCCACTTCAAGCCAACGAAGCAAGACATTGGTGAAATCATTAATGAATGGCCAGAGGAATGGAGGGTTCCTGTTCCTCAGGAAGAACTATCTTCAGTTGTGTTGCAGGTTGAAGGTTCGAAGGCTTAACAAAATGGTAGAGAAAAGAAAGGTCAAGCACAACATGGCAAAGGTCTATCCACCACGACAGGAGGAACTGAAGGTGCAGGTGGAGAAAAAGAAGGCTTACCACAATCACAAGAGCAAGATCGAGAATCCGGTGCGACGCAACCTGGTCCTTAGGGAAAAGGAAAAAGAAAGGTCTCAGAAGCACCAGTAGGACTCAAGAAAATAAAGAAGAGGGCTCATAAGGATTCTGCAATTTTGGCACTGATAGAAGATGATGTGGAGCTGCTAATGGATAGATTCAAGGACACAACAGAGGATATTTTGCAAGAAGGTGCAAATGCACTTAAAGCTGTATGGGGGAATTCTAACTCAAATCAATACGCTGGGAGAAGTGTTAGAAGGAATACGGCTAAACTCCAACCCAAAGGATGTAGCAGCTGAAAAGGAGGTCGGGTCTCAAGGGTGAGAGGGATCAATGTCGCAGCTATCTTCAGTTGCGCAACCCAAAATTGTAACTATACCACGAAAGGCATTGAGATGCCCGAAGCAAGAGGTACATGTGAGTGTCGAAGGTTTGAGTTGTATTGATATGCATTTAGTAGATATTTCTATGCATACTTTACACACTCTGCATTTAAGCATTACTAATGAGATTAAAGGGGGGGAAGAATACAGTTATAGTCAGATGACGAAGCAAAATTCCGAATGGGATCAGTTGACTAATAAATGCAAGGGACTTCAAAAAGAGAGGGATGTTGTAGTCGAGCAAAAGGATAGGCTACAGAAAGCTATTGAGGTAGTTTATAGCGAAGTTCATGAAGTAGAGATGGCAGAAACAACACCATTGGAGAGCAAACTATCTAGCTTGGGGGAAGTCATTAAATGTTTTAGAACAAGAATCAGTGATTTGGAAGCACAAGTTGTGCCAGGAACTCCACAAGAATTATGAGATCAACAAGTTGAGGAAGTTAAAGCTTCTATTGAAGGCATTAAGGCCTTAGAGGCAGAATGTGTGAAGCTCTTTGATGAAAGTTCGCAGCCTTGGACAGCTTTGATGGATGATGAGGGTCTGTAGGACATCGCTGTTAAGTTGGAAAGTGCGCAGTCTAGAGTTGCGAAGCTAAAGGATGTCATCATGACACTGCCACCACAAAAACGAATGACGAAGGTATCTGAGAATAAGCAGCTAGAAGCCGAAATTAATCAGTTAGGAGAAGACCAACACAGGCGAAGCCAACATGTAGAGTACCTACAGAATGAAGCAGTTCGAGTATCTGACATTATTCGAAGCGAGCATGAGTAAATAAAGGCGACGATCAAGCTAGTTGAAGAACAAGTTCAGGGAAGTATATCTGTGCATCTAATCAAGGATCTGGCGGAACAAATAGGAAAAGTGAAAGATATTGTTGTCTCAATGAAGGGCAAGTATGATTAGTTTTTGATGCGGTGGAAGCAACCACATGAATATCAATAAAGTGGCTCAGAATGAGCCACATTTGAGTGTTGGGGACCTGTTGGGCTTGGGAAAGTTTTGGTATGACAGGAGATAAGAAGAAGTGGTCCGCAAAAGCAAGATTGACTTTGACAAAGCAACATAAGAGTAAGGGGCGAAGAGCGCTTGACTTCATCAACAACAGAGTCAGTTGAGAGCAGTTACAATTTTTTTCCACTTATATTAATGAGTCTAAAAAGTGGAAGCGGGGAGGGATATGAATAAGTCCTATATATATGTAATGAGTTGGGAAATTTCGGGTTGGTTAGACAGAGAAGGGAGAGAGCATATAGTTTTGCCATATGTACTGAAGATACGCCTGTTTTTTATATTGTTGTAATTTTGATGTATAAGCGAGTTGCAAGAGGTTGTAGTGATCTGCAAGCTTAGTGCGTAGATCTATTGTAATGAGGAGAGAAATTATGTTGGTTGTGTGCGCAGACATGAAGTGCTAATTTTGTTGCAACTCATGAATAAGAATAATGCTTCCGTGGTTTTTCTTGTCTTGGGTTTCCACGTAATTTCTTGTGTTCATGTGTGTGTATGATTGATGTGTGTTCAATTTACTTTTATGTTTCCATGCATTATAATGATATAATGATTTGATAATACGTGATGAGTAATTTAGTCAGTTGCGGATCTATTACATAACTTGATGTTCTTGATATGTTTACATTATATGGTCTATGGGAAATATTGGTTGTTCTGTCGAAGCTATAAAATGCTAGATGCAGTAGATTTTGGTCATTCTCCTTCGCTGCTGCAAAAACATGGTTCTTGCAGTTCCCATAGGTACCTCGTGTGAGATGTCACTTGTTCGCAGGTGATGCCGAAAGGGATGGTATCATGGGGTTTGTTGGTGAATAGTTTAGTGGACCTGGGTTGAAGTATAGATAAGCCAACATCCTCCACATTCCAATGTCCCAAATACTTATCCTGAATGGTAGTACCCCATAGCCCCCCAAGCAAGGCTCCTCCACAAAATCTTTGCAACTAGTGCCTTCCCAAAATTAAAGATGTTTATCAGCCCCCATCCCCCAACATCCTTGGGGGTTGCAATCCTTTCCCAATTGACCAAGTGGAATGAGAATCCCCCCTTCTTTTGTTCCCTAACTAGATGAAGGAACAACACATTTGTCTAAGTTTAATCAGGATAGATTTTGGGACCCATGTTTGAGAAATCCAGGAGACAGGAACATTCTCCAAAGCAGATTTGATAAGGATAAGCCTACCCCCAAGAGAAAGCCACTTGAAAGACCAACACCCCAACTTCTTTTCAACTTTTTCAGAATCCAGATCCATTCCTACTTATAATAGTGGATAAGTTTTAGAAAATACCCTAGGTATTTAAAATTGGAATCCTTCATCATATTTGCTGATCTCTTCCTTTGGTTTAGCATACTGTCCATCAAAAATCTTGTTGCTGGTTTTTCATGCTAAAAAGCTCCCCCTGAGCTTGTGGCCTATGAAACAACTTATCCATAAAATCTTCATTATAATTCTGACTTTCTTTAAGTCTGATATATCAGGCTGTAACTGAGCTACTTTCCTTCAAATATGTCCCGAACTCTTGATGTGCTTCTCTTCTATTCATAAGACACTTTCAATTCCAACTCTTGTCTTCGGATGCTCTCACCATTGTTACTTGATTTTGCTGCCCCCTTTTTGTCTTTATACAATCAGATATTAATTACATTTAAGACTAAATGCATTAGTAAATTCATAAAAGGTAAGCATGCACCATGTTGCTTCATTTTACCAATCATACTCCCCCTATCAATATGCCTCGATCCTTGGACCTGTTACTTCCTTGGAGCAGCCATCATTTACCCATTAAGTCCATCCTCCAATAATGAACTTATGGTGTACTTAAGGTCTTCAAATAAGGACATGCTACAATCAGAATTATCCATACCTTTACTGGAGTCTAATTCTTCCTTTTCTTCAAGCTTGTCATCTTCAGTAGTCTTGGCTTCTGTCTCCTGATTTTATTTTTCAATATCTTGTCTTTCCTTTTTATATTCGTCCTCCAACTTGAACCATAGATCCTTTGTTGAAGTGCATTCCCCAATACCTTCTTTGACTGACCTAGGAAGTCCATCCATGAGAAACTTCAGAGCTGTTGTATTGTCCTTCTTTGCATCTTTCTGAGCTTCTGCTTTGTCCTTCTTGTTTGATAGATTGGGTGGATTGATCACAATCTCCCACACTCCAAATTTCTTGAGGTAGGCTTTCATCTTGATCCTCCAACCAAAATAATCCTTCACATCAAACCTTGGTACATCATTGATGAATTCTTCTTTTGGATCCATAATTGTGTCCACAGATCTCCTTCCAGCTTGCAAGGCTAGTAGAGAAGGCCTGCTCTGATACCAATTGTTGGACACAATGTTCACACTGAGAGGGGGGTGAATCAGTGTGAGGCCAATTTTAAAAACCTTTCCCACTTATTCCAATCAACTTAATAATTCATCAATGCATTATTCTACCATTTACATTATCATTTCATAAACATCCATCACTTAATCATTCATGAATCATAAGCATTTAAATCATGGAGACATAACAAGAACCATAGCACAAGAGGACACAACACAATTTAATCTTTGTAATATTTTTGTATTTTGTGGGACCGGCTACAACCGTTAATGTAAATCAGCACCTACTGATACATAGAGCACTTACTCTTCATCCAGGGCCCTGCCTGGTTTTCTTAGACCCTGCTAAGAAGGGTTGAGGTATCCTAACCTTAGATGCAAGACTAGCTTGCATTTACAATACAGTAAACAAATTCATATCATCACTCACACACATACCATCAACCACTGTCCTATCAACTACATCAACAACCAATCTGTTTCAACCAATCTCATCATCAACTTGTCACTGCCTTGACCAAAATTGTCCACATCAACACTCTATCCAGGAGATCATCTTCAACATTATCAACATTCTGTCCAGGAGTTCATCTTTAATTTATCCATAACACATTTTCTCCATAAACATTAACATTCTGTAGCCCCCAAAATTATCATCAAACTGTCCATCCTCATGTCAACATTATGCATGTAGGTTCATCTTCATTCTGCCTGCCTATAGGTACATCCTCAATCAGTTTCCCAGATGTCAAAGATATAAGATTATTTGTTGCCACTCAAACTGCTCATACTGCTGCCCATAAATCAAAGATCATGCTGCTATCATCATCCAAGCATCAAGTCTTCAGCCAACCCAAAATGAAAGATAAACAAAAATTGATTTACTGTTGCTCCTGTTGTAGCCACCAAACTGTCTTCATCAATCTGACCTCGAAAATAGAGCTTACTCTCTCATGCGAATTCCACCACACAAACTCACAATATCAAAATAAATCTTTGTCATATATTTATACTTTTCTTCCTCCATTAATTTACAAAGCCGACTTGTCTTCTTCATTTTTGTTTTATCATTAAAAAGATTAAATAAATCAAGATTGATTTATTTAATATGGCAATCCTTTAATCGAGGAAGTAACCAACCAGCCACATCATTTAGTCTCTTTTATCCTTTTCATGCCATGTCATGGCCTTCCATATTATCCTCGTTATTCTCATTAAATATATTATGTATTTATTTAATTTTTGTTTTTAGCCTCCTTGGCCATATCATCAATGTGAGTATTTTATGCCATGTTATATGGTCTTACAATCTTCCAGCATATGCCCACGAGATTCATCAAGGAATGCCCGCAAGGGTCATTTTACATGTCCATATATTGCTCCATAACATGCCCGCAATGGGATTTTTAAATGCCCAAGAATTATATACCCGCAAGGGCTTTGCACTTATGCCCTCAAGGGCCATTGTAAATGCCCGCACTGCCCTTGAAACATGCCCGCAAGCTCCCTACCATATCTTTGTCATATGCCTACATGGGATATCTAATGAAGCTTCATAAAATGCCTGTAAGAGGGATAAAAATGCCCGCAGTAGCCAGCTTGGATGCCCGCAAGGGCTGCCTCAAATGCTCGCAGCACTCCACTCAGAAATGCCCGCAATATTCATTAATTATGCCCGTAGGCAGAGTTTGAGAATGCCCGCATGGGCCAATAAGGATGCCCACAACTCCTAATGAAAGTGCCCGCAATGGATGCCCTCATCCTTCTTTTAAATATGCCCGCAAATGCTTGTCCAAGATGCCCGCAGCCATCCACAAGATACATACTTGTCATTAACTTCTTGTCATGTTCCATGTCATCTTGCTTACATTCATTTGTCCACTTCATCATCATTTTCTCCTTGCTTGCCTTTGTCCATTGCCATGCTGTTGTCCTTCCTTGGCCATGTCATCACTTGCTGCCTTTGCACAAACAAAACACATCTTCAACAATAGGCTTCAAGACATCTTCAAGTCATCCATATCATCTTTATTTGGAGTATCAAGACCATCTCCAAATGACCACATAATGGGACATTTGGCCCTTCTTGCCAAATGTCAAGTCCTTCTAGCCATATTCTTCTTGTCATCCACTACCCTTGTTATGTCATTCTTGTCTCCTTGTCTTCAAGCCATCCAATGTCCTTGTGCTTCAACTTGACTTTGACCTTGACCTTGCCATATCATCATTTTGACCTTTGTCATTAATGACAACCTTAGCCAACATCCTCCAGATTGTGACAGAGAAGAACAGACTTATGGGCATTGATGGCCATACACGAGGCCTCGAAAAGCAAAACTAGAATCTCCTTGAGAGCAGTCCACTCTTGAATAGTTCCTTTCCCAAATAAGAGAACATCATCTACAAAAAAACCAATGTGAGATTCTACATATGCTGGAAATCTTGATCCCTGTAATCTTACCTTCTAGCTTAGCTTTCACAATAAGCTTGCTGAGACCTTCAATCATCAATAAAAACAAGAGGGACGATGAGGGGCAACCTTGTCTGATCCCTCTAGGACTTTTTCAAAAAAGCAGAAGGAGCCCCATTGATTAAAACCACAAAATTAGTTGATGTCACACAGACCATTATCTAGTTAGTGACCTCCAGAGAAAGTCCAGTTTACAGGAGAACACATATGAGGTAGGTCTGATCAACATGGCTTGAGGACCAGAGCTTTGATCTTTTTTTACTTGATGGAATGGATTCCCTCTTGGGCAACCCCAACAACATCTAAAATTTATCTATTTGAAAGATAACCAAACTCCTCCGGAGAGACACATTGCGAAAGCTTATCTTTGATTCGAACAACAATAATATTCGAGATTAATTTATAGACCAAATTACAATAGGAGATAAGCCTAAAATCATCAAAAGTGGATCAACGGGACTTCTTAGGAATTAAAGCAATGAATGTCACATTAAGAGCACCAACCACTTTACTTGTACATCTTGACTCCTCCACAAAAATTCTAGGAAGAATTTAGCTATCCACCTGTTTGGACTAGGACTCTTAGCTTTAGGGAGACCTACTAGAACTTTCTTTACCTCCTCTAGTGTGATTAGGCCTCCAATACTCCTGCCTTCCTCTGAATTGAAAAAACTGGGGTAATTTTGTATAACTTGCACCTGACTTAAAATAGGAGCATCCCCAGGGTCCCTGAACATAGATCCAAAGTGTTCAATTGTTTCCTTTTCAAGTTTGGATTGGGAAGAAATAAATTATCCATTCACATCTAGAAGCTCCCAAATAGTATTGTAGACCATGCGATTCTCGACATACTTATGGAAAAAATAAGTATTATTATCACCTTGTGACAACCATATAGCCTCCAAACCTCCTCCTCTAACCTCAATATATGTTCCTTATGGGCCACTAGTTATTCCACCAAGTCTTTGTTACATGCAGAGAGGGTTTCCCCATTTATTGCCACAAAGATGTTATGCATTCGTTGCTCTAGCAATATCAACTCCTCTTTGAGAGCTTTCTTCTTGTGCTTCTCTCAAGTTATAACCAAGGATTTGAGGGGCTTTAACTTGGATACTAGGGACAACATAGGTGAAGAAACATCCCCCATGTCTAGAGAGGACTAATTATCCTGGATAAGCGCTATGAAATCAGCTTCCTTAAGTCAGACATGGTTGAACTTGAAAGGGTAGCTAATCTTATCAAAGCCTGCTTCTAGTTGAAGCACCATAGGCATATAATCGAAGATACAAACATTCTAGATTCAAGATTTGTAACGACACGAAACCGACAACAGATTCTCTGCTATATAGAACTGGTCCAATCGCTTGGACACCCCCTCATCTATAGATCTCTCGTTCCTCCACGAGGGAAGAAGAGGACGAGGCAGAATATCAACCAGACCTGCTTCACTAAAAATAGAGTTTAAAAACCCAGCAAGTGGATCAATCCTCGGTGTCGAACCCCAAATGTCTCTTGTCGAGGAAGTAAAATTCAGGTCACATGCCAGAATGATATTTTCCCAATGTTCCCCTAAGTTTCCGGGACGTGGGAGAGGGGAAACGCACATTGGGGATGTGTGGAGACTGCCCCCAAAGATTATGTAAATTCAAGGGAGACGGGGGGATGTCAAGGTCATAAAAATTACAAAAATTATAAAAATTTATAAATTCCAGCAATAACAATTTATCCTGTGTAAATATAGTTTAAACTGCTCCATGTAAAGCCTCACTTGTTGAGGATTAGGAAAAGTGATCACAACATAAGATATGTCCATCTCTATGGATCCACCCACCATAGCCCATTCACATGACAACAATATGCCCCAAGCCTCTGGTACATTAGCAACCATAACATCCATAACCATGGATGTTTTTGGAAAAGTAGCAAAACTTAATTCTATTCTTCAATGATTCAACACACTTCAACATTGTGTGAATCCATGGCATAGAAGTTGTAATGGGGGAGTGTGACTCGAGGACCCTATTTCTTCATGATTCTAGAGGGCATCACATTATTTGAGGCTTTGAAGTCCAACATACAATTATGCAAGAGTGAACTATTAATCCTCAAAGTAATATAAAAGGGGAAAACATCCTTTTCAACACGTTCAAAATCAATGCGTAAATATATTTGACGGTTATCCTCTATTAAACCAATTGCATCATTCACATCTAAAGCTTGTAAAAAAACCCCTCCAAGTACTCTAGAAATTTAATCAATTATGTTAAGTGCAATGTTACTAGAATTGGAATCGACAATAAATCGATGAGGCAAAAGAGTCAAAGTTTTGAATCGGATTGAGAAAAATCAACAAATACAAAAAATTAAATATATACACATTTTTAATTAATTTTTTTTTTCATTGATATTCAAAATAGGCATGTCCATATATTGCAAGCTATCAATAGATGTCCAAAAAATATCAATTCTCATCCATAAGATGAGTCCAAATAGATAAATCATTGCGTATATTGGGATCGTATTTATCAATAGCACCCTATGCGCCCCTCCTCTAGGCTCTTATCCCTTGCCTCTACCTCGAACCTCAAAGTTTATCCTTGAAGGACATTACTCAACACCGTACAATTTTGATGAAACTTCCTAAAGGTACATAGAGAGGTTGATGTGATTGATTAAATGCCAATCCCTTACCCTCATACATCAAGGTACATAGAGAGGTTGATGTGCTTGATCAAATGCCAATCATTTACCCAACATCAACGTACAATTTTGATGAAACTTCCTAAAGGTACATAGAGAGGTTGATGCACTCGATTAAATGCCAATCCCTTACCCTCATACATCAAGGTACATAGAGAGGTTGATGTGCCTGATTAAATGTCAATCCCTTACCCAACATCAAGGTACACAAAGAGATTGATGTGCTTTTGATTAAATGCCAATCCCTTACCCTCATACATGATAGAATCCAATGGAAACATTGCAATCCTGAAATACTGAAAACTATTAAGTCTGTTGAATTTTGAATGGGATCTAAAATTTTACTTTTTGTATATGAACTTCGATGAGGTTGGAACCACTCTCAAACATCCTAAAACAATTAATGGTAATGTTAAAAATTTAAGTAAAAGGATAGAAAATGAAAGATAAGGAAAATACCATTTTTACTTTAAGAATTTAATATTACCAGTACTACTAAACACCTTCAGCAGGAAAACACACCGCATATTCCCTTATTCGTGCTTCTTTTGAGCTCTATCTTGTGTCTAGGTGCCCCCCATTTTTGGGAAGGAGCGGATAGGTGCCCCCCTTCACCGATGCATACTTCAAAACAGGGGGATGAGCTCCCCTTTTTGTTTCCTCAAGTTTCGCCAAATTGGAAACGAGGAGAAATGTTTTTCCAAAATCCCCCAAGTCCCTAGGGCATGGGAAGCAAGGGGGCGTACCCTTGACCCCGAGGAACGTGTCCCCGTGTAACACTGGATTTTCCAACCCCAAAAAGGCATGATTCTTCAACCATTCCCAGAAAGGATGCCTATTGTTATATGGGCCATAAGAATTGATCAACTTGATCTCAGAGTCCAATCTTGTAATCTTCCCCACCATAAGAATAGCATCATCACATTTATATTGAACAAAACAAACAGAATGAGGGTTCCAAGCAGATAAGAGGACCTCAAAAATCCCAACCACTTCAACTATACACAATTCCCACCTCGACAACATCTTGACAAAGGCCTTGCAATCCTTATCCCTTGCCACCAATTTCTCTTGGATCAACAACACGTTCGAATGCAACTGTTTAAAAAGTCTACGGAGAGCAAGAATCTTAGGAGGCCCACCATCTCCTCTAAGATTCAATTAAACAATAATAATTTTTTGCCCTGGCAAGGGCCTTCTATGCTCTAAGGGCCCCGGGAGATAAAATCTGACTGCCATCCAGAATCTTAGAATTTTCTAGAGAAGGCGGCGTACCCACAAACTGAGATACATAAATGCCACCACTGACACTAGAAGGGCCAAAAACACCTTGCACTACACCTCTCTTATGCATATTGCCCATGATCCTGTCCCATGATCCTCTTAGACTTATGCACCGAGGAAGGATTACTGTCCACCAAACCACAAGCAGCCCGACAGGACCCACCACCTTTGGAATGGTGCCCGAGAAAACCTGAAGGGGTTTTCCCACAATGTCCTTGTAAGACGACACCAATGATTCCATCACTTCATCCAACTTGGAAGAGCTTGAAGGAGTGACTAGTGCCTCATCGGTCAAAATCTCAATGGGAGGGCCATGTAGCGACAAAAAATCCATTGAGTAATCAAACAAGGGTACCATAGTCCCTAAATCCGAACAACACTAGACCCGACACCATCACCATATATCCCACCAGACATAACAACGTCAACATAGCCCCCTCCTACATCCTTGAAACAACCAGTATTCTCTGACCCCATTGGCATCTCGCTTGTCGGGAGAAGGGTGATCAAGCTCGAAATGGTAGCTTGACAAGGAGAAGGGGTGTGGAAACCCACAAATCCACCCACATCTATCTTCGAGAACTTCTCGGGAAAAGGCTTTGGATTCTTATACGAATTAATAAAATAAATCTCATCCTTAGATAACTAAGAGAAGGTGCAAGAGAATGTAGCTTTACCCGAAAGCGAAGAGGGATCCAATGACCCCTTATCATCAAAAGTTCCTAGACTTTGAACGACTTCTTCAGAGGATACGAGAGATGTAGTAGCTAGAGTGGGGATATGTTCTCCAATACCCGACGAGAAGAAATAGGGAACTTTCAGGGAGGATTTTTTGCAGGAAATGAATAGGAATCCTTGAGGTGCCCAGCCTTTTTGCAATTTAGACAACGAACCGAAGCCTTTTAGTAGTCGAGTTTTTGGAAATAAGAAATCCCTCGCCAAACAATGTCCAGCTCCTCCGACAAACCCTGACTTATGTCCACCTCAACTAGAATGCGCACCATCCTTTTGTCTTTTGCTAAAAAGATGTCTTCATCTACATATAAGAAATGCCCCAATTTATTCCCCATCGCAGTCAACGCCTCTTTATTCCAGAACTGAAGAGGCAAGTGTGGTAATAGGACCCACAAGTGCCTATAAATCATTTGTTCCTTTTCAGGGTTAAAGGAAGCGTGCCAATGCTCCAACATAAGACTTCCAATCCCCTTCATCCATATGCCCCCAAAATGCGGGTGGCATCCACACTGTGCTTGAACTTACAAAAAAGCTATTCTCGGGATGACGACTGACGCATAACCCAATACAAGTGACCAGATCTCTTCAGCCCAACAAGAGACTTCCTTACCATTGATAATACAGTAACTGAACTTGCCTAACATAACATTCATTGACAGGCATGTAATGTTGTCCATGCCAACATCCCTACCCAACACAAGGGCTTGACCCTTGGCACGTTGTTTGATGGCCTTCCTCCTGAATCTTCCCTTAAGATCACCTACTACACCTCTAGACTACGCCTATTTTCCAAGCTTACTTTGTCTAAAATAAATGTCCAGTTCCCCTCCTTCTAGCGTCACGACTTCTTCCCCCTTCTCTTCTTCCCTTTCTAAATAGTCCTTCTGGAAAGACTGAAAACCATCTCCCGACGACAATAGATCTGGCGTAAACAACTCAATACCATTCCCTATATTCGCGACCTTTGAATTTTGTAATATAAGTTTATATTCCTCGCCAGAACGAAAGAAACTATGACAAGCCCAAAACTCCTCTTCGACTGGGTCCATGAGGGAGGCCAATGCGACCTCCAACAGAGAATCCACCATGTACTTTCCACTAAAACAACATCCAACTCCACCAGCACATGCGAAAAAATCGCGCGACCTCACCTAAGGAAAGGAAAAAACCTGAACAATAGCCTCCCAGAACCGAGACATCCCAAAACCAACACAAGAATCCACCTCTACCTATGCTCGAACCAAGCTAGAAACCCTAGGCTCCATATTCTAGCCATATTCTTCTAGCCATATTCTTCTTGTCATCCACTACCCTTGTTATGTCATTCTTGTCTCCTTGTCTTCAAGCCATCCAATGTCCTTGTGCTTCAACTTGACTTTGACCTTGACCTTGCCATATCATCATTTTGACCTTTGTCATTAATGACAACCTTAGCCAACATCCTCCAGATTGTGACAGAGAAGAACAGACTTATGGGCATTGATGGCCATACACGAGGCCTCGAAAAGCAAAACTAGAATCTCCTTGAGAGCAGTCCACTCTTGAATAGTTCCTTTCCCAAATAAGAGAACATCATCTACAAAAAAACCAATGTGAGATTCTACATATGCTGGAAATCTTGATCCCTGTAATCTTACCTTCTAGCTTAGCTTTCACAATAAGCTTGCTGAGACCTTCAATCATCAATAAAAACAAGAGGGACGATGAGGGGCAACCTTGTCTGATCCCTCTAGGACTTTTTCAAAAAAGCAGAAGGAGCCCCATTGATTAAAACCACAAAATTAGTTGATGTCACACAGACCATTATCTAGTTAGTGACCTCCAGAGAAAGTCCAGTTTACAGGAGAACACATATGAGGTAGGTCTGATCAACATGGCTTGAGGACCAGAGCTTTGATCTTTTTTTACTTGATGGAATGGATTCCCTCTTGGGCAACCCCAACAACATCTAAAATTTATCTATTTGAAAGATAACCAAACTCCTCCGGAGAGACACATTGCGAAAGCTTATCTTTGATTCGAACAACAATAATATTCGAGATTAATTTATAGACCAAATTACAATAGGAGATAAGCCTAAAATCATCAAAAGTGGATCAACGGGACTTCTTAGGAATTAAAGCAATGAATGTCACATTAAGAGCACCAACCACTTTACTTGTACATCTTGACTCCTCCACAAAAATTCTAGGAAGAATTTAGCTATCCACCTGTTTGGACTAGGACTCTTAGCTTTAGGGAGACCTACTAGAACTTTCTTTACCTCCTCTAGTGTGATTAGGCCTCCAATACTCCTGCCTTCCTCTGAATTGAAAAAACTGGGGTAATTTTGTATAACTTGCACCTGACTTAAAATAGGAGCATCCCCAGGGTCCCTGAACATAGATCCAAAGTGTTCAATTGTTTCCTTTTCAAGTTTGGATTGGGAAGAAATAAATTATCCATTCACATCTAGAAGCTCCCAAATAGTATTGTAGACCATGCGATTCTCGACATACTTATGGAAAAAATAAGTATTATTATCACCTTGTGACAACCATATAGCCTCCAAACCTCCTCCTCTAACCTCAATATATGTTCCTTATGGGCCGCTAGTTATTCCACCAAGTCTTTGTTACATGCAGAGAGGGTTTCCCCATTTATTGCCACAAAGATGTTATGCATTCGTTGCTCTAGCAATATCAACTCCTCTTTGAGAGCTTTCTTCTTGTGCTTCTCTCAAGTTATAACCAAGGATTTGAGGGGCTTTAACTTGGATACTAGGGACAACATAGGTGAAGAAACATCCCCCATGTCTAGAGAGGACTAATTATCCTGGATAAGCGCTATGAAATCAGCTTCCTTAAGTCAGACATGGTTGAACTTGAAAGGGTAGCTAATCTTATCAAAGCCTGCTTCTAGTTGAAGCACCATAGGCATATAATCGAAGATACAAACATTCTAGATTCAAGATTTGTAACGACACGAAACCGACAACAGATTCTCTGCTATATAGAACTGGTCCAATCGCTTGGACACCCCCTCATCTATAGATCTCTCGTTCCTCCACGAGGGAAGAAGAGGACGAGGCAGAATATCAACCAGACCTGCTTCACTAAAAATAGAGTTTAAAAACCCAGCAAGTGGATCAATCCTCGGTGTCGAACCCCAAATGTCTCTTGTCGAGGAAGTAAAATTCAGGTCACATGCCAGAATGATATTTTCCCAATGTTCCCCTAAGTTTCCGGGACGTGGGAGAGGGGAAACGCACATTGGGGATGTGTGGAGACCGCCCCCAAAGATTATGTAAATTCAAGGGAGACGGGGGGATGTCAAGGTCATAAAAATTACAAAAATTATAAAAATTTATAAATTCCAGCAACAACAATTTATCCTGTGTAAATATAGTTTAAACTGCTCCATGTAAAGCCTCACTTGTTGAGGATTAGGAAAAGTGATCACAACATAAGATATGTCCATCTCTATGGATCCACCCACCATAGCCCATTCACATGACAACAATATGCCCCAAGCCTCTGGTACATTAGCAACCATAACATCCATAACCATGGATGTTTTTGGAAAAGTAGCAAAACTTAATTCTATTTCTTCAATGATTCAACACACTTCAACATTGTGTGAATCCATGGCATAGAAGTTGTAATGGGGGAGTGTGACTCGAGGACCCTATTTCTTCATGATTCTAGAGGGCATCACATTATTTGAGGCTTTGAAGTCCAACATACAATTATGCAAGAGTGAACTATTAATCCTCAAAGTAATATAAAAGGGGAAAACATCCTTTTCAACACGTTCAAAATCAATGCGTAAATATATTTGACGGTTATCCTCTATTAAACCAATTGCATCATTCACATCTAAAGCTTGTAAAAAAAACCCTCCAAGTACTCTAGAAATTTAATCAATTATGTTAAGTGCAATGTTACTAGAATTGGAATCGACAATAAATCGATGAGGCAAAAGAGTCAAAGTTTTGAATCGGATTGAGAAAAATCAACAAATACAAAAAATTAAATATATACACATTTTTAATTAATTTTTTTTTTCATTGATATTCAAAATAGGCATGTCCATATATTGCAAGCTATCAATAGATGTCCAAAAAATATCAATTCTCATCCATAAGATGAGTCCAAATAGATAAATCATTGCGTATATTGGGATCGTATTTATCAATAGCACCCTATGCGCCCCTCCTCTAGGCTCTTATCCCTTGCCTCTACCTCGAACCTCAAAGTTTATCCTTGAAGGACATTACTCAACACCGTACAATTTTGATGAAACTTCCTAAAGGTACATAGAGAGGTTGATGTGATTGATTAAATGCCAATCCCTTACCCTCATACATCAAGGTACATAGAGAGGTTGATGTGCTTGATCAAATGCCAATCATTTACCCAACATCAACGTACAATTTTGATGAAACTTCCTAAAGGTACATAGAGAGGTTGATGCACTCGATTAAATGCCAATCCCTTACCCTCATACATCAAGGTACATAGAGAGGTTGATGTGCCTGATTAAATGTCAATCCCTTACCCAACATCAAGGTACACAAAGAGATTGATGTGCTTTTGATTAAATGCCAATCCCTTACCCTCATACATGATAGAATCCAATGGAAACATTGCAATCCTGAAATACTGAAAACTATTAAGTCTGTTGAATTTTGAATGGGATCTAAAATTTTACTTTTTGTATATGAACTTCGATGAGGTTGGAACCACTCTCAAACATCCTAAAACAATTAATGGTAATGTTAAAAATTTAAGTAAAAGGATAGAAAATGAAAGATAAGGAAAATACCATTTTTACTTTAAGAATTTAATATTACCAGTACTACTAAACACCTTCAGCAGGAAAACACACCGCATATTCCCTTATTCGTGCTTCTTTTGAGCTCTATCTTGTGTCTAGGTGCCCCCCATTTTTGGGAAGGAGCGGATAGGTGCCCCCCTTCACCGATGCATACTTCAAAACAGGGGGATGAGCTCCCCTTTTTGTTTCCTCAAGTTTCGCCAAATTGGAAACGAGGAGAAATGTTTTTCCAAAATCCCCCAAGTCCCTAGGGCATGGGAAGCAAGGGGGCGTACCCTTGACCCCGAGGAACGTGTCCCCGTGTAACACTGGATTTTCCAACCCCAAAAAGGCATGATTCTTCAACCATTCCCAGAAAGGATGCCTATTGTTATATGGGCCATAAGAATTGATCAACTTGATCTCAGAGTCCAATCTTGTAATCTTCCCCACCATAAGAATAGCATCATCACATTTATATTGAACAAAACAAACAGAATGAGGGTTCCAAGCAGATAAGAGGACCTCAAAAATCCCAACCACTTCAACTATACACAATTCCCACCTCGACAACATCTTGACAAAGGCCTTGCAATCCTTATCCCTTGCCACCAATTTCTCTTGGATCAACAACACGTTCGAATGCAACTGTTTAAAAAGTCTACGGAGAGCAAGAATCTTAGGAGGCCCACCATCTCCTCTAAGATTCAATTAAACAATAATAATTTTTTGCCCTGGCAAGGGCCTTCTATGCTCTAAGGGCCCCGGGAGATAAAATCTGACTGCCATCCAGAATCTTAGAATTTTCTAGAGAAGGCGGCGTACCCACAAACTGAGATACATAAATGCCACCACTGACACTAGAAGGGCCAAAAACACCTTGCACTACACCTCTCTTATGCATATTGCCCATGATCCTGTCCCATGATCCTCTTAGACTTATGCACCGAGGAAGGATTACTGTCCACCAAACCACAAGCAGCCCGACAGGACCCACCACCTTTGGAATGGTGCCCGAGAAAACCTGAAGGGGTTTTCCCACAATGTCCTTGTAAGACGACACCAATGATTCCATCACTTCATCCAACTTGGAAGAGCTTGAAGGAGTGACTAGTGCCTCATCGGTCAAAATCTCAATGGGAGGGCCATGTAGCGACAAAAAATCCATTGAGTAATCAAACAAGGGTACCATAGTCCCTAAATCCGAACAACACTAGACCCGACACCATCACCATATATCCCACCAGACATAACAACGTCAACATAGCCCCCTCCTACATCCTTGAAACAACCAGTATTCTCTGACCCCATTGGCATCTCGCTTGTCGGGAGAAGGGTGATCAAGCTCGAAATGGTAGCTTGACAAGGAGAAGGGGTGTGGAAACCCACAAATCCACCCACATCTATCTTCGAGAACTTCTCGGGAAAAGGCTTTGGATTCTTATACGAATTAATAAAATAAATCTCATCCTTAGATAACTAAGAGAAGGTGCAAGAGAATGTAGCTTTACCCGAAAGCGAAGAGGGATCCAATGACCCCTTATCATCAAAAGTTCCTAGACTTTGAACGACTTCTTCAGAGGATACGAGAGATGTAGTAGCTAGAGTGGGGATATGTTCTCCAATACCCGACGAGAAGAAATAGGGAACTTTCAGGGAGGATTTTTTGCAGGAAATGAATAGGAATCCTTGAGGTGCCCAGCCTTTTTGCAATTTAGACAACGAACCGAAGCCTTTTAGTAGTCGAGTTTTTGGAAATAAGAAATCCCTTGCCAAACAATGTCCAGCTCCTCCGACAAACCCTGACTTATGTCCACCTCAACTAGAATGCGCACCATCCTTTTGTCTTTTGCTGAAAAGATGTCTTCATCTACATATAAGAAATGCCCCAATTTATTCCCCATCGCAGTCAACGCCTCTTTATTCCAGAACTGAAGAGGCAAGTGTGGTAATAGGACCCACAAGTGCCTATAAATCATTTGTTCCTTTTCAGGGTTAAAGGAAGCGTGCCAATGCTCCAACATAAGACTTCCAATCCCCTTCATCCATATGCCACCAAAATGCGGGTGGCATCCACACTGTGCTTGAACTTACAAAAAAGCTATTCTCGGGATGACGACTGACGCATAACCCAATACAAGTGACCAGATCTCTTCAGCCCAACAAGAGACTTCCTTACCATTGATAATACAGTAACTGAACTTGCCTAACATAACATTCATTGACAGGCATGTAATGTTGTCCATGCCAACATCCCTACCCAACACAAGGGCTTGACCCTTGGCACGTTGTTTGATGGCCTTCCTCCTGAATCTTCCCTTAAGATCACCTACTACACCTCTAGACTACGCCTATTTTCCAAGCTTACTTTGTCTAAAATAAATGTCCAGTTCCCCTCCTTCTAGCGTCACGACTTCTTCCCCCTTCTCTTCTTCCCTTTCTAAACAGTCCTTCTGGAAAGACTGAAAACCATCTCCCGACGACAATAGATCTGGCGTAAACAACTCAATACCATTCCCTATATTCGCGACCTTTGAATTTTGTAATATAAGTTTATATTCCTCGCCAGAACGAAAGAAACTATGACAAGCCCAAACCTCCTCTTCGACTGGGTCCATGAGGGAGGCCAATGCGACCTCCAACAGAGAATCCACCATGTACTTTCCACTAAAACAACATCCAACTCCACCAGCACATGCGAAAAAATCGCGCGACCTCACCTAAGGAAAGGAAAAAACCTGAACAATAGCCTCCCAGAACCGAGACATCCCAAAACCAACACAAGAATCCACCTCTACCTATGCTCGAACCAAGCTAGAAACCCTAGGCTCCATATTCTAGCCATATTCTTCTAGCCATATTCTTCTTGTCATCCACTACCCTTGTTATGTCATTCTTGTCTCCTTGTCTTCAAGCCATCCAATGTCCTTGTGCTTCAACTTGACTTTGACCTTGACCTTGCCATATCATCATTTTGACCTTTGTCATTAATGACAACCTTAGCCAACATCCTCCAGATTGTGACAGAGAAGAACAGACTTATGGGCATTGATGGCCATACACGAGGCCTTGAAAAGCAAAACTAGAATCTCCTTGAGAGCAGTCCACTCTTGAATAGTTCCTTTCCCAAATAAGAGAACATCATCTACAAAAAAACCAATGTGAGATTCTACATATGCTGGAAATCTTGATCCCTGTAATCTTACCTTCTAGCTTAGCTTTCACAATAAGCTTGCTGAGACCTTCAATCATCAATAAAAACAAGAGGGACGATGAGGGGCAACCTTGTCTGATCCCTCTAGGACTTTTTCAAAAAAGCAGAAGGAGCCCCATTGATTAAAACCACAAAATTAGTTGATGTCACACAGACCATTATCTAGTTAGTGACCTCCAGAGAAAGTCCAGTTTACAGGAGAACACATATGAGGTAGGTCTGATCAACATGGCTTGAGGACCATAGCTTTGATCTTTTTTTACTTGATGGAATGGATTCCCTCTTGGGCAACCCCAACAACATCTAAAATTTATCTATTTGAAAGATAACCAAACTCCTCCGGAGAGACACATTGCGAAAGCTTATCTTTGATTCGAACAACAATAATATTCGAGATTAATTTATAGACCAAATTACAATAGGAGATAAGCCTAAAATCATCAAAAGTGGATCAACGGGACTTCTTAGGAATTAAAGCAATGAATGTCACATTAAGAGCACCAACCACTTTACTTGTACATCTTGACTCCTCCACAAAAATTCTAGGAAGAATTTAGCTATCCACCTGTTTGGACTAGGACTCTTAGCTTTAGGGAGACCTACTAGAACTTTCTTTACCTCCTCTAGTGTGATTAGGCCTCCAATACTCCTGCCTTCCTCTGAATTGAAAAAACTGGGGTAATTTTGTATAACTTGCACCTGACTTAAAATAGGAGCATCCCCAGGGTCCCTGAACATAGATCCAAAGTGTTCAATTGTTTCCTTTTCAAGTTTGGATTGGGAAGAAATAAATTATCCATTCACATCTAGAAGCTCCCAAATAGTATTGTAGACCATGCGATTCTCGACATACTTATGGAAAAAATAAGTATTATTATCACCTTGTGACAACCATATAGCCTCCAAACCTCCTCCTCTAACCTCAATATATGTTCCTTATGGGCCGCTAGTTATTCCACCAAGTCTTTGTTACATGCAGAGAGGGTTTCCCCATTTATTGCCACAAAGATGTTATGCATTCGTTGCTCTAGCAATATCAACTCCTCTTTGAGAGCTTTCTTCTTGTGCTTCTCTCAAGTTATAACCAAGGATTTGAGGGGCTTTAACTTGGATACTAGGGACAACATAGGTGAAGAAACATCCCCCATGTCTAGAGAGGACTAATTATCCTGGATAAGCGCTATGAAATCAGCTTCCTTAAGTCAGACATGGTTGAACTTGAAAGGGTAGCTAATCTTATCAAAGCCTGCTTCTAGTTGAAGCACCATAGGCATATAATCGAAGATACAAACATTCTAGATTCAAGATTTGTAACGACACGAAACCGACAACAGATTCTCTGCTATATAGAACTGGTCCAATCGCTTGGACACCCCCTCATCTATAGATCTCTCGTTCCTCCACGAGGGAAGAAGAGGACGAGGCAGAATATCAACCAGACCTGCTTCACTAAAAATAGAGTTTAAAAACCCAGCAAGTGGATCAATCCTCGGTGTCGAACCCCAAATGTCTCTTGTCGAGGAAGTAAAATTCAGGTCACATGCCAGAATGATATTTTCCCAATGTTCCCCTAAGTTTCCGGGACGTGGGAGAGGGGAAACGCACATTGGGGATGTGTGGAGACCGCCCCCAAAGATTATGTAAATTCAAGGGAGACGGGGGGATGTCAAGGTCATAAAAATTACAAAAATTATAAAAATTTATAAATTCCAGCAATAACAATTTATCCTGTGTAAATATAGTTTAAACTGCTCCATGTAAAGCCTCACTTGTTGAGGATTAGGAAAAGTGATCACAACATAAGATATGTCCATCTCTATGGATCCACCCACCATAGCCCATTCACATGACAACAATATGCCCCAAGCCTCTGGTACATTAGCAACCATAACATCCATAACCATGGATGTTTTTGGAAAAGTAGCAAAACTTAATTCTATTTCTTCAATGATTCAACACACTTCAACATTGTGTGAATCCATGGCATAGAAGTTGTAATGGGGGAGTGTGACTCGAGGACCCTATTTCTTCATGATTCTAGAGGGCATCACATTATTTGAGGCTTTGAAGTCCAACATACAATTATGCAAGAGTGAACTATTAATCCTCAAAGTAATATAAAAGGGGAAAACATCCTTTTCAACACGTTCAAAATCAATGCGTAAATATATTTGACGGTTATCCTCTATTAAACCAATTGCATCATTCACATCTAAAGCTTGTAAAAAAACCCCTCCAAGTACTCTAGAAATTTAATCAATTATGTTAAGTGCAATGTTACTAGAATTGGAATCGACAATAAATCGATGAGGCAAAAGAGTCAAAGTTTTGAATCGGATTGAGAAAAATCAACAAATACAAAAAATTAAATATATACACATTTTTAATTAATTTTTTTTTTCATTGATATTCAAAATAGGCATGTCCATATATTGCAAGCTATCAATAGATGTCCAAAAAATATCAATTCTCATCCATAAGATGAGTCCAAATAGATAAATCATTGCGTATATTGGGATCGTATTTATCAATAGCACCCTATGCGCCCCTCCTCTAGGCTCTTATCCCTTGCCTCTACCTCGAACCTCAAAGTTTATCCTTGAAGGACATTACTCAACACCGTACAATTTTGATGAAACTTCCTAAAGGTACATAGAGAGGTTGATGTGATTGATTAAATGCCAATCCCTTACCCTCATACATCAAGGTACATAGAGAGGTTGATGTGCTTGATCAAATGCCAATCATTTACCCAACATCAACGTACAATTTTGATGAAACTTCCTAAAGGTACATAGAGAGGTTGATGCACTCGATTAAATGCCAATCCCTTACCCTCATACATCAAGGTACATAGAGAGGTTGATGTGCCTGATTAAATGTCAATCCCTTACCCAACATCAAGGTACACAAAGAGATTGATGTGCTTTTGATTAAATGCCAATCCCTTACCCTCATACATGATAGAATCCAATGGAAACATTGCAATCCTGAAATACTGAAAACTATTAAGTCTGTTGAATTTTGAATGGGATCTAAAATTTTACTTTTTGTATATGAACTTCGATGAGGTTGGAACCACTCTCAAACATCCTAAAACAATTAATGGTAATGTTAAAAATTTAAGTAAAAGGATAGAAAATGAAAGATAAGGAAAATACCATTTTTACTTTAAGAATTTAATATTACCAGTACTACTAAACACCTTCAGCAGGAAAACACACCGCATATTCCCTTATTCGTGCTTCTTTTGAGCTCTATCTTGTGTCTAGGTGCCCCCCATTTTTGGGAAGGAGCGGATAGGTGCCCCCCTTCACCGATGCATACTTCAAAACAGGGGGATGAGCTCCCCTTTTTGTTTCCTCAAGTTTCGCCAAATTGGAAACGAGGAGAAATGTTTTTCCAAAATCCCCCAAGTCCCTAGGGCATGGGAAGCAAGGGGGCGTACCCTTGACCCCGAGGAACGTGTCCCCGTGTAACACTGGATTTTCCAACCCCAAAAAGGCATGATTCTTCAACCATTCCCAGAAAGGATGCCTATTGTTATATGGGCCATAAGAATTGATCAACTTGATCTCAGAGTCCAATCTTGTAATCTTCCCCACCATAAGAATAGCATCATCACATTTATATTGAACAAAACAAACAGAATGAGGGTTCCAAGCAGATAAGAGGACCTCAAAAATCCCAACCACTTCAACTATACACAATTCCCACCTCGACAACATCTTGACAAAGGCCTTGCAATCCTTATCCCTTGCCACCAATTTCTCTTGGATCAACAACACGTTCGAATGCAACTGTTTAAAAAGTCTACGGAGAGCAAGAATCTTAGGAGGCCCACCATCTCCTCTAAGATTCAATTAAACAATAATAATTTTTTGCCCTGGCAAGGGCCTTCTATGCTCTAAGGGCCCCGGGAGATAAAATCTGACTGCCATCCAGAATCTTAGAATTTTCTAGAGAAGGCGGCGTACCCACAAACTGAGATACATAAATGCCACCACTGACACTAGAAGGGCCAAAAACACCTTGCACTACACCTCTCTTATGCATATTGCCCATGATCCTGTCCCATGATCCTCTTAGACTTATGCACCGAGGAAGGATTACTGTCCACCAAACCACAAGCAGCCCGACAGGACCCACCACCTTTGGAATGGTGCCCGAGAAAACCTGAAGGGGTTTTCCCACAATGTCCTTGTAAGACGACACCAATGATTCCATCACTTCATCCAACTTGGAAGAGCTTGAAGGAGTGACTAGTGCCTCATCGGTCAAAATCTCAATGGGAGGGCCATGTAGCGACAAAAAATCCATTGAGTAATCAAACAAGGGTACCATAGTCCCTAAATCCGAACAACACTAGACCCGACACCATCACCATATATCCCACCAGACATAACAACGTCAACATAGCCCCCTCCTACATCCTTGAAACAACCAGTATTCTCTGACCCCATTGGCATCTCGCTTGTCGGGAGAAGGGTGATCAAGCTCGAAATGGTAGCTTGACAAGGAGAAGGGGTGTGGAAACCCACAAATCCACCCACATCTATCTTCGAGAACTTCTCGGGAAAAGGCTTTGGATTCTTATACGAATTAATAAAATAAATCTCATCCTTAGATAACTAAGAGAAGGTGCAAGAGAATGTAGCTTTACCCGAAAGCGAAGAGGGATCCAATGACCCCTTATCATCAAAAGTTCCTAGACTTTGAACGACTTCTTCAGAGGATACGAGAGATGTAGTAGCTAGAGTGGGGATATGTTCTCCAATACCCGACGAGAAGAAATAGGGAACTTTCAGGGAGGATTTTTTGCAGGAAATGAATAGGAATCCTTGAGGTGCCCAGCCTTTTTGCAATTTAGACAACGAACCGAAGCCTTTTAGTAGTCGAGTTTTTGGAAATAAGAAATCCCTCGCCAAACAATGTCCAGCTCCTCCGACAAACCTTGACTTATGTCCACCTCAACTAGAATGCGCACCATCCTTTTGTCTTTTGCTGAAAAGATGTCTTCATCTACATATAAGAAATGCCCCAATTTATTCCCCATCGCAGTCAACGCCTCTTTATTCCAGAACTGAAGAGGCAAGTGTGGTAATAGGACCCACAAGTGCCTATAAATCATTTGTTCCTTTTCAGGGTTAAAGGAAGCGTGCCAATGCTCCAACATAAGACTTCCAATCCCCTTCATCCATATGCCCCCAAAATGCGGGTGGCATCCACACTGTGCTTGAACTTACAAAAAAGCTATTCTCGGGATGACGACTGACGCATAACCCAATACAAGTGACCAGATCTCTTCAGCCCAACAAGAGACTTCCTTACCATTGATAATACAGTAACTGAACTTGCCTAACATAACATTCATTGACAGGCATGTAATGTTGTCCATGCCAACATCCCTACCCAACACAAGGGCTTGACCCTTGGCACGTTGTTTGATGGCCTTCCTCCTGAATCTTCCCTTAAGATCACCTACTACACCTCTAGACTACGCCTATTTTCCAAGCTTACTTTGTCTAAAATAAATGTCCAGTTCCCCTCCTTCTAGCGTCACGACTTCTTCCCCCTTCTCTTCTTCCCTTTCTAAACAGTCCTTCTGGAAAGACTGAAAACCATCTCCCGACGACAATAGATCTGGCGTAAACAACTCAATACCATTCCCTATATTCGCGACCTTTGAATTTTGTAATATAAGTTTATATTCCTCGCCAGAACGAAAGAAACTATGACAAGCCCAAACCTCCTCTTCGACTGGGTCCATGAGGGAGGCCAATGCGACCTCCAACAGAGAATCCACCATGTACTTTCCACTAAAACAACATCCAACTCCACCAGCACATGCGAAAAAATCGCGCGACCTCACCTAAGGAAAGGAAAAAACCTGAACAATAGCCTCCCAGAACCGAGACATCCCAAAACCAACACAAGAATCCACCTCTACCTATGCTCGAACCAAGCTAGAAACCCTAGGCTCCAAAACCTCCAAACCCTTTCCATCTCCTCTGCCATCAAGTTACTTGTACATAGTAGCATCAAGTTTTAGAGAATCACATTCCTTGGTCAACTTAGTTCCCGACTAAAACATACTAGAACAATGTTTACAACCTTCCATTTAAGATCTCTTCAAGATATCCAAAGCATACTTTGGTTGAGAATTATAGAAATCATCATCCAACTGCATAACTTGGATGCCAATTAATAAATGCAACAGACCTAAGTTAATGATTTCAAGTTTATCCTTCAATTTCCCCTTTAGACCATAAACATCATCACCATTGTACCGAGTGCTAATCAAGTCATCTGCATAAAGTGCAATTATTAGAATTACATCATTTGCATGCAGTACACAAATACTCTATAATGATTCATAGTGATTCAAACTAAGTAGAAGAAATAATCCATCCATCTTCTCATACCAAGCTAGCTTGTTTCAAGCCATACAAAGATTTATTCGGTTTGTACAACATATTTCCATTATGAACAAAACCTGGTGTTCATTCCATATAGGTCTCCTCAGTAAGATCCCTATCTAAGAAGGCACTTTTCACATACATCTGATGTACCTCCCAACCAAAACTAGTAGCAAGAGCAATAACAATTTAGATAGAATTCATATTGGCTACAATAGCAAATGTCTTCATTTAATTACTCTATTCTCATGGAGAAAAACCCTTTTATACGAAGCAAGCCTTATGTCTCTTAACAACACCATCCGATGTAAACTTGGTCTTATAAAAAAACTTACATTTCACCATATTCTTTACTTGTGGACATGGAACCAATCTCCAAGTCCTATTTTTCAGCAAGAAATTGTATTATTCAGTCATAGCAGTTTCCCATTCAGGTTTGGCATGTGCATATGCATATGCTTCAGGATCACATGCCACTAGCACATGCACCACAAATGCAATATCAACCTATTGTTTATGTCCCCAAGTCTTTCTTGAATTAGTCATCACCTACATCACTTCCAACAACCTCAATGGTCTTTGTTACCCACTTGGGATAACAAATCTCCCTAATAGAAATTGTCCCTACAACACATTCATCATGAATAGTCTCATCCATACTGGTAGTCGATATATAATTATCTACTCAACATATAACCAATTTAACAAAATAAATTTGACTAGAATTTAGTTAGATACCTTGATCGATTAAGAAATCATGCTAGTCAATTCATAATTTAGGCCAGTTAATTCATAAATCTTCGATCTTTCGATTGAGTCATGACCTAATACGTGCTTAAAACACCATAACTAAAGATGTTTGTAAAGAAACACCCAAAGTTTGTCCATCAAAGATAACATCCCTTCAACTGATTACTCCTTGCTTAGTTGGATCATACAATCAATAGGATTTAGACTCTTAAAAAATAACCAATTAAAATGCAAGAATGACTCTTGGAGTCCAAATTTTTCCACTTGTCACCTAAAATATGGTCCCAAGCTATGCATCCAAAGGAAATGAGGTGTCCAAATGATGGTTCATTCCACTCCATTTTTCAAGAGGAGTGACATCGTAGCCATGGTTATAACCCTATTCAAAATCTTGTTTGAGTAAGCTGCTACAATATCTACCTAAAACCTATTCGATATTCCCTTTACTTGAGGAAACATCACCCATCTCAATCAAGTCCATGTTCTTCCTCTCAAGAACACTATTATTATAACAAGTGTGAGGTACATTTATTTTCCATAAGATACTATTATGGGAAATGTACCCCTCAAAGGCATTGCTCACATATTCTCTTCCATTATCATACCTCAAACATTTCACAAGTTGACCACATTACTTTTCATCTGATTCCCTGAACTCTATGAATTTCCCAAAACCATATCCTTTGTCTTCAAAAATTAAACTCAAGTAAGCCTAGAAAAAAATTCATTGAAGCTTATAACATACCTTGCACTTGCTAGATAAGGATGATTCATTGTACAATAATCACTTTGCACAAGCTCCAACTGTGTTTTTACCCTCCAAGACTTCCTTTTCTAAAATATGTCTTGGTAATGTTTACTAAGAACACAATCGTCACATACACCTTGAGGAACCACCATATGGTTTCAATGAACCATATTCAACCAAACCATAAACTTTGTACTTTTGAAGTTTAGATTCCCTAATCTTTCATGCCAAAATCTACTTCTACCACTTGTTCTAGCTGTAAGTGAAAAATGTCCATGTTTCTTTTTTTGAACAATTAAATTAAAAAACTTATACAATTTTTCCTTGGGCACAAGAATACCCTCAACAACAACCTCAAAATCATTTTTAATTCCTTCTTACAAGTCTAGGTAAGTTGTGGTACAGACAAAAAAATTTACACTCAGATTAGGCACATGGTAAACATTAGTGATCACACTATTTTCACAATTAATACTACCACTACCAATAATAGTAAGTGCATAGTAATCTACAACAAACATATTGTCTTCTTTGGCATCACCTAAGGAAGGAAAATGAGAATCATCCTCAACCATGTGATGTGAACAACCAAAGTCTACAATCTAATACTTTTTAGAAGTATGAGCATGTAACGTTTGAGAATAACTAATATAAAAGGCATAATTATAACCTTTACTTCTTGATAGCATCAATCATGATTACCTTAAAGCTCCTTATCCTTCTCCTTGAGGTCATTGGAATACTTCCATGAAATCTTATCGATATGCCTGGTTTGCCACTATATTGACATTTTTTCTTGATTTTGGCTTTCTTGGTCAATTTCTCAACGCCACCTTCATGTTTTCTTTTGATGAAATGATCTTTGCAATCCTTCTCACATCCTACACCATGGCTTCTTTATTGATTACCATCTTGACCTTTTTCTTTGTAACTCTATTAGCCCTTTTCCTTAATGAAATGAGCCTACTACTTATTATTGTGCTTTCTTTCATCAAATAGTTTTTCATGTGCCCTGGTCAATAAAGATAAAACAAAATATGTGTAAAATATATAATCCGTACAACGTTTTCATATTCATGGGGATCAATTCTTTTAGTTGTCGTTTGTTGGGAAGTGTTTTTCACATTCGTTGGTAGGATATTCCACTCAAAATTGATGATATGAATATAAATATGTCATTAACATCCAAAATCAAGAAATAACCATTTTGTTGCACTTTCTCGAGGCAACATCCAATACCTCTTTGAGGGGGTAACCCCTAATGAGTGCACATATATTAACATAACCCCTCCATACAGTTGAAGTCTTAATTAAATAATACAAGTAAAGAAAGAAAATGAACATAGTTGATATGACAAGTGTGGTTCTTACGTATGATGGTAAAAGGGAAGAAGATAGAGATAAAGGTGGATAATGAGAAGAAGCTAGTAATAGTGTGGATAGGTACATAAGATGCACCCGACTTCAACTACACCTCCTCTACACAAGCCAAATAATGCTCAATCTCATTGAAGGAGAGAGGTTCAAGAGATATCTACTTTTTCTTGAGTTGCATAATCTAACTTTTATCGACTTTGTCAAACAACTTCTTTGTCGTTTTCCATACTTCATTGGGGCAGTCAATTCCACTTGTTTGAAATTGCATCTCACTTGAGATGTAGGCTGTCATAACTTGTACAATTTCATCCTTCTTCTCATTAACCATGGAATTCTCATGTCCATCTTCAAGGTTAGGAACAATGGTCTTTTTGAACTACCACAATGCTTTCCTTTTTCTTAAAGTCTCCATCTCTTGTGTCTATATGCCATAGTTGTGTCCATTTACTGCCACATGTTCTTGCTTTGAACCCATATCACTTTTTCAAAACCTCCAAGTCTAAGCAAGTCAAACCTTTCTAGATATTTGACTTCTTAAAAGAGCATATACCATGCATAATCTTCATGTGATACAACAACCTCAAATTGCAATAATTAGAACTAAACTTAGGATTTTCAAAACCTATGGTTTGATATCATGTTAGAAATCACAAGTGTTTGAAAAAGAAGGAACAATAAATCGAAGAAGCGTTGTTGGTGTTTAACAACATTATTATGACATTACATAATATAATAATATCATTCACATAATTTTCTCACGATAGATCAACCCATAGAACATCTATTTATGCACTTGAAAGTACAACCAATCTCCTTAGAACAAGGTTGATTTGGTTAACTTTTATCACTCAAGTCAACCCCAAAGTGGTTATATAATCCATGTTTCTTGGTTCATTTTGTGCCTAGTTAGTTATAATCGGCATGGCTAGGATCACTTAGTTGGTCCTATCCAACTTGTTGAAAACCCTTAAGGACTTCTTAGATGAACCACCAAGTGATATCCAAAAGTTGTGTTTAAACATAAGTTCCATCAATTTGAGTTCTCCCTAGTAGTGGAAGGAATCAATCCTCTTTGAAGAAATTATGCTAGGAAGTTGGGTGTTTTTCCATATCTCCACAAATTGTGACAACATATATAGCCTAGGGTAATTCACCTATGTCAAGAAAACTTGAAAAGCTAAATCATGGACCGTTTTCAAATTCATCAAGGTTCCCCAAAACCTAAAAAATCTAGTGCAACCAAATATACCAAATATGGCTAGTGAAAATGAGCCACCTACTTGGTTCGCTAAGGATTCCATTCCACTTGGAGGACCAATGCATGATTTACCCAAAAATATTCAAATGTATATTTTAAAGTGTAACCCTAATGATTCTCTCTTAATAGAAGACCACCTCAGAGCATATTTGCACATCATTCATTTGTCGAATGTCAAGCATGAAGAAGTTGTTTGTAGTTTTTTTCTATTTGCTTTTAAAGAAAGAGCTTCTTCTTGGTTCTAAAACTTATGAGTGGTACTATGCACAATTGTCAAGACTTCGAAATGATGTTCCTAAATAAATTTGAGGATGAACCAAAGCCTAGAACTTTGCCTCTAGAGCTCAATAAAATGAAAATCCAACCTAAGAAAAGCCTACATATTTTAACACATGATTTGATACTTTGTACATTAGATTAATATAAACAAAATGCCTCCCATAGTGTTAACATTGGAATTATATTTGAATGTTTCACACTCCATTGTAATGTTTCTTATGAAATGAGCTAAAATTTAAGACATCGCATTAGAAACGACCTATGTTGAAGGAATCAAAATCAAGAAGGAAATGGCCTCCCTCCAAGGCACTGCCCCTCTCAATGTCAAACCATTGAGAATTGTTCCTCCAAGTAGCATGAATAGAGTTGCAATTTCTTTCCCAAAATTAGTAACCACCACTCATACTAATGCCACGACTAATAACACAAATAATGAAGAAAAAATAATGCAATTATTTTTGCAGCAATTATCCAATGACTTCATTAATTTGCAAAGGAAAGTGGGAGAAGACACATTTAATCGACATTAAAGTTTTGAAGCTTCAATAATTACCAAAGGCCAGACAACAACAACACAAGCACTCCACATAGAGTAGAATCAATACATGTTAATAACCAAACTGATTTAATTAAATACATATGGATTGTTGGTGCAGATTGCATCATGATGCTTATAGTGAGAGGAATGCCCATAATTCCTAATTTCATTGGATTGTTTTACACAATAGGCTAATGATAACAAAGTTGGAAATAATGAAGAGGTAGAAGAACCAAACCCTTAAACTTTGAACATTATGGTCCTATGGGATAGCACGCCTTCAACTAGAATGGAAGCTTTCTAAGAGGATCATGAAGAAGAAACTAATGAGGCGGAATACACACAAATTAGGCAGGGGTGAAATGTGTATCCTTTAAGAAACACAATGAAACAATATGCATCTCCCAACACCCTTACCAATATGCCAACAACACCTTGTACAGAACCATATACTTCCACTACCACTTCAAATGAATATAACATTGTAGAAGATATGAAGAAGATTAAGGAAAATTTCACTCTACATGAACTTTTAAAGATCAATGAAAAATGTGAATTTTAAATATGATCTTTGAGATTGACCACTTCAAAGAAGGCTTCAACTATGAACGCAATCTTGAAAAATAAATATAGATTAAGACTTTGGCTTTTTGTTAAACATTTGGATTTACAACTGAAACCTACACAATTGCATAGGTTGATTTGAGAGCATCTACTCATGTTACGCCTTACTCATTTTGTGAAAAACTAAATCCCAAACCCGTCAAGTCACCTCTATAGATTATTCAACTCGAAATATATGAAATAAAGCCAATGGGGGAATTAAAGGATGTATTTATTCAAAAAATTTTAGACCCTTGAATACATCGAGTCACTGACATGGCGATAGTGGGAATTCCCTAAGCATATGGGAGGCTCTTACATAGAGATGGGGCTCAAAATATGTATGGATCTTTTGCCACCGAGTGGTATCATCCATGGATTCCTTATAAAGAAAAACCAAACAAGATCCAAATAGATTTAGAGAAATTGATGAATACATTGTGATTGACCTAGAGGAGAAAATTGATCTCATCATGCACTTTGAAATAGAGCAAGGAAAATTCTTCTTAGCTGCATCCTCCATACTTGACAAGTAGCTTGCTGCTCCTATCCTTGCTCGGGATGATGCAAATGAAAACATTGTAATGTAAATAATACTAACTTAAGTGAACCTATAGATTTTAATATTTGGTGACTTTATTTTGATAGAGCTAAATCCAAAGTTGGTTTAGGGACTAGGTGTTTTAATTGATCCCAACCAAAATAATACCCTCGATGCCTACAACTTACATTTTGAATGAACCAAGAACATAACATAGTACATAGATCTAGTCATAAGACTTTGAAAATTGGTTGAACTAACCATCCAACATTTAAAGGTTTTTGGCTTTTCTAAAATTATTGTAAATCAAGTATGTTGCAAGTCCGCTATTTGTAAAATTATAAAATATAAATATGAGACTTGATTGATTCATTCACAATATTCAATATCATTCAACATCAAATACATATCTAGGCAAAAAAATATCAAAACTAATTCTTCAACAACTTACTCATCCCTAAATAAAAGAAAGAACAAATTCTATGTTGAACTTCTCTTTCAACCTATGGCTGGCACCTAATAAGATTGGGAATTAGAAATTCTTTTACAAATGAACACATCACACATCACATTTAGGAAACACTTTGAAACCAAATAAAATCTCAAAATCCAAAACTTTTTGACTTGCAAAACAACTATGATAACTTAGTAAGCATCCTAATGATAATAAGCATTCCAATGGAAAACAATCACTTTTCTTACCAAACAATAATGATAACTTAGTGAATATATACCTTTTCATTGAAATTAAGACCCACCCTTCAAATTTGATCCCCGGGGCAGAATACCTTGTGGGTGTAACTTGTAAGGAGTCGTCACTTTAAATGCTCACGCAACCATTAAGCGAGCATGGATGCCAAACCCTAATCTAAACCCTTTTCTGACTCGCTCTTTTCTCTATTTTGTGTGTATATATATATCCAAGAGCTAGGTCTCGAAAGCAAATGCAGCGCACTCTATTGAAAACTTTCTTCTCTGCTTGTTCCGATTTTAGTTCAAAAGGTAAGATTTTCTACAGTGTAATTTTTTCATTTGATGTTTGAAGTTAGATATCAGTGTGGTTCTCTGTGATGTCAAATTTGATGACGAGTCTGATGCGCTTAATATCTTGATGCGAAATGAGGCATTTGTCTGAGAGAACACGAGTCTTGTAATTAAAGTTGGCTGCCGGATGATGAAAATAACTTGTTTTTCACGACGGTCTTCAGAGGCATCAGCCAAAGCTGAAAACCCTTTCTATAAATTTCTGACGGCTTAGTCCTTGTCAATTGTTTTTCGTCTTTGTATGTTTTTGCAAAAATGGGTATATTGGCTTTTTGATTTCTAAACCCGTCGGACCACGATGATGGGTGCTACCCGATGCCGATGTTTTGGCTTTGGTTTTTCTTGAATTCTTTGGAAAAATGCTTGTTCAGTTTTGCTAGTGTTGTTTTATGGCTTGCGTTAGGGTTAGGGTTTCGGGAATTGTCTTTATGTATGAATGTATGCATGTATACATACATTAAATGTTGACGAGGACAATAGTATCTTATTATTTGCTTCCATAACCAATTTTTTTGGTCACTTAAACCAATTGGCTAGTTAGACATGTGGCAAACAATCCTTTGATGACATAGACTAACTTTGGAACTTTAAACCAATTTTGCAAATATCATCAAGATATTGGTAAAATATTGCAAAGAAAATACCAATAAAAAACAGGAATAATCCCTTTTAATCAGTAAGGGAACAAAGGAACAAGAACCTTCATTTATGTGTTTGTTGTCTTTATTTATGCGTTTTTAATCTCTCAAACCTTGTTTGAGGTGTTTATTTATCTCCCTTTTAAGATTCAAGCAATTCAGTAAGAGTGTCCAGGATGAATAACCTGATTAGAATATTAATATTCTTCTAAGATTTATTTCTAGTATTTAGTCAATGCTGGGTTGGTTAGATGGATAAGTGGAGTTCACTCCAACATGAATTCCAGGAGCATGTTTTGCCCCATATTAAATTTTATGGATCTTGGTGCAGGTACCATTGCCTGCTTTACTCTTTGCATGTAGAAAAGTATGTTTGTAACATCTTTTCGGTTTCCAAATCGAAACATTTTTTTTCCACAAAATACTAGGGCTTCAATTGGAGTGTTTAGGGATGTCTAAGCTGAATAAAATCTTTAAGGAGTGTGGGGGTGTGTCATCCCCCAACAGGGTTCAAATATTCGAAGATCATGCTTTGCCTCACATGTGCTATGTTGTTTATTCAAGTGGGTTGTGTTCTCTGTTGTTTATTCACGCGGGTTGTTTTATCTTCGAAGATCATGCCACGTGTGCTATGTTGTTTATTCCAGTGGGTTGTGTGCTCTGTTTATTCACGAGGGTTGTTTTAAATAGATTGGGTCGGGTGTAAGTTTTGGGTGATGCTGGTAGAATGAATATATATATCATAGTAGAGCAAGTTCCGTGCACATTTTATTTGAAATGTTGAAACCGTATCGTAATACTTTCAAATTCAGTTATGACATGCTTATTGTACAGTACACATTACATACAGAACTGTTGTAATGCGGGGGGTGTTGTCACATAAGTTAGTATCCTAGTGAATATTGAAATGTGTTTTCAGAGATCTCTGGAAAATGGTAAGCCATACACTATGTTGGCAGTTTATGCTTCTACTGGCTAGGATGGAAAACTTCCGCGAATCTGCATGAGGTAATTTGTAGCAATATGATAGATGTTGAGAGGATAAGTTGCTGCGTAGTTTTTTTTTATTGGTTTGAGAGATTCTTTGACCATATGGAAGGATCAAGCCTTTACTTAACCTTAGGTGGTTCCAACTGCATTGGCAGCTGAGTGGGTTGTTTACTTCTATATCCAGAAAACTTTTGGTTGTTTTGAACTGTAATGGCAGGTGGATAAGTTGTTTATTCGTCTACCTACAGAGGCTTGGACTCTAGAGTAGTCCATATCGTGTCTTTACTCTAGAGTTTGTTAAGGCGTACTATTACAAATTCGTAGCCTAAATAGTTTGATAAGGTGTACTATTCATTTCCAAGCATGAACCCATGAAAGGTTAATACGAATTATCAGTTCTACATTTTGCATGTATGTGTATTCTGAGTATTTCTAACTTTTAAGAGGTCATATATTCAAATATAGAAGATTGATTAAGGTATATACATCTCTATAGACTTTAGTAGTTATATCATTGTACAGAACTTAGCTGTAAACTTAAAAATATTTACTATGAACTTAAAAATAGATCATTATTATTAATATTATTGTTATTCCAAGAGATCAAGCACCAAGAGATCAAGCAAGCAACCAGAAGACCTTCCTGAGAAACTGAACCCCTTTATAAAATAGTAACAAGGATGGGCCAAGAGATCAAGCAAGGAATCAGAAGAACTTCGTGAGCAACTGAATCCCTTTATAAAATAATGACAAGGATGGGCCAAGTGAAAGGTTAGATGAGAACTTGCTCGCAAGTAGTTACACTTAATGTTAATCAACACATTCTTCATGACTTAATGTTAGTCAACACAAGATTTTAAATTGGGTAACCTTCACTTTCAACATATTATATTTGACTTCAAATCTTTGGACATGCTGTAAGATGAAATGTTTTGACGGTCTACAAAATGTGCAAAGATCTGACAGTTGATCAACGAGCAGATCAACGGCTACTCTTTAATCAAGGGTTGCGGAAGTAGTTGCTTTTTAATTTCTTGTCCATGATCCTCGCAAGTAAAACCACCAATATGATATGTGCAAAGATCTGACAGTTAATCAACAACCAGATCAACTGCTATTGTTTAATCAAGGGTTGCGGAAGTAGTTGCTTTTTAATTTCTTGTCCACAAACCTCGCAAGTAAAACCACCAATATGATATGGCAGTTCCTTGTTCAACGAGCATCGTTGGAGTAGTATTTTGAAACCATTTTGTGAAAGACCATCGTAACAAAAAAAACGGTTTTACTTTTGAACATAAGGTTTAAAAGTTCTGTAAATTCTTGGGTCTCTGCTCGAGCCCAACCTCTATATTTCTTTGTAAGTCAAGCACTAGTCTCTCCAAGTCGAATCCAAGTGTCAAGAACTCAGCTATACAAATTGAAGCACCCCACCAAGTGAGCTCACCGGGCTGTATAATAACTTGTGCATAACGTATCACTAAGGCAATGAAAGTCCCATGCATATTAATAAAAGTAATCTAAATTTTGGTTGATGTTGGATTATTCCCAAGGGAAAACAAATAAAAAACAACAATGTCGGGTTCTTTGAAGTTTGGACAGTGGTTAAATGCGTTGATAAAAAGAACCCCATTCATTCAGTGCAAAGGTCTGCGTTTCAAAGTCACTAAGGCCTTTGGTTCGAGTTTATTTGCACTGGATATGTTAAAGAAGTTTCAATTGACGCCATGACAATGCGTCGTGGGCATTACATTGGGACTCAGAGGCCGGAAGGTTGGGCCAGAAGGAGTTCTGTCTTCTGAATCCTTCGTTTTCTTTCAAAGCCACAGTTGATGTGGAGGAAGGAATGGAGTTCGACCGGGTGTACATTTTACTCCAATTTGTCACAAACGTAGAGAAGTTGTTGTAGAACTAGAAAATGCTCGAATCTTGGTCACTGATCAAAGAATCTCATCCTTCAAAGAAATTGCCCCTGTATTGGTAAAGACCACACAGTTGAGAGCACCTTTGGTCATATATCAAGAGATATTTCGAGAGAGGCATTAGCTACATTGGTTGTGAATAAATTGCGTGGAATAATCAATGTTGCTCAAGGCACCAAGCTTTGGGGAGAGAAGAAAGGCTCTTCTCCAGGATATTGCTATTCTTACAGGTGCGGAATTTATATCTAGTGATTTGGGTATGGATGTTGAGGATACTTCAGTAGAGCAGCGCTTGGTAGTGCTAGAAAAGTTACCATAACCAAAAGACTCGACGACAATAATATCTGATGCCGCCAGTAAAGATGAAATTCAAGTAAGAATTGCACAAATTAAAAAAAGAGCCAGCCGAGACAAATTCTGTCTATGACACAAAAAAATGTCAGAAAGAATTGCAAAGCTTTTCGGAGAAATGGCAGTTATTAAGTTTGGAGCGGCTATTGAAGCTGAACTTGAGGATAAACAACTTAAGATTGAAGATGCTAAAAATGCTACCTTTGCAGCAATTCAAAAAGGGATTATGCCAGAAGGTGGAGCAGCTTTTGTTCATTTACACCTTATGTAGAAGATCCAAATGAAGGTATTGGTGTTGATATTGTACAGAAGGCACTTTTAGCTCCAGCTGCATTAATTGGGAATAATGCGGATGTGGAAGGAGATGTGGTTGAGAAAATTCTGACAAGTGATTGGGAGACGGGATATAATGCAATGACATACACATGAAAATCTACTTAATTATTGGTGTTATGGACCCCTGCAAAGGTTTCAAGGTGTGCATTGCAGAATGCAACCTCTGATTGCAGGCATGGTTCTGACAACCCGGGCGATTGTAGTTGATGCAAGTATCACTTAACTGGGTTGGGTGTTTACATCATGCTAAAGAATGTGAGGCATTCGGATTTTGTTATGTGAATGATAATATGCCTATCATTCTGGAGCTCTTGAAATATCATAAATGTGTTTTTTATGTTGATATTGATGATTACCATGGAGTCTATCACATGAATAGGAAATAGAGACAACAAAACAAAACGAACAACTGGAAAATCAAGCTGTAGCACAGGGTTATTGGAGAATTGATGATCACCAACATAATTCCTACTTTTAAGGTGAAATGGAACAGCTAGCTATCTGAGGTGTCGAGGCCTCCAAAGCAAAATCTCATCTTTATGCTATTTTTTGAAATCAGTTCCACAAGTCGAGGCAGAGAACTAGCATTTGAGAGGTTAAAAGCAGTTGAAGACTTTACGGAAGGTAGAATTTTGGGACAAAAGGATTGTGTCCTCTGTAATGAGCCCGAAGGCCCATATTTTGTAAATCTCTGATCAATGAACTCTCTTTGTATTCACTTCTTGCTGTAGAGCCCTGTCTATACATTTTACTGTGTTAAGCTTCTCATGCCTTCACCCCCGTTCTTTTAATCTCTTATTGTAATTTTGCAAACCAGTTTTAGATGTTCAAAAGGATAACAGGCATTATTTTGGTTAAAATATGTCTTTATAATTCTGTTATTGTATGAAATATTTATACGTTTACAGAATATGGTTTGGATTGAAAGAATTCCATTAAATGACTCGTTCCTGTACTTTCATAATGTAGTCCAAGACTGTTTGCAAGTTACTTTTGCATCATGTTTTCGAATTCACATATAGTGCTCAGTTCATGCATTTAAATTTTTGTTGGATTCATTATTAAATCCCCAGCAAAATCATCCTTTCCTCATCTTAGCCAAATAAAACAATGACCTTTACTCTCTGTCAATCCCAACAAAAAATTGCAAGGTGTGCCCGGGTTGTCAAGCCCACAGCTTGCAATCAGAGGTTGCAAGGTGCGCATTGCAGAATGCAACCTCTGATTGCAGGCATGGTTCTGACAACCCGGGCGATTGTAGTTGATGCCAGTATCACTCAACTGGGCTGGGTGTTTACATCATTCTAAAGAATGTGAGGCATTCCGATTTTGTTATAAGAATAATAATATGCTTATCATTCTGGAGCTCTTGAAATATCATAAATGTGTTTTTTATGTTGATATTGATGATTACCTTGGACACTATCACATGAAGAGGAAATAGAGACAACAAAACAAAAGGAACAACTGGAAAATCAAACTGTAGCACAGGGTTATTGGAGAATTGATGATCACCAAATATAATTCCTACTTTTAAGGTGAAATGGAGCAGCTAGCTACCTGAGGTGTCAAGACCTCCAAAGCAATTTCATCTTTATTCTATTTTTTGAAATCAGTTCCACAAGTCAAGCCAGATACCTAGCATTTGAGAGGTTAAAAGCAGTTGAAGACTTTACGGAAGGTAGAATTTTGGGACAAAAGGATTGCGTCCTCTGTATTGAGCCCGAGGGGCCATATTTTGTAAATCTCTGATCAATGAACTCTCTTTGGATTCGCTTCTCCTTGCTGTAGAGCCCTGTCTATACATTTTTGTGTTAAGCTTCTCATGCCTTCACCCCCGTTCTTTTAAGCTATTATTGTAATTTTGCAAACCAGTTTTAGATGTTCAAAAGTATAATAGGCAATATTTTGGTTAAAAAATGTTTTTATAATTCTGTTATTGTATGAAGTATTTAGACGTTTACAGAATGGTTTGGATTGAAAGAATTCCATTAAATGACTCGTTCCTGTACCTTCATAATGTATTCCAAGACTGTTTGCAAGTTACTTTTGCAAGTATCATGTTCTCGAATCACATATTGTGCTCAGTTCATGCATTCAGATGTTTATTGGATTCATTATTAAATGACCAGCAAAATCATCCTTTCCTCCTCTTAGCCAAACAAAACAATGACTTCTTTACTCACTGTCAAGCCCAAGATTTATTGTTATCCTTAGACTTCTTCATTCTTTAATCTTAAAGATTTTGTGCTCTGCTATTTGAGACTTTACTGCCCAATGGGAAGGCTCTTGGTTGAGAGATTAACTGTTGTGACTTACCTTCAATCCTTTTTATTTATGTTCTATTTTAAATATGGCATATCTTTGTGCTTAATATTGGAAGTTGCTGCTTATTTATGTTCTATTTTAAATATGGCATATCTTTGTGCTTAATATTGGAAGTTGCTGCTTAGTTGATAGTGAGCAGCCAACTTTATTTTTGATCATTGAGGGTTTACCCCCCTTGGCCCAAGAACCAGTTTGAGGCTTTAAGCGGGTTCTAAGATGCTTCAGCATAGTTGCTAGTAGCCAGGAACATTTCGAGGAACAACATGACATATAATGCTAAATGCATCATTCTTCCATATGTTTTGCAAAAATTGCATTATTTTGCAAATGACAAGCTATAATTTGTGCTTGTTGCAAGTATGGTTTCATACTTCAATTTTAAGCATATGCATAAAATCATTAAATTTGTCACACTAGGAAACTCCTAAGATGCTTGTAAGTTCATAATAAAGAGCATATTTTTCACCTCCCATCTCTCTTTGCATTCAAAGAAAAAATTGAAACAAATTAACAAAGGAGAGCTTGAGCACATATATCTCACCCAAGTCAATAATAAGGAACATGAATATAATGATAGGTAAAATCTGTCAGCAGAAATTTGCACCATCATTTAATACAATAAACCAACATCCAATTTTGTCAATGATACCTCTTATTAATCCACCATGCATATAGGAAAATCCTATATGAGGGGGACTGAATTTTTTAATGTCAATCTACCCTAGAGAAAGGTCGAAACCCATAATGGCTATACTTAATTCCCAATGGGCAAAGTTTTCCATGATTCATATAGCTTAATAACAACAAGCCAATCATGCCAGTGAAACCCTTCACAAAACAATGAAATCATGTCTAAACTGTCAATAGGTTAGGTTGAAAATGTTTCCAGCCACAATGGACTTGATGCCAAGGTTGTTTTAATAATGGACTTGATGCCAAGGTTGTTTTAATAGGAGAAATGTTGAAAATTAGTATGCTTGGGTTGTTCATTTACCATCACTTACAAGAGAAAACTAGAGGGTTTAACCTTAGCCTACATCTCAAAAAATAGCAAAGGTGGTCGGTTGAAAATATGGATTTTAGGAATATAAATTTCAACCCATAGATCATGTTTTTGATTCAAGCCTAAAATATGAGCTTAGTGAAGCAAAACACAAGGGTAACCTTATATACAGAGATAAATATGAAATGGGCCAAGATTGTGCAGACATTTGGTTGGGGAAAATGCATGCTTGGAAAAATCCCAAGCCACAATCATTTAAGCATCAATCAAACAAAAAATGAAAGCATTGAATGACTATTTTCACAAGGTATGGGTTACCTTTTCCCCCTTACTTCTTGAGGTTGAAGATTGCATTGTATCCACGGTTTCTTTGCACTCTAGACTGCACCCCCTTAGACCATGGACTTATGCCCTCAATTGAACTCCCTTAAATGACTAATCACGATGAATGAATGTTTAATCTTAATGGAAAATCTATTGAAATTTCATTTGCATCGAGAGATTAATGCAAATCTAAAACTACACCCTTTGATAATGTTCCTCAAATCTTAACACTGGAATTTTCAACCTTTAGGAAACTTGTAAATTAATGTGTAAAACAATAACGGAATAGTCACAAAAATTCACTTCTATTAGCTCCAAAATTCATGGCAATTCAAGGAGAAAAGATACCAAATGATTCCAATGAGTTTCCATCCCTCTATAAACCAGATTTGAAAAATCTTTTGATACAACAGATATAAAAACAAACACAACAACAATATATGGATGTAATATCATCTTCAATCTTAGTGTTAAGTACATTAACAATTTTCTAGTAAATGTCAAATCAACAAAACAATTAAGAGTTGGAAATAACCACCTTGAGAAGTTAAAATGTTGAAATCAAATCTACAATACACATGTGGATAGTTGGAAATCTCATATATATGTTCTCAATGAATGAATTGCATATATACCATAACGTACTTTCAAGGCTAGGACAAAATCCAATTACCCAAGATGCACAAAGCTAGGGTTAGTCAATAAACCCTAGCTCCTCCAAGTGCAATAATCCCTCCAAAACTATCTCCAAGGCAAGACGTCTTCCTCCTCTTCTTTCCCAAATACATCCAAGGGTTTCCAAACCCTAATCTCTAGCATCCAAAGGATGAAACCCTAACCCTAGAATCCAAACCCTAGAATCCAAGATGCTTCAATAGACCAAGAAACCCTAGCACCCAAGAAAAAGAAATCAAATGTACAAAGAAGAATCTCAAGAGAGAAATTGTTCAGTGCCTTCTCATATGCTCCACTAGGGTTTCCTCATGAGTCTTAACACATCACTAAGAGAATGCCCCAAAGAAGATATACAAATGAATGTGTGATGTGATGTGTTGTTTGGAAAAACTCTCTCCTTCCTCTGTTTATATGAGATGTAAAGGAGGTTAACATTATAACAAGGGTTAGCTTAAGCCTTACAAGAAATTCTACTAAACATAAGCAAGCCACAAACAAGTGAAGCGCTCCACTCCTAGAGTATAAGTGTCAAGCTCTAATGATGATGTTGTTCACAATAGTGGCCCAAGGTGATGTAGCTATGTAAGGAAAGTCCACACCACTCCATCTCGAGCCTCTGTGGAATCCATCCATCCTCCAAAGCCAAGTACTCCATTAAGGTAGCTACCCCTTGCAAGAACATTATCGAAGCCGATTCATCCTTGAGCCGTCTCCAATCTTCCAAATAGGAAACCAAGCTACCACATGCCATCTACGGCTTGTATCCCTCCACAATGCACAATGCTCCTCATATCCTAGAGGGCACTCTCCCACCGGGGGGAATCCTCCATGTGGCCATGATGCAAGGTGTTCACCATCTAAGCAAGAGTTCTCCAATGCCCTAGGGAAGAACATCAAGGAAGTGATCATATGAATTCTAGTATCAATTGAGAAAGCTATCACAAGTGTGCATATCCATCGTAGACCATCTTTGATGCTACAATCCATCTCGAACCATCTAGGGGCTGAACATACACCATGCACCCCAAATATCATGGAGCACCCCAAACATGGTGTAAACACTTCAGAGTAACCTAAAAGTATAACACTAACTCTTTACAAGGAAAATACTTGCAACAACACATGTTGACTCCATCTTCAACTCCACCAAATCTACTATCTACAAATCAACATTTGTTTTAGTCTCAGAATCAACCACTATCATTTGCAAGAAACTTGTCAACCATGCTATCATGACATTTCGATCATCTAATGAATAATGACCACTTGTGGATATATAGCAATGTCTCCCTAAAGCAACATTGAACCATTGCCCTCCCATCACTCAACATCGTGGGTCAACATCAATGGGTGCCAATCATAAGTTGACTAGAACAACCTACAGAGATAATCATATCTCCATGCAAGATTAAATTGATCTTGTGATGCAAAGGTCATGGCATAGTCATCGAACTATGCAAGGTCATCATCAACTTGTCATCATGATAACCCCTCTCATGCACTTCAAATCCTCTAGCAACTAAACTATCATGAATTAGGCCAATTTCTTCATCTTGAAACAATCCTGAAGTATGAGTATTATCAAGGGAAACTCCATCTGTTTGAGATAATTTAGAATTCATGGACACTCCCATCAACTCCAAATCCAAAATCAATCTTGAAAATATCCTCCATAAAAGCATCACACCTCTCCAATGAATATCTAGAAGTCCATCTCACCATCACACTTCTCCTCTGTACAATTGAAAGTCTCATAGATGAAAGAAAACAATGCTATATATATCCTAGGTGGTACACTCACCCTTACATGCTTCTAAGCCATTGGATCAACAATTTGCACATTCTCCCTCATCATGGGAGGAGAACCTTGAGCATTGAAAGATCTCACAATTTGAGTGCAAGGATTGGAACCTAGATCTACATGTGCCTTATAAGAAATAAAAGGCCCTACCAACATCATGTTGGAATGTGTGAGTGCTACAAGATTAACAAGTAACTTGTAAAGGACACCCTCTCTCACCCCTCTAGCCAGTCTTCAAACTTGCTAGACTACAGTCATTGATGGTGCATTGCTATCCCTCAAATGTAACCCTTGAATGTATATTTTCCATTCAAGAAATTGAAAGGACGTTTTTCCTTGTCGAAATTTCATTTGCATCAAGCAAGTAATGCAAATATGAAAATTCACCTTCTTTTGAGAAGGTTCCTTAGATCTTAACCCTATAGTATTTAGCCTCAAGGACTACTGTAAATTAATGTGTAAAACAACAATGAAACAATTACAATAATTCACTTCGAGTATCCCCAAAATTCACGACAATTCAAGGAGAAAATATACCAATCCTTCTATTGAGGTTCCAGCCCTCTAAAGTGACTTAACATGCATAAATCAGATCTAAAAGCTCTTCTTATAAAGCAGATATAACAACAATATATGGATGTACTATTATCTTTAATCTTAGTATTAATGCCCTTAACAATTTTCTCATAAGTGTGTTAAATGAACTAAACAATTAAGAGTTAGAAATAACCATCTCGAGAGGATAAAATGCTGAAATCAAATATGTAATATAAACAATATGTGGTCATGTTGAAATCTTGTATATATATGTTCAATGAATGAAGTAGACACATACCATAACCTCCCCTTAAGGCTAGGACAAAATCCAACTGCCCAAGATGCCCTAGCTAGGGTTTGTGAACAAATCCTATCTCCTTCAAATGGAAGAATCCCTCTAACACTATCTCGAAGGCAAGACACTATTCTTTCTTCTTTTTCTCCAAATACACCAAGGGTTTCCAAACCCTAATCTCTAGCCTCAAAGGGATGAAACCCTAACCCTAAAATTCAAGATGCTCCAAGAGACCAAGAAACTCTAGTGCTTGTAAGAGAGGCACAAAGAATAATATTAAGAGAGAGAAATCATCACCTGCTCCTCATATGCTCCATAAGGGTTTCCTCATGAGCCCTAGTGCATCACTAATAGAGAAACTCCAAAGAATAGATATAAATGAATGTGTGATGTGATGCATTGTTTGGAAAGACTCTACTTTCTCTCTTATATGAAAGGTAAGGGAGGCCAACAATATAACACAAGTTAGTCTAATCCTTACAAGAAATCCTACTAAACAAAAGTAAGCCACACACAAGTGAAGTGCTCCACTCCTAAAGTACAAGTGTCAGACTCAAATGATGATGCCGTGCACAATAGTGACCCAAGGTGACGTAACTATGCAAGACAAGTCCACACCACTCCTTCTTAAGCCTCCACTGACTTCATCCATCCTCTAAAGCCATGAAGTACTCCATTGGGGAAGCTACCCCTTGCAAAAGCACTGTCAAATCCCTTGGCCTCCCCCAACCATCTCCAACCCCTCGAATAGGACATGTCATCTAGAGATTGTACCTTCTTTCACATTGCACAACACTCCTCATATCCTATAGGGTATTCTCCCACCACGTGAATCCTCTATGTAGCCAGCTTGTAAGGCGTCCACCATCTAGGCAAGAGATCTCCAATGCCCTAGGGAAGAACACTGAGCCAGTGATCATTCGAGGTTTAACATCCATTGAGCAAGCTATCAAAAAAGTGCATATCCATCACATACCGTATCTCATGCCACAATCCATCTTGGACCATCCAAAGGATGAACATACACCATCTACCCCAAATATCATGAAGCACCCCAAGTATGGTGTAAATGCTTTTAGAGGAACCCAATAGTCCAACACTCCCTATTTATGAGGAAAGTGTTCACACCCACACTTCTCGACTCCCCTAACAACTCCAACAAATATGCTATTTGCAAATCAATTGGCTGCAGTCCTAGAATCAATCACTATCATCAACAACAAAGCTATCAACCATGCCATTAGCACATTTCGATCATCTAATGAATAATGACCACTTGTGAATTTACATGAATGTATCCCTAGAGAAATAATCAACTATCATCCTACATCATCCCCAACATCACATGTCAACATCAATGGGTAGTCCACATCATAAGATGACCAAGACAACCTACACAGATAATCATATCTCCATTCAAGATCAAAGCGATCCTGGGATGTAAAGCTCACAAGTCATCATCAACCTGTCATCATGAGAATGCCTCTCATGCACCGAACTATCATGACTAGGCCAACTCCCTCATCTTGAGAGAATCATGAAGTAAAAGTATCATTAGGGAAACACCCTCTATATGATATAATCCATAATCCCTAGCTCTATACTCTATAATACTCCCATTAGCCGCAACTCTGGAATCAATCTCGACAACATCCTCCATCAAGGCACCACACCTCTCTAATGAATAGCTAGAAGTCAATCTCATCATCACACCTCTCCTCCTCTATACAATTGGAGGTCTCATGGATGGAAGCAACTAATGCTATATATATCCTGGGTGGTACACTCACCCTACATACTCTTGATCCATTTGATCAACAATGTCCACATTCTTCCTAATCAAGGGAGGAGAACCCTGCACATTGAAAGGTCTCACAATCGGAGTGCAAGGATTGAAACCTAGATCTGCAAGTGCCTTCTTAGAAATAGAAGGTCCTACTAACCTCTCGCTGGAATGTGTGAGTGCTATAGGATTAACACGTAAATTGTAGAGTCTACCCTCTTTCACCCCTCTAGCCAAAGTCCCCAAACTTTTTAGACTATAATCTCTAATGGTGCAGTGTTGTGTTTCTAAAGAAGCTCTCGAATGTATATTTGACATACAAGAAACTGAAAGGACGTTTTTCCTGGATGAAATTTCATTTGCACTGAGCAGTTAATGAAAATATGAAAATTCACCTTCTTCCAAGAAGGTTCCTTGGATCTTAACCCTATAATTTTTCTTCCTTTAGTATTGTTGTAAATTAGTGTGTGAAACAATGGAGAAATCACAATAATTCACTTCTAGTATCCCTAAATTCATGACAATTCAAGGAGAATCAGACACCAATCATTGAGATGGGTTTCTATCCCTCTAGAGCAACTTCACATGCATAAACAAGATATGAAAAATCTTCTAATAAAACAGATATAAAAACAAACAAAACAATAGTATATGATTGTACTATTATCTTCAATCTTAGTGTTAATTCCCTGAAATCTTATATATATACATGTGTGTGTGTGTGCGCGCGCACATGTGCGTGTGCTCAATGGATTAAGTACATACATACCACAACCTCCTCTCAAGGCTTGGAAAAAATCCAACCACTCAAGATGCCCTAGCTAGGGTTATTCAACATGCCCCAACTCTTCCAAGTGCAAGAATCTTCCCAATACTATCTCCAAGGTAAGACGTCCTCCTCATCTTTTCCCCCAAATACATCAAAGGGTTTCCAAACCCTACTCTCTATCGTCCAAGGGACGAAACCCTTTCCCTAGACTCTAAGATGCTCCAAGAGAACAAGAAACCCTAATGCCCAAGAGAGAGATCAAATGTACAAAAAAAATATCAAGAGAGAGAAATTGTTTAGTTCCTCCTCATATACTCCACTAGGGTTTCCACATGAAACTTGGCATATCACATAGAGAGCACTCCAAATAAGAGATACAAACGAAGGTGTGATGTGATGTGTTGTTTAGAAATACTCTCTCATTCCTCTATTTATATGAGAGGTACGAGAGGCCAACAATATAACAGAACCTAGTCTAAGCCTTACAAGTAAGTGTATTAAATATAAGTAAGCCACACACAAGTGACACACTCCACTCCTAGAGTACAAGTGCTAAGCTCAAATGATGATGTCATGCACCGTAGTGACCCAATGTGATGTATGTATGCAAGGCAAGTCCACACCACTCCATCCCAAACCTCCATGGACTCCATCCATCCTCTAAATCGAAGTACTTCACTGGGGCATTGACCTCTTGAAAGAACACTATTGAATCCCTAGGCCTCGCCGAGCCATCTGTAACAGTTTGAATAGGAACCAATCTTTACTTGCCAATTAGGGTTTGTAGCCCTCTTCCATAATGCATAACACTCCTAATATATTGTAGGTGTTTCTCTCACCAGGTGAATCCTCCATGTGGCCATCATGCAACACGCCCACATTAGAGGAAATTTGAGGTCTAAAATGGGCTTCCTAAGGAAAATAATAAAATAATATTATAAATTTTAAATGAAAAGACACAAAAACTACTTTTTGTTTTCGTATTTTCAACATATCTCCCATTGGTTTTACTCAAATTTTGAGCGGGAGCACTCGTTGGATGCGGAATTCAATTCCGCATCCAACGAGTGCCCACACTGCATACTTTTCATGGAACTCGCCCCACGAAAAACAAGAAATACATCAACGGAATTCAATTCCGCATCCAACGAGTGCTCCCGCTCGAAATTTGAGTAAAACCACGGGGAGAAAAGTTGAAAATATGAAAACAAAAAGTAGTTTTTTTAAAGACAAATATGCCAAGTCAACCATTATGGTTGGCTCATTTTCTTGAAATTCTGTTGAATGCATCAATGGCTCGTTTTCTTATAAGGCTAATTTTAGACCCCAAATTTCCTCTAATGCCATCCATGCAAGAGATCTCCAATGCCTTACGAAAGAACAATGAGCCAACAATCATCTGAGGTTTCTCATCCATTGTGCAAGCTATGAGAAGTGTGCATATCCATTACAAACTGTCTTTGATGCTACAATATGTCTTGGACCATCCATGGGATGAACATACAACATGTACCCCAAATCTCATGAAGCATGCCAAACATGGTGTAAACACCTTCAGAGTAAACCAAAAGGCTAACAAAATATTTACTTTCCTTTAGAGTTCATAGAAAATAATACAAGCTTAAACATATAGTTTGAGTCCTACATTCCAACAACTATATTTAAGTTCCCTCACGCATAAATAGTTAAATATGGTTGCATGCACTTGGATGGCCATGTATTCACTTGCAAAAATTTAGCATTGAAACTCCTCACATAGAGTGCATGGTGTTAGTCTCTGGTAATACTTGGGTTTGACTTCCTAGATTCTAGACCTTACTTTAATTTTCAATCCAGGGTCGTAGACTTTTCAAAAAAACCAACACAATATATGCAATATTGAATATGTTAATCTTGCTAGGCTGCTATTTACTATTGCTAATTGTTTTGGGGGGGTTTTCTTCTCGTTATTTTTCTACTCTTATGTTGATGAAATGAAACAATTGCAAAGAAAGTCAAACTCTAAAAAGTATCTATACTCCAACTGAGCTAATTCAACTGAATGCATTGCTACAATTCTTGGTATATATAATTAACATAATTGGATACACATTGCATTATGAAAGTAAATTGCATAAAAAAAAACCTAATCCTACTAATCATTGCCCATTCAAACGCATTGCTACGATACTAGGCACACATAGCTCTTCTTAGCAGGTCACACTTTAATGGCATAAACAAATTTCAGAAATGAAATACATAAATAATTTGCAAAAATAAATCACGGAATTAGATTGCCGAAATAAATCAATTAACACACTCAATTACATTGTGTAAAATGGCTAATTAAAACATTAACAAAATGGAAATGACTGTAACAAAATGCTTTATTACTAACAAATAAGTCTACATTGATTAGGACCAGTCTAATAACACAATAGAGTGGTCCCTTACTCTACGATGTACTAAATGATCCCTTAAATTAATAACACAAAAATAACACTAATAATTGCTTAACACCATATTGTGTTCAAAGAGTAAAATCACCATGGGCCTTCTGAGGCACTTGGTCTGTTTATTTATACCAATATTTCATCGAAGTGATTGCTCCATTCCAGGAAAAGTAATACTGATTACAATTATCCTGAAAAAGAGAAGAAAACGCGGGACAAGTGTCCCCACAAAACGACAATAATGTATTTGTTTTAATTAGCCAAAGTTTTGATTCATTTATAAAAAATGCACTCTCATATTGTGTGTTGCATAGATTATTACTCCTCTACTGATCCTGTGACATTCTTGAGTATTCTTTAGCATCCTTTTCACATCGGATTTAGCAAAATTCAATAACAATGGAATATGTTTCTTGGGCCATTGATCACCGATGGTGCTGAGAAACTCCTCAACACTCATTCAAGTGTTGTCATGTGAATGAATTATCCTTCGAGATCCTGTAGTAGACAAGCTAACAGTTCCAAACTCATAATCATGCATTCCCATTACCTCTTTAAAAAAACATTTACTTAAGTACATAAAATCTCAATAATGAATGTGCAATGTCTCGGGGAAGATAAATAGGGAAAAATTGGATAAAGATAGGAAATAATTTTTTCCGATGAGAGAATAAAAGGAATACAATGATGGAAAAATGGATGGGTGAAAAGGGAACAATCACTGTGCCCATCATACCCCCCAATTCAACCTCTTGCTTGTCCATGTGCAATTAATCAGAATTGGAATTTACTGGAACATGTGACAGTCACTTGGGTACAACATGTACTTCTCTGAATTCATATGGGACTAATTGAGTGAATGATTCCATGACATGGAAACATCCCAATAGATCTATCAACTACCATTTATTTCTTGCTATTGATACTTTTCCAGGGTGTTGTCTTCTCTCCAATATTGAGCCGAATGATGTATGAGTGGGTATTTAAACTTGAGACCTATCCACTGAAGACTCAACTCTCTAAAGGAGTTGACATACAACCTGCTATGGAAAAATGAAGCATGCATATTTGGGAGAGAGTGTGGCTCCCCTGATTTAAGTCTGGCATCTAGCGCATTCCATCTTGACTTGCAACTCTCAATGGTTTCCCTTTCAAATGTGTTGTAAGAATCCATGAATTCTGATATTGTCTCATTTTGTACCTTGTTCATGATTTCCTTGATTTGAGGATGTTCCATCCTCTTAAAATGTTCCTTGTGGGTATCAACCATTGAGTTTGTTTTCGCCCTTACCCATAGTGGGGCAGTTAACTCCTCATGTATATATGTATCCTTCTCACAAGCTCTCTTATTTTCATTATGTAATGAGGACTGAAAAACCCTCAAGTTAAAATCCCCCACAAAATGATTGGGGTTCCAAGTAGAACCTTTTGACATTAAGTAATTATGCAAATAGAGTTAACATACCAATTTTCTCCTTTTAGGGATACTGGAAAAATAAACCCCACATAAGGTTTTCCTAGTTTCCTTATGATTGAAAGGAAAATCAGACTCAATTATTTCCAATTGAAATCAGATCCACTGTTCTCTTAAATAAAAAGTATAGACTGGTGAATGTGGTCTGCATGCTATCAAGTCATATGCAAACTCCCAAGCCTTCAATATTTTGTTTTAGCCGCTGGATTCTTCATATTTTTCCATCAATTCTTCTTGGTTCATGATCCTTTTGTATCTCTGTCAATTTCTTCTCCTACATCTCATTGTACTTTAACTCCCATATAGTGTTTTTTTGTTCACTGCAGTATTGAAAAAGGAAGAAAGAAACTCTTCATTTTTCTTGTTTCAACTTCTTCAGATGCTGGCTTAAAGAGATGTATTTATCTTTATGAAAATAAACCGTCTCTTTCCATTTATCCCTTTTAGTAGACAATTCTTTAATATTCTCTATAAGTCTATTGATTTCTGCAATTGAAGTAGAGGGAGGTGGTGATTCAATTGTTACATGGTAAGCTGCATCCTTGGTGTCAATAGAAGTCAATGTTAGCTGGAAAGCTGCATCCTTAGTTTCAATGGAATTCAATGATTTCCATGTGTACTGGAGTATTTCTACAACTTTGATCAATTCAATATCACATTTTTCACTTGCTTTCCCTTTAGAAGTATCGCCTTGGAGAGCGAAATTGGGGTTTCTCTTGAATTATGTGTATCGAATGAGGGTTCCTCGACAATTTTTCTTCTTCTTACCATCTTGTTTTTCCTTCTTCTTACCCTCTTTTTTTTTGCCCAATTTCAAGAATATAGTTCGGAACCTCATCAACTTGCTGTGAAGTTGACTTTGTTGATTCCCCTGCTTCTTGATCACTAGCTACAGGTAATCGAATTCCTACAACAAATTCTTCCTAGGTCCTCTGTAGAAACTTCTGAGTGAATGTTTTTTTTTTCCAGTAAATACATAAGAGCATGGTGGGCTAGTTGCTTTTTCCTACCTTTCTGAAATTTCCTTGCAACTTGTTTAAGAGATTTCCATAAAAAAATGGTAGGTTCACCTTTCTATTTCTCCTCAAATGTGCCAAGAACCCAAAATGGTATGCCATGCACAGGGAAGGACGTCCTTCATAGGTCATATATTTGATTACATGATGTAGCACCTCTCCCCATGGATTTGGTAAAGAGAAACTTTTTATTCCTTTTCCCATGTCTTCTACCTCTTCTCCATCTTCATAAAAAATTGCTCGAGTCTTCGTGGTTTTAAGTCGTTCTTTATACCAGTTCCTACCCTCTATTGATAGTCTGGTTCCTTGAGAAATCATTAGAGAAAATTTGAGGTCTAAAATGGGCCTCCTAAGGAAAATAATAAATTAATAGTTAAAATAATAAATATTTATGATTTTTGAAGGAAAAGAGAAAAAATACCTTTTTTTCTTCTTCATATTTTCAACATATCTCCATGTCGTTTTACTCAAATTTCAAGCGGGAGCACTCATTGGATGCAGAATTAAATTCCACATCCAACGAGTACCCACACTGCATACTTTTGAGGTACCCCACCCCACGAAAAATGAGAAATACATAAAAAAATATGTTACTTTGAAAGTACCACATTTTTTTGATGTATTTCTCATTTTTCGTGGGGTAGGGTACTTAAAAAGTATGCAGTGTGGGTACTCATTGGATATAGAATTGAAGAAATTCTGCAATCCAACGAGTGCTCCCGCTTGAAATATGAGTAAAATGATAGGGATATATGTTGAAAATACGAATGAAAAAACAGTTTTTAAATGTCAAATATGCCATGTCAACCATTATGGTTGACTCTTTTCTTGAAATTCTATTTGTTCTTGAATTCAATGGCTTGTTTTCTTACGCAATGGATCGTATTCTTATGAGGCCCATTTTAGACCCCAAATTTGCTCTAATGAGTTTTTTCTGACTGTAAATTCAAAGTTACCAACCTTGGTAGCTCCATTCTGAAAATTTCGAGCAAATTCTTTTGCTACCAGAATACTAATGTTGTTCAATATTTCAAAAAATTGCAACCAACCAACCTGCCTAAATGTGTCTGCTACCTATTCATTGGAGAGAATGACTTCAACAGTTATTTACTACATATACAGATCACCACCCATTCTTATAGATGAGGAAGAAGACATCGACCAATTTGCTGCAGTTCAACATTGTGTTGGATAATGCATTTAGCGCTTGACAATTAATTGGCAGTTTAATTTGGTTCGTAATGCAAATTTGAAATAATTATCGAATCGCCACCGGTCGCTCCACATGCAGGGTGATTATTTGTCGGCTAGTGTTGGAGGCTGACAACTGCTGTCTCAATTGTCTTGTCACATGTCTTGTCACCCAATTGATTTAGGAATTACTTATCTGGGGCTGACATGGGGATGGGTGGTAATCACACATGGATATGGATCATAATTGTTTAAGTGTCATTTAATAATTTGACAATGGATTTAAATCATGGCTATATATGCTGATGAGTCGTTAGTAATTCTCGTGGGGGAAAGGATGATACATGGAAAAAAAATATGGTTATCAAGAATCGTAATGACCCCCCCCGAACTTTAAAGGTTGTACTCTTGGCGACCAGAAAAATTCAGACAAAGCAGTTCAATCAATAAATTTATGCTAAATAATGAAATTGTTCATTAAGGTTAGAGATACCTGATGCCATGTCGGGTTTGTTATTTGTTGTCCAATTGATGGAGTATTTAATGTACAATCTGCAAAAAAATTTGAATTACTTCTTGATTTGTTCTTCTTAATGGATGTGGAGAAAATCAACAACAACGCAATGAGAGCGAACTTGTGTTATACAACTCAAAATTTATAGCATAAAGTTGTTATATCTAAACATAATTGTCCTTTGAAACCTATTTTTTCATAGTGGTTGCAGAGAAATTGAGCAACCTTTATATTCTTTTTTTGGTCCATGGTTACTTGCCATTTCTGGTTTTCAATATCACCTTGGTCTTGTGACGACATTTCTGGTTTTCTTCATAAGAAATTCCTTTTTTTTACAACAATATCGTGATTTTAAATTCTTCCTTGTTTTTGGGTTTCTTGTATAATTTCAAGTGATGTCCTTTGACAAATAGTGGGAGTTTCTCTTCATCAACGGTCCTTAACTTGACAACTTCATTTATGAAAATCTCTTCCACTTCATGTGGCCCTAGCCAACGATTTTACAATTTTCCTTTAAAATTTTGAAATCGTGAATCATATAGTAAATCCCAATCCTATGTCTGGTACACCTTTGTTTTGATAAAGAGATCATGCTAACAAGCCCGTTGCTGCTGCAAGATATCTGCATGTTGCTGAGCTTGTTCCCTTAACTCATCTAACATATTGAGTTGGGTTAAACATTCTTTCTGTGTAGAAATGTCGTTGATACCCATTTCTGAGTTGTTCGAAAAATTTTAATTTTGAACTCAATTGGAAAAATCACTATTTTCCCTTAAACTAGCTTGTAGGTAGTGAAGCCTGTTGATGTTTTCTAGGTTGTATGATGGGCCCAAACAGCCTCACGAAGCCCATTTACCCAATCTCGATGATGAAACTAGATTGTCTTTGTCAAAATGTTTTCTATCTCCCCATTGGTGACTTATGCCTGTCCATTTTTCCGTGGATGATAAGGATTAGTTTTTCTATGCTTGATTTTATAAAGATTCACGAGTTTTGTGATCAACTTGGAAGTAAATTGAGCTCCTCTATCGAATAAAATTTCTCTAGGAGCACCAAATCTGGTGAAAATGATGTCATACATAAATTCAACAACTCTCTTTTCTTGAATATGTTTGAGAGGCTGCACTTCCACCCATTTGGTTAAGTAATCAGTGCACACGATAATGCACTTGAATTGAATAGAGGGTGGGATAATAGGCCCAACAAAATCAATTCACCATTTTTCAAATGGCTTAAGAGAAATCCGTGGTTGAAGCGACATTTTCTCAAATCTGGTTGGTTGACCCATTCATTGACAAGCATCACATCTACTCACATATTCTTTGTAATATTTATGAAGTGTTGGTTAAAAATAACCGGTGGAGAAGATTTTCCTTGTAGTTCTTTATGCAACAAAATTCCCTCCACATGGCTCATCATGGGATGATTTTAAAATATCATACACTTCATCCTCTCAAACATATCATCGGAGAATATGATAAGGTCCAATCTTAAATAGGTAACCCTTTATCCATGTGAAAGGACCACTTTTTTTTATTAATGCTTATTTTTTCCGAGAGTTGAAATGATAGGGAAGTTTGTTTGCTACCTAATAGTTTGCAATGTCTGCGAACCATGGTGTGCGGATAGAGACAAAAAAAATGTTCATTGGGAAATGAATCATCAATTGGTTCGTCTTCATTAGGTCGATCAATTTGGGACAATATGTTAGTAATTCAAACAATTATAGCATAATAATTCAATTGCATAAAATCAATAGGATCACTAGAAGAAAGACAAAGCACAAAAAAAAAGAACACGAGAATTTATCCTGGGAAACCCAATCGGGAGAAAACCCAACAACCTTTGTATAGAGATGAATAATTTCGAGAACAAACTACAATGATGAGAGAGAAAATATGGAAGTACTTTCCAAGTAGAAACCCCAAAATGTCTTCTCCTAGCTGCAGGTGCGAATCTCTCTCCAAGTGACGCGAACTCGTGTTGAGTGAAGGAGTGAATAATGAGGTGAGCTTTCCCTTTATTTATACAAGTGCCAAACTGGCATTTTTTCTCAACAGGGTCGACTTGTCTAACTTGACTGGGCCGAACTGACTTGGGGGAATATAAAAATGCATTTAATAATTAATTTCTTTACTTGATTTTCTCCCCAAGGTTTACATTGTTCTTTCTAGGGTTTTGCATGATTAATTACATCAAGTTCAACTCCCTTAGGAGGTATAATCAATTATAATAAAATACAATAAGAATAACTTATGAAGTTGCACAAATTCCAACACCCCTTTCAACAAGGAAGGTATTCTTTGGTCATCATCAACATCACGATCATTTGGGTTTCATCTATACATTTGTACTGTCTCAATCATCTCTATACACACTGAAGGTTGTCAACACAGTCTCAATCCTTTGAGAAGTGTCATCATGCATCAACTCCACCAGTCCTTCGGTGAGTCCAAGAGTAGTCTCTCCATCCTACCTGAATGTCCGAGAGATAGGATTTACCATCTACTTTACCATCTGCTACATGTCCGTCTCGTATGCCGATGGGATCCTCCCATACCTGGATGAGAACCTGGACAAGCAATGGTGCACGACCATCTACTACCTGTTCGTCTCATCTACCGATGGGATACTCCCATACCTGGATGAGAACCTGAACGAGTAGAGGTACCTGTGCAATCATCACACGACCATCTACTACCTGTCCATCTCATCTGCCGATGGGGTTACTCCCATACCTAGCTGAGAACCTGTACCAGCAGAGCCACCTATGTGTAACCCAACCATATACTTCCTGTCCGTCTCATCTGTCGATGGGATTTCTACCATACCTGGCTGAGAACCTGGATGAGTAGAGGCACCTAGGTGAAACATGACCATCTATTGCCTTTCCATCTCATCTATTGATTATATTTATCCCATAGCTGGCTGAGAACCTGGACGAGTAGAGGTACCTGGGTGAAAGTAGGATAAACATCTCTATGTCATCTCTCCCTCCCAAGGAGGGACACGTTCTCTTCCACTCCAAGTATTCCGCGAAAGTATTCAAACTTTATCCTGGGAAGAGGCTCGGTGAGAACATCTGTAGTCTGGTCATCTGTCGGAACATACTGTAACTCAACCGCACCTTTCTGCACCATATCACGATGAAGTGATATTGAATCTCTATATGCTTCGACCTGTCATGGAATGCATGATTCAGTGACATTTGCACACAGATTTGGTTATCACAGTGAATCACGGTTGACTTTGGAATCTGGCCAAACAATCCTGCAAGGATTTTCTGAAGACATACTGCTTCTCGGGCTGCTGTACTAGCAGCCTAATACTCGACCTTTGCAGTACTAAGTGCTATTGAATTCTGCTTCCTGCTGCACCAGGAAATCACTACAGAACCCAAACTGAAGCAACATCTGAAAGTACTCTTCCTATCTGCAGCACATCCGGCCCAATCTGAGTCTGTAAACCCCTACAATCTCAAGTCACACTCTGAAGCATATCTCAGGCCATATCCCACAGTCCCACGCAAGTATCTGAGCACACGTTTTGGAGCAATCCAGTGAATCTGCCTTGGCTCACACATGAACTATCTAAGGGAATTCACAACAAAACATATATATGGTCTGGTGTTCATCAAATACATCAAGGACCCAATCAATTGGCGATACATAGTGGGATCAATCAAATTTGAATCTGAAGCAAAATCCCTCAGCGTCTTCAAATTTTCATCCATTGGAGTGGCCATGGACTTCCAGTCCAACATCTTGAATCTCTTCAGAATATCTATGGTGTATTTTCCTTGACCTAGGAAAATATCCTTTTGCCTCTGCCATACTTCTAATCCCAAGAAGTAATGCATCAATCCAAGATCCTTCATTTCAAACTCAGAGGCAAGTTTCTTCTTACACCATATGATAAGTTTCTCATTTCCAGTGAGAAACATGTCATCAACATAAAGGACCAAAATCAGTGGCTCATCATCCACAACATTGTAGTAAAGGTTGGGGTCTGCATCACTCTTGGCGAATCCCAAACTCACCAGGAATCCGTCTATCTGTCCATACCATCCGTCTATCTGTCCATACCAAGCACGTGGTGCTTTCTTGAGTCCATATAGGGCCTTTTTCAGCCTGCATACGTGAGACTCCTTTCCATGGAAAACAAACCCTTCTGGTTGTTCAATATATACTTCTTCCTCAATAACACCATTGAGAAAGGATGTCTTGACATCCATCGGATGCAAATTCCATCCCATAGCTGAAGCAATAGAAATGATCGATCTGATGGAAGTATATCGAGCCACAGGAGCAAATGTCTCATCATAATTGGCTCCCTCTTTCCGAGAGAACCCTCTGGCAACAAATCTATCCTTGTGTTTTTCAACACTCCCATCTGCTCCATGCTTGATTTTGTATAACCACTTGGAAGTCACTACCGACTTCCCCTCAGGTATCATCACAACCTCCCACACATCATTCTTCATGATGGATTGGTATTCTTCCACCATGGCATCCTCCCAAACTTGGTGTCTAGATGATTCTTCATAAGTGGTAAGTTCTGAGTCAATGATGTGACTCATCAATGCTACAAAACTGGATAGCCTATGAGGTCTTTTAATTTCTTGGAAATTACAATGTGGGGCTTCATGCCCCTCTACATCCTGCAAAGTCTGTTGTGCCCATATAGGCCTCTTCCGGCCTACTGCAATATCTCTGGGAACATCAACTTGATCAACTGGATCAATGAAATGGATGGATTCATCCTCTTCTTCTAAATCCCTTTGAACTGGAGGGGGAAATGATCTCATCTCCTTTGGTTCTAGCATCTCCTCCTCATCGATCTCCATGTCTGACCCTCTTCCTTTACTGATAGCCATTTCTTCTTCAAAGGACATGTCCCTGCTGACTTCAATCTGTCTGAATCCTGGGATGTAGATTCTGTACGCCTTTGAAGATTCATTATATCCCACGGAAGTTCCCTTCTTGCCTGAAGGTTCTAACTTTGTCCTTTTCCCCTTGGGCATATATATGTAGACTGGACAACCAAAGATCCGGAGGTGGCCCACTTCTGGTTTCACTCCTGTGAAAGCTTCTTCCAAAGTCATGTTCTTCACTATCTTACGTGGGCATATGTTTTGTACATATATGACTATTCTCGATGCTTTTTCCCATAAGAACATCGGTAGGCTCTGGTCATGTATCATGGCTTTGAATGCCTCCACAATTGATCTGTTCTTTCTTTCCGCAACCCCATTTTGTTGAGGGTTGTAGGGAACTGTGAGTTCCCTCTTAATTCCCGCTTCCTTGCAGAAATCATTGAATTATGTAGAGGTGTATTCTCCACCATTATCTGATCTCAGAATCTTGATCCTCTTTCCTAAAAAATTCTCGACTTGTGCTTTGAGTTATTTGAATTTAATGAGTACTTCCTCGGATTCCATGGTCTTGAGAAAGTATATCCAAGTCTTCTGTGAGTAGTCATCAATGAATGTTATATAATAATGATATCCTCCCAATGATTCAACCTTCATGGGTCCACACAAGTCAGAGTGTACTAGATCCAAAATTCCTTTAGATATGATCTCACTATCTGGGAAAGATCTCTTAGCATTCTTGCCAAGTGCACATCCTCGACATGTTCCATCATGGTCTACCTGAAGCATTGGTAAACCTGTCACTATATTCTTCAGTGCTAGGGGAGCTCTATAATTTAGGTGAGCTATTCTTCTGTGCCATATATCACCCATACTTGTAGAGTCATGGACTAGGGCTTGAGCTGGTGGGGTGTTCAAGCGGTACAAGCTCTCCTCTCTCACACCAATTACCTTGGCTGTATCCATGCTTGAGTTCTTGTGCCAAGCAAGCACTTTTCCATCTAAAAATGCAACTTTATATCCTTTGTCCTCCAAGGATGAGATGGAGACAAGGTTTCTTTTCATACGAGGTACATAGAGCACATCACTCAAGTGTAGTGTATCACTAGATTCTAGCTGAAGGGAGGTGGCCCCAGATCCCTTCACAATGTAGTTAGCATCATCTTCAAGTACAACACGAAAATGAGAATATTTCTCAACTAATTCTGAAAGATTTTCTTGATAACCTTTCATATGTCTAGAAGCACCACTATCTATGAGCCAAATATCACTAGTGGTGGGAACAGTACCTGATAATGCTGTTATGAAGAAGAATTTTGAACAATCTTCAGTCCTTTGATTCTTGTGAAGGTGGTCTTCTTCGACTTCTGGATCTGGGACCTTCTCATTGAAAAACTGCAAGAGATTATTTTCTTCTGGTAAGAGAAGAACCCTAGGCTTCCAAGAGATGAAGTTGGAAGCCCCTTCCAGATGATCTTCAACCTTCATTCCAATCATCCTGACTGCAGATATGAAGCAGAAACCCTAGCAGGAGCTAGGTCAACAATGAAAGTTGGATTCTTGGAAAACTGTCTCCATAGGGATATGTGCCCTAGCAAGGCGAGTTGAGAAAAGGTGGGGCCGAGCCAAAACTGAGGACGAAGTAGGTAAAAAAATGAAACCCTAATTTCTGCTGCAGCTACAGAATTAGGTCAAAAATGGAAAAGTCTCAGAATTGGATTCTTCATTCACCAAAAGATTCTCCCTCCTTAGAGAAAAATTCCCAAGGCACTTTTCTGCCAAAATGTTGAGTGAAGGCCTTGAAAGATGAAACCCTAGTTCTGGAAATGGCTTCTTCTAGTATCGATCTGAAACCATGTTAGTAATTCCTACAATTATAGCATAATAATTCAATTAAATAAAATCAATAGGATCACTAGAAGAAAGAAAAAACACATAAACAAAGAACACGAGAATTTATCCTGGGAAATCCAATCGGGAGAAAACCCAACAACCTTCATATAGAGATGAATAATTTCGAGAACAGAGTACAATGATGAGAGAGAAAAGATGGAAGTACTTTCCAAGTAGAAACCCCAAAATGTATTCTCCTAGATGCAGGTGCGAATCTCTCTCCAAGTGATGCGAATTTGTGTTGAGTGAATAATGAGGTGAGCTTTCCCTCTATTTATACAAGTGCCAAACTAGATTTTTTTCTCAACAGGGCCGACTGGTCTAACTTGACTAGGCCGACCTGCCTTGGGGGAATATAAAAATGTATTTAATAATTAATTTCTTTACTTGATTTTCTCCCCAAGGTTTACATTGTTCTTTCTAGGGTTTACATGATTAATTACATCAAGTTCAACTCCCTTAGGAGGTACAATCAATTATAATAAAATACAATAAGAATAACTTCTGAAGTTGCATGAATTCCAACACAATAAATATGAAACAACATTCTCACAACCAGGTTTATCAAGTACAGTAATTTCAAATTCTTATAAAAGCAATAACAATCGAGTAATTCAACCACTTATAATAGGTTTGTTCATACGATATTTGATAGCATCATGATCAGTATGAACAAACATAGGATACCCAATTACATAATGGTGAAATTTACTAATGGAAAAAATTACCACCAAAAACTCCTTCTCCATGAAGTTTAATTCAACTATACATGCATAATATTCTTACTTATATAATAAATGACATGCATATATGTTTCTTCCTTATTCCCCAACACTACACCCAAAGAATTATTAGATGAATCAATATGAATATGAAACAATAATTCCCAATTAAGTCCTCTGAGAACATGGGAAGATGCTACTTTGTTTTTTAGCATCTCAAAGGCATGCAACGAGATGACATCCAAGTAAAATCTATAGCCTTAGAAAGGAGAATAAACAATAGATATGCCAGTTTGCTAAAATATTGAATAAATATTTGATAGTATCCAACATGTCCTAGGAAAATCCTAATATCTTTATGCTTTGTAGGGACAGGGATGTTAAATATAATACTGACCTTGGCAGGGTCTACTTGAATTCCTTTTTTATGAGATATGATGGCCTAATACGATTCCTTTGGTCACCATAAAACATTTTTTTGTACTTAAGGATGTGTGGTCCTGTTTACATCATTGGAGTACCTTTTCCAATTTTAATAGGGTTTCATCAAAGTCAATCCCAAATGCTGTAAAATCATCCATGAATACTTCTACACAGTCTAGGAGTAGATATGAAAAGACACTCATAACAACTCTTTGGAAGAGCTGGTGCATTAGAGATCCCAAAAGGAAGGAATCTATATGCAAATGTTCCCTAGGGGAAGGTAAATGTAGTTTTGTCTTAATCCTCGAGGGAAATTTAAATATGATTGTAGCCACTGAATCCATCTAGAAATGGGAAATATTGTTTTCTAGAGAGAGAATCTAAAACATGATCTATGAATGGTAAAGGAAAATGATCCTTTCGGGTAACTTTATTTAAATCTCGGTAATACACACATATACTCCACTTACCCCCCTTCTTTGGGACAATCACAAGAGGAGAAACCCACTCACTATCCGATATAGTGTAGATAAATCCAACAATTAGGAGTTTCTAAAGTTATTCTTTAAGAATCGCCTTAAGTGGAGGGTTCATTTGTCACTTTGGTTGTTGAGCAGGGTAGAACCCATATTGGATATAGATATGGTGGGTGAAAATAGATGGAGCAATCCCTTCCATGTACTTATAGTCCCAAGAAAATGCTAATAAATATTTTTGCAGCCTGTTCAACAATTTTTACTGTTGAGATAATTGTAATTGACTATTAATATTCATAACTTTTCCTGGAAAAACTTCAACAACTTTAACTTTGGAGTTAATGGATTATTCTACAAAATATTCATCCAAATAGTGGTTGAGGCCATTATTAGGGGAGGTCTCTAGGTTTGGTGAGTAAGGGACATTAAAAGTATCCATATTCACACTAGTCCCTTCCTCTTCTAACTTTTCTGTTTGGTCTTGGATCTACACATTAGGAGGGAAAATATTTTGCATGAAATTAGATATCACTCTTTATTCCAAAGGTTATTTTAAGGTTAAGGCCCGATTAATAGTAAGGATTGGATTAACAAGGTATTCATAAAAATAATTTCCATCCTCTGATGGAACCCATAAAGGTTCTTCTGAACCCATAATGGATTTTACAGGTGGATATAGAAGAAGTTTTTTGACTGAGTTTCCTTGGGAATTTGTCATGTTTTTTGATCTACATCCAATATAAGCATCAACGGTTTCTAACCAGGGTCTCGCTAAGATGAGTGGATAACCTCCCAGACTTGATTTGGTATGTAGGATCATAACATTCACAGGGTATTCCCACGTTTGATGTAACTATGATGTCCTCCAAAACTCCTTCAGGCTTAACTGTTGACCTATTAGCCATTTGCAACATCGTGGGAGTTTGTATTAATAAACTTTGCAGTTGCAAGCCCTCCATAATTTCTTTTGTCATTACATTGATGACTACCCCAAGATCAATCAAAGTATTTGGAATGGGAACTCTGCCATTGTGAACTTTTACTACATGACTCCCTGGATCAGAGTATTTTGGATTTACCACTTGTTCTAACATAAGATCAGGCAATTGTCCTACTACATGGATTGTTGAAAGATATTGCTTCTTGCTTCTAGGTTTTCTTATACACAAATCCACGATGGATTTACTATAGATAGGCACATCCTTGATAGTGTGAATCAAAGGGATTTTTACATATAATTTTTTCAATTCACCCATGATATCAAATGCTGGATGAGTTTGAGGTTTAGCCTGGTTAAGTATTTCAGGGAAAGGTGGAGTGTTGTTAGGAATTCCATGGGAATTCAATTTAGTTCCCTCATGACTAAGGGATGTTGGCTGTTGTTGTTCATTCTCCTTCTCAAGTTTCTGATTTGGCTTACTAACATCACTTACCACAGGTGGTTGTGTTTTATCTAAAACTCTTCCTGATATCAAGTGTGTAGATTAACAATCCAACAAGGAAACAAAGTATGTTTGACCGTCTCCAACTCCAATTGTAGAAGCTTGTTGATTTGGTTGGGCTGCTCTATTGTTATGGTTTGGGTTTGGATGAGCCGCGCAATTAAGTTTGCCTGATTGGTTGTTGTGTCACATTTTTAGAGGGAGGAATTAGAAAACCTTGTTGTTGCTGAAATGACCAATTCTGTTGTGGTTTAAAAGCTAGTTGCTGATTAGAAATTTGGGTCCCTTGATTCATGAATGGTTGCTACATATAGGGATTAGGGTTTTTCTAGAGTGTGGAAACATACCAAGGAGAAGGGATATAGTTCATACCTGGAAACTATGAATGTGACTAACCAAACTTTCGTTAATTGATGAAGTATATTTGTTCGACATTTTGATCTGCACCTTGGTAGACAACCTTCAATCCTGGCAATTGTGTACAACTTCTTGTGTCATGATTCTCGATACAGATGTTGTAGACTTTTACAATGGCACGTGGAAATTCATTCCAAGCATTTTTCTTAGTACATTTTGAGCAAAATATTGCTAAATATTTTTCTGCATCTTCTCGTTTCTTTCTTGATTGAAGGGTATCCAATTGCATAAATAATCAATTCAATATGTATGTATTCATATCGTCTTTTAGGTTTTCAATCTCTCTTTTGATAATCCCTCTTTTAGTCTTCAATGATGTAATATCCTTGGTAATATTCGACCAAGATATTAACTCCAATTTATTTTTTTTAACCAAAATTACTAGTGATTTTTCTTGACAATTTTCTGAGCAGAGTGGGTAGTTAGTGACGAGGACCAAGGATCAAGGTGAGTTTGGTAGGCTGAAATTTTAATTCTGGAAAATATATGGCATTAGGTGCAGCAGCAGGTCTAAAGGTCAGAACAGATGTGTCCTTTGCACTATGTACCATAACCATTCACTTTTCAGCAATAGTGATGCACTGTTTCCTACTTTGAGGTTCCCTGGGCAGCTGACATATGCAAACTAGACAGATAGGGAGATACTGGGGTAGAGGGAAGAGATATTATTAGTCATATAAGGTATAGGAATATGATTGATAAGATTTGGGGAGGTTTGGGAAGTATTGGATGACAGAGGCTCAACCAGGATTGTGGAGCTACGAAATTTGCTAGCTTCCCAAACGCAAGGGAAAGGCTTCCAAATTCTGGTTTTGTAGGCTGATATGGTTAATATATCAAGTTATTGACCTACTGCAAAATACGGGAGGTCAAATGGGTGCTCATATTGCATTTTACAAGGAAATCACTAAAACTAGTCTAGGAAAACCATCCAAAGAGCTAGTCTTGCCTTTTAACTGAAAAAATGACTTTAATGAATTAAAATATCTGTACTGAAATATTATGCAGCTCTGATATACTCATATGAACAGTGACACCTTGATTTTATCATAACAAAACCATCATTTTATTCCAGTGGATTTCTTCTCTAAACAATTTTCCTTACATGCTAGAAATTACAGTACATTGGATGGAGAACATGAAAAGAGAAGAGATTTGTTACAGGGGATCTGTTTTGATGTAGTGATCAGACTCTCTGCAGATCAGAGGACTGATTTGGCTGAAACCACTGCTGCAAAACTTAACTGCTGCACCCTCCTTCAACTGATTGTCTCCACCAGTGGAAACACCTCTAGATTTGGCTGAACAACTGGAGAAATGAGAGAGGAATGAGAGATCAGGTATGAAGTCGACCTATGAACATGGAAGCCTCTGATAACTGCTGATAATAACTTCTGGAACTCACTGGAAGTCCTGGGCACTCTCCTCCTTAGCTATCTTCATATGTTGGTGAACCTTCTCCAAAACTAGCTAGTAAACTGCTGCTCTGGTAATCTCCTCTCCAAACTGGAACTGAATCTTCAATGGTGACCTGAACTGAATATCAATGGCTTCAATACTAAATAATGGACCTGAATAACACTCACATGGACTTGGGGCACATCACCCAAGAAAATTAGCTGAGGCAGATCACTCAATTGGAGGGCTTAGAGCTCTCATGCAAAATTCTAACAATGATCAAAAGTGAGAGATGGAGTTAGAAACATTGTTAAATAGAAGAGATGAATTCTTCCTCAAGCTAGCCACACGTGTGGGTGAAGGAGGGCGTATTCCTTGATAGGAATGGAAACTTCTTACTAGAAAAACTTGCCTTCTTTTGTCTTCCTCCACTCAGATTAGCAAGTGCGCCTAGGTTAGCTTTTTTGGATTGTTGCTATTCTTTTCTGACTACTTTTCTTGCTTTCTCCACTTGATTTACTTTCTACTTTCCTGCTTTTGTCTGATTTTGCCAGCTTTTGTTAGTTTCTATTAAAATCACTTTAAACATTAGAGAATTTATAAAAAAATTATAAAAAAAATTATAGTTTCTTTTTAAAATGAAACAAAGATTAAAAAAAAAAGAAAATACTATTTTTTTTTTAAATTTAAACATTTAAAAAAAATTTGAAAAAAAATTAAACAATTTCTTTTTAAAATATAAAAAAAATTGTAAAGGAAAATTTGGAAAAAAAAAAAAAAACGAAAGAATCCAAAATAACAAAAATTCAAAATTAACTTAATTAAAAACAAAAATAAAAAATAAAAATATTTTTTTTAACAAATTGAATAATTAAATAAAAAACAAAAAAGTAAAAAAACCCTTCCCTCTGCCTTCCCCTTCTTCTCCCACCTTCGCTCCCCTTCCCTCTCCCCCTCCCCCTCCCCAACCCCCTTCTTCCCCCACCTCCTCTCCCCTTCCCTCTCCCCCTCCCCCTCCCTGAACTCCTTCCCTCTCCCTCTCCCTCCCCCTCCCCGCACCCCTCTCCCCCTCCCTCCCCCTCCTTCCCCCCCTCATGCCAAGCAGTGTGATTCTCAGAATTGTGCTTCCGGCTCTCGGGTGGTGTCGCCGCTTGAAAATCAGTTGTGTGATTTTGAGAATCGTGTCGCTCGGCGTGAGGGCGCTAGGGAAGGGGGGTGGGAAGGGTGAGTGGGAGGGAAGGGTGGGCGGGGGGAGGGGTAGGGGGGAGGGAAGGGGGTGGGAAGGGTGAGTGGGAGGGAAGGGTGGGCAGGGGGAGGGGTAGGGGGGAGGGAAGGGGAGTAGAGGTGGGGGGTGGAGAGGGAGGGGGTGGGAATAGGGGTGGGGAGGGGGAGAGTGAGGGGGTTGGGGGAGGGAAGGTGGGGCAGGGTGGGGGAGGGAAGGTGGGGCAGGGTGGGGGAGGGAGGTGGGGCAAGGAGGGTAGGGGGGAGGGAAGGGGGTCAAGGAGGGTAGGGGGGAAGGGAGGGAGGTGGGGTGAGGTGGGGGAGGGAAGGGTTTTTTGGTTTTGTTTTGTTTTTTTTTTTAAATTTTTAAATATGTTAAATTTTTTTATTTTTTTGGATTTTTTTTTAAATTTTCTTTTTGAAATTTAAAAAAAATTATAGTTTTATAATTATTTAAACACACACACACACACACACACACACACACACACACATATATATATTTAAATGTGAAATTTTTGTAAACATTTGTATTTTTTTAAATTGTTTTACGTTTTGTTTCATTTTTAAAAATTTTTATACATTTTTTGCTTTTAAAAAAATGTCTATAATTTTTTTAATAGATTTTTTTTAAAGTTGTAATTTAATTTTGATTTTTTTTTATTCTGTTTTTTTGAATATATATATATATATATATATATATATATATATATATATATATATATATATATATATATATTTTATAAATTGTGAAATTTCATCATTTTCATCATTTTAAATTTTTTTTTTTTAACTATTTTAAAAAAATTAACCTCAAATAAAAATGATAGTTATTCTAGGAGCTCCACTTTTCAATCTAAGGATTGATTTAGGGTTTCCATTACAACGACACCAACCGTGGTTACCAAAAATTTGCAATTTGTAGCCTCCCCCAAAAGGGGTGATACTGGTATCACCACTTTTGAAAATGGAGGCAAAAACAACTATTGAATGTGACCTCCAAAAGAACGAGAACTCATGCCAATTCTTGGTTTATAGTATATTGCATTTCAATGGTTCTAATCATTCCTCCCTTATGCCTCTCAGAAGTACTAATTTCAATGATTCCGGGCTCAAATCACAATTAGGAGAATTTTTATAAGTAAATTGAAAGAACTCAACATAGTCTTCTAGTGATTCATCAACCCTTTGAGTCATACCGAAAATTTAATCTATTGTACCTTGAGCCTTACATTAGTCACGGTACATTTTTAAAAATGTTTCCTTCATTTGATCCTATGTATGTATACTTCCTCCTTCTAGATCCATGAACCATTTTAATGTTGCATCCTTCAAAGTTGAAGGAAATAATCACAAATTTTGAGCATTCGACTTATACTCATAAGTTTGGCACAATACTTCAAATTCAAACATAAATGTATCTGGATACTCCGTGAAAATTCCATAGAAGTATGGAAGAACCGATGGTTTAATATTTTTCATCTTCGCTTCCTCATCAATTTCCCTAATGGGAAATTCATAGATTGGCCCCTTCCTTCCTCGTTCATTTTCTAGTCCCACATGCTCATCTTCCATGATGGGTATGGAATCCAAACTTCCAAAAAACAAAAAATCAATAAGAGTTTCATGTTCAAGATTAACCTCAAGCTCATGTTTTATTCCGACTGTCACTTGATGTCCAAGTCCAAAAATAATTTCTTTAGAAATTTGTCTTGCTATCCCAAGATTTCCTCCCTTGTTTGTGTAAGTTTTAAACCCGTGTAGAGAAGTAAAGCATACATAATATTTTAAGTAAAACATAGATTACACCACAACATTCACACATAATACACAGAGATTTACCCTGGAAACGCTTGACCTGGAAAAACCAACAAACCTTGGAGCCACCGCTCCTGTTTTTCTCATTATCATTATGAATCACTCACAATACAATATAGGTATTTTGCAGCATCCAATACCCTAATTCGCTAACCCATATTATAAAATAGACCCCAATCCCTTAACCAAAATTAAATTACATATTTTAGAAAATTCCCCAAAATAGTCGAAAATAACCCCAAAAAATTTGCGTTCTCCGTGCTTGCGGGAACGGAAATGGCCAAACCTTGGAGCCATCGCTCCTATTTTTCTCATTATCATTATGAATCACTCACAATACAATATAGGTATTTTGAAACATCCAATACCCTAATCCGTTAACCCAAATTAGAAAATAGACCCCAATCCCTTAACCGAGATTAAATTACACATTTTTAGAAAATTCCCCCAAATAGCCGAAAATAGCCCCAAAAAATTTGGCGTTCGCTACGCTCGCGGGAAAGGAAATGGCCTAACAACCATTTTTGTCATCTTCTTCACAGAAGGGGGAGGGCGTTGGCACGCCCTCCCCTCTTACCCCCCTGAGCCAACATTATTGACCACTGCACGGTCAAATGCACACCCTGACCAACATACACATGCAAAGAATATAACATATACTCAACAATTTGTTCCTTCTTTTTAGGTGTATGTGTGTTTTTAGGAAGATACCTTCCATAGTTGTCTCTTGTTCTCCTCATGCATACTGATCAAATTTTTTAAGGATAACTTTGTAAATAGAGGACAAGATTGAGTATCCGATTTCAATCGTGCACTCTACAATGCTTTAAAAATTCAGGCTCCTATGTAAGAAGATTATTCAGCAATTGGTGTTTTCTCTAGTAACACTGCCAAAAAGTGAGTCTTTGGTAATACTTGGGATTGATTTCATTGATTCCATATCTTACTTTAATTGTCACTCCATGGTTGTAGAATTTTAACAAATGCCAACACTATAGATGCAATCTTGAAGATGTTAATCTTGCTAGGCTGTTATTTACTATTGCTAATTGTTTTGGGGGGTTTTCTTCTCATTCTTGTTCTATTCTTATGCTAATGAAATTCTATGTAACAATTGTAAGGAAAATCTAACTCTAAAAAGTATTTCTACTCCAACTGAACTAATTCAACCGCATGCATTGCTACAATTCTTGACATACATAATTAAAACACAACTAGATACACATTGAATTATGAAAGTAAATTGCATAAAGGAACCTAATCCTACTAATCATTGCCTAGTTGAATGCATTGCTACGATACCTGGCACATATGTCTATTTTTAGTAGGTCACACTTTAATGGCATAACCGAATTTAGAACATGAAATGCAAAAATAAATTGCAGGAATAAATCGCAGAAATAGACTGTTGAAATAAATCCATTAACACACTCAACCACACTGTATAAAATGGATAATTAAAACATTAACAAATAGAAAATGACTGTAACAAAATGGTCTATTACTAATGATTAAGTCTAGAACGATTAGGATCAGTCCAGTAATAGAACAGAGTGGGCCTTTACTCTACGATGTGTTGGACGATCCTTTAACTTAATAACACACAAATAAAACCAGTAATTGCTTAACACCATATTGCATTCAAAGAGTAAAATAACTGTAGGCCTTCTCAGGCCCCCGGTCTGTTTATTTATACCAATATTTCATCGGATCTATTCTCCATTGTAGGAAAAAAATACCGATTGCAATTATCCTGAAAAAGAGGAAGAAAATGTGGGACACATGTCCCTACAAACTAACAGTAATGTATTCATTGTAATCAACCAAAGCTATGATTCATTTATAAAAACTTACACCTCTCATACTGCGCATTGCATAAATCATTACTCCTATGCTGCTCCCGTGGCATTCTTAAATATACTTTAGCGTCCTTTTTGCCAACGACTTTAACAAAATTCAACAACATAATATATCTCTTGGGCCATTGATCGTTGATGCTATTGAGAAACTCTTCAACATTCGTTCAAGTGTTATCATGTGAATAGATTCTCCTTCGAAATCATGTAGAAGACAAACTAATAGTTACAAACACATAATCATACATTTTCATTCCCTCTTTAAGCAAAAATCATTTACTTAACATAAAATCTCAATCATGAATATGCAATGCCCTAAGAAAAATAAACATGGAAAAATTGGATAAACTATATGCAATAAAATGTTTTGATGAGATAATAAAAGGAATATAATTATGGAAAAATGGATGATTTACTTAACATAAAATCTCAATCATGAATATGCAATGCCCTAAGAAAGATAAACATGGAAAAATTGGATAAACTATATGCAATAAAATGTTTTGATGAGATAATAAAAGGAATATAATTATGGAAAAATGGATGGGCAAAAAGGGAACAATTACCGTTCCTATCACATGACACAAAGCGAATATAACAATGAGACTATAGTATGTGCCTAGCTTAAAAATGCAAGGGTTTACCAATTCTATTGTCCACTATTGAATGCAAGAGGATGACCACAATTCAATCACTTGAATATATGCCACAATGCCATATAATTAATGTATTGTTAAGTGGACACTAGCCATTGAATTCCGCTCCTAAGGTTTATATTGCTTTTACCAAGAACATTGGTATGTTTGGATAATAAACCCTTTTATATCAAATAAACGTTATATTAATTATTTGCAATGGTGGACCAACTCATATATCTTTCACATTGCACTTAGGTATGAGAATATGCATTGATATATATAATCACTTTATTGGCTTATTAACCATGGTTTGCCTTGTTGCATGTAAAACAAATCTAAATAAACTAAAACCACGATATGAAAGGAAAACAAGTCACATAAGCGTCATAGAAACATCCATACCATTGCATTCATATACTTTCAAAATATGCCCTTCGAATCCTGTAATGAACAAATGAACAACAATGCCATATATAATCAATACTATGCATAACCATCACAATAAGAGGACTAGTGATGATTTGTTAATTCACATTCACATGCCAAACAACCCACATATCATTTCCAACAACATAAACAATCATAAATTAGAGGAGAAAATACTAACATATAAAATTAAATATGAGAAAATTTTAGAGGCTAAATTTCACAATGAGTTTTTATGTTTTTTTTTCTTCCAAAAAGTAAGTCATAATTTTTTCTTTTTAAATGATTCAAATTCTATAGGATAAAATTATTTTACTCTAAAAATCATCAAAATCTTCTAGAAACTATATAAAATCCTTTGAAGTTTGAATATTTTTACAAAAATATCACCAAACATTTTATGGTTGGAATTTTAAGAATGAGTAAGACTCACCAATATTTCTACTCTTTCAAATAAGTATTCATCCTTAATATTTTTTGAATTAAAACATCATGAAATGATCATGGTTTACCATTGTAAGAAATACTTATCTTCTATAAAGGCATTCTTTTAAGATGAATACCCTCAAGTAGTCATATACCGACTTTCGTAGTTAGTCGAACCGCCTAGTCCTTATAAAAGTCCCACAATTTTTACATCGATGATACCTTTTGTTCCAAGGCCTATGAAGTTATTATATACATAATAAATTATGATCCAAGTGGATATTAGTGGACACCCATCCGTTCCAATAACTTAGAATGGTTTCACATCTTTACAATTCTACTACAATTGTTTTAGGCCCCAAACATTCAACACATTTTTTAGGAATTTTGCTTGCATTTCTAGTAGTTGAGATAGATCATGCAACCTTTTATTTGTTCCTTTCAAACACACATAACATGGATTAATCTTTGTAATGTTTTTTTTTTGTAAGCTAGTACCCACGGGGATTTGAACTTGTGACCTTCCATTTACCACTTCTCATCTCATCTACTCATTACCAATTGCTCTACCCCCTGTGGGAAATCTTTGTAATGGTTTAATAAACAACCTAAATAGATTTTGTATGCAAAAGTTGCAACCTCAAGAAGTTGACATATTAATTAGCCTCCTCAAGGCCCACATTTATTTTTCCAAATGATGTCCTAGGGTCAGGATTTTGATATTTATGTTTTTTCCCTCTCATGGATTCATACTTTATGTTAGAAAGGATGTATTGGCATCTTGTAATGTCTTCTTGCAAATGAGAATAGGTGACACATCTCTCTTAAGAGATAAGCTACCACTATTCTAGCTAGTTTGTATTGATTTAAATTTTGCAATCTTTTTATATTCCATTAATTGATAGAATTTGAGTTTCAATATATTACTATGCCTTCTACAATATCTCAGTGTGTTTTCATTTATATTTTTCCTTCATTTCCTTCTCTACATAATCCAAATTAGTGGTATCAAAGCAATTTGCTCTTTATTGTTTCTCTTTGCATGCCCTTGACAAGGTTAGGGTAAATGGATTTGGATCTCGATCTAACTAATATTGGGGAGGACCAGTCTCGTAGGCCTAAGTGGCCTTCCATGGAAGGACAAAAGACAAAGGATAGAGTAAGATATCCTATTTATTTATTTCTTGAGGAATCCCTCATGCAATAAAAGAATGAAATGATGGACAATTTCACCCAGATCCTTTGATGACAACCAACGATGATAGATGCATCTCTGATAAGCAATAGTTTTGGAAGTGAAACACCCTTCAAGGTAAAATTTAACTTTGAAATTCCTTTATTTGAAGGCCAAATAGTTTTAGATCATTTAAAGAAATGCTTAACTTTCTTAGAGGGTTATTGCCATGTTCAAAATTTGTCCTTAAGTCCCTGAATATCCTCAAATAAAAAATTGGTGGGATATTAATTGGGAGATACATGTCGAAGATGGGTTTGTAACATTTAGGGAATAACCCACTTGGGTGGATTTTGTTGATACCCTAAAAATGAATCATACCATATTGGAAACTATGATGACCAGTACATGAGATGGAAAACTTGCACAAAATATAACAATATATTCCATACTTTGTTGTTAGAGATAGGTATTGGAAAATTTAAATGGCATGTGGTTTCAAAGCACCATTGTGGCCTTTGAAGGTACATCCAAATAGATATGGTTTTCTTGGAAATATCCTCACTGGGATTTGATTATCAATATGATGTCAAAATCAAACAAAAAATCATGTAGAAGAATAAGTAGGACTTTGGGTCTACAAATTTTCCACAATAGAAGCATGGTAAAGGTGACCCTAACTTGCAGAACAAAGTACAGTTCAAGGATGAAAAAACTTAAGATAATTAGTCCAATATACATACAAATAAGGGTAATGGGAACTCGAAGGACATTGGCAAGTGGTGTGAGTTACACAAAATCCCTCGACACAACACTAATAAATGTTACTCAAAGTAATCATTGCTAGTTGAGTTGAAATCCTTAAGGTTAGAGTTTGGATTAGAATATGATTTATCTATAGTTAAGAGAAGTGAATCATCAATGAAAACCAAGTGCTACCATCACTACAACAAATATCCAACCAGAAGAGCCAGAGGTTCCTAAGAAAGGTGAGTGCGTCTTCCACTCATAGATGTGGGTAAAAGGGACACTGATACATTTAATTGTTGACAGTGATAGCCATACAAACTTTATCTTAACAAAGGTCATCAATATATTTTAGTTGTCGACAATGGAACATCCCTATCCATACACCATCAATTGGTTGTTCTAGGTATGAGGCATTCACATCAGTCAACAAGGTCACCTACCCTATGACATTAAGCCCTTCAAATATGAGGTACTATGTGATGTTTCCTCACTTGAAGTTTGTGATTTTTTTTAGGACAACCTTATATGTGGAATCATTTGATGTTTATAAGTATGTTCCATTTAGTGTCATTATTACTTTGGAAGGTAAAATCTATAGGGTATCATAAGTAGTTTCAATTATCATAGTCTCCTTGATCTTAGAGAAGTTGTGTAGGAAGGTAATATCTCATATTGAGAGATTTTTACTCTTCATGAGTTGGCCATAAGTTGAATGAAATATCATGATGACCACCATGGTCTCTACATGGTGTCTCTCTACACAACATAAGAAAGTGGACAAGATAGTGGAAGAATACAAAGATATATTTTATTCACATGTAGTAGTGCCTGTGTTAGGAAATAAAATAACATAATGCATATAATAAGCAAGCACACACAATGAAGAAGAAATTTTTTACCGTGAAAAACCAAAATTGGTAAATCCACCACCAATAGATCTCTGACCACTTCAGCCAAGGCATGGTCGGTTTGGCCATCAGTTGCCACTCAAGGCAATTTACAATGGAGTCACTCAAGCCCTTAAGTAGGCTTCATCACATGCAATACCCATTAGATTCAATTTGGGGTCTAAAATGGGCCTCATAAGGAAAAGATCCATATATGAGTTGGAATTCAAGAACCAATAGAAATTCAAGAAAACGAGTCAACAATAATTGTTGAGTTGGCATATTTGTCATAAAAAACTACTTTTTAAAATTTGTAGATTCAACTTATCTCCCTATGGTTTTACTCAATTTTTGAGCGGGAGTACTCGTTGGATGCATAATGGAATTCTGCATCCAACGAGTGCTCCCAATTGAAATTTGAGTAAAACCACATGGAGATAAGTTGAAAATACAAAACAATCGTTATTTTATATTTTTATCTATAATTCATAACTCTTAATTTTAACTATTATTTTATTATTTTCCTTAGAAGGCCCATTTTAGACCTCAAAATGACTCTAATGATGGAAAAATACCATGGGACACCCAAAACCATGGGCCCATAAACCACCGACGATAAACCCATCTTTGACTCTTTTACTGAGTCAAGTTTAGTCTAACATTCCCCCCTTTAAACTTGACTTGGGGTAATCACCAATTCTCGTCAAAGTTCCAACTGGGTATCCAAGAATACAATATGCCCTCTTCTTCAGTCTACCTAAACCTACCTCTAGAATTTTCATAGGTACTGACTCACCAAGCTGGAGGACACATGCCTAACCATGTCTTATAGCCATATGCCCATTTACATTGTGGTCAAATTCCAACTCCTTAAAAAAATATTTTTAGTGAAACGATTACTTCTTCATCTGCATCTTCCATGTGCTCATCCTCAATTTTTATCATGTCTTTCTAGTTGTAATTTAGCATGGTTCACATTCCCATGAACCATCACTTTAACTTGTGAGCATTACGACGTTCATTTAGTTTTCCATTGACCAATGTGTGAGTAGCCTGGGTTCAATACAAGTAATCATACCTTCAAGACATTTACATTTTCCTTCAACCTCACTCTAATAACAATTGTTAGGAATTAATAATGCAAAAAAACATGTAATAATCAAGAACACACAATGAAGAAGAATATTTTTAATGTGGAAACCCAAAAAAGGAAAACCACAATCGATATATCTATTACCCTTGACCACTCTATCCAAGGAATGGCCAATGTCGACCATCACTGGCCACTCACAAGCAATTTACAATGGATTCACTCAATCCCCTAAGTGTCCATATATGCAATTAACACCATAAGAGAAATATATTCCCATTAAAATAGTGGTGGTGTCTAAAGACACCATTACAACACTTAAGCACACTGAGCAAGATCCATAAGAGCACATTGATCCTATGATAGATGGATCCATAAGGACCATCTATAAATAGGTTTCAATAGGGGCCCAAACCAAAAACAATTGGACCATGTCAGTTATAACCATCCATAAAAAGTAGATCTAAGATCCTAAAGGTGGACATAATCCGAGAAGGTGAGGTTACTAGCAGACCATAGGTTCTAACACCCCCCGTAAAATCTGCTTGGAGGAAAGAACAAATTACACAACATTCCCCCTCTTAATTTGATCTGAACTGCAAACATTGATAAACCTTGGTACAATATTAATACTCCTCGAAGAAGTCTGAAACATTGTCACCCCTGTCATAAAAATAATCAAATGGAATCATCCAATTCATCAAACAGTTTTCCACACTTCTATTTAAACAGTCCTAGTCGAGCAATTGACTAGACAAAAAAACAACACAATCCAGTCGAGAAATCGACTAGCCAAGGGTGTAATAAATATATGCATCCTATATCTAGCAATACATTCTATGTCCATCTATGAAATAGGTACTAACAACAATACTCAATTTTATCTCCAAACAAACAATGAGAAACTCAGTCGAACATACTTCAGCCAGTATCAACAAGTTCAGTTAATTCAACAAGAAATAATCGATTCAACAATAGTTGGGTTTACAAAACAAATAAATTCAATTTACTTCAATTTATCCCCCCCTTAAACACAACTTAGTAGTATAATTAATAGAAAACACAACAATATTAATCGAGACTTGGTCAACAAAAAATACAGTCGAAACATTGATCAACGATCACCATTGGTCGAAGAACATTCAAGTTGATACTCCAATCTACTGTCATCTCTAGTTGAATTTCAGCCAACCATTCTCAATTCAATCCATATCTCAGTTGATGAGCAGTCCAATTGATATTCCAATCAACAAGTCTCAATTGACCATTCAAAACCATCAAACGGTAAGCAAGAGGAGAAATGTACAATAGTATAGTCAAATATATGCATTTGTATGAATTCCTCAAGCATCCGTTCAAAGTATTACATGACCACTCATCAATCCCACCATAGTCTATCCAATTAGTTGGCACTAATCCATGATTTTGTCTTTCACATCTTTGCTGCAAAATTCCGAAAACATAGTTTCCACCTTTCCAATAATTCTGATTCCTATAAAAAATCCTCCGATTCTTCTAATGAGGATCTCGAATGATGTATATTTTTGTTCTAATGAAACAAGGGACACAGTATTAGGATCTGGTTCACCGATAGGAATAGAACAACCATCTACATTAACAACAATGTTATTTGCAACAACATTCTCAAGTTTTGGTTTATCAATATTTTCGACATTGTCAATAGCAAGTTGCCTTTCCAACAAATTAGTTTGAACACCTCCAACAACAAACAACACCCTTCTAGTGTTAGCAAAACTAGGTGTAGTATAATCATATCCAAGACTTTCTTTTGATGACTTCATTTTGGGGATAATAGGAGAAACAATACCTTGTCCATTCTTCCCAATTCCTCCTCCAGTATATCTCATCTTTCTCAACAGTTGGGATCCTATACCTGTAGTGTGTTTCTAAAATATAGGAGAAATAACATCAATAGTCAACAAATCATGAGATGAAATAACAATATGATTAACATCTTTCTTACAGTCATCTAGTTCACAAACAACTAGGCTACAAGTAATATTATGAAAGGTAAAAGAAGAAATAGGTGATCCTGGAAGCTCAACAACATAAAAAAATTCTTCTTGATTTTCTGCAATCGGCTGACCTCCACTTCAATACACTGCTTGCGATCCTACAAATCCTTAACAGTATCATATTTCTCCATCAGTATATCAACAAGGCATCATAATATTTCTTCAAAGATTGAAATTCATCAAACAAGTAATTATTATCTTCTTAAAGAGGAGCAGTTTCTTTAAGAATCTCATTAATAGAGGCTTGCAAATGGGCAACCTCATTAGCTAGTTGGGCATTATCTTCTTCTAGTCTACAAATTTTCTCATTCAAGACATCATTTCTTTATGAGAGGGGGATTTAACCTCTACTTCCAAATCATCAATGAAATTTGTCTTGTCTCCAAATTCATCTACAAGATTTTCGAAAATATTTTCCATGTTGTTCTCTAGGGAAACAATCCTCCTAGATTTTTGATCCATTCTTTGCAAAATAGTAGTATGGAAAAGAGTAGCTTCATTCTCAAGAAAGGGATGAGCAACCTTCAACTGTTCCTTCAATTTTCGATTCTCTATATGAAATTGAGAAATACCAGTCTTCAAGTCTTGTACCTCGTCATGAAGCCAATCATGGGATTCCTACAAGGAAACAACCTTCTTCTCATGAATCTCTTGCAATTCCTGTAATGCCAAAGATTCATCTTCATCTAGCATACCCATATTTAATTTGCTTTTAAATCATAGTCAATTCAAGTCGACTATATTCTCATTTACCAATCTTCAATAATGAATTTACAATGCAATAGTAAATAATGACAGATTGTTTCCAAACTATAAAAAAATAACACCATGATAGTTATATGCTGGTCGAATTCAAAATTGACCCAATCAAACAAATCACCAGTCGATTATACCAAGTCAAACATCAAGTTTTTTTCTTCCAAGCGACCTAAGTCACACAATTAGACAATATTGATTGACCACCAAAGGAACTTTGACTGACCACTCGTCAATTCAAGTTGACTTTATTCAATCTTCATAGGTTCAACAAAACAGAACAATTTTAAAGATACTTACCAATGGGAAGGAGAACCAATAATACTCTAGGCAGCAAATCGATCATGTGCCCAAGTCGATGGAAAAACAAGTGTTGGTCGATGGAATCAATACTATCTCAATTCAGAGGTGTACAAAGGTCGATTACTCCAACACAGGTGTCCATTTGAAAAGACTTCTAGTCAGATCACCTAGTTGACCATTTCAGTTCACACAAATCGCTAGTCAATCATTCACCCAAAGTGGAATTTAAGCTCTAGTCTATCAGATTCTAGTCAACAGTTTCAAGCAACACATACAAAAATTCCAAGTTTCAACCAAATATATTGGTCAGATCTTCCAACGAGGGGTATTTTTGTCAACAAGTCAACTATCCCCGACTACTAGTCAATGCACAAAAGGAAACTCTATCGGAGCAGTCAACTATCACACATGTTCTCACAGTCAAAAGTGTCACAATCAAACATCTGTCAATAGGTTGACTACCTTGACTACATCGAATTCCAGTCAAGAGGAAGGGAATTCAAATATCTAGTCTAAGAGAAAACAACCCAGTCACAAACATGACACAAGTCGAACAAATGATGTGAAGAGATCTTTAATAAAGGTACAAGTCAACTAATATGTTTAATCATATCAACAATACGTTCTGACCAACCTTAGATAAAATGCAAGTCAACCAAGAAAGAGTTGAAAGAGAATTTGGTGGATTCTCAAACCAACTCTAGTTGGTGGTTACATGCGGCTATCCATGGTATGCTCCAAATATGGGTTCTACTAGTCAACGTTCAACCAATGTATCAATCCCATATCGGTTCAATAATCCCATATTCAATGCAACACACCCATGTATGACCTAGATCAATAAATCAATTGCTCATCCTCTTCTCACATTCTTTTCTTCAAACCTTAATCACGAACCATCAAGCTCTGATACCTTGTTGGGATAGGCAATGAACAACATAAGATAAAAATATTTCCAGCAAAGCAGTGGTGGACCTGTCTAAAGACACCGTTACAACACTTAAGAACACTTAGCAAGCTCCACAAGAGAACACTGATCCGATGATAGAATGATCCATAAGGACCATCTGTAAATAGGTTTGGATAGGGCCCAAACTAACAACAATTGGATTAGGTTGGTTATAACCGTCCATAAAAAGTGGATCTAAGATTCTAAAGTGGACATAAGCCGACAAGGTGAGGTTACTAGCGGACCATAGGTTCCAACATTAAGTAGGATTCATCAAATGCAATACCACGATAAAATACCATGGGACACCCAAAACCATGGGCCCATAAACCACTAATGGTAAACCCATCTTTAAGTCTTTTACTGAGTCAAATTTAACCTAACAACCTATATACTTCCACGTCAAGCATTCAATAGACTTACATATTGCTCCTCTACTTAATGGATCAATATAGAGATGCTCCTTTATGGGGAATGAATAAAATCAAACACAAGATTTAAGAGCTCATTCAAAATAGCCACATTCAAACAAAATCCTCATCTTGTAAGAGCTCAATTGTGGTGGTTCAAAAGAAGGAAGGGACGTGGAAACATTGTATTGATTACATAACTTTGAACAAAGCCAAAGTCAAAAACTAATATCCAATTCTTTGGATTGACAATCTTATTGAACAACTCATGGGTGCCATATTTTTCAATAATATTGATATGAAGTTAAGCTACCACCGAGTACCAATTGAGCAAACTAATGTGTGTAATACCATCTCCAAGTCTAAAGAAGACCTTTTCAAGTGGTTGGGTTTTCCTTTTGGCTTGAATAATTCTCTAGAAACATTCACAACAATGATGAATGATATTTTATGGCCATTCACAAATTATTTTATGGTCATATATTTGGATGATATCCTTATCTTCAACACAACTTAGGTAGAACATTTGTAGCACATTCAACTGTTGTTGAACACCCTATGGTAGCACACGTTATATTCCCATATGGAGAAATGCTTATTTGACATGTGGAGAAGAAAGTATCTTGGATACATCATGGATGAACATGGTGTGCATGTGGATTCGACCAATATTTAAGTCATTTGTGTCAATGACTAACCTCGATGACTCTAGTAGAGATCTGTAATTTTTTAGGCCTTGTCAACTTATATCATAGGTTCATTCCAATTTGGATTAAAAAAAACCTTAGATAAAACCAATTGGCTTTGTCGAAGGCCTTGGAAATATCGAATTTTAGGAGAACTGCAGAGATCTTTAAACTTTTTAAGGAGTGTAGTCCTTCTTGAGCTGCTGTGACTGCATCGTGGATTTACATGTTTTGCATAAATCCAAATTGTTCATTCGATATTATACCTAAAAAAATCCCCTTAAGACTATTAGAAATGGTTTTAGATATGAGTTTATAGATTAGGTTACATGGAGTGATAGGGATAAAGTCATCAAAAGAAACAACATCTTGTTTTTTCGGAATGAGAGTTGTGAAGGTAGTGTTCAGAGCTCCATAGAATTTTCCCACTCTTTTGGACTCTTGAACCACTTTAAGCAAATCCTCCTTTATTAAGTCAAATAAATAAAAGTAAAATTTGACTATAAGCCAATTTGGGCCCAGACTCTTGCTCATTTTAAAAGAGTCAAGGACAAAAAAAGCTCATCCAAAGATACATTCTCTTCCAATACTCAATTCAATTCATTATCCATGTGACCATTCTTAAAATGTGCATTATATCCCCAATAGGACAACATTCAGGGGATTTAAAGAGTGAATAGGAATGATCTCTTCCTACCGTTGCTTTCTTAGAAAAGATTCTAGCCAATTCACCCGATGGGGAGTTTATTTCCTAGATTGTATTAAGTTGTTTCCTAAAATTCACAAATTTGTGAAAAAATTCAAATTATGATCGCCTTATGAAATCCAAATATCCCTCCTTTTAAACATCCAGGCAATCTCTTCCTTAACTAAGAGATCAGATCTTTTGGATTCTAGAGATTTTAAGGACTCCAATTCTTTGTTCGAGAAAATACATGTTGAGTTATTCTCATACAAATAATTAATCCTTTCTTCAATATCATTTAAATCTGCTTGGGATTTTTATGCTTTTCCCATGTTTTAATTTTACCTTTCAACTGCTTCAAGTTTTTCAGTGAATTGCACCATTACTAACTCAACATTGGACAAGTCCGTGTGAGTCCAATTAGAAGTGACTAGGTTTCTAAAATCCTCTTTCTGGAGTGAAGCACCATTGAATTTCAATGGGTTGGGTGGCTTCTGGTCAACATATTCCATCCTTAACAGGATAGGAAGATGGTCCATTATACCTCCATATATAATCCATGATTTCAGACAAATCTTATCTCCAATTAGATCCTCCGAGATCAAAAACCTGTCCAAACGTTTAGAAATCATGCCACTCCCTCTTTGTGCATTTCACTAGGTTAGAATCAATTTACTGGGTTCCAAGTCAATTAGATGATGTTCTTCAAAAGCGTGAGAAAAGTAGTCCCCCAAATGATTTTTTCTAGCTCTTATTCCCCATACTTCCCTTAAGGAGAGTGTTAGATTGAGGTCTCCTCTGACTATCAAACAAGGAAGTTTTAAAAATCTAGAGTTTATCAAATTTTCCTAGAAGGGATTCCTGTCAGCATAGGGGCCATACATATTACAAATTAAGGAAGTTAAGAGAGTAGTTCAACTCCCTAGATTCTAATTCTACAAGAATTCTCGAGTTCACCATTCTTGAAGTGGATGCTTTTAAATTAGGGCTCCGCCGTCACCAGACCACTAGATTGACCTGCAACGTCTAAGGAGATAAAATGCCAATATTTTAAACATGAAGAAAAAAATTCAATTTCCTTACTACCTTCACATATATTTTCCTGAATCAAGATTAAATCAAGTTTGCAGAATCTAAATAGTCATGAGAGGACTTGTCTTTTGTGGTCCCCTCCCAACCCTCTAGCATTGAAAGGGAGAATTATCTTTGAGAAACTCTTGTTAGGGTTCTCCCTGCTCTAAGGGACTTCACTACTGTAGACCGTTTACTATCTCTTATTTTTTTTTTTTACTTGGTATTTAGCGATAGACATGTGATATCTCCTATCTATAGAAGGGATTTGATCTTTGTCCTTTGCAATTCCACCCTTAATCCATGACAACTCCTCATGTTTGAACATTTTGGATCAAAGATCCTAAGATGAGGTTAATTTTTTAGGTTCCCTTTTCTTTTGGTAGGGTTTGTCCATCTAAGAAGAAACATCCATTGAAAATACCTTTGGACCCCTTTGAAGAGGATCCTTTCTCTTTGTCCAATGAAGGACAATATTCTTTTGAGGAAGATGAAAACCCTAAGGTTTATTTACTAGGGAATGGAAGGGATGAGGGATCCTTTCTAAGTTTTTCATTTTTAGCTAAAGGAAAATTAAACAAAATTTCTTACAGAAAGAGCATAACATAGGTCTTATTGGGAGAATCTGAAACCTGAGCCTTTTGATACTCTGATAGAGGCTTAGGATCTAAGATTAACTCTTATTTTTTTTCCTGATGAGGTCAAGAATGAGAGTTAGGTTGACATGGTTTATAAATCATAGAGAGGACTTAAAGGGTCCCTCCGACCTTATACAAAATACTATTTTATCAACTTTCATTAAAGGAGGCAGGGAGGATGTAGCCATATCTATATTAAGTGAGGGAGAATTCATTTCAATGCTTCCTGTCTCATCAAAAACCTTTTGCAGGGAATTTTGATCCATATCCTTTTGGAATATTGAGGCTTGGAGTCTCCCAAGGGACATAGGGACTTTAAGTGTCCTACTTCGTTGCAATTGTGACAACAAAGAGGTATTTTTCAATAATCCAGTTTTTGGAGGAAATACCAATTTCCCCACTCGATTTCAATATCCAATGATATCCCATATTTGATATCTAGTTTGACTAGACATTTTACCAAGCTACAATTTATTTGAGAGTCCTAGCCATTCTCCAGAGCCATGCATAATCCAATGGAGCTCCCAATTTTCTGTAGAATTTCCTTCTTCCAAAAAAACCATGAGAGACTTGGCAGTAAGACCCAATTTTTTTGGAGATATAAAATCTCTCTTAGCAGGTCAAAAGAGGGGTTCTAGTGTTTAAGAACTAATCTTGATGGCCCCCCAAAAAATAAATCTACACTATCCTCTAGCTAAGGAATAATAAACAAGAATGTACCCCAATCTTAGAAGCCAGTCCTTTCTAACCGATTGTGAAGGGAGATGGGATTAATGGACTTATCCACGAACCTTACTACTAGGGCAAGCTCCATTAAATTATGAACCTCCTCTATCCCGATGTCATAACAAACCACCATTTTGAATTTAGACGCCTTGGGTTTAATGCACCTCTTATTATTTTTGCCCCTTGAGTGCTTTTGAGATTGAGGCTCTTTCCTTGTAACCTTAGCTGGACTTGTTAAAGAAGAAGGGATTTTTGGACTTTTGACTGCTAGAAGGTGTGCAAACCCTATTAGTAGGATTCCCATGAGCGATCTTTAAGGTTGCATTATTATCTCCTGGTGCACAAAATGCCAATTTTTCTAGAGATGATCATGAAGTTAGATGACATACCATTGGAAAAGCTGCTGAAGGAAGCTCAGAACTTCCACTTTCCGGTTCCAATGATCGGGTAAAGGAAGGTTAGCGAGCCTTACTGATTTTTGAATCTCTTCGAGTAAGACCCCACCTCGACAGAAATTACACTTCTAAAGGGAAAATGGTAGATAGGCTGGGATCGTCCTCTCCCAAATATTATTCCATAATGATAGCTTAGTCCATACCATGAAACCATACTTCAGAAGGAGCTTCAATATTCGCTAAGTTTGACCTCGTCTCATGGTGCACCTAGTTTACTTCGACACATTGGTGCATTTTGTAATACTAGATTCATTGGTGTGCTAAATTTTGATGTGCACTAGAAAAATACCTATGCTAAAACCTCCACTAAGGAAAATATATGCAAAGTACTGATTGTAGAGGTTTGCAATTCTATTTTTTCTAAAAATTGTTGCTATGGTGCATTTATCATAATCTAGTGCATTCATGTGCTTAAATATAACATGCACATTGTTTTCTATTTTTTTCCTTTTTAAACAAATTGTACTTTTTTCATTAATGCACCAAATCAAATGAAAAAATAACGAGATTTTCATTTTTTAAAAGTGAGTTAAACAAAACTCTAGTCCCTAATCCATTGTTGTGATAAAAGTTAGAGGCGAGACTTGTGAAAGATATATATACTGGGCAAGAGAATGGAGTGGATATATCTTTCTAAAGAGAGGGAATTGTAAGGGGTCATCATGGGTGCATATAAATATGTGGTGGGGGAATTTCAAGCATGTAACTTCACTATCTTCATCTCAACAAGTTTTTCGTCGATTCAAAATTTACTAGAATTTTTTATATATTCATACTCATATCTACAATTCATTTCAACAAAATAAGAGGGTTTTAGACTCACCTTTAATGTTTCAAATCCTAGTTCTATTATTGTTTTTCTTTTGTTTTTTGTTTTATGTTATTGTAAACTCTTGCATAAGGGTTTTAGTTTCTTTACTCTTTCAAAATGATATGTTGTTGGAAGGGGGGATTTAGGTATTTATTGGCCTCAATGGTTAAGAGGGTTTTAGACTCACCTTTAATGTTTTAAACCCTAGTTCTATTATTGCTTTTCTTTTGTTTTTTCTTTTATGTTATTGTAAACTCTTGCATAAGGGTTTTAGTTTCTTTACTCTTTCAAAATGATATGTTGTTAGAAGGGGAGATTTAGGTATTTATTGGCCTCAATGGTTATTTTGATGTAAATAATATTTTAATGGATTTAGTTACCTCATTGCATTGATTCCAAAACCTATCCATGTTAGTGTTTTTGTTTAAAACCCTTTTCAAGTTTCACAATGCACATAGTACATGAAATGCACACCCATGCATTTATTACTATGTACAACAATGCTTTGAATCGTCATTTTTTATTCAAAAAATAGATTTCATGATGCACTTTGTATACTAAATACACATTAGCGTTTTTATTACTATAGAATGCACTACATGGGCCTATCATTTTTTTTTAAATTCCATGTTTTGTGGCGAGCATTGTATAATAGATAACATTTGTTGATTTATTACTAGAAAGCACAATATTGAGCATGAAAAATTGCAACATATATTAGTTCGTGAGAGGTTTGTGTAATTGTGTATCAGTCTACATGGTGCTTCATACATAATTAAAACATTGGTGCATATTATTTTATAATGTGCACCGGTGCATCGAATTATTGTAATGTGCCCCGATGTTTTTATTGTATAATGTGCATTGCTTTATATTACTCTATAATGCACAACACTTAACCTAAAAACTATAATGCACAACATTTAACCTAAAAATTATTATAGGATTAAATTATATACTTAGTTTGTAAACATATTTTATAATTTGTTTATTTCATTAGGTGAGTCTTTTCTTAATAGAAGATGGCTAAGAAAATATCAGGGAAAAAAAACTTATAGAAAGAAGTGTGAAGGAAGGACATTTCAAGAAGAGAATATGGAAATTTATTTGAAGTTTTAATATAAAGTGATATTTGTATTATCTATAAGTATATATGATGTGTATTTGTTAACATGTGTTAGGTAGAGAAAATACTTGAAAAACTCAATAAGATTGTTCACAATCTAAGTGGAAAAGGGCATACATTATTTATGAAAAGATTGTAAAAATGAGAATTAAGTGGATCAAAAAGTGATTGATATGAAATTTTTCTTTATTTTCTCACTAATAATGTACTTCTTACAATAATATATAACATGTTTCAAACATTCAATTTCACATATGTTGAACGTTATGTAGGGACCAACAATGAGGGATCACAAGGTCTTTTTAGAAAGAAATAAAACACATAGTATATAAATGATGATGAATTGACACTTAGTTCATTTTGGTGGTCTTACAAATTAACAATAGGAGGGGCATTTTTTATAAAATTATGATGGATATAGTGGAATTAATGTATAGATGCTATTTTCACTAGTACACAATTAATTCAATGAATCTAAGAATTGAGTTATATTAAACTATAGAAACTTTTTTCGAAGCAATCATCAATGAGACCTATGAGACTTGCAATAGAAAATTTGTTCAATAACAAAAAAAATTAAAATTAGAAAGTATTATTGCTAAACATATTTTCTATAATATGCATATACTAGTCCAAGAATTACCAAATTAATATTTATTACATATTTAATTTCATATAAATATTAATAACTTCTTTAATTGTGCTTTTCATTTTTTGGTAATATTAAGAAAATTAAATATGTTGAATGAGATGATATCTAAGACATGTTGGTAGGGATGTCTAAAAAATTGTATAAGGATATGGTCAAAGAAATAAGAAAAAATGAATCGCAGGAGGGCTATTCGAATGCCAACGTGCATCAAAAGTATGTAATCATTGATTTTTTTTGTGATAGAAAGTGTAATTATCACATGAAATATTAATTTTCAATATTTTGTTGTTGTAGAAAAGAAAATAAAATGGGATCCATTTAGCACATAAGACAGGATGACAAGGAAGAAAGCGATTAATTGCAATTTTTGTGAGCACTTGCCTTTTCCTTAGCATTTCATATTTGTTATCATGTTTTTTTAATTAATTTATAATAACCCATGGATGTTTTCTACTAGGTACTAACATACAAATTTGAAGAGTCATCTAGACATTTGATTGACATTTCATTATGCTTTTGTTGCAAGTATATGTTAGAGTATGAAGGGTTAATTGAACAATTTGTAAGTAGATATGTCGTTTTACTTCTCATTTTATAATTAATGGAACAAAAATAAACCTTTAATTATATATATAGTTTTTCATGTAACTTGTAGGAAACAAATTTTGGAGTGGAGCCACTAGAACATGTGTTGAGAGATAGGATGAAGCATGGATTCAAAAGAGTGTGTATTGTGTATGAATCACTTGATGTTATGGTACACTTTTATTTATTTATGCAATCATGTATATTATACTATAAATATAATCATCACACTTTATTTCTACGTTTGTAGATAGAACAGGAAGTCATAGAACAAAATCAAACTATCCAACAAAACATTGCAAATAACCTAAGTACAATATCCCTTGCAAGTGATGAATAAATGAGGCATGTAAGTAGCCTAGCCAATGATAATAGTTTAGGAGTTGAATGATGATCAATATAATTCAATGTTTTATTTATTATAGAAGGGGTAGAATTTGTATTATAAGGGGGTTGTGGAAAATCCAAATAGGCTGAAGATACATAGAGTTTCAAATTGAACAAAATTTCTCTATTGAGCCAAAAAATCACATATAGCTCTTCAAGAGAGCATAATAGGAAACCATGGCCTGAAGCCTTCCTACAAAATCTAAAACTATACCATTTTAGATATTGTCCAAGTAACTAGATACAAGTAAAAGCCATAAACAAAATATAGTTTAACCAAATTTATGCCCTAAATGGACTTCCTCCATGGACACATTATCCCATTCCATGTTGCGGTCTCCTTGAAAATTTGGCTACTCTAACAATGCCATAGTTATATGCTGCACAATTTTATCCTCAACAAACCTATCCTTCACTGAGCCAATGGAGACAATTGGGAGACCAACAATAGATCGAGAACCTTGAGAAAACCCCAAGATAATATTATAATGCATTTCTAAGTCATCTGCGAGCTTGTCACATTTCAAATTTTTCTCTTTCATATTTGATTCCAACTCCTCATGTTTGTTCTCTTGTTTTTCCATATGGATGTTGAGATACTCTATTGCTTGCCTCATCCATTCAAATTTCCCAATCATTCTTCTAAGGATTTTTTTGATTTCTTCATTTCCCTTTCCTCCATTCAGGTTAGAATTGGAAGGGTGAGCCATACTAGGAAGTTGGGAGGAAAGGACAAATTCCTTTCGTGCAAAGTGGATGCCATGCCAACTTCCGATAATCACACATATGAAGCTATTCCCACATGGAATTTAATGAATATTTTATAGATCCAAAAATCCTAACATTAATTGAGGTTCCATACATGCAAAAACCCTAACCCTAACCCTAAATGACTATTAGATCATGTTAAGTACTAGGCCACTAGGACATGATGGGGGTTCGATTTTTATTGTATTTTTTATTGTTTCATAGTTGAGAAGAGAAAATATAAGTGGTATATTGAAGCATAATAGAATAAATAAAATATCTATTAAAAACCATTCATGCGTCAATGTTCATGGCAAATCCATATTGAGTGCACTTTCCTTAAACTTACATTATATAATTGAGAAGAAAATAGCAAGAGCATAGGCCCTAGGTCTTAGCTAGGTTTTTCTTGTATTGGGTTTCCCAACGTACATATTTTAATCATTGTGTGGACAATTTTTATTTTCTTAAGATTCTTTATTTCACTTTTAGTTTATCCAATATTTCATGCATTAAGCCAAAACAATTAAATATGAAGATCATATAATGTAATACATTGCATAATTAGGGATTTAAATAATACTGTAAGATTTGTTATGACAAATTGTTCAAGTGGTATATCCATGAAAAATCACAAATCATATTGGTATAAGAGCAATGCTATTTAGGGTTTTAGTGACAAGTTACATGATCCTAGAATTGCCATAAGAAAGAAGGTTTAAAACCTTAGACATGGAAAATGAGTACAATAATAAAAATCCACAAGTGGAGTCAAAGGATATATTTTAAAAACTAGGAGCACGGGTCTGTGATATCTCTCACAACATAGCCATTCCCATAGCATCTCTAGAGAACAAGTTCAAGAATATTTCTGGGAGTTTGGTAGATCTAACTCAAAAGTTGGATCGAAGGAGAAATTGAGAGATAATGAAGACCTAAAAAATGTGTTATAAAAAGAGCAAGAGAGAAAGAGACCAAGTTCCAATTCTGTCACTTCTTATCAATCTATTTTTAAAGTAGAAGTAGAAGTGGACATCAAACTCCACCAAAGTCAGATTTATGTTGCTAAGTTGAATCAATGGTTTCAATAGTTAGAAGTTTATTTTAGTGTCCATAATATGGGAGAAGAGCAGAATATTCCATTTAACTAATTGAAGTTAGAGGGTCAAGCCCAAACTTGGTGGGAAAGTTACACAAAGATGCCTAGGCTACAAGGTGTGCCCCATTAACTAAGTGGGAGGTGTTTAAAACTCTCATTAAGTGTCAGTTTTACCCTATTAGGTATGAAGAGGATCAATGGATCAATTGGAAATACTTGTGATAGAAGTAAGGAAAAAGTGTGCAAGAGTACAACAATGCGTTTTAAAAAATGACCATTATGTCGGGTATATCTCCCAAGAACCCATATGTACTTCTCAATTATCTGGGTGGACTACATGATCGTTTATGGAGGCAATTGATACTCTTAAAAACTAGGATAATTGGTGAGGCTTATGTGCAAGCACAATATCTAGAGAATATGGGTAAGAATAAAGGACAACCAAGTGGTTCCAACAAAAATACCACTAAGTTGTTTCCAAGGAAGGAAAGAAAAAGTGGGAAGGAAAGGATAATAAGACAACAACAATTGCATACTAGTGCAAGGATTCAAATAACCAATGAAACCATTGTAATATCATTGGTCATATCAAATATCACCATATAAAAGTGTTGGAAGCTACATCTTCAAATGAATCCAAGTAACTACAAGAAGGATGTCAAGAAGAAGAGCATGCCAGTCATGTGTTCAAGCAACCAGGTAGAGATCAACTCAAATGTAGATGAAAATATTGTTTTCACTATAGTATGAATGGAGGTGAATATGAGTATCCTTCATCGAAAGGAAGATAAGGATATGACTAAAATATTCCATATTAAGATCCAAGTTAAGAAAAAAAGACGGATTCTCTATTTGATTCTAGTTCACATGCCAACCTCATAGCAAAAGATATGGTCATAAAGCTTGGATTGGGAGTCTATGGCCATCCTCAACCATATACACTGGGCTAGGTAAATTAGGATGTGGAGCTCAGGGTCACTAAGTAATGTAATATCAATTTTGTTGTAAGTGAAAACTATATTTATGAAGTGGAGGTATATGTAGTGCCACTTGATGTGTGTGTAGTATTTGGAGGCCCCTACATTTATATTCAGGATGCAATCTCCATAATGAGAGAAAACTAGTGTAGGCTAATCAAGGATGGGAAGTCCTTAATTATTAATGCACATAAAGGTAAATCCAAGATATATATGGAAAGTGCTAAAAAATTAAATAAATTTATTGGTTCTAGCATGAAGTTTGTATTATTCTTCTTAAGAGAGAATTAGTCAGGAGATGAATTAGTAAAAGTAAAGGAATATTTGGAGGGATTTACTAAAGAGAAAAAAAATTAGTTGGAGGAGATGTTCTAGGAATACAAAGAAGTGTTCTATGATCCTAAAGGTTTACGACCTAATAGGGAAGTGAAGCATGATATACAGTTGTTGCTTGAGTCCCCATTGCCAAATATTGGGTTGTATAGATAGTTCATCCTGGAAGTAGATGAAGTGAAGAAACAGTTGCAACAACTATTGGAACATGGAGTAGTTTGACCAAGAGTCTCACCTTTTGGGCCACATTTCACCATAGTACCCAAGAAGGATGGGAGTTGGAGAATGTCTATCAACTACAATCTTTGAATAAGATCACCCTTAAGAATTGATACCCTCCACCCATGATCAATGTCTTACTGGATCAATCGCAACATGCCAAGTACTTTAGTAAGTTGGATATTAGATTGAGATACCACCAAGTATGAGTTAAAGAAGAATCCAACTAGAAGAACACATTCAAGGCAAGGAACAATATATAGGAATGGATGGTAATTCCTTTTGGTTTATGTAATGCACTAGTTACATTTATGTGTTTGATGAATGATGTATTGTGCCCCTTTCTAGATTTATTTGTAATAATGTACATATAAGATATATTGGTTTATATATCTACCTAGGAATATCATATCTCATAGGTCATGCATGTGGTACATACCTTAAGAAAGCATCATCTATTGGTAAACATTAAGAAATTTGAATTTACCTAGTAGTCATTAGTGTACTTGGGGTATGCAATTGGTGGAGGGGAACTCCAGTTAGATCTTGTAAATATGGAAGCTATCCTTAAGTGTCCAACTCCTACTAACATCATTGAGATTAGTATATTTCTTGGGTAGAAAAACACTTATAGAATTTTATAGCATCCTTTTTCAAATTTGGTTGCGCCACTCCATGCCATAACAACAAACCATGAGAGATTATAGTGGGTAAAGTATCAAGAGAAAGATTTTGAAGAGATGAAATAAAAGATTAGTCAAGGACTAGTTCTTTCCTTTCCCAATGTGCAGAAGCCTTCCAAAGTGGAGATGGATGCAAGTGGATATTCTATGGGAGAAACCTTGATGCAAAGAGGTAAGATTGTACATTATCATTTTGAAATGTTTCATGGTGGAGTCCCAAACTACCCTACATATGATAAGGAGCTATACTCTTTGGTTTAAGTTGTTAAGAAATGGAAGCACTATATAATGCGAAATGAGACCATTATTGACATTGATCACCAACCCCTACAATATTTGTAGGCCTAGAGTAAGCTGAACAAATTGAAAACTACAAGTGGATGGGGTTTTATAGTTGTTTCATATAATCATCAAATAAAAGAAGGGAATCACTAATAAGTTGGAAAACACGCTTTAAAGGCTACCCACATCCAAGATCATAAGTTTGGAAACTCGTATTCACATGGATCCTTTCATCCATAATGCATACAAAGAGACATACACAAAATATTAGGAAATAGGTGTTTCAACAAGTACAAGGCCAAGTTCGTGTAGAAGAAGGTGATGGTAAGGACGACTATCATCTCCAATATGGGTTGTTCTACAATATAGAGAAGTTTTTTGTTCTTAAAGGTTAAATATTGGAACTTATGAACCAAGGCATGACCCATGTTAGAAATCAAATTCTCAAAATAACATAAAAGATAAAATAAAACTTGTAGCTCTATGCCTTGCGAATGATAAGATCTGATGAATAATAAGCCTCTTCGAGGGGAAAACTGTAATACCCCCAGTTTTGTCTTGGAATATATTTAACCAAAATTATGTAAATGATGTAAATATGCTAGTATAGATTACTAGTGTAGAGCTCAAGGCCAATGTATGACTAGTGAATGGATAGAAATGTATGATGTATATATATATATATATTGGACCATATGGTTGGCTTGTCATGCTAAATCAGAATATATGTAAATATTATGTGCATAAATAACAAAATGGTCTAAGATGGTTGTGTAAAGAGCACTAGAGGGGTTATGATTCCACCAGAGGGGAAGAGGAAAGGGGGCCTATGAGAGGTTAAATCCTTTGCTGCCAAGTGTCAACCTTAGAACTCATCCTATTTTTTCCATGTGAATTAAATGAGCCAATCACCTTCTTTTGAATATTTCCAATCATTGAATGCATGTGTGAGGTTGGTGGGAAAAGTCACCTCATGCAATTATTGAAGCATAGGGTTGACTGCACTTTTGTGACAGTTCTGTCATTTTCCAGAAGTCAGTCTATAGCTGTCAGGATTCCTTTATTCTATGTTCAGAAGCTATGTCAGTTGTCTTTTCACCATTATCTCATATCCTATGGATTCAACCTTCATTATATCATTATCTCATGCATATCTACAATGTGAAAAGCTCCCCATTATTGTTCATGACCATTACCAAACTGTGTAACCTAGAAATTTGAATTTAGAGCCAGGATTGCATATTTGAAGGGAAAATGGATGGCTGTAGGTGAGCACAGAGGTTGGGAAAGCTAGGAACCCTTAGCCATTGAATTTGGCTACTCACAGATGCTTGAGGAGCCACAAATTGAAGCTACAAGTGGTTCTCCAACAACACATATCAGATTGGATTCCTTCTATGCACACTAGAAGCACCTGGAAAGATGGATCACCCAAGGGAATCGTGGATCGGTGAAGGGGATGCCTAAGCCTGGAAGGGTGTTATGTGGGGCATGTATTGTTGGGGCCAAGGCTGTGATGGATGAGCGAGACCCATGTAGAACTATGTATGACCATTTGGATAAGAATGGAGAGGAGAAAGGGTTGTGGGATAAGAGAGAGAAGCCTGTAGGTGTTTCCTTCACCCCGGTGGCCTCATAGCCCGACTTGGGGGTGGCCTCTCAATAGAAAGAGTATATGTTGGGAAAAGTAACTATGGTTGGGTGGAAAATCTCTCTTCCACAACCAATTGCTTGGATCTACATTGGATAAAGATAAGTTTTCTGTTGTATTTGAGTATACAATGTTTTTATTTAATGCCTGTTATGATTATGCTTATATATGCATGTTGTGTGTGTGGATCAAGTTTATTTCCACTGTGTGTTTTTATTTTTCATCTACACATGTATTGTACATATTATGAATTCTTATATGGTTATCGGGAGAAATTTAGAATCTCGTGGTTGGTTAATGTCCCCTCTCGATGGTCAGATTGGGTGAAGGGGATGTTACAGAAACCTCCTTTTATAATATATCCAATGCTCAAGACAAGATGAGATGCCTAAAAAATGAATCTCCTTTATTATAATTAGGATATAAAGCGATCATGATGTAACCTACCATTAATTTGAACTAACCATAACTAAGATACTAATATTGAATGAGAGTTACGGATTTAACATATCCCCGTTCTTTAAAAATATTTTCCAACAAAACTTGTAATTGAAAGTGTTTCTTCATCAATTTCTCAATTTTCCCATGTGGCTTCTTCTAGAAGCATATTCTTCCACTTGATTAGGTACTCCATGATGGTTCTATTCCAAAGAGATAGAGAACAATGATATGTAATACCCCCAATTTTGACTTGGAATGTATTTAATCCAAATTATGTAAATGATGTAAATATGCTAGTATAGATTCCTAGTGTGGAGCTCAAGGCCAAGGCCCAACTAGTGAATGGATAGGCATGTATGATGTATATGTTTTTATTTGGACCATATGGTTGCCTTATCATGCCAATTCAAAATGTATGTAAATATTATGATGAAAATTAATGAAATGGTCCAAGATGGCTGTGTAAAGAGCATTAGAGGGGATATGATTCCACCAGAGGGGAATAGGAAAGGGGGCCTATGGAAACCAAATCCTATGTTTCCATATGTCAACCTTAGAACTCATCCAAAATCTGCCATGTGCCTTAAATAAGCAAATTACCTTCTCTTGACTATTAAATCCAATCATTGAATGCATATGTGAGATTGGTGGGAAAATTTACTTCATGTAGTTATTGGAGCATGGGGGTTGTGACAATTATGTCAACTGTCAACAGTCCTATTTCTTCTATGGTAAGAAGTTATGTGAGTTGTCTTTTCACCCTTACCTCATATCCTTGGAGTCAACACTCTTTTGATCATTCTCTCATGCATGTTTTCCTACACTACATAGAGTTTTTCCATTGTTGTTCATGTCGATTACCATATTGTGGTTAGCCCTGAAATTCGAATTTGAAGACATAGCTGCATTTTTTGAACGAAAAATAGATGGTTGTAAGTGAGCATGGAGGTTGGGAAAGCTAGGAACCTTTACCCATTGAGTTCTGCTACTTTTGGATGCTTGAGAATCCATGGATTAATGTTGAAGGAGGTTATCCAATAACTTACAACAAGTTGGAATCTTATTGCAAACACTTGTAAGCACTGTAAGGGTTGGATTTACTGAGGGAATTGTTGATCAGTGAAGGGAAATGCCTTCCTTGTTTTGTGTGGGGAAGTTGGAAGGAGTGCCATGGATTTGAAGGCTTAGTGATACCCCTGTAGAGCTCTAGTTGAGAGTTTGGCTAAGCACAATGAGTAGAATGGGTTGTGGGATGATAGAGAGAAGCATGTAGGTGTTTCCTTCGCCCTTGTGGCCTCATATCCTAGCTTGGGGGTGGCCTCTCAACAGAAAGAGTATATGCTGGATAGAGTGCCTATGGTTGGGTGGAAAATCACTCTTACACAACCAATTGGTTGGATCTTCTTTGTTTAAAGATAAGTATTCTTGTGTATTTGATGTGCAATGATTTTATTTGTATTCATGTGATAATTATGTCTGTAAATTGCATGTTGTGTGTGTGGACTTAGTTCATTCCACTGTGTGTTTTATTTTCATGTCTGCACATGCATTTTAGTTGTTAAGAATTCATAATTCTACTTATGGGCGAAATTTTGAGGCCCTGATTCAATTAATGTCCCCTCTCATTTGGCCAGATTGAGGGATGGGGATGTTATATGATCTATAATCTTTTCTGGTTCAAGAATCAACTTCCCTACTTAATCTAATTCTGTAAGTTCTATTTGCACTTGCATAGTTTTCCCATAACTTTTTTCACAAAAGATGCATAAAAACGTTATGAATGCAAGAAGAAGGATAATCTCACTTGTAACCCACCTCTCCAATATTGCAAAGCTTCTTGTAGGATCCATAAAATATTTGAGCTAGTTTCAAATTCTTCATTTGTTTGAGAGTAGCTTTCCTATAAGGTTGTAGTCTAAAAAATACTCAATCACCCTACTCAAATTGTCTTTCACTTCGATTTTGATCTTGTTTCCACTTCGTCTTGTTTTGGGCCATTTGAATGTTTTCTTTAAGAATTTGAAAATTTTCTTTAGTCTTTTCCATATCGAAGTCTCCTACATGTACTTTGGAATGGTCCTACAAAAAGGATGTGATATTAGGAGATATATATATCCATAAAGAGCTTCAGATTGATACATCTTAGTAGATGTGTTATAGGTGGTATTATACCATGATTCTACTAAAGGAAGTCACTTGACCTATTGATATTTCTTGTCCGAGGAATAGCAATGAAAACCCTCTCAAAAATTGTTAACTATTTATGTTTGACCATATGTTTGTGGATGATATGATGAACTCATAGCTAGTATTGTTCCCCTTATCTTCCATAACCCTTTCCAAAAATTTATTGTGAATTTTGGATCCATGTCAGTTACTATTAGTTTAGGAAAACCATTATGTTTATGAATTTTTTTCATGAACCCTTATGGCACTTGGCTTGTAGTATATGTACTTTGAATTCCAAAAAAATGTGCATATTTTGTGATTCTATCCATGACCAAAAAAATGACATCCTTACCTTATGATTTTGATAACCCTTTAATGAAGTCCATTGATATCTCTTATCATATTTGATAATGTAGGTGTAAAGGTTGAAGTAACCTCGGGGGCTTGAATATCACTCCTTTATTTCTTTGGAACACCTAACGTTCTCTTACAAAATTTTGATGATGTTTCTTCATTCCTTCCCAAAAGTATATTTTTTATCCTTTGATTTGTTTTAAGGAACCCTGAATTTCTCACCATCAGAGAGTTATGAGACTCCCTTAATAATATTTGTTTCAATTTTGATCGAGGACATAAAATATTCTACCCTTGAACCAAAGGATATCTCTCTTCCATTCCCACTTTTCCATAGAGATATTCCCTTCTTTTAAACATTGGATTTTTTGTCTAGTACAATTATCTTTTTTCCATTCCTAGTGAGCTTCTTTCAACCACACTAGAATGAAATATGTAGTGGAATATAAGATGGAGGATTATTCTATTCTAGAAAGGGAATATGTTACCACACTGTCCTTCCCTTTTTTGTAGATTATTTAAAAATCAAACCCTTTCATTCCACCCATTTTTATTGATCTTCTAATGTTTTCTCCAAAAAACAATTTAGGCTATGATGGCCTATCTTGACTTTAAAATGCCTCTTAATGAGATATTGCCACCATGTTTTATTGCATGTAATTTTTTTTCTATTTCTTATTCATATGTAGATTTTAAGGATTTTGCTTTGAATTGTCTACTTTAAAAAGCTAAGAGTTTCCTTTCTTGCATTAATATTACTCCAATTCCTTGTCATGATGCATCACATTCAACTATGAATGTTTTACCAAAATAAGGTGTTGCTAATACTAGTGTAGAAGACATAACATCCTTTAATATTTAGGATGCCAAGGTAGTCTCTTAATTCCGTATAGATGATTTTTTCTTCAAGAGATGTGAGTGGACCTACAATGTATGCATAATTCTTATCAAATTTCCTAAAATAACCGTAACACTCAAAAATACTCTAATACTCTCAATGTTCTCAGGAATGGACCATTTTGTGATAGCTTGAATCTTTTGAGGGTCCACCTTGACCCCTTCCCATGAAACAATATGACCCAAATACTCTACTTCTTGTTTCCCAAAATAAAATTTGGACCTTTTTTACTCATAATTAATTGTTCTCAAGAATTTGTATAACTTGATCCACATGTTTAATGTGTTCTTCCCATGATTTTCTACAGATAAGTATATCATCAAAGAAAAGCAACACAAACTTTATTAAATGAGGTCAATATTTATTTTCAAGGATTTGAAAAGTAGAAGGAGCATTAGTCAATCCAAAATTTATGACGAAGAACTCATATTGTCCTTAATGTGTTCTAAATTTGTTTTGGGAATGCGTTCTTCTATTAATTTGATTTGGTAGTATCCTTATTTAATATCTAACATTGTGGAATAGTCCACAACTTGAATCTCATCTAATAGCTCATCAATATTTGAAATAGGGAATTTATCATCGACAGTGATTTGTTTTGATCTTTGTAATCAGAACACATCCTCCAAGAATTATCTTTTCTTCTTACCATTACTACTGATGTTGAAAAATGACTCCTTCTTGGTTGAATAATACTCGCATCCAACATGTCTTGTACCATTTTCTCAATCTCCCCCTTTTTTAATGTGGATATCTATATGACCTTTTATTAGGAGGGGTACTTCTAGGTATGAGTTCAATTTGAGGTTCATGATCTCTAGATGGAGGTATCCCCTTAGAAATTTCTTGGAATACCCTATGGTGTTTTTCCAAGTTAACTTTTAAATCCTATAGAATATTTTTCATCTTCTTGTTTTACTTCCATAGAATAAAGTCTAACATTAACTCCACTATTACCTTTTTTAGGTGTTTTCCCATTCTATGATAGCTTATGAATTGAGAGGGTGCATATTTTGTCCCTTTTATTTCATATCCATTTCCTTCCAATTAAAATCTCATGAATATTTCATTATAGTTTGTAGAAATTGTATCCAATGTTCTCAACTAGAATCCCCATAACAACATATACTCCTCCATTAGAAATGGCGTACATTGGGATTGATAAGTTATATTCTCCCATACTAAGTTTCAAATGTTATGTAATTTTCCTCCACAACCGATGCTTCCCCTATTAGCAATGGAAACTTGAAAATTTGTCGTTGGATACACCAAGCAATTGACACAATTTGCTAATATTTTATCAAAGAACTTATGGGTACTACATGAATCAAGAAGCACTATGACATTTTTCTTCTTAATCTATCTTACAATATTTAGGATTTGAGGTAATGACAAACCTGCCAATGCATGAACATGTATTTCACACATGTCTGGATCTATGCTGTGCAAACTTTCTACATCTTTTTGTGCTCTTTTAAGTTCACAAGTTCTTCCTCACCCATTTGTGTGATTTCCTCTATTTCCTCCTCATCATTATTTTCCAATGTGAAAATTTTTGTTTCTTGTCATTTATGCCCTTTTGACAATTTTCTATTACAACCAAAACATAGTCCTTTTTCTCTTCTCTCATCCATTTCCTTATGCGATATTCGATTAGGTTGAGGCATGGTTCCCATTTGAGGCACAAATCAATCTCTACTTCCTACATATGTTCCAATGGTAGACTTATGCATTAGCTTGAATATGTCGAGAAAATTGCATAGTTTCCATAACACTTTCAAGATGTTTTAAGCGAAGCTCATGCTTAATGTCTTCTTTCTAATCCTCCATGTGAGGGTCACATGATCACTTTTAGGGAACTTGAATTCTAGGGTATGTATGGGCATGGATTCTGGGGAAATCTATAATTGTGCTATCTTATTTTCTATTTCTATTTGAAAATGTGCCAAATCAACCTTTTTCATTGTTGTTTCATCCAATTACTTAAATTCATTCCACAATTGGGATACTTGGTTTTGTATCTCTTCACTTTCTACATAAGTAATGGATGATCTCTATGGAGGTTTAGCAGGTGTAGAATTTTACACACCACCTTTTTCCATGTGATCCCACTAACACTAGTACAAACTGACAAATGTGCGACTAAAAAAACAACTAAAACATGTATATAAATGACTAAACTTGCAGAGGTGACCACACGTGTTATATTTGCAATCCTTTAACATGACTAAAATTTAGTCACTTATTGGTTCATTTGAGTCATTAATAAGTAGTATATTTAGTAGTTTAATTAGTCATTATTTATCATTAACCTATATTATATTTAGTCTTCAAATGTCATTTAGTCATTAATTGCCATTCATCATGTTTGCATCCATTTTGTGCTCTCTCTTTACGTCACGATTCTTAGTTATTTTTCTGAGTATTTAAAAAGGATGTATCTTTTATTCTTAAAATCCTTAAAATCCAATGATATGGTTTCAACATTTTACTCCATTAAAGTATGAAAACATGTTATTGATTATAAAACTCTAAAATTAATTAATATGGTCATGGCCTTTTAATTGGCATTAAACTATGAAACATGCTTGTATTCATAGGTATTATGGATATGGTATTTGTTCTAAGTACATACAATATAATTTCCCTTGTAACACTTATATATTGATGGGTAATGCCCAAATTGACCTAATCTTTTTAGCCTTACAACTACCAGGTAAAGTGTTTCACATGTTATTGGAAAACAAAATTATATAACATTTTTTATTGTTATTTTAGTTTATAAACTCAATAAAAAAAATATACCAAAAAAAGCAACAACAACAAATAAATTAACCCCAAACAACCAAAAAATATTCAATAATTACAAAAAAATCCTTTAAAAAATAAATCAAAATATAAAAATTAAAAAAATCAAAATATTTTTAATAAAATAAAATAAAAGGGGATGTGGCCATGGTTTCATGGGCCATGAATACGTCCAGTATATTAGACTATGATTGTGGCCTACACAGTCAGGGATTGGCCATTGTTTCCATGGGCATGTTAGGCCCCTTAGGGCTTAACCATGGTTTTCGAATACACAACTATGTTATCCCAATGGACACTATTGCTCAGGCCATGGTTGTAGTGGCTAGGTTGACCACGACCAAGGGTAGGGAACTGCATCCATGGCTATCACAACCATAAAAGAGGTGGGGCAAGCCCGACAGGTCGCCCCCTCAAAAGATAAAAATTTCTAAAGAAAATTTTAAACATTAAATATGAAAAAAACTTGTTTTACCTGAGTCCATTTGGATTTGGAAGCTAGGATTCATATTTGCAGAGGGAAAATAACCCTTTTTTACTTAAGTTTTACTTGAGTCGAATTGGATCTATAATTGACGCTTTAGATCTATAGACCACCTGAGAAATGGCAAAGCATAACGAGGGAGATTCTCTTGAAAATTTAAACCTTTGCACTTGTAAAGCAAAGAGGATATTGCCATCATAAATATGAATGAAGAAAATATGGGAGGAGAAATGAAGAAAGTAGGGGAGGAGGAATGACGAAAGTAGAGGATAGTCAGTGCCATATCTTAAAGCTATGAAACCCTAGAAACCCAAGTATAGATACCAATCCAGAAAGATTCAAGAGTGAAAATTAATGGAATGAAGAGAGGCGAGGGTTTTATATTCGAGCCTATTGATTTTAATTAAGTAATATATTTAGGAGAGGTGGATGGAGTCAATAGTAGGTAAGTAACTTTAATTCCTAAATTTATAAGTTATAATTTATGATTTATAAGTTAGGAATACTACACATTTATTTTTATATTATCATTATGTAGTTATATATTGTTTATCCTTGACTATATTAGTAGTTTATGTCAGTCATTTGTAGCTACATCACTTAAAATTGTTCAAATCTGGTAGTATTTATCTTATAAAAAATGTCGTGACTAACATTTTTGTTCATGTTGTGAAAACTGTCATTTTTACTAGTGTAATATTTACTATGGTTCTCCTCTATTTTTCTATCTACCACCCTTGAGAATCACCCTAAACAAATCCTCCAAAAATTATGCAAGTTTAAAGTGAACATACCTTTTTAAACCCTAATTTGGAGATTGTCTTACTGACCAAATTTCCACCTAATGTAACTCTAAAATTTCATCCCTTCTAAGTTTGATATTTTGGCATGTAGTATCAAGATGTGTCTTTTCTAAATACTATAGGTTTGACCAAATTTTAATGAGCCTAGATAAAGTTATGGTAACTATAGCTAGGGTTTTCACCCTAGCTTGTGCAAATGAGCACCTACTAAGAAGAAGGGCCTCCTTAGTAGCAGTTCAGTAAAACAATAAATTTAAATAATAAAGCAATATAAAATCTAATCTAGCATGTGCATCAACAGAAATAAAAAGATAATGACAATATAATATAAATTTTTCTTTTGTATTATGGTATGACCAAAGTTACATTTACCTCAGATATGGAGGTTGGTGGAGCTCTTGCAGTAGTCCAGGAGGGCTGCTTCCGTGCTCCAATGGGTTCCTTCTTCTTCTCCAAGGTGTTTGGATAATGGGCCAAAAGGGGCACTCAAATGAGAAAAACTAGCTCAAATGTTAAGCTAGGGTTTCAAGAGTGATTTTGGCAGAGTGAGGATAGGATAGATCGTGGATGTGAAATGGGGAGCCTCCATCACCTATTTATAGGTTTTTAGTGGTGGAGTATTGACCCATGGTTTTTGGCACCATATGGTTTAGGTCAATTGTTTAGGGTTTTTACCTCCTTTTTCCCTCTTTTTCCTCTTTTTTTAAATATTTTTTATTCCCTTTTATTTGATTTTTGGGAATTTAGGGCCCTTTTAGAGGGTTTTTGCTATCTTTTAAGGAAATTTAAATTATTTTAGGGGGGAAAGGGGGGGTTTTGGCCTTTTGGTGTCTTTTTAATGGTTTTTTGAGGTTTTGGAGGCAAAGATGGTAGGAAAAATAGACAAATGAGTCATGTGTTGAGGGAGATTAGGTAATGAGCACTTTTTAGGTGTTAACAGTAACTTTCCCAAAACTTGTTTATTTTGACCAATTCATTAGATTGAGCTTGTATGACCTACTGACATGTCCAAAATTTTAAATATGATTATAATTTTTTTACCTAAAATATTTTGGCCCATATAATATTCAATAAAACTTGTGGCACTCAATTTTGATCTTGCAAGCTTAAGATATAATAGTTTTACCCAAAACATCTATTTAATACTAGTTTTTGGACAATTCAAAAACTCTAAATTCCACATACTTTATCTCCAAATTTATTTTGAAGAAGAATTTGAATTTTTTTAATCATGGGTAGATCGCTCTATTTCCTCAACTCCATGAATTTTTTCCTATCTAAAGCATTCCACAAATTTTTATATATTGAAAATGGAAAAATGACTTGTTTAAATAGTTAAGCCGAGGATCGTATGCTATGAAACCAAATGTTATGAACCAAATTTTCCAAAGGCAGACTCATAAAAATATATACATGGATTGAGAATGATAAAGAGTCAATGAATAATAAGCTTGTTAGGGGGGGGGGGGCGTTCTTTTGTAATATATCCAATGCACAAGACAAAATGAGATGCCAATACAAATGAATCTCCTTATTATAAATAGGGGATAGAGTGATCGTGATGTAACCTACCACTAAGTTGACCTAACTATAACTAAGATGCTAATAATGAATGAAGGTTAGGGCCTTACCATTACATATTATAAGGAAATCTATGCTTTGATTCAATTTGTTAATAAATGGAAAGCATTATGTAAGGGAAAAGGAGACCATCATTGAAATTGACCACCAACCACTGCAGTATTTGCAAGCCTACAGTAAGCTTCAACAAACCAAACACTACAAGTGGACGGGTTTTTTAGAGAAATTTCATATAATCATGAAATATAACAAGGAAATCACTAATAAGTTGGCATACATGGTTTTGAGTCTACCCACATTGAAGATCATAACTTTGGTAAGCCTGATGCATATGCAAACTTTCACCCAATATACTTTAAGAGATGTTTCAACATGTACAAGGCCAAGTTCATGTAGAAGAAGGTGACAGTAATACGGCTAACTATCATATCCAAGATGGGTTGCGTTACAATCTATACAAGATTGTTGTTCCTAAAGGTGAAAGGTTGGAACTTATTAGAGAAGCAACACCTCCAAAGTTGTAGGGTATTTTGATGTTGGAAAGACAATTACCAATTTACAAAGGTATTTGTATTGGCCTAAAATGAAAGAAGTTGTAGCTCATTTTATTAGAGGATGCATACTTTGATGTACAAGTAAGCCTAGTAACATAAAGCAATATTTATACCAATCCTTACCTATACCTACTGAGCATTGGGAAAGTATCTCCAATATGGATTTCATGGGTGGTTTGGAAATAGCAATGAAAGGACTTGACTATTTGTTTGTGTTATTTTATACATTCAACAAGATGTGCATTCTCATGCCTTGTGAAAAGGCCATCAAGGGACAAGATGAAAAAAACATCTTCTTTGAAAAGGTATAAGTGAACTTTATGATACCAAGGAGCATCATCTCATATAGACATAACTAGATTTCTTAGTGTCTTTTGGACTGCACTTTGAGTAAGTTGAAGAGATATACATATTTCCATTCATAGACAAATGGGTAGACATAAGTTGTGAACATGACATTTATTCAAATATTAAGGGATTACAATCAAAATCATCAAAGGACCAAGGACATCAATCTTCTTTAAATACAACACTCCTTTGACATAACAATGCACAATTCTACCACAAAGTCCTTTTTTGAAGTTTGCTTTGGGTATTTTCCACCTTCACTCTTAGATGCTATATATGGATATCAAGGAGAAGTGAGGGAAGAAACCACAAGAGGAGTGTTGAAGAATGAAAATTTTATTGGTAAGATTAGGTAGAACCATTTGCAAGTACACAAGACATTGAATAAGTCATAGGAAAAGTGCAAGGCTCGACATGATCAACATATAATTAAGAAAACGTTTAAGATGGGAGAGAGTAATATACTTAAACCCATAAATTCAGAGAAAACATAGAAAAACACAAGAGAGAGTAGATAGAACTAGAAACAGATCTCTTGTATGAAAGATATTCAAAATAGAGAGATATCTTCACTTACCTCTTTAAGGGGGAAACCTCCCGTTGATGTTCAAAATGGATTCAAGCAAAAACAGTGAAAAACGACCTTGAAAGGAAAATCAAAGAGAAAATGGCGATGGAAACCCAAGTTTCTTAAATCCATTACATAGATGTGATTTAGAAGGTTGATTAATGATACCAAATTCATAAATAGATTATGGCGTTATTAAACAATCATAAGTAAATGCACAATTAATAAAAAATTCAATGGGCTAGTACATTAAAAGAACTATGTGCAACTAGCTAAGCATGCACATATTAATTTCTAACGGCAAAAATAATTAACAAATAAAATGACTAAAGATATTAATGTGAAATATTTACAAGACTAAAGTTAACGACGTTATGAAATAAAATTTTGAAAGGTTACACTTTAGACATTAGTTGAAAAATACGACAATAATTTAAACTTTTCTTATGTCTACTTCAATTTTGTTAGTTGCTTTCATTGCACAAAATTAAATCAACAATTTATGTCATGACATTGTGATACTTTGCCTCTTGGAGGCCTGTTAGCTTATGGTTGTACTGTTGGTGGATTGCTTGATGCATGGTGGCATCCTTTCAGATTCCTGGTTGGATATTGGTTTGGATCTTGTAGGCAGGGATGATATTTGTGGCTCATGCACCTGTTTGTTATATTTCTCATGCCTTGATGGTATGATGACCTGATGTATATTCCTATTTACTATTTCGCGGTATTAATAGTAAGATAAATTTATGTGTGAAAAAAAATAAATTAAATCAACAATTTCATTCATGTTCGCATTTTTAAAAACAAATCAAAATGTCAATTCCGTTCATGAAATATTTCCATTTAATAAAATAGGAACTTTATACCTTTTATGAAAATGAAGTCATTAATTCTAACGATTTGCATAAAATAAAAGGTTAATGAAAACTATAAACATCTGTTAGTTTGATTTGAAAAATATGGCATCCGAAAGTTAAATGTCTAAAGATGAAAATCAACCTTTTATTTACAAATTAGTAAAAGAATGAAATAGTATTTACATACCAAAAATTTACATAATGTATAGTAATTCAAAAGTAAATAAAAAGGTGAAAATAAGCTTAATGAATGAATCACAAGAAGGAGGAAAAGTCACAAGTATGCTCAAATGCGTATTTTTATTAAAATTTGAAATTTTTGGTCAACAAGGTACAACAGGTCGCAACCGATTTTAACCCTTGATAACATGAGGTTTACGAGACCCTATGCCTCTCTCAACGTCTTAGGATCATATGAATGAAATCGAGACGGTGGGAGTACTCCCTGCTTAGATTTCCGCGACAGTAAACCGTGCGCATAAAAACGCCAGACATAAAAAAATATACAAGAAAAACTAAAAATGTGCAGGAAAATAGAACGTACCTCCTACAAAAGACACTTGTATTTCACCCTAGTGGATGGACCTAAATGTATCCTTACCTTCCACCACTGCATTGTGAGGTTCTTAGACAACTTAGTATAGAAGGAAAAAAAACTGTGGAGAACCTATTAGTACATGTGTCTTACCTCCATTGTGAGATATCCCCGCTTTGCGCACCTTCGTCTCTGATTTAAAGGTCTCTCCGAGGGTATGCGAAGAATTTTAGCTACCTTGGAAGCTCGAATTTTTTTTTGCGACGTTTGGCATTTTATGTGCATCATGAAGAGGGTGATCCCCATGCAATCAACACTCACCCTCACCGATGCACCATGAAACGCTTATGTGACTTTTAACATGTGCGGGAGATGAAGAGTATTACTTCTAGAAACATGGAAGTTGTATCGTGTCATTTTGTTAGGTAAGAAAACCCGAGAAGGTCCAAACTATTTCATGGAGTTATCTCTTGATTTTCTTTTGAGATTGGGAGGCCTCTTCATATTTTTTTGTTAATGAATGGTGCTCATTCCTAGGTTACAATAGTGTTAAGTAATTAGCAGATTCCTATGCGTTTGTCTGAAATCTTAAAAATAAGCAAACACATGTTCGTCGATGAAAAAGAATCATGAGTGGGCCTGTCTTTTCCACCTTATCGAATTCATGTGTGTTTTTACTATGTTTGCTCCCATAATATTCATGGGGTGGCCTCATCCCTAAGATTTTGAGTGTACCCATGACGTGCTTTATGTTAATGTTGAAACTTATGCGATGGCCTTTTGGGAAGGATCGATGAAGTTAATGTTGACTTTCAGCTGGCTACCACCGAGTACCTACCCAAGCGTTAGTCTGCATGTTTCTTTGGTTGCATGGAAGGTTGAAGCAATAGAGAGGGTGTATGCATAATTCTCTGTGTTATGCCTCCGACCACCTTTGACATGTGTTCATCTCTATCTACGTGCAGTGATTGAATTCTATGCTCAGAGTGCAATCAATTGGGAGGGACTGTTTTATCTATCATTGTCCACCTTTGACGTGTGTTTGCCTCTATCTGCATGCGATGGTTGGATTCTATGCTCGAAGTGCCATCTTTTGGGAGGGATTGTGTGATCATGGTTTTCGTGTCATGTCCACTCTTCACGTGTGGTGTTCCTCCTCAAATTGGGATGGCTCTCTTATTAAATTACACTTGTTGACTTCCATCCACAATAGAAGGGGATTAGGAAACCCTCGTAAATGGAAATATCACTAACCTAGATCCAAATCCTAGGCTCTATCAAGCGCCGAGAGGGATCAAATCTCCCAAGGTGCAAACCTCTCCTCGAAAAGCTCCTTGAGTGAAATACCTGAGAAGAGGTTTGCACCTCGGGATATTTTATCCCTCTCGGCGCTTGATAGAGCCTAGGATTTGGATCTAGGCTGGTTTCATTCGTGGGTGGTGACACAAAACTGGAGTTTGATCAGCATTGTAAGGAACAGGTTAAGTTGAAAACACAGATACATTTACAAGGATTATCATAATGTAAGTAATAAGTATTAAGGATTGAGTAAATTGTTATACTGGAAAATAGAGACAATAATTTTGTAAGGATTGAATAAATGAAAATATGGTTCACATCGTGATCATTCTCAATCTATCTTCTTCATCTTTTCTTATCTTCACACCTAGTAGTTTTGACATCTTCTCATATCAATCATATGAGAATGGAGGTTGAAATCGTAGACCTGCCAAATATTTAACTCGAGATATTGCTTTAAATGTCATACCCTTCCTCTCTTTCTTTCCAATACTAATAGTAGCTTTCTCCAATGTCAATCCTTGTGACTTATGGATTGTTAAACCCCAAGCGAGTTTCAATGGAAGTTGTTTTTTATTACCTCTTTCGATAGGTGTAATAGGAACAACTTGAGGAAATGATTCATCGCATGGTCCCCCCACATAATTATCAAATTTTATTAAAACATACGTGGGTGGTTCTGGAGGCGAACTTCCAGGGTCATATACAATTTGTTGTATAACTCCAAGAGCACCATTGATGAGTTCTGCATCAGTCTAGAGGTTTGATGTGAGCATTACCTTTGCTCCTATGGCTATAAGTAATTCAAGTTCCAACCCTTCTTCATCTCCTTCCATAGAATAGTTGCTTCTTACAAATGTAGCAATACTGGTCACAATGGGACAGTTTAGGCTTCTTATTAAACGTTTGTTATGACAGTTTACATCATCATTTGTCGCAAACAAATGTATTTCCTTATCGAAGGACTTTTTCATTGTAGCATGTAAGGAAGTATCTATACGAGTCATCAGTAATTTCCAATCCTCTATTATTGGAATTGTATCTCTAATATTCATTAACACATTACAAAAAGATATTTGTTCATTGCTTTGTCCATTCTGTCGAAACACAGTATCGAGGGTCACAATTGTTGTGAATGTGTTCCACAATTCTTTTGCAATACCTTCCGATGCATATACAGGCTTATCCATGACATGTGGCAATTGTCCCAAATCACCGACCAATATAATTGATCTTCCACCAAAAGGTATATTAGCATTTTTTGGGAAGGCTTGGTGAAGTCTTGAATCTATTTTGATTAATAGATTTTTTCCAATAAAACTCATTTCATCAATCAAAATATATTTAACATTCCTCAACTCTTCTTGTAAGTCAATTAAAGTCGGTCCTCGTAAAGGATTAATTTCTTTGATCGATATATGAAGTTCAGAATGAACTGTTCTTGCGGATATGTTGAAAGCTGCCACCCCCATAGGATCCAGAAGAAGTAATGGACATTTCCCTGGATGCGAGAGATTTTCAAGTGTATTTTTAATGGCTCCAATCAAATATGAATTTCCGGTACCTGTAGTTCCTTGGATTATCATGCCTGTGGATCAACACCCGTTCTATAATGCTCAAGGATAACATCGTATTCTATTCTTTGCTTATCCCCCAAACTATCAAATGAGTAAGACTTTGCATGTTGATTAGTATAAACTGTTTTCAATTTTCGCATATCAGAGATGAAATGAATTGCACGACTAGAGGTCTCTTCATCTACAAAAGTAGTGTTCCAATCATTCATACGATCAAGATCCCTATGTCCAAGCATCTCAAACTCATTATAATTTATAAATTTATATTTATATAATCCACATATGATTTCCCATTCATGCTGCCTGGAATCTCTTTGTGGAATTGGATGTTCTTCTTCTTCGTTGGATTCAACTCGAGCATCTGTAGGCACAGGTTGGAGATCAACATGCCAAGGAACATATTGCAAATTTTTCCAATTCTGTACTATTTCATTAGATGTGTGGCCTATATCTCTTCGAAAGTCATGAAATGTCTTGTACCAAACCATGTCGGACCAACATAATTCGGAAAACTTCTCATCTTTTTGATCAGGAATATAGTTAAATCTAGGAAACACACGTACAATAGATGCATTAATTCGTGGTAACCATTTTTCCCCCTGTCGACGTTTGTCATATGACCAATATTTTGCAACATCTATCAATGTAAGTTTCTCCATATTCTCCGGTTGCTTAGTATATGCATCAATCAGAGAATTATCATTATCGGCATTATATGTTTCAACTTGTACTTGTTTGAAAACCTTCATACCGAAATTTAGAACCACAAAACGACGACTACATTCTGAAAGAGGAAGCTCTAGAAGCATATGGCATGTCTGCTTTGCACCAATGTCCCTATCAACAATGGATTCACACAAAAAAAATTTATATGCACGTGCTGCTGGTTCGTTCAGATTTTGGATAGAAGAGACCCGCATCAACATATTGTGGAAAATTTCAGAGCCCTTTTTTGATTTAGCAGCGCAGTTTGCTATGTAATTAGTAACAACGCGCTTGGAAAGTACATGATGCCAATCTATATTAGCACTCCACATCATCAGTGTTTCATGATTGTGTGTATTCACTCTGTCATCATTTCGTCTAGGTTCATACTTTTTTTCTTCTTGTTCATCAATGTAAAGTTTTGACTGGTCACATAGATCCCATGGTACGTGGTACCAACATACCAATTTTCCTCCCTTCTTTCGAAGACAACTTCTCTCATTGCAGGTAATATGACGCTCAACACAGTTAAGAAGTTCTTCATAATCAGTCATTAGATCCGATTGAAATATTTTTTCTATGCCTTTTACACAAGGATGATCATCTACATTATCTCCAATTTGAATCTGACGTTGATATCCCTCACATGGATTTATTGCATGCACACATCGGTCAAAATATGTTTTTGCAAATATAAATTCTCTAGGATCATCCCAATTCAAAATGTCCATGTTGGGAGCATTTTTTAACCAAAGAAACCCATGGACATGAGGAGATCCACGATGTTGCCATTCGTAGCGACTCCAATAATTTGTAGCCTGATGAAAATGTTTGAAAACCTCTTCTCGAAACATTATATGTCTCAAGTGCATATAATGTGCCACGATGTGAGGATTATCAATTACATTTTGATGTCACCATTTTTTCGCTTCACGTGGATCTGTAGGACTTGTTCCTGGCATTAATTTATGCAAATTAGGCCACTGCATATCTGCTGCACTTAGTGTGAAGAATATTATCGGACAACCTATCTGTTGAATCAAGTCAGATAACTCTTGACGACACTTGATCCAATATGCACGTGTGCCTCTTAATACTGTTCCAAATCTCATTAATCTTTCTCCCAATCTTGAATCAGGAAGATTTTGTAAATGTTGTCATAACTCTTCCATTCTCGTGGGTAGTTCACTAATATTTTTTTTGACAAAAACTGTAGATGAATCTTGAGCACGATGTCTCATTATGATCTTTAGTAAAAAATAGCTGAAGTGAGGGTGCCTTCCAAATCTGTTATCACGATATATGAGAAGATTTTTTGCGTACTCATGTAGATGGACATTTCGCATTCGCAGTTGTAACCAATATGCCTCTCCTTTAGGGAACAATGTTGGAAATGCCACATCAAATAGTCCAACAATGTTATACTCATTAATCGGAGATGAGCCAATGCCAGGCCAGTTAAGCACATCAGTCGATTCATCATTTGCGTTATTTTCATCCGGATTAGGATTATTTTCCCATGCTATAATAATTTCTATCTCTCGTGGTGCACTTGGAAGCCTTGATGCAAAGAAGTTGTTTGTAAACCATCTAACATGTCATCAACTCCTAGTATCCCTTCCAACATTGCAAATTCTATGTCGTCGTCAATATCGGGAAGAGTAACAGAATTAAGCGTATGTGAGATATCTGTTGCATTTTCTGGTAACTCTTCTACTGCGTCATAATCAACTCGAACATCTCAATAATATGGATCATTCCGAATCTTATATTATAATACATCCATAACTCTTTGTTTTCTAATAGTGAAATCATAACTGGATCCTTGTCGTCCTTTTTTCCGCACAATGACCATTAAGTCCAAGTTGTTAATATGTCGTGGAAATTTCTTGGAAACATCTTTAATCTCCTGTGGAAAACTAATGGTGTGTCCTCGATATTTATATTGTCCACCTATTGAATGCAACACCTGCAAAATAGGACTTACACGTGCTATCAACATCTCTTCAACTTGTGTGAGATCCTCAAGGACATGAGGTTGAGTTCCTAGATCCATGTGGTTTCTAGCTGAGAATCTGTGATTAGATCCCTCTCTTAGACATCGCATGCACATTGGAACTGTACTTGTATTACGTACCTGTATTCCAGCATATGACTCTTGGAAGACATGACACATTTGAACTTGTGCTAATTGATCATTTCGTTCATGAAATTTTTGATGTCTAGTATACATTTCCTCAGATGGTACCGATATATTATCGTCAATTTCATCAACATGTCGCTCTTTGACCGTTACATGTTGAGCATCTCCCACAGTTGGTTCTTCGGGTATATTAGTCGAATATTGTCTTTGTTGGTCAATGTTTTGTTTTCTTTGTTCTTCTCCTACTCTTGCTTTCAATTCGGCTAACTTCCTTTTTCGATATTCCTTTTGGTGTTATGCGTTTCGTTTTCTTTGTTCTTCTCGTTCTTCTGCTGTCATTTCATCCAAATTTCTCTTTCGATATTCTCTTTGTTCTTCTGCTTTTCGTTTCAAGACTTTTTGTCATTCTTTGGTTGTCATTTCGTTAGATTTTCTTCGTTGAGCATATCCCACGATTGGTTATACGGGTATATTGGCCGAATATTGTCTTTGTTGTTCTACAATTTGATTTCTTTGTTCTTCTGACTGCTTCGACTTTCTCTCTCGATATGCTCTTTGTCGATCTGCATTTCGTTTTCTTGGTTCTTCTCGTTCTTCTGTTGTCATTTAGTCCAACTTTCTTTTTTCGATATTCTTTTTGTTGTTGTGCTTTTTGTTTCAAGTCTTTTTCTCGTTCTTTGGCTGTCATTTCGTTAGATTTTCTTCCTTGATATGCTTTCTGATGTTCGACGTTCTGTATTTCTTGTTCTTCCCCTGTTTGTCTCATAGCATCTTCCGCATGCACATATTCCATTTCTAGTTCAGACTCTATATAAAAAATATCAAGCATTAACATATACACTGAAATCTATGCAAGGATAAAACACCAATTCAATATTTTCAAAATTATATATATTTAAAAAAAATCAATATATTTGCAAAAGTCAATATATTTTCCCGAAAAATAGGTGATCTAAGAGGATCGAACCTCAGACCTCTCACCCATTATCCCAACACCCTTACCACTATACCACATGTAGTTCTTATTTATATACTAACAATAATAATATTTAACTATAATCCCCATAATTTTTTAAAATTATTTTTTAATTTCAAAAAATTTAGATGAGCTACAAGGATCGAACCTTGGACCTCACAGCCATTATCCCAATGCCCTTACCACTATACCACAGGTAGTTCTTCTTTATATACTTATAATAATAATATTTAACTATAATCCCCATACTTAAATTAAATTATTTTTTAATTTAAATATGTGAAAATTAAAAAAATAAATTATATTTTTAATTTACTAATTAAAATTTAAAAAATTAAATTATGTTTTAATTTTAATATGTTAAAATTAGTTTAATTTTAACATATTGGAATTAATTTGTTAATATTTCAAAATAGAATTTAATTTTACTATGTTAAAAAAATTTAAACATTGTTTTTTATTTTTTAAAATTTAAACATTGTTTTTATTTTTTTTAAAATTTTAAACATTGTGTAGGTATGCGGAGTGAGGGGAGGATGGGAGGGAGGCGACGTGGAGGGGATAAGGAGCAGGAGGGAAGGCTGAGGGGAGCTACGTGGAGGAGGATGCAGGAGGGGAGGACGCAGCTCGCGGAGGGGAGGGCAGCTTGCGGAGGGGAGGACGCGGGAGGGGAGAAGGAGCAGGAGGGAAGTCTGGGGGGAGATGGGGGGAGATGCGTGGAGGAGGAAACAAGAGGGGAGCAGAGGGGAGGGAAGCACATGGAGGGGAGGACGCAGGAGGGGAGAAGGAGCAGGAGGGAAGGCTAGGGGGAGCTGCGTGTGTTGATGTATTTGTAACTTTGGAAGATATTCACTTGTATATTGTATGTATTAAATTTTTACTTTATTGTATCCCCAACGAAGATGTATTATTCCTCCGATTGGAAGTGTTGTCATTTGTATTTGCAAGTGTCGCAAGTTATATTGTAAGTGTCATAACTTATATTTGATGGGTTATTAGACCACCTTAGAGGGGTCGGCCCAGTGTGGGTCAAAGGGTTATTAGACCACCCTAGTGGGGTCGTCCTAATGACATGTGGATGGGTTATTAGGCTTCCTTAGGAAGTCGGCCCAGTTAGAGTAAAAGGCAAGTCAAGTCATTGTATAAATAGAGAGTGTGACTCTCTCATTCTATTCACTCACTCACTTCGCATTAGTGAGAGAGAGGAGGAATGCACACAAGTGGAGGAGGAGAAGCTGCTAGGAGACTATCTCTTATCTTGGGGTTTGATCTTTGTATTGGTGCTCATTCTATCTCTAAGGAAGTTGCAGGGTTTTTCACCTTCTTGGTTTTCCCCGGTGAAATGCTTTGTGTCTCTTGTCTCTTGTGTTTGATATGCTATACATGTTGTTCTATCAGTTAAGATCCTAGATCAGATTGAATTAAATGCTGAAAAAAATAACATGGTATCAGAGCTAGCCTGAAGCACGCCTGAAGGAAGGAATTGTATGGAATTTATGACACTTGTTGCACTTGCAACAAATTGGAAGCTAGGGCTTGGTATGGTAAAAACCAGTCATCGCAGAAATTTCGCTATAAATCAGTTTTGGCGAAGGTTCAGGATCTGAAACTTTTATAGGTCGAAGATGAAATATTCATGTACCTTGTGTCCGAAGCTCATCCTCCGATTCATTGTACTTTGTGAGATATGATTTGTACAAGTTAGGGTTTCTGCCTCTTCCAGAATGCATCCCTAAACAGGTGTCCTAGGCACAAAGGTCATATCTCGGTCTAGGAAGCTCCAAATGGAATTTCGTAAAAAGTGGAAGTCAGGGAACAGACTGGATTTTCACAGGTCTAGGTTTCAGAGGCCGAAGTTGAAACAGTGACACGTGGCACTCCGTACAAGTTCTCTATGTTTTTTCATCCCATAAACAGGTCACGTTGCGACACTTGGAATATCTCTCTCTCAGAGAATCCATTAAAGCTCAGATCTGTGGGTTTGGAAAGATGACAGGACAGTCTACCATAGGTCAAAGTTTAAAACCCTGAGGATCTAAAATTTCAGAGATACATCAGAAACAATATGGCATATATTTATGTCCAATCAGAATTGGATTCTGAGCACTTTCATTTTTTGGCTCGTCACTACTGCGGGAAATTAGGGTTTCTAAAAAAGTTGGAATTTTTGGAATTTGAGACCATGGCTGGATGCTCCTTATCAAAATCGAAATTTAGAGACCAAGATTGAAGTTTTTGGTTGGGTAGAACCCCTTGTCTCCATCAAACCCTAATTCGGGATTTTGACCAGAAAACCAGAATTTGATAGAAGTTGCAGATCCAAAACTCGCAGGTCGATTTTTGGAGTTTTCAAAATCTGAGCACACCAGCTTTCTCTCCTCAATCATATGCATCTCCCTGTCCAAACAGAAGTTTGAAATTCCAAGTTTGGATTTTTATGGTTTCTCTAACAAACCCTAGCTAACACCAGATCCAGATTCAACAAATCAAGTTGATTGGGTTAATCCTAGAAGAGAATGAATTGGACACCTACATAAGTGAATAGGTTCTAGTTCTAGAGGGAGATGTGGCTAAGGCCTTACATAAGAAGGACTTGGTCAAGGCCAAGAGAATCATTGCAGATTCTATTAAAGAGCATCTCATACCTCATGTGTCTTCTCTAAAGACACCCAAGCAGATGTTTGATTCATTGACCAAGCTGTTTGAAGGAAAGAACATAAATCAGGTATGACTTGAGGAGATACAGGTATGTGTCAAATTTTGTTTCATTTATCTAATGATTAAGTCCATGATATGTTTGTCTTCATGTTATTGAGGTTAGTACAATCTTCATTAATTTTAGACTTGTCTTATCACCTTAGTAAAACTATGAATGCATGTGAATGATAGAAGACTTTCATTGATTAGGGTCATGACACTTATGATTGTACTAATGCACTGTGGTGTTGTATGAGGATGATGTTGTCCGCTAACATGAAAGGTAAATCAAGAAAGACAAATCAAGTTCTAGATCGAAAACATATGACCATGGTGACATGAAGACAAAGATTCATCCATAGCCATTGATCACATAGAAGCTCTACTTACGAGGTATGTATAATTTGGTTTTACAATGCTTAACCTATGAGATATGCAGGTTACTAGCACAAGGTCTCTAAAGCATTGAAGACATTGTTTGGGTATGTTAGACATAACTCGCAAACATGATAATCCAGGTATGTTTTCCTTATATCAAGTTAGAATCCTACCTTGTGTTAGGGTCTCATATAAGTATACTTTCGTATGATTGATAATGTTTATTCATGAAGTTATAGGTTTGAATAATCATGGGTTTATGCATATTATGCTTCTTAATTTGATTAATGATATGTCAAACTAGAAGAGTCCTATGGTCAAATAAGAATATGCATGAGTAAAAGAAGTACTCCCTGAAACCTTGAATACTAACGCTTGTGATAAATTACTTGTATATGAAATAATCATGACCATACATGTTTAAGATTATTTAGAATCATAATGTTTTGATAGTATTGAGATTATACTAATGAATGTATGATTATGTATGAGATCTCGAGCGTGACACAATGATGACACTAGTGCATACTTAAGCATGCATAGTGGTCTAGGATGGATATAAGTTCAAAGACAGATAATCAAGGAATTAAAGATCAAGAGGGAGCACACTCCAATAGTTCCTGCAAGGAAGAAAATATCAAGAGGGAGCACACTCCAGTAGTTTCTGCAAGGAAGCAAAGATAAAGAGGGAGCACACTCCAGTAGTTCCTGCAAGGAAGCAAAGATTGAGAGGGAGTCCACCCAACAACCGAACAAAGATAAGTATTTGAATTGTCATTTATTGGATATATGATTACTTAAATGTTGTTGTTCAGTCATATACATACTTATGTTCCTAGATTTAGGATGTATATTATGCATATTAGAAAAGTTGCATTAATGAACAAGATACTACTAATATACAAGTAATGGGTAAGTGGCCTATGGTACTGTACAACATTCCATTGCTACTTATCTAGAATGAAACCTCTTTGCTGACATGTTGGGAGTTGTGCACACTCTTAACAATGTTCTGGTAGAGATAGAAGGCATCTAGAAAGTTACGAGATATGGATAAATGTTGTATTGAAGCATTGGCTAACATAATTGCATGACTGTATGACATATGTATTTATGTGTAAGAACTTATTCTGAAATCTATGAGATATTTATAATCATTTAATTGAACTTGTCTTGTAGGAAAGACCATGTACCATCACCTACAAGAGAGACTTGTTTCGAAGAACAAGTGACGAAGACTCAACAAATCCAGAAAACTATCCGTTGAAGATATTGAAGAATCTGAAGTTCCTAGGATCCGGGATGCAGTAATGGAAGGATGCCATGATCGAGGAGTACCAGTCGATCATGAAGAATGATGTTTGGGATGTGGTCCCAAGACCAGAAGGGAAGTCTGTTGTGACTTCCAAGTAGATCTACAAGATCAAGCATGCTGCGGATGGCAACATAGAGAAATACAAGGCAAGGTTTGTGGCTCGTGGCTTCTCCCAGAAAGAAGGGATAGACTATGAAGAAACTTTTGCACCTGTAGCCAGATACACTTCCATCATAACAGTACTTGCTCTGGCTGCAGTGCTGAATTGGAAGATACACCAGATGGATGTCAAGACAACTTTCTTGAATGGTGTAGTCGAGGAGGAAGTGTATGTGGAGAAACCACTCGATTTTGAGACACATGACAGGGAGTCATATGTGTGCAAATTGAAGAAGGCCTTGTACGGTTTGAAACAAGCACCCAGGACATCGTACGGCAGGATTGACATCTTCCTAACTAGTTTGGGATTTACCAAGAGTAAAGCGGATTCCAACCTTTACTACGAGGTTGAGGAGGGCAATCCAGTGATACTCCTATTGTATGTGGATGACCTGTTTGTGACAGGTGAGGATAGGTTGATTGCCGACATGAAGAGGAAGCTTGCTTTCGAGTTCGAGATGAAGGACTTGGGTATGATGTATTACTTTCTAGGTATGGAGGTGTGGCAGAGTACAGATGGAATCTTCCTTGGACAAGGGAAGTATGCAGTAGAGATCCTGAAGCAGTTCGGGATGATGGACTGCAAGTCCATGGCCACACCTATGGCATCGAACCTGAAGCTATTGAGTGATGTTTCATCGGAGTCGGTTGATGCCACTATGTATCGTCAGATGATTGGGTCCTTGATGTATCTGACGAATACGAGACCAGATATTTGCTTTGCGGTGAACACTTTGAGCCAGTTCCTGATGGATCCTAGACATGTTCACCTGATTGCAATAAAGCATATTCTGAGGTACCTGAAGGGTACGATTGATTATGGGCTCAAGTATGATGCGAATCAAAAGTTTAACCTGGAGGGTTATGTTGATTCGGATTGGGTTGGTAGTGCTGTAGATAGGAAGAGCACCTCGGGGTGCTGCTTCAGTATGGGATCAGGTGTGATCTCTTGGTTTAGCAGGAAGCAATCCTACGTAGCACTGAGTACAACTGAAGCAGTGTAATGTCCCCTCTATCATACCAGCGTGATAAAGAGGATCATAGTGCTCAATCCGGGCAATTAGCCCTATATTCATTAAAATCAAACTCATTGATACAAGGACATGTACATGTGCATGCTATAGAACCCAACAGAGATAAAGTAAATCATGCTGATATCTAACATACATTCAGCATTCTGTGACAGTCATTAAACAGAGACCTTGGCAGAATTATAAAAGATCATATGGTATGCATAAACTTTTAAAAGCATATAAAAGACATATGGAATGTATAATCATAAGAAAAACAGAGCGGAATTTAATTCAATAGCACACCCAGCATTCATTCCATTATTCCTCAAATGATAATTGCCAAATTAACACAAGAGAATACTTATCTTATGCAAAAGTAGTCCCACGCAACTGGCTATGCAACTGCAACGTTCCACCCAACCGTAGGCCAGTGTGCTCCTCAATCTCTCAGCACCACTGCCACCCCCGAGCTGGGCATGATCTCTACAAGGAACCAGGGAACAACAGACTCACACATAGCCAAGCATACACCAAGATGAGCCAAGCCAATCTAAAATTGGGTTTATCAGGCTGTTAGGAGATGGAAAGGAAGAATTGCTAAGCTAGTGAGCTCAACTATAGAGCTATGGGTACCTCTCCCAGATCTATTTAGCTTGGCACTCACAATGCCTACACACCCAACACCAGGAAGTATTCTCTTCACTGCCACACAGTCCCTCAAGCCATACCTTCCTTTCTAGTGCTCTCAGGGTGTGCATAGAAAAGTAGCCAGCCCTCTTAATCTTCTTGAGAGGATACTCCCTACACTAGGTTTATCAAGCCAATTCTGTCCACTACCATTCCAGTTTCTTGCTCATGGGTTCAAAACAAAACAGGGATGCAACCAACAGTAACCTACACTTGTGGAGCATGAGAAAATGTTTCCAACAGGGGGATGCATGAGCTGGGGTTTCCTGGAGTTCATAAAAACGTGGGTAGAATCAAAACATATTGGCACTTTGGAAATTCGACTGGGGAAGCAAAACCCATTCCAGAAAAACGCCCCAGGGCCAAAACGCCCTCTCCCTCAGTCCCAATTCGCGTCCCTCCTTCCCCAGCTGTTGCACAATCCAAAAACGAGTCCCTGGGCATGGAAAAATGCAGGGTTATGGTGAAAAACGTGAGGATAACTTCCTGTGAGCTCAATCTGCGTGAGAGGAAGAACGTAATGCATGAGGAATGGCCTTGGGTAGCATTTCGTGGGGGTTTTCTTGCCCAGCAAGCCAAAAATACGATTTTCAGGTTGGTAGCTTGCCCATGCACGAAAATCTGACTGCCATACCTCTCCCATCCCAAGACATTAACTGCCTTAACCAATTTCTTGGAAGAATTAAATGATTGGGTGCATGAGACAAAATGGGTAGTTGGTGGTTTTATGGGTTTCCCCATTGACACATGGATTAACACCATTGGCTCAAGGGTTTGAATAATTTCCCTCCCTTTTCCTTGTAGAGTCATGCCCCATCTCTTTTGTTGCATTGCATAGCCGGTTGTGGGTTTTTCATTGAAAATTCATAATTACATGATGTCTTATATACATTGTGCCCATCTCGCACAAGAACCGTAGGCATCTATTTTTAATTCCCGATACATGAAACGCTAAATCAACGGTGGGGCCTTGGCCTTGAGCTCCTCACCATGATTAATTACAATATTTACATCATTTACGATTTAATACAAAGGGGGTCAAAATGGGGACATTACATTCCCCTCCCCTTACATTAGCACTGTCCTCAGTGCTCATCAAAATTGAACAAAAATGGATATGCCACCCTCATGGCATCCTCCAGCTCCCATGTAGCCTCATCGGGACCGTAGTGCTTCCATTGCACCTTTACCTGTCCGATGGCTCGGTTCCGGAGCAATGTTACTTTCTTGTCTAGGATGCACAATGGATCGGTTTGGAATTCTCCCTCGGGTTCCACCTGGATCACATCCCAATTAATCACATGGTTAGGATCATGTACATATTTCTTAAGCAAAGAGACATGAAAAACATTATGAGCTTTAGTGCTAGCAGGCAATGCAAGTCTATATGCAACTGGTCCTATTCTTTCGAGCACTTCAAATGGCCCACAATATCTAGGTGATAGCTTGGCACAGCTCCCAAGCTTCAAGGAACTCTTCCTTGATCTCACTCTAAGATATACGTGATCCCCAACATTGAATTCCCTATGCACTCTATGCTTATCTGCATAGCTTTTCTGTCTATCCTGGCCTGCTTTTAAATTTTGCCGGATCCTTGCAACCTCTTGTTCCATTTTCTTAAGCAATTCTGGCCCAAGTACAATTCTGTTTACTGGATTGTCCCAAGTCACTGGTGTCCTACACCTTCTGCCATACAGATCCTCATAAGGACTCATACCCAATGATGCTTGTTTCCCGTTGTTATATGCAAATTCTACCAAGTGTAGATAATCCTCCCACTTGGAGGGTTTGTCCATTACATACATGCGGAGCATGTCTTCAAGCACCCGATTTACTCTTTCGGTTTGCCCATCTGTTTGAGGATGGTATGCGGTACTAAAGCTTAGTTGTGTACCCAAATACGCAAAGAGCCCTTTCCAAAAATTGGAAGTGAACTTGGTATCCCTGTCCGAAATTATTGCCTTAGGCAACCCATGTAATCTGAAAATTTCCTTCATGAAAATATTTGCAATGGCATCGGCTTTATGTGTGGACTTAACCGGTATGAAATGTGCCGCCTTTGTTAACTTGTCCACCACAACCATGATGGAATCATGTTGTCTCTTAGTCATTTGCAATCCTGTAATAAAATCCATGGAGATTACTTCCCATTTCCATTCGGGAATTGGTACCGGAAGCAAAAAACCTGTGGGATGTTGGTGTTCACTCTTCACCTGCTGACATTCCATGCACTTAGAAATGTATTCAGCAACATCCTTCTTCATGCCTGGCCAGAAATAATATTTTCTTGCTGTAGCAATTGTTTTCTGATATCCTGGGTGACCAGAGTATGGGGCTTTATGGATCTCATCCATAACCATTCTCCTTAAATCTGTTGCATTTGGAATATAGACTCTATTCTTATAAGTAAGAAGTCCGCCTTCTTCCAAATGATAGCCCTCATACCTCTTTTCAAGGTTTTGCTGCTGCAATTTACCCTTTATCTGCTCATACACTTTATCCTCAACCATATGGTTAACAATCTGCTGCCTCAAATCTGGTTGGCAAGTACTAAGCGCTGCCACATGCATTTCACGTACCTTCCTGTTGAGTGCATCAGCCACCTTGTTTTCTTTCCCTTTTATGTGTTTGATCTCGAAATCAAATTCACACAAAAATTCCAACCATCTAGCTTGCCTAGCATTTAAAGTTGGCTGATCAAACAAGTATTTCAGACCACAATGGTCTGTCCTTAACTCAAATTTCCTTCCCATTAAGTAATGCCTCCACATCTTTAAAGTATGTACTATGGCTGCAAGTTCTATATCATGAGTAGCATAGTTCTTCTCATGCTCCTTCAACTTCCTTGACTCATAGCATATCACGTGGTTGTCTTGCATAAGAACTCCTCCAAGTCCTTGATTGCATGCATCGGTACACACCACAAAATCTTTTTCCGGGTCTGCAATCTTCAAAATAGGTGCACTTGTAAGAAGATTCTTCAACCGTTGAAAACTTTCCTCACATCTTGGTGACCATTCAAACTTTATCCCCTTCTTTTGCAAAGAAGTGATCGGGTTAGCAACCTTGGAGAATCCTTCGATAAACCTCCTGTAGTAACCAGCAAGGCCCATAAAAGATCTCACATCAGTCACATTCCTTGGAGTTGGCCAATTCATAATGGCTTCAATCTTCTCAGGGTCTACAGATATTCCTTCGTCGGAGATGATGTGACCCAAATAATGAATTCTATCTTTATAGAAGTCACATTTGCTCAACTTTGCATACAGCTTATGCTCCCTTAGTAATTGCATTGTCATTCTCAAATGTTCTTCATGCTCTTCTTCATTCTTAGAATAGATGAGAATGTCGTCTAGGAATACCAGAACGAACTTGTCCAAATATTTGCTAAAACATTATTCATGAGACACATGAATGTAGCTGGTGCATTTGTGAGACCGAATGGTACCACTACAAACTCATAGTGTCCATACCTCGTTCTAAAGGCTGTCTTATGAATATCTTCTTCTTTGATTCTTACCTGATGGTAACCAGACCTCAAGTCAATCTTTGAAAATACCTTTGCTCCTCTCATTTGATCAAAAAGGTCATCAATTCGGGGCAATGTGTATTTATTCTTCACTGTGACTTTGTTCAACTGCCTGTAGTCAATACATAACCTGAGTGTTCCATCTTTCTTTTTCACAAATAGAACCGGTTCTCCCCACGGGGACACACTTGGCCTAATATATTTCTTTTCCAGCAACTCTTGTAATTGCATTTTTAGTTCTAGCAATTTCGGGGTACTCATCCTGTACGGTGTCTTAGATACTGGTGCCGCTCCTGGCACAAGTTCAATTGTAAAGTCAATGTCTCTCTTTGGAGGGAGTCCCGGAATCTCATCAGGAAAAACATCTCTGAATTCTTGTAATACATGATAGTCCTCCAATCTAAGAGTTTCACTCTCTGCTGCCTCTAAAACGTGAGCTGCATACAGTTGACATCCCTTCCTACAGAACTTCTTTAGTTGCATGGCTCAAACCTGTCTAACAGAAGTCACCTTTGGAATGCCTTTTACAACCCTCGGGTTTCCTTCTTCGTCCATGCATTCAAATGTCTTATTGTAGCAGTCAAGTTTAACCCTGTGTGCTTCTAACCAATCCATTCCAATGAGAATATCATAGGAACCAAGTGGAATTCAGATCTGTATAAGTGAATAGCCCATCCATCTCTAATGGACATTTATCTACTATTTCGCTAACTTTTCTCTTGGTTCCAGTGGCTAGTTGAACTAACCAAGATTTACTATGCTTTAATTTCTTGAAAGCACAAACCTCAACAATTCTAGGAGTGACATAACTGTGAGTAGATCCAGGATCAATCAAAATAGAAACAGATTGCTTAGCAATCTTACCTTCAACTTCAACCACAGTTGACTGATGATCTGCTTGGCGGTCTTCTACTGCTGCATAGATTCTAGGGATTGTCCTCGCCACTTGACCCACAGTTCCAGCTCCTTGGATGTTGTGAACTTGATTTGCATTCCCGTTTCGATGTGGACAGTTCCTAAGCATGTGGTCTCCTCCACAACCCCAACATTGAAGTGGTTCTCTTGGCTCCTTTGGGTCTCTTGGCTTGTCTCCCATCATCCTAGTCGGCTTAGTCACAACCTGTGATGGATGCCTTTGCTGATTCCTGAATTGAGGAGGCTTGAACCCCTTCTTCCTTTGATCAAACTTTTCATTTTTCTTATCCTTCCATGCCTTATGGAATTCCGGTTTGCTCCTGTTTTGATCAAAGCAGTACTTGGCCTTTCTTATGTCCTCCTCTAGAGTTCGAGGTTCATCAAACTCAATTCTGTCTTTATATGACTGGGGTAGTCCACTTAGGAAACGCTGAATTTTTACCTTATCATCTCGAATATACTTGACATACCTCAGCAACTCCAAGAACTTGTTTGCATATTATTCCATGGTCAATTGTCCCAATCTCAGCTCATGGAACTCTTTGATCTTATCATCATAGTACCTATCAGAGAGGTACTTCTGCTTGAAGTATTTCTTGAACTGTTTCCACAGGATCTTCCGTTCATTGATCCTCTTCACTTGCCTGGTGTGTTCCCACCATATAGATGCTCTTCCATTCAAGTTGAAGATGGATACCCTTGCCTTCATATTCCCGGAGTAGTCCTGGACTTGGAAATACTTTCTCATCCCAAGAAGCCAAGCCTCAGCTTCTTGACCGGACTTTATCTCTCCATCAAATGTAGGAGGTTTTTCCTTCTTAAATTCCCCATGTGAATTGTTCTTGTAGTGCTTCTTCCTCTTACTCATGTGAGATGAAGAGCTTGCACCCTCAATGGATTCTTCAGAGTCAGATGATTCATTAGAAGAGATTTCTGGAGTATATGTTCTGTCTGTAGAAACTCTTCTTGGGCTACTGGCTCTCTTACGGGAATTTCTTCTAGAGCTACTCCCACCCCTTTCTGGATTTGATATCTGATGCCCAGAGTTTATTTGCCTTTGGATGTCTGTTAAACTCTGCAGCATGGCTGCGTTCAGCTGATTTTGTTCTTCCTGAGCTCTAATCATCCTTTCATTATCTTCCCTACAGCTTTGCAACTCCACCCTTAGGATTCTCATGGTGGTTGCAACATCTGGAGGGGTCTCTTGATTTCTTCTCCCATTAGATTCTGTTTCAGCATTCTCAACCTGTATGTTTTCCCCCATGGCATCTGTTTCAGGATCATAGGGATCCTGTGCATCATTCATGATGTTCATTTTCTTGGCCCAACCAAGATCCAAAATTTTCCAACTGTATTAACTTAGAGTGTTACCCTGTTGTAACTGTGGCTCTCTGAAATGTGTTCATCAGCACAATTGTTAGCTGCATTATATTCTCAGAATTCACAATTACTTCATGCACATGGGAAAACATTACGTTGACAATTCGTTAAATCACAAACACGACATATGAGGGAAAAGAAAAAGGGGGTCAAGGGGGCTTGCCCCCTTGTGGCAGCAGGGCGGGTCGAGGGCAGCGCCCTCGTTTTTTTGTTTTTTTTGTTTTTTGTTTTTTTTTGTTTTTTTTTTACGAATCACGCCTCAATGGGCGGTTCGTTGAATCTTTCCACAACGGGAGATTCACGGAATGCTGTCGCAATGGCGATTCACAGGATGCTGCCGCAACCGCGGGGAGGTTGGCCTTCCGCAATGGGCGGGGCAATTGGCTGAGAGTTTCCGCAATGCGGGGCGCTTGGCGGAATGCTTCCGCAATTGCGGAGTGGTTCGGCGACGGCTTCCGCAATTGCGGAGCAGTTCGCCGAACGCTTCCGCAATAGCGGGGCGATTTGCCGAGCGGAGCCATTCGGCGAAGGCTTCCGCAGTTGTGAAGCCATTCGGCGAATTCTCCCGCAATTGCGGAGCCATTCGGCGAAGGCTTCCGCAATTCCGGAGCCGTTCGCGGAATGCTTCCGCCGGAATGCTTCCGCCGGAATGCTTCCTCGATTTCGGGCACTTTTTCGGAAATGCTTTTGCGGAATGATCTTGCGAATTGCTTCCGAAACTTCGGAACGATTCGCCGAAGTCTTCCGCGATTGCGGAACGATTCGGCGAAGTCTTCCGCAGTTGCGGAACGATTCTCCGAAGTCTTCCGCAACTTCGGAACGGCTCGCCGAACTCTTCCGCGTTGCGGAACGATTCGCGGAATCCTTCCGAAATTTCGGAAGAGAATTCCTTCCGCAATTTCGGAAGAGAATTCCTTCCGAAAAAGTTTCCGTTCGACGCCGACACTTAGAAAAATTTTTACTTAAAGAATTTTTTTCTCCGCTGTTTCGGAGTGGTTCGCGGAATCCTTCTGCAATTTTGGAAGAGAATTCCTTCCGCAAATTTCGGAAGAGAAATCCTTCCGCAATTTCGGAGGGGAATTCCTTCCGAAAAACTTCCCTTCGCAAATTTCCGGAAAAATTCTCGGAACGCTTCCGAAATTTTGGAACGATTCGCCGAATGCTTCCGCAGTTGCGGAAGACATTCGGGAATTCTTTCCGAAACAGTCTTTAAACAAAATTTTCAAAAACAGATTTTAAACAAAAATTTTTTTCCCAAACTCTTAAGAAAACTTAACTTCTTTTCTTCTCTTTTACTATCAGTTTTGGCCCATATCGGCCCAGTGCTGCAACGCAGCTCTGATACCATAATGTAATGTCCCCTCTATCATACCAGCGTGATAAAGAGGATCATAGTGCTCAATCCGGGCAATTAGCCCTATATTCATTAAAATCAAACTCATTGATACAAGGACATGTACATGTGCATGCTATAGAACCCAACAGAGATAAAGTAAATCATGCTGATATCTAACATACATTCAGCATTCTGTGACAGTCATTAAACAGAGACCTTGGCAGAATTATAAAAGATCATATGGTATGCATAAACTTTTAAAAGCATATAAAATACATATGGAATGTATAATCATAAGAAAAACAGAGCGGAATTTAATTCAATAGCACACCCAGCATTCATTCCATTATTCCTCAAATGATAATTGCCAAATTAACACAAGATAATACTTATCTTATGCAAAAGTAGTCCCACGCAACTGGCTATGCAACTGCAACGTTCCACCCAACCGTAGGCCAGTGTGCTCCTCAATCTCTCAGCACCACTGCCACCCCCGAGCTGGGCATGATCTCTACAAGGAACCAGGGAACAGCAGACTCACACATAGCCAAGCATACATCAAGATGAGCCAAGCCAATCTACAATTGGGTTTATCAGGATGTTAGGAGATGGAAAGGAAGAATTGCTAAGCTAGTGAGTGTGAAAATCCTCACAGCAGATCTAAGAGATGATGTATCTCACAAGAGAATAATTATGATTAAGCAAGAAAATAGAAGAAGAGTGATTACATGCAGTATAATGAGCAACAAAATAATATGGTACAGTAGAACTCAGATAGAAGCAATAATACTTCGGTCATACTATGTTATTAATCACAAATGGACATATAAATAATACAATGCATGAGGAATTCGAATGCCTAAGGTGGCAATTCGAATTAGCCTTCATGGAGTGATCAAAGGATCACTGGAGTGTCATCGGAGCACAACTAGGTGTCCTCATGATCATCGGAGCGCAACTGGAAGTCTTCATCATCATCAGTGGAGTCATCAATGCTCAAGTAACTGTCAACCATCAGTCAAACTAACTCTGGTAGGTGTAACTCAGTGTAGCTAAGTGTAACTCAGTGTAACTAAGTGTAACTGAGTGTAACTGAGTGTAACTCAATGTAACTAAGTGTAACTCAATGTAACTAAGAGTAACTGAATGTAACTGAGTGTAACTGAGTGTAACTCAATGTAACTGAGTGTAACTAAGTGTAACTGACTGTAACTGAATGTAACTGAGTGTAACTGAGTGTAAATCAATGTAACTGACTGTAACTGACTGTAACTGAGTGTAACTGAACTGGTAGGTGAAGAAGGGCGAGTTGCTCCCTAAAATCAAGGAAGAAGGGCGCACTAAGCAACTGGAGGGATAAAACTGAATAGTGAGAAGCTCCTGGGGGCTGGCTAACTGAGGGCTAGGTGCTGGACTGATGACTGGGATGCATGCAAACCCTAGAATGCATGCACACCCTAAAAGGTGCATGCATGACTGAAAATGTAAATGATCAAAATATTGGTGGGACTAGGATGGAGTATAGGAATATCCTAACACCCCCCCTTAATCCATCCTGGGCCCTGGTAACTAAGACCAAAGGTCACCCAATACAATGAATAATAACAATCAATAAACCAAGGAAGTGGGAAAATTTCGTGGAAAACATACCCCCTCCTCAAAAAATAGACTGTAAGGCACACATAAAAAATAAAAGCTCCAAACTCAAGCAGGTGTGATGCTTGGTCATATGTCTGGAGGTATCTTCTTCTTGGGAAGAAGTGGATCATGCTCAAAAAGCATGTGCTTGTACTTGCTCTTCAGATCGAATGTGATGAGAACAAATCCAATAGTATGAGAATGATCCTTGAACCTGTGATTCGAATCAGCTGAGGTAGGATCAAATCTGTAAAAGTGCATATAGTCTTTTGTCTTCTCCTTTGAACCAACATGGGTGAGATTGTGCCAAAAATAACTATTACATGTTTGCTTGAAATCAAAATCAGATTTAAGACTTTCAAAACAGTTTCTTGAGATCTCTTTTGAACCAGCAGGGGTGAGATCAAAACTATCATATGATGCATGAGAAATTATCTCAAGCGGGTGGCAATGGCCATATTCTTCAATAACCTTCTGAAAGCATGTGCTAATGATCATATAGTAGTAAATAAGAGATGTTTGCTGAAGAGGAGCAAATGCATTACCTCCAATAGCTGATGTTACCTCCGAAATAATCATGTGATCATGATGCAAACCAACAAACTCTGGTGCAAGATAGGATTTAGGACCTTCTGCAATATCTAGAGTGTGAGCTGGCACAGAAAGAGAAGAAAGTTTGAGCATGACCGGAGAATCTGCAAGTTCTTTGTCAACAACTTCAATATGAGATGATACTGGTTCATGATCTGAGAGATCATCAAGGGGAGCGAATGCAACATGATCTGAGAGACCATCAGGAGGAGCGAATGCATCATGATCTGAGAGACCATCAAGTGGAGCGAATGCATCAACTTGCTTGCTTTTGAAGGGATTTGGACCAAATCCATCATTCTTTTTGCCGAATCTTTCATCTAGATGAGCCCATAACTCTTTTGGAGTTTCAATATCAATGATGGTCGGGTACAATATGTAATCGGTCATAGCAAGCATCATTCTTCCAATGTGCATGTCACCTTTATTCAACCATTTAATCTTCTTTGTAGAGGATTCGAACTCTCTTTCAAAATAGCAATCAAAGAGATCATGGCTCTTCAAATATGCTATCATTCTTGGTTTCCATTCATCATAGTTGAATGGAGAAAGAGGAGTAATTTCTTCTAAATTCATTGAAGTTGTAGAAGACCTGCAAAAACAATATAGAATAACTGCAACTGCTACTGCTGCAAAAATGCAGATTCTGCTACAACTGCTGCACTCGAAATCTTGGTAATAACCTGCAAAAAACTCTCAAGAATGGAGATAAACAATACTCTCAACATGCTCTGATACCATGTGAAAATCCTCACAGCAGATCTAAGAGATGATGTATCTCACAAGAGAATAATTATGATTAAGCAAGAAAATAGAAGAAGAGTGATACATGCAGTATAATGAGCAACAGAATAATATGGTACAGTAGAACTCAGATAGAAGCAATAATACTTCGGTCATACTATGTTATTAATCACAAATGGACATATAAATAATACAATGCATGAGGAATTCGAATGCCTAAGGTGGCAATTCGAATTAGCCTTCATGGAGTGATCAAAGGATCACTCCAGTGTCATCGGAGCACAACTAGGTGTCCTCATGATCATCGGAGTGCAACTGGAAGTCTTCATCATCATCAGTGGAGTCATCAATGCTCAAGTAACTGTCAACCATCAGTCAAACTAACTCTGGTAGGTGTAACTCAATGTAGCTAAGTGTAACTCAGTGTAACTAAGTGTAACTGAGTGTAACTCAATGTAACTAAGTGTAACTCAATGTAACTAAGAGTAACTGAATGTAACTGAGTGTAACTCAATGTAACTGAGTGTAACTGACTGTAACTGAATGTAACTGAGTGTAACTGAGTGTAACTCAATGTAACTGAGTGTAACTGACTGTAAATGACTGTAACTGAGTGTAACTGAACTGGTAGGTGAAGAAGGGCGAGTTGCTCCCTAAAATCAAGGAAGAAGGGCGCACTAAGCAACTGGAGGGCTAAAACTGAATAGTGAGAAGCTCCTGGGGGCTGGCTAACTGAGGGCTAGGTGCTGGACTGATGACTGGGATGCATGCAAAATGCATGCAAACCCTAGAATGCATGCAAACCCTAAAAGGTGCATGCATGACTGAAAATGTAAATGATCAAAATACTGGTGGGACTAGGATGGAGTATAGGAATATCCTAACAGTGAGCTCAACTACAGAGCTATGGGTACCTCTCCCAGATCTATTTAGCTTGGCACTCACAATGCCTACACACCCAACACCAGGAAGTATTCTCTTCACTGCCACACAGTCCCTCAAGCCATACCTTCCTTTCTAGTGCTCTCAGGGTGTGCATAGAAAAGTAGCCAGCCCTCTTAATCTTCTTGAGAGGATACTCCCTACACTAGGTTTATCAAGCCAATTCTGTCCACTACCATTCCAGTTTCTTGCTCATGGGTTCCAAACAAAACAGGGATGCAACCAACAGTAACCTACACTTGTGGAGCATGAGAAAACGTTTCCAACAGGGGGATGCATGAGCTGGGGTTTCCTGGAGTTCATAAAAACGTGGGTAGAATCAAAACATATTGGCACTTTGGAAATTCGACTGGGGAAGCAAAACCCATTCCAGAAAAACGCCCCAGGGCCAAAACGCCCTCTCCCTCAGTCCCAATTCGCGTCCCTCCTTCCCCAGCTGTTGCACAATCCAAAAACGAGTTCCTGGGCATGGAAAAACGCAGGGTTATGGTGAAAAACGTGAGGATAACTTCCTGTGAGCTCAATCTGCGTGAGAGGAAGAACATAATGCATGAGGAATGGCCTTGGGTAGCATTTCGTGGGGGTTTTCTTGCCCAGCAAGCCAAAAATACGATTTTCAGGTTGGTAGCTTGCCCATGCACGAAAATCTGACTGCCATACCTCTCCCATCCCAAGACATTAACTGCCTTAACCAATTTCTTGGAAGAATTAAATGATTGGGTGCATGAGACAAAATGGGTAGTTGGTGGTTTTATGGGTTTCCCCATTGACACATGGATTAACACCATTGGCTCAAGGGTTTGAATAATTTCCCTCCCTTTTCCTTGTAGAGTCATGCCCCATCTCTTTTGTTGCATTGCATAGCCGGTTGTGGGTTTTTCATTGAAAATTCATAATTACATGATGTCTTATATACATTGTGCCCATCTCGCACAAGAACCGTAGGCATCTATTTTTAATTGCCGATACATGAAATGCTAAATCAACGGTGGGGCCTTGGCCTTGAGCTCCTCACCATGATTAATTACAATATTTACATCATTTACGATTTAATACAAAGGGGGTCAAAATGGGGACATTACAAGCAGAGTATGGCGCAGCTTGTTCGGCTAGTTGTGAGGCAATATGGCTTAAGAAGATACTGTCTGATTTATTTGATCTCCAGTTGGATGCTACTTGTATCTTCTGTGACAACCAGAGTTGTGTGAAGTTGTTAGAGAACCCAGTGTTCCATGACAAGTCAAATCATATCAAGATCAAATATCACTATATCCGGGATATGGTGCAGAGAGGAGTAGTGACGCTCCTGTATGTTGCGACGGACGAGCAGATTACAGATGTGTTGATCAAACCACTAGCTAGAGTGAAGTTCGAGTACTTCAGAGAGAGGCTTGGTGTTCTTCAAATAGAAGATACTTCGAGGAGGAAGTGATGGGACACATTTGTAGGATCCATTCCAAGCATGGTGGTAGGAGGATCCTTCCCATGGCTGTGGATGTAAGAGATGTGTGATGAGCATCAAGACGATGCTCCGGATGTTGCTATGATGATCAGGTTGATCATGTGTGATGAGCATCAGGACAATGCTCCAGATGATATGCATCAAGACGATGCTATGGTGATGATCAGGTTGATCATGTGTGATGAGCATCAGGATGATGCTCCAGATGATATGCATCAGGACGATGCTATGATGATGATCATGTGATGATGATGTGCATCAAGATGATGCGCATCAAGATGATGCATTGTATGATGATGATCAATATGATCATGAGCATCAGGACGATGCTCCATGCGAGGATGATCAGGTTGATCATAAGTATCAGGATTATACTCTGTGGCCGTGGACAGGTTGTGAGATAAGCATATAATATTTCCCTGGGATATTTCCAGATACTCTTGCGAGGTTTTTCCTATGGCATATAATAGCTCCCTTGGAGATCTAGCAAATGCTCTTTTAAGGTTTTGCTTGGAGGGACATATAATATTTCCTTGGGATATTTGCAGATACTCTTGCGAGGTTTTGCCTATGGCATATAATAGTTCCCTGGGATATTTGCAGATACTCTTGCGAGGTTTTGCCTATGGCATATAATAGTTCCCTGGGAGATCTGGAAAATGCTCTTTCGAGTTTTTGTCCGTGGCATGTAATAGTTACCTAGGAGATCCAATAGGTTGAGCAGTAAGCTCGTAATCAGTCCTGGGATGCTCTTTTGAGGTTTTTCCAGACCACATGTAATTAGTCCTGGAGATCTGATAGGTTGTGCTAGGCACGTAAAAGTCCCGGGATGCTCTTTAGAGATCTTGTCGGTCGTGCTAGGCACATAAATGTTCCTGATATGCTCCTTTAATTTTTTATGGTGGTCACATGTAATATTTCCCTGGGATATCCGATAGGTTGAGCAGTAAGCTCGTAATCAGTCTTGGGATGCTCTTTCAAGGTTTTGTTGACGCAAGTAATCAGCCCCAGGGATTCCACAGGATGGCCAGCTCGCAGAGATGATGAAGACCTACAAGAGGCTAGGCCTACATCCAACATGAAAAAGGGCTGGCTCTGTAGAACTTCCTATGACAAGAATAATTGAGAGATAGCACCAGTGATCGAGATGACGAGTACAACAGCAGTGATGATGATGCTCCGTGATCCAACTCCATAATTGAAGACTTGTGCCTATATGTATTGATGACATGTGTCAAGAGAATGCCTTCCTAATTAAGAGGGAGTGTTGATGTATTTGTAAGTTCAGAAGATATTCACTTGTATATTGTATGTATTACATTTGTACTTTATTGTATCCCCAATGGAGATGTATTATTCCTCCAATTGGAAGTGTCGTCATTTTTATTTGCAAGTGTCGCAAGTTATATTGTAAGTGTCGTAACTTATATTTGATCGGTTATTAGAACACCTTAGAGGGGTCGGCCCAGTGTGGGTCAAAGGGTTATTAGACCACCCTAGTGGGGTCGGCCCAGTGACATGTGGATGGTTTATTAGGTTTCCTTAGGAAGTCGGCCCAGTTAGAGTAAAAGGAAAGTCAAGTCATTGTATAAATAGAGAGTGTGACTCTCTCATTCTATTCACTCACTCACTCACTTTGCATTAGTGAGAGAGAGGAGGAGTGCGCACAAGTGGAGGAGGAGAAGCTGCTAGGAGACTATCTCTTATCTTGAGGTTTGATCTTTGTGATCTTTGTATTGGTGCTCATTCTATATCTGAGGAAGTTGTGGGGTTTTTCACCTTCTAGGTTTTCCCCGGTGAAATGCTTTGTGTCTCTTGTGTTTGATGTGCTGTACATGTTGTTCTCTTAGTTAAGATTCTAGATCAGATTGAATTAAATGCTAAAAAATAATTGCATGGAGGAGGATGCGGGAGGGGAGCGGAGGGGACGACAACTCATGGAGGGGAGGACGCAGGAGGGGAGGGAAAAGCAGGAAGGCTGCATGGAGGGCTCGTGTGGACGAGGAGAGGGGAGGAGCTGCGTGGAGCAGTAGAGGGGAGGAGCTCATGTGTGGAGGAGTTGGGAGGGCTGTGTGGAGCAGGAGAGGGGAGGTCTGTGGAGGAGGGAGGATCTCGCGCAGGAGGGCTGCGTGGAGGAGCTATGTGGAGGGATCGCGTGGAGGAAGAGAGGGGAGGGAGGCACATGCTAGTCATTAAAACAAAAATTATTAAAACGAAATTTACCTGTTCGTAGAAATTGCTCTGAATCCCTCTCTTTGTTGGTTCCCTTCTATTTTCCATAGTCGTTTGTCTTGGTTGGTTCCCTCTCTTTGCTTCGTGTATTATATAGCATTTGTTTCATTAAAACGAAAATACACTTCTTTTTAATTTTAATTATTGGCCGACAAAAATATGTTTTATTTGTTTTTTATTATTTTGTGTTAAAGACAAACGGTATTTATGGCCGACAATATCGACAAATGCTCGACTTACAAGATCTCCCTCATACTGTGTTGTAGAGCGCCTCTCGGCGCAATGACAAGCCGAGCTTAATACAAGGAAATATTTTAAATAAGGACTTTATGAAGTAGTAATTGGAGGTACAACTTTTAAAATAATAATTATATACATTCACCAAGATTTTAATAATAGGGTTTCATAAACTTAATGGAGTCTCACGGTAATATATATATATATATATATATATATATATATATATAAGGAAATGATGAAACTGGGGAAGGTTTTAATTTTTGAAAAAGGTAGGTCCCATTTAGATATGCTTAATTTTATGCGAGGCAAAAAAAGGGTAGGGTATAAACTTTTAATAAAATTTGTAATCAATTCATGGGAAATGGGAAAAGGAGTAATCTTAAATGCGAAAAAATGGAGGGGGGGGGGTATTTTTACTTTTAAAATAGCGGAAATAGGCATTTTCTAGCAAGGAGGTTCCCGAGGAATATTTTTTGACTTAACAAATATAGGTGCAGTGAGAACACCAGTGATGTATGATATTGATGAATTGATCAATGGATGTGAAATTGACAAAATTTAACTTGACAAGTCGTAAATGACTCAGATAAGACAAACTTTGACTGAGTTCTGAAAGGGTCAAATGATGACGGATTTTGTCAAACATATCTGAGCATGACACCCATAACGAATTAAACACAATGATTTAGACCTCTTGACATGATGAAGCATATAGAGAGAAGTGAAAAATTGCGACATTTGACACTAACTAGGGCACTAAAACATGCATGGTGCAACTTTGGAAGGCTATCACAGCGGTCATATGGAAGCGAAAATGGTGAAATAGGATATGGGTGTGAAAAGTGTTTCATCATGGATGCAATGACACTAAAATGGTAGCATAATGATGTGTATAACAAAAAATGACCAAATGCTATAACACGACTCAGTTGCACTATGACGACACACATCATGATGCTTCCTGTGAGAGGCACAAAGACCAAATGAAAACACACATGAGAAAGGTGAGTATGGATGGGAAGAGCACATCACTCTGGACATGATGGTGTAGTCAAAATGAAGAGTGACAAATTTTAATATGTTTGTCATTGTCATTATGTTTCAACCCTTTAGAATCATGTCAATATTGAGAATCAACATCTAGCCAAACAAAAAGAAATGAAAACAACGACATATGATGACTCGGCAATGAATGACTGAAAAGAAAAAGAAGAAACCATGAAGTCGGTACATGGACTTGTTTTCATCCTCAAAAAGGGTAGGGAGTGAAAAGAGTGAGCATAGAATTCCACAATGGGCGAAGCAAAGGGACAAGAAGAAGTGTCGGGAAGACAAAAATAGTAAACGTATAACAATTCAATGTACCCCATGTTGATCAGTGCGAACCACTCGCTAGCTCTCCTCTCTCCACGTCACATCCTCTCATGTGTATAACAAAATTGAACATCATGTAAGAGCTTAATTACATAATAATATGGTGAAAGAGCATAGTGACGCATTCTACTGAAATACGTCAAATTCCAAATAAATCATATTTGGCAAACTATGAAAGGTAAATGATTGAAAGAGAAAAACTAAGCAACTGAAAATGATAAACCATGAAAATAAAGAGATTCTAAACTTATGAGGTGAAGCGAAACTTAATGCATAAGCGACAAATCAAAATGGCCTACGACTAAGAATGCAAGAATGATAAAGAAATAGAAAACCTACTCCCACTTCTACGAAATGAGAAAACAAATCATGGCAGGTTGCATTTAATGTATATGAATACATCGTTAATTTTATGATGATTATTGTTTGGACCATGACAATTTTCACATATTTTACTTTCCCGCCCAAATTAGGATGGATTCGATCATGAAATGTTGGATAGAGAAGTTAGTGCTAATTGTAAAAGATAAAAATAAATGCAAATTATATGTGTTAGTGAGATTAGAAAATTTATCAACCCATGAATCCAAAATGAAATCAATGAAAACCAAATCAAGAATTTCCCTATTCAATTCATTGTTATTGATAAACCAGTTAGGAATAATGCACTCAATATCTTCTTTAGAATCATCATTGATAAAATATGCATTATTTTTGCATGATTATCTTGATCAATGATAAATTCAGGACATTTATCATAAACATATTTCAATTTAACCTGGGACAAGACTTTGCTTTCAAGAATGAAATGTTCATTTGCATCGAGGAGCTGCACAAATTCAAATTCCTTGTTAGGAAAACAAGCATCACCAATTAAGTCATCAGAGCAATCATCATGGATTGGATGGGAGATTCCCCCAAAAACATATGATTCAAATTCAAGGGTAGTTTCATGTAAAATAAGGTTCTCACCCATAACCGGAAAGGACTGAGCATATTTATTGTGAATTGGTGGAACAATCAGAGAATCATAAAAAATATCAATCACAACATCATCCAAGTTTAAAATTTCATGGCTTCAAATGGCATGAAAAACATTCTCAAGACCCTTAGGACTCACCTACTTACAAGGATCATTTTTTCCTTTAAGGTTCTTAGAGATATCACATTGGAAATCATAGGACTCATCTTTGATTAAGAATTCATTTGGTGGATTGGGAAAAAATAGAACATTAAGGTGAGGCGGGATGACATCCTCCTGATTACTGGGGATGTGATGATCTTGCTTGGATAAGATGGAAAGATATCATCATCAAAAGAGAATACCTCATGAATATATTGTGTGGTCATATTGGGATAGATCATGGCTAGGAAAGGGGTATCAAGAGCACTATTCAAATTTTGATATTGCTTGGGCTCTCTAAGGGCATCAAAAGGAATAATGTTAGTCTTCAAATCCGCAAAATTAGTGGCCACATCACAAGGTGCATAATTGTCGAGAAAGATAGGTGCGAATTGGTATGAGACTCTAGAAATATTAGCATGATGGTTTGGAGGAGGTCTCAACTTAGGGATATAAGGCTTTACAATATTATCATTGAAATTCACCTCATCGATCGAAAGATTAGGATAAGAACGAGACATGATATTGGCAGCATAGAATTTGTTTATAGGTACCTCGGTTACTGAAGGTATACCCTTCTTCCATTTTTCTCATTCCTTTGCTAAAATAGAAGGGTCACAAGTCGAAGGGTTGTGGGATTCATGGAAAAAATTGTACCAATGACATGAGAAAGACTCGATAGATTGCATCATCTCAGGTAGGTTAGAAGGTAGGGAGGATGAGAGAAATCTATTTTATGATGAAATCTTTTAATTTTTCATTTGTTGCATCATTTGGAGTAAGGATGACATATTGGTCGTAAAACGATATTCATCTACATGCAATCCTATCCTTTGGTTCTTCTCTTCAAAATCGATGCACATCTGTTGAGTGGAACCAATAGAGTTTACACCCCTCTCTTCTAATTGATATAAGTAAGGAGGAGGAATACAATCATAATACTAGATAAGAATGGCTTGTTGGGAAGGCTAGATAAATTTGGGAATCTTGTTATACAACTTCGTAAACATGAGGTTGAATGATTTGATAGATTCATTATCTTTAAAAGATAAGTGATTAAAATTCCTCAGATACTCGACTAGGTTCTCGAAGCTCCCAAAAGTGGATTTAAACCAATAGATGAGCTCATGCTAGGTGGTAAATATTTTATCAGGTAATTCAACAAATTCAGTGGCAACCCTCCCTTCTAAGGAATTCACAAATGAGTGCATACCAGTGTCATTGTTGTGAGCGCTGATATTTGTGCAGACATGGAAAAATAAAAAAACATTCGCTTATGGGCATAATGTCATTTCTTGAGAAATTAAGAAGATGATCTTTAAATTTTGACAAAGGATAGGTGGTCGAGGCTATATTAAAAGGCAAAGGGACGCACCATGGCACAAGATCAACATATACCTCATATTGGAAAATGCCCATCTTTTTCACGACTTTATGAGGATTAGTGACATGATTGTTCTCACTAAACATACTTCATAATAGTGAGGAACCATGAGAGGAAATTTGGAGTCTAAAATGGGCTTTATAAGAAAACGAGCCATCATATAAGAAAACGAGCCAACCATAATTTCTTGATGAATTGGAATTCAAGAACCAATAGAAATTCAATAAAATGAGTCAACCATAATGGTTGAAAATAGTTGACTTGAGATATTTGTCATAAAAAAGACTACTTTTTTTGTTCGTATTTTCAACATATCTCCCTGTGTTTTTACTCAAATTTCAAGCAGAAGCACTTGTTGGATGTGAAACATCATCATCACGTTTTTTTCTAGGCATTTCTTGTTTTTGGGGCAGTGGGGTCCATCAAAAGTATGCAGTGTGCGTACTCGTTGGATTCTGCATCCAACGAGTGCTCCCGCTCGAAACTTGAGTAAAAAAACAGGGATATATGTTGAAAATACGAACAAAAAAATAGTTTTTTTTCTTTCTTCCACCAAAATTAATAAATATTATTTTATTATTTTCCTTAGGACGCCCATTTTAGACCTCAAATTTCCTCTAATGTAACACTACCAGCAAAAGCCATGGGAAAAGAAGACTAAGATGAGTAAAGATCAGAAACTTGGAAAATGGATTAGCAAAAGAAAATGATGACTAACAAAGTTCTAGACATTGGTCGTGATTGGATGATAATGACAAGAAGATTCGACAGAATTAATCTCAAAGGGATTGGATTAGAAAGGATTCAAAGAACAATAAGAACATCTTCCCTAGTATGGCCACCATTTTATGTTGATGCTTAAAATAGATTCATGCAAAAACAATGAAAAACGCCCTTTGAAAAATGATCACGGGAAAGATGGGGATGTAAATCCGAGTTGATTAAATCCCTTACATAGATAAGATTCACAAGGTTTATTAATGATACTAGATGCAAAGATGGATTATGGCATTATTAAATGATCATGAGTAAATGCACAATTAATAAAAAAATTCCGTGCGCTGGTACATTAAAATAACTATGTGCAACTATCTAAGCATGCGTAGATTAATTTCTAAAGGAAAAAACAATTAACTTATAAAACGACTAAAGAAATTAATGTAAAATATTTACAAGACTAAATTTAACGACATTATGAAATAATATTTTGAAAGATTACACATTAGATGTTAGTTGAACAGTACAACAATAATTTAAAGATTTCTGACGCCTACTTTATTTTTTTGATATAGACTAGGAATTTGCATTTGATAAGTTACATCTTTCAACGTTTTGATCCCTCAAAGGGATAAACATTAGGAGACAAAGGAATTCAAAGGAATTCAAAGGAAAATTAATGGTTATGCATTCATTAATATGAGTTATGGCACATATATTAAATGTTTATTTTCATCCAACTATATTTATTTGGCGCATGATGGTTTGTAATAATGGGTTTCATGTTTCATTAATTTTGGTTCCCTCATCCCTATTTACAGGGTGGATTTTTATTTCTATCTTTTCTCTAATTTTCCTTTTAGTGTAATGATTGATTTTTATTATTATTTTTGCGTTTTCGAAGAAAATATGATGTTTTCTATTATGAACATGTTCTACAAGCGTTGTTTGTTTAATCATAATATGCTTAACATCTATAATATATTATTTTAATCAAACTTCATATGACCTCCTGATTTATCCAATATAAACCTTTCCACACGACCAAGGAATGTGGTGAAATCCTTTTTGAGATCCTTCTTTTATTCGGTCTTTAACTGATCAAGGATCCTTTAATTTGGTTAGCTGATTTCATTGCACAAAAAGAAATCATCAATTTCATTCAAGTTCAGATTTTTAAAAGCAAATCAAAACGTTAGTTTAGTTCATGAAATACTTATGTTTAATAAAATAGGAACTTTATACTTTGGACGTTTTATGAAAATGAAGTTGTTAATTCTAATGATTTATATAAAATAAAAGGGTAATGAAAGTTGTAAACAATCGCTAGTTTGATTTGAAAAATATGGTATCAGAAAGATAAATATTTAAAGATGAAAAACAACTTTTTATTTACAAGTTAGTAAAAGAATGAAATAGTATTTACAGTCTAAAAATTTACATAATGTACAGTAATCCAAAATGAAATTGATACATTCTTGTTTGAATTGAAAGAAAACATGGACATTATCATCGGTGAGGCGGTTAGGGTTTGGGGTGATGGAGGTTGGTTCGGTGTAGCTCCCTGTAGGTGGCAGGGCCACCAAAACCCTATCATTGTCAAAATGACTGCACGGTTCTCGAGCCATGGTTTCATGTGAAGTGGGTTTGCTCTTTTAACTTGGGCGGTAAGTTTTCTTGTATTACTTTTACCTCTCCTCCCTTTCCCAGAAGGTTTTTTACTGTTTAAACAATCATGGAGTTGGTTGATGAAGTCGACTATGGTAGCGATCACTTAGTGCATGGAGATATTTGGACATCACCACCTAGCGGTCCTCAGGTTGGAAATGGTGCTGGTTTCTTTTGTGGAAGTGGGGAAGTGCGGTCCTTTCCTTTGGACCCTGTTTTCATTCATGGTTATGCTGTAGAGGAGGGCTCAGTTTCTCCTTCTATGCTGGGAAGGTCAGTGGTTTCTCAGCAACTGTCAGAAATTGATGTAGTGTTGACGACGGGAGATCGAGGGTTTAACATTTGGGGCTTTCCGGGCACCTGCACACCTCTTTATTTGCCTGTGGTTTCTCCCTCTGATCTAGGAAGCATCCCGGATTATTTGAATTCCTTTGGTGGTTCCTTGGGTCCTCATGCGACTGTTCCTGGAGTGGGTGGAGATGTACCGGTGACGCAGGGTTCTGATGCTGGGGACTCTTTTTCATCATCGTCGGGAGGTTTCTTAGTAGTTTTTCTGGGTTCTGCTGAACATTGTGGCTTCCCTAGTCCACCTTTGGGCACATCTCATGGTAAAACAGTGCTAGGCGATGGGAATGTGAATGAAGGGGTAGTTTGCTCACGCGTCAAGGGGAGAAGGAAATGGTTGAAGAACACTGGTAAGGCTCCTAACTATGCTTTGGGGGAGGATATTGGCTTTCAACAGATCTTAATGATGGTAAAGTCTGAACTGGTCGGTAGGGTTTATGGAAGGTCGATGGCTCTCAGGACAGTCATTCAATGGGATTCTATGGCTTGGTTGGGACATTGTGGTTATGTTCCGAGGGTGGTGGCTCTCTTGGGGTGTTGGTTTTCCTTCCATTTCTCTTCGGATGAACATGCTCAGCGGGTGTTAAGTTCGAATTGGAGTTTGGTAAATGTTCCGCTGCTTCTCAAACCATGGAATCCCCTCGTCGATGCCAGTCGAGAGCGCATGGAAACCATTCCGCTATGGGTTCGCCTTCCAGGGCTTCCATTACATTACTGGGCTGAGGAGCATTTCCGGAGGATTAGAAATTTGCTGGGGACCTACTTGGATGCGGATTTCTCTTTTATCACTTCTTCGGTTCAGAAGGTTGCTAGAATCTTGGTCAACATCAATGTTAGGGACGAATTGGCTGATGGCATGGATCTCTGTTGGGGTCCGTATATTTTTCCACAAACCCTTGATTATGAAAATGTGTCATTTAGGTGTCGGCACTATCATGAGTATGGCCATCCAGCCATTGACTGTCCTCTTCCTGTTCGAGTTTGGAATGGTACTCCTTTGAAGCAGAGGTTATTCAATGAGGGATGTTGTTCAGAACCGGAGGATTCATTTTTTGGAAATACTGCTCCTGATCCTTTAGGTTCTCCTTTGGTGACAACGGGGGTTAATTCCCCTTTGGGTGAGGATGTTGAAGTCCCAGATTCGTCATCTTTCATTGCCATGGAAGACACTGCTCACACTCCTGCTGTGGAAGAGGCTACAGGTGTTTTACAAAATTCTCTTATGCGACCGTTGGATCTGGAAGCGGGTACTTCTTCTTCTCCCTACACTACTCCTTTCTTTAATTTCTTTTTTAAGAACTTATCATTTCCAGTCTTGATTGGGTGGAAGGTCTCAAGAACTTACATATTTCCTCTCAATTTCTATCCCCCACCAATGTCTCCCCATGCACCCCTCTGAAGCTTCTTCCCGCAGAACCTCTCCTGTTGGAGGATTCTCTTGAAATCGCCCCTGAGGCTCCCCTGGTTTTAATATCCGAAACACTGCAGCCTCCTTCCCCTTCGGGTTCATCTGAGTCGGGTTACTTTCTTCGCTCCATGACCAAGCCTTCAGCTAGTGGTATTGGGAAAGACAAACCTCGATTGGTTAAGGTCAGAGGTCGAAAGTCTTATTTATCACATGCTAAGTCCCGAGCATGCTCAGACCTTAGGGATGGGAAACAACTTTCTATTGAGTGGGAAATTAGAGCTGTGCATGCCCAACAGGAGGGGTATCAAGAAGATCATGTCTTATAACTGTCGGGATCTTGCTGGTCCCTCCAAAATATCAGCGTTGCATCGGATGATGGAAAAGGAGCATCTAGATATTTTGTTGTTACAGAAAATGATGTGTGGGGGTGATGAGGCTCTGGTAAGGTTGAAGGCTTGGTTTCCGGGCTGGTGTTTTGAGGCCTCTGATGCTAGGGGGCGCTCTGGGGGTTTGGCTGTGGATTGGAGGGAGGTGAATATTAGAGTTTCCACCCTGTGGGGGATGGAATCTGTTCTGGGTATGTCCTGTCGATCTTTGGATTTTGATAGATATTTTACTATTGTTAACATCTATGGGCCTTACTGTAATAGGATTCCTTTCTGGGAGTCGTTACTGGCCAGGGAAGTGATTAAGGATGATTTGGTGATTCTGGGAGGGGATCTTAATTTCTCTCTGGGTCAGGCTGAGGTTTGGGGTCCGCGTGCTCAAGTGCATTCTTTAATTGATTTTTTCATTAGAAAACTAATTGAAGGTAATTGGGTTGTTGTCGAACCTGTGTGCTTAAAACCATCCTGGAGGAATAAAAGGGTGGGGGAGGATAGGGTGGCGAAGCACTTGGATTGTTTCTTGCTTGCTGAGTAGTTGGTGGAGTCATATTTTTACATTAGGCAGTGGATTGGTTCAGGGGGTTGCTCAGACCATGAACCTATATTTCTTGAGTTGAAGGAAGGCCCTAACAAGCCTCCTGCTCCTATGAATTTTAACAAGACTTGGTTGAAGGACCCCTCTTTCATAGACCTTTTTCATTCTTTATGGATTCCTTATAATCCTGGTAACAATTTCTTGGAAGCATTTCATTTTGCAAAGAACATTAAAATCCTCAAAGGACCGATCAAACAATGGGTTGATGATAAAAGCATTAGGGATGAGCAGGAACTAAAGTTGATCGAAGATGAAATTGCTTCCACTTCTATGTGTCCCAGGGTGGTTACTTATCACAGGTCTCCAAGGAATCACTTGTACGTTTGGAAGAACGTAGGAATTTGATTCTTTTGGAAAAAGAGGAGACTTGGCGTCTGAAGAGCAGGGCCATTTGGCTGGAAAGTGGGGATGAGAACTCTAAATTTTTCCATGCTTATGCTAAAGGAAGGAGATCTGCTAATACTATTTGGAGTCTTACTGATTTGGAGGGCACTTCTCACTCTACCTTCGAGGGGATGGCTGGAGTGGGGGTTCAACACTTTCTTGACCTTTTTAAGGCTAGTGACAAAGTAAACATTGAGGAAGTCCTTAGGGTGGCACAGCTGTTCCCAAGGTTTGTAGAGGAGGAGGATAATAGGACGCTGATGGAAGTCATAATGGTTGATGAATTAAAAGAGGTCCTCAACAGTTTTCAGAAGGACAAAAACCTTGGGTCGGATGGTTGGACCATTGAGTTTTTTCTTGGTCTCTTTGACATTATTGGTGAAGATATTTTGCGAATGGTTGAAGATAATAGGAGGGAAGGCAGGATTCCAGCTAGCATCAACTCAAATTTTATTGCCCTTATTCCTAAAGTGGACACACCTGCATCCCTTAATGATTTCAGGCCTACCTCTCTTTGTAAATGTGTTTATAAGATTTTCACTAAGGTCATTGCTCGTAGACTCAAATCAATTCTCTCCACTCATATTTCAGAAGAACAGTTTGGGTTTCTTGAAGGTCGTCAAATTCATGAAGTTATTGGGATTGCACATGAGGGTTTGCATAGTATTAAAACCAGGAAGATGAAGGGGGCGGTTCTAAAAATTGATCTTTCAAAAGCATATGATAAAGTCAGCTGGTTATATATTCGACTCTTACTTGCACATCTGGGCTTTGGCATTGGTTTTATCAAATGGATTATGAGCTGCATCACTAGGGTCTCTTTTTCGGTTCTTATTAATGGTGCCGCTACACCTTTTTTTCATTATGGTTAAGGTCTGAGACAGGGCTTCCCGTTATCTACCCTATTATTTTTGCTTGTGGCTGAAAGTTTGAGTTGAGCTATGAAGGAAGCTCGACAGGTAGGTCTCTTTGAAGGCATCTAGGTGGCACCATGATTTCACATTACCCATCTGTTATTTGTGGATGGCATTCTCATTTTTTGCTCGGGTACTCGTAGGGAAGGGAACAAATTGAAGGAAATACTAGACCTATTCTCTCTTGCAACCGGGATGGATATTAATGATGGTAAGTCTACATTGACTGCTTCTTTGTTAAGTGAGGAGGAGATGTTTACATACATTAAGTTTTTTCCTTTCACACTTCTTACTCTTATGGATGGTATAAAGTACTTGGGTTTTAATCTGAAACCAAATGATTATAAGAAACAAGATTGGGTGTGGCTGATTGAAAAGTTGGAAAAAAGACTGAGAAGTTGGAGCTTTAAGTGGTTATCCAGAGCTGGTAGACTGGTCCTGGTTAAATTAGTGCTAGAGGCTATTCTGGTTTATTGGATATCCTTGGCTTGGATTCCTCGAGGCATCCTAGATCAAGCTAGGAGGATATGTTTCTAGTTTTTGTGGAGTGGAAAGGAGGATGCCTATGTCACTCCTTGGGTAAAACGGGAACGCATTACAGCCCCAAAAGATTTAGGTGGCTGGGGATTGAAGAATATTTTTCACTTCTCAAAAGCATTGGCAACAAAATGTGGTTGGAGGCTGATTAAATTTGGTGGGTTCTAGGCACGGGTTATGATCCAAAAGTATATAGAGCCGGATACTATTGAAAACTTGATCTGAAATCCTGTGAAATCACATGCTAGAGGTTCATGCATTTGGAAGGCTGTGGTATCATCCTTTCATGTCATTGACCATAACTTGGTTTGGGATGTTGGAAATGGACAGAAGGTTCGGATGGGGCGGGATCCTTGGGTTGGCTGTGAAATGCAACATCTTTTGATGGAGGGGATGATCGTGGCCTTAGGTCAAAGGGGCTACAATTTCCTATATCAACTTGCTGATCCGGGGAATTTATTGATGGGAAGTCCTAGATGGAGGTCGGAAAACGTTTTTGGGATTGGGGGTGAAGAGGAGGTGGATCTGGGTCGATATTTGTGTGCACTCAGTATGGATCATGTTTATTTGGGTGAGCAGGAGGAAGAGCTCATTTGGAACGGTGATCCCTTGGGAAATTATGCTCCTAAAGGGGGTTATCTCTGGATCAGTGCGGATCTAATGCCTCGACAACCTGAATGGTGGTGGAAGTCACTGTGGAAGCTTCATTTCCCACATAAGACACATATTTTTATGTGGTGTTTGCTTGTGAACAGGGTCCCGACTTGGGATTTTCTTCAAAGGCGTAATAAGTAGGGTTCAGGCAGGTGTTATCTATGTTGTCGAGAGGAGGAGAATGTGGGTCACTTGTTTCTTTTTTTCCCATTCATCTATGTTGTTTGGGAATTGCTATAAAAAATCCTTAAAGTTTCGTTCTGTTGGACTGGGGCATCGTTGATTGATGCTTGGAGACATTGGAATCATAATCCATTATTTTCGAAGTTCAGAGCTCTTCCGTTGATTGTTTTCTGGGGGGTATGGCTTGCCCGAAACAATAGGTTATTTTCGGAGGTTGATGGTATCTCGACTCTCACAGCTGTTAATAGCTGTGGGATTTTTTTTATCCTGTAAACGAATCCCTCATTCTATTCATGCCAGGGATATTCAGCCCGTGGATATAGATTGCTCCCAACCATGGGGCTTCTTTAATGGAGCTTGTCATAATGACCTCTGTGGGGGAGGGGCAATACTTTTTCTTTCTCCTGAACATTACTTTGTGATGTCGCTGGGCCTTAGGGTGGGGAGCAACAACTGGGTGGAGATCTTAAGCCTTAGATACCTTATATTTTTTGCACTAGAAAGAAGAATCAGGAACATAACTGTATTTGGTGACTCTCTAAATGTGATCAAGTGGTTTTTTGGAACACATCACTGCCACAACCGACGATTATCATACATTTTGACTCAAGTTCGGAATGCCACTTATACCTTTGATACCTTTACATGCAGACATATCTTTCGGGAGAATAACGTAGAAGCAGACAAGGCATCGAAAGAGGGGTTGTTGCTGGGGATAGGGACTTGGAAAATCAGAGAATTTCTGGATGGCGTGGTCAGGGAATACTTCCATCGATCGTTTATAGAATGAGGATCTGAAACTACATCTATGTTGCTATTTCATCTGGGTATCCTTGAAGCGATGAAGTATGAATCTGTTGTTTTCTAGTGTTAAACGGGTATATTGGTATATTTTAAAAGCTTTTATGTCATCAGTTCGTGACAGAGCTAAGTAGTCTTTTTAATATGTATTATTCTTATAAACGTTTCTTCTCTACTGGTTATAGACCAGGTCCGCAAGTTATATTTTTGTAAACAAATGTTAATGCTCACAATGTGTTGAGAACATCACGGTATTATCAGTTTTCAGTTCACAGACAGGAATCTATTTGACAGAAAGACACTCTCAAAGAGTGAAGATGATCAATGTAATTTTGTACTCTTTTTGATGAAATGAAATTACGCTTTTTTTTCCAGGAAAAAAAAAATCCAAAATGAAATAAAAAGGTAAAAATAAGCTGAATGAATGAATCACAAGAGGGAGGAAAAGTCACTAGTATGCTCAAGTGAGTAATTCTTTTTAAACTTGGAATTTTTAGTCAACAATATATAACAGGCCACAACCAATTTTAGCCCATGAGAGCAAGAGGTTTACGAGATCTTATGCCACTCTCAGCATCTCAAGCTCATCTGTGTGAAATCGAGACAATGGGAGTACTAACTGCTTAGATTGTCGTGATGGTAACTTGCATGCATTGTTGGGATGATTAATTACCTTAGTAATTGAAAAGATCAATCATTAATTGTCAACTCGGGGTCCAAATGCTTGCGAGATGTTGTGCACTATATGTGCGGGCTAAAAATCTTGGTCTTTGCATTGATTTATCTAATATGAGATGCAATAAATTAAAAGAAAATGCTCACATCAATGAAAAGCAAACTAAATGAGATTATCACACTAGCTTAGACACAATTCCTAATTTTTCCAAAATATGATGAACATAAGACTCTGTGTCTCAGTTAAGTATGAAAGCTTTGACAATCCACACTTCAAAAATCAAATCTAGTTCAATCACCTTGGCAAAGATCCTGTACTAGAACATTGATCAAGCTATTGGGACTTTGTTGTCACTAGGTTATCTCTTGGAAAGATTTAGTAATTTCGTCATAGATCACCACTCTTGCTGTTGGAAAGCATGGATAAAAACTAATCTACAAATTGGAATAACACTACGGAAATGAAAGCACGCCAAGCCTTGCAAGGAAATAAATCACATTTGTGGAAATTAAATAAATCATGCTTGCAAAAATAAATTAAAACATGTTAAAGAAATAAAATAATACTACTTTACATAATTCTCTAATCTCATGGAGAAATCCCTATCTCCCAAGAAGAGAACAACAAACTAAAATCTACAACATCATAACTTAAATCACACTACACAGAAATAATAGAACTACAATCTACATCAACACAAGATCTTGAGAAAAATAATCTATTCCATCATGAATTGGATAAATGCTCTAAGATTCCTCCCATAGAATCAATGAGGCATTCCCTTTTATACATGAGTTTGCTATAACAAATAATAAATGTAGATCGAAAATATCCTCAAGTAGTTTCAATAATTTGCTAATAATTTGGATCTCAAAACCAATTCAAAGCCAATTACAAGATCTTTGTTAACTCCCACGCTATTTAGGATGTATTTGAAAGTCAAATTTGAATTTGGAGATGTGGGTCATAACCACATGCCCAAAACTCATCCCAATGACTTCTAATAATATTTGACTTCTTAGATCCATCATATATTAAATGGAGATCTTCAAATCTTTGTAGATAACCAAAATATGCACCCATATCCACCACCAATTTGTCACTTTTATCTTAAAATAATTTAAAATCATAATTTGAAACATATAACAAAGGTAGAATATTGGATCTATAAACATCTATCACCCATAATGATATATTTCTCCAAAGTGGCTACATGGTTGGTGGTGATCGACTCCTGCATTTGCAAAACATTGATCTAAAGCAATTCCAAAATCAAGTCATTATCCAAAGATAATGACAAAGTATGCTAATATTTCGTAATGTTAATCAAAATCCAACGAAACACTTTGAGATGAAATAGAAAACACTTTAAACCAAAATCCTGCAAATAAGCATTAACATGGATTAATTATAGGGTCATTGGAAAGCGGAAAGGAATTGAAAGTGATGGAAAATGATAACAAAATATGTCAATTCCATAACCCAACATGCATGAAAACATTTGTCATAAAAATATACAGGACAAACCGAAAACGTGCAGGAAAACATAATGTACTTTCAGTGGAAGGACACTTTGCCTTCATCCTGGTGGATGGATCTGATCGTATCCTTACCTACAACCGCTGCACTGTCAAGTTCTTGGACGAATGAGTATGGAAGGAAAATAATCATTCCAAAATCTAGAAGTACCTACATCTTACCTCCGATGTGAGATGTTCCCCCTTTGCATCTCCTTCATCTCTAATTTAAAGGTTCTCGCGAGGGCATGTGAATTGTTTTAGCTGACTTGGAAGGTCAATTTGTTTTTGGCGACATTTGGAATTTTATGTGCATTGTGAAGAGGGTGAACCACATGCAACTGAAGCTCACCCTCAATTGAAACATGAAACACTTATGTTACTTTTAGTGTGCGCAGAAGATGAAGAGTATTTCTTCGGGAAGCATGGAAGTTGTATCGTGTCATTTCGTTAGGTAGAAAAAACACGAGAAGGTCTAAATTGTTTCATGGGATAAATATTTAACAAATAAACTACAAGGGATGAGGCACCCATAGGAGTTTTTATGCCACTCCCACCATTGCCATCTTTCTAATCCAAATATAAGACCTCCACCCTAAGTTTCATCATATCATCATTAATTCCATGAAGGGTGAAGTAGTGTTCCATTTGGGCGACCCATCCTAACAGGTTGTAACCATCAAAATTGTTCAATTCTACTTTAGGAAATCCATTCCAAGTGTTATTATCCATGGAGTGTGGGTTATGGATGTGAGGACCCGAAGGGGGTTGCTGGTGGCTAAATAGTTCCAAGTGAGATGTTCCTTCCTGGTGTGGCTCACTATGTTGTGTATTCCAAGGGACTTCTTCTGCATGCCATCATTTTTTAGCTAATCAAGGGATTCATTTATCCTTGAAGAATTATGATCTAATTTCTCATCCAATTTCTAATCTAGGTTTCATACTTCCTCATGAAGTTGATGCATGTTTTTCATATATCGATCATCGTTGTCCTAGATTTTTGACTAAATATTCTAGTATTATTCTTACAAGGCATCAAACCTTGAGGCATTATATTGCATGTTCATGTTGTTCAGGGTCTTTAAAGGTGGCCTATAGGGATGAGTATTGTCCACCATGGGATTGTTAGTTGCGAGTAAGGTTTATAGGATCTTGAATATGACTGAGTGTTAGGTGCTATATCCATATGATATGCATGTAGATCCCAACAATAATACTCAACCCAATCTCAGGGCACTAACTAAGGAGGATTGACCATTACCTTATCTATACTACTCGACTAACCCATTGCTAGAGAGTGATCTCCCCAAGTGTTTTTCTCGATGTACTTTATCAACAAGACGATCGATCAATTTTATCTAAAGCTGGTTCCAAGTATACCTAGGGGAATTTTGATACACCCAAGGGTACGTGGAAGTGAAACTTCATATACAAATGTTGTTTGATGTGGTACTAGTTAAAGGGGTAACAATAGAGGTTACAAGGGTGTCCAACAATGTGACTTAGTACCACTTGTATTTTCTATGTGTATGCTTCCCCAACCATAGGTTTACGCGATGAACGAAAGATATTAACATTCTTTAAAGATGCCAAACATGTCTCTAAAAAAATTAAAAATTGAGCTCACTAATCCTATAAAGAGCTCTACAATCACCATAAAATAACTTACTTGTCAAGGTAGGGTTTGAAGTCGAGATTTTGAAATAAGCATGACTCCTTGTAAAACCTTGATTTGGAGACGATCTTGAAGTTTCTGCAACTCTTAATTTTCTATACCTTTGAGTTTGAAATTTTGTTATGTAGTATCTTGATATGTTTACTCTAAAATTCCATCTATTTTACAAAAGAATGATGTTCCAAGAATAATTTAGGGTAATTTTCCCAAATCTTGTTGATTTTGGACTTCTCAAAAATTTGGATAAAGAACACTATGGTATATCTTCTTTCCAATGAAACTGGTGGGACTTAGTTCAGATCTTTCCAGCTCCATATAACAATTTTACCCATAACACCTATTTAGGGCTAGTTTTTGGGCTAGTCATAAACCTCAACTTACATAGGGCTTATCTGTGAATGTATATTGACATAGAACCTGAAATTTTGACCCACACTACTTCCTTATTTCCTTGACGTAAACTAAAAATTCCATACCTTGAAACTTCATAGAAAACAGTTTGGAGCTAAAACACTAAGTTGACTCATTTGAAGGAGCCAAACCTTCTGGATTAGTGACAAAACCAATCTTACAAAGTGTGTATCTTTGAAATTATCAACGATCTAGATGTTGAAATTTTGGAACAAGTTACTTCCATATGTCCTTTCTATACCTTGAAAATTTTAGACCCCGAAACTTTGCAAACTAAAATTTGGAGTGAAAATGACAAGATGACTCATTAGAAGGAGCCAAACCCTAGTTTTAAAAATTCTTCCTTTTTGGACCAAGAAAGAGATTTGATACCACTTGTAATATACTTAAACCCATAAATTCAGAGAAAACATAGAAAAATACAATATAGAATAGATAGAACCAAAAAAGATCTCTTGTATGAAAGATATTCAAAATAGAGAGCTATGTTCACTTACCTCTTTAAGGGGGAAACCTACAAGAGAAAAGCTCCAAATACAATAACAATTCTTGAAAAAACATTACATAGCTTACTACTCTATATATAGCTTCAATAAACAAATCCCTTACTATTTGTGGTCCCACTGTTAATGAGGGTCAACCACCTATGGGCCTTTATTTAGTAAAGAGGACCCTTTTTCATTAAGTCACTACCCACTAACTATCTAATGGTCCTTGGTCCTTATGTACTTGTACATTGATAAAGTAGGGAGTTAGGGTAGGACCCTAACATAGAGAATATTTGGTTACATCTAAACAAAGAAATGTTATAGGGTCCTAGCTATAAGAAGATCAAGGATTTGTGATATGGCGCTTTTGAAGTGTTGGAGTAGCTAGGTAATAATGGATATAGATTTAGTCTACCACCATATATGCACATTTACTAAGTAGTGAATGTGGAGAATCTAAAACTCTATGAGCCTTTCATGTTGTACCAAGGAATTGATGAGCAAGTCCTACCTACCATAAAGGAATTATCTCTAAAAGCTTAGGTAGAGTTAGTAGATGATACAATTTTGCAAATCAAGTCTAGAACAACTAGACAAGGACAACATCAACATTGGTAGATTGGGTTGAAAGGGAAACTTCTAGGCAAGGCCAAATGGTATTTGAAGGATAAGGTATAGGAAAACTTTCCTCACCCCCTTCAGTAAAATATTTTGGCTACCAAAAGTATCCCTAAATGGGGAGGTATGATCCAAAATGAATAATTATATAAATTTTCATATATTTTGGTACTTTCTAGGTGGAAAAATTGGAAATATTGGCTTGTAGGTCCCATTTTAAGGGCAAGTCTTAATTTGGTTATTTGTGGTCTAGAAATTTCTAGATCTCATGTGAGGCCTTAAAATAATCACTTTTTGGGTCAAATCTTTTTAAATTTAGTCCCCAATCTCTCGATGTTGTTCTACACATCGAGATAATGAATTTTCATAAGTAATACATTACATAATGATGGATTTTAATAATAATGTAACATCTATTGTGACAACTGTTCAAGTGGAATATCCACGACAATTTATAGATCAATCTTGCTATCATTTAAATTTTCAAGTTTGAACTTGAATGGTCTTTTCTGTTGAGTTTTGTTTTTGTTTTTTTTTAAGGAGGGTTTTTATTTTGTTGAATGTTTTCTTTGTAGAACGATCAGATATCTTGATCACCTTCCAAAGATATCATGTTCCTTATGAGATAGATTTTGCTACCATAATCAGTTCTTTAGCCATTCAAAGTTATTGTCTTAAATTTGCAACTGTTATTTTAAAGTATTAATTTCTTATTTTTAATACTAATAATTGATTGTAATCAATTTGATCCTCTTACCATATTCATCACATGCCAAAGAAATATTCCATTTTCTCATATTTACCTCCTATCTACCTTGAAAATGCATTCAACTCTTCCCAATGCTTTTGTTCAAGGTTTGTTCAAGGTGTGTGGGGTATCTAACTTTCTCTAGTTTTATCCAATCTTCTAAGCCTTCCAATATTATTGATTAAATGAAATGTTGTGAATTCAAAATGAAAGAGATATGAAAGGTGGGACTAGGCTCTTTGTTTTCTCAACCTAGTACTTCCATTCACTCTATTGATATAGTGGAATTAGATGGTCCACACACTCTTGTGCTAATTTGATACAACCATTCTAATGGCATGCACTTTATTGACACATTACCATTCTTTGCTTGACACTTGAGTTCTCCTCTTTCCCAATGTGTAAGTGTTCCCTTTTCTTGGTGCTTGAATGATACCTATATTTCTTGTTCACTAAGCAAAGGGTTCCAAGGAAATGGACCCATGCTCTATGCCCCTTTTCTACATTGATTTCCTTTCCTTTGTGGCACTTTGCTCCTTTTCTCAAAAATAAAAACTTCCTTTCTTAATGGGGTAGGGATGAATTTACTCAATGATTCCTCATGATGATGTGTTTCTTCTTCACTAAGCATGGGGTCACCAAGAAAGTGTAACTTTACTTAATGAACCTTTCCTTCTCCTTCATGACCCTTCCTATTTACTCAACAAACCAACCATGATTTTCTCAGCCAATGGGGGTTTCACTTGCTTAGTGAACTTGAATGATTTCATGTCCCCAATTTTGGCTCATTTAGTTCCCATGGGTAAAGGGTACAAAATAACCCCTAAGGAGATAAATTATTTCATTTTTGTATGCTTAGAATAGAAATTATCCTAAGTCTAGTATAAATAATAATTTTATTAAGTTTAATTATTTTTATAAATAATTATTCCTAAATATTGAACAAGTGGGCCAAGAGGGCGCCCTCATGAGGATAAGGTTGCTAAAATGGAACTGGAGGTAAGAAAATAGCAAAAGATGAAAAGTAGGGAAGGTGTAAGAAGTTGCCAGAAGCATAAAATTAGAAATATCTAGAAAAAAGCTAAGGAGGGGCACGGTTTCTAAAAGGGAGCTCAGTTTACAAAGAAAGAATCATCTTGAGACAAAGGGGGGCATAGTTTCTAAAAGGGAGATCAATTTACAAAGAAGAAAACTCTAACAAAGCAGGAAACATCTTGAGACAAAGGGGGGCGAGGTTTCTAAAGGAAAGAAAAGCTTGTAAGGAAAAAGCAAGGCAACTATATCCACTCATGGGTGGCCCATGTGGAAGGGTTCTCACAGGTCACCAAGATATTCAATTTATACGTAGGTCACCCTAAATTATATAAAGAATGATTCCAAATACAATCCACATTTTTTGGTTAATTAATTTTGTCATTGAGAGCTCTTGCTACTCAGAGTTGAGAGATGTACCTCAACAATTGCTTGGGAGATGAACCCCAAGGTATTTCATGTTCCAGTCAACCATTGATCAGATCCAAAGCCATGGAATTCTGATATACAGATCTACATCATCCCAGTATTGAGTATTCTTAAGCTTCCAGAGAGTGATCCCCAATCGGAGTGCCATTGGAGAGAGTATTGGAATATTTCTTCAGAAGGAGGTACTCCATTTGAAAGAAGGAGATCAGTGCAGCCCAAAATGTTCAGTGTGCCCCTCATATACATCCATCAGCCCTGATTTCATCCTCGTATCAGATCCAATACATAAATTTATCTCCTCCTCTTCTCATGCTTATTCTCTCCATATTGTAAGATTTTCTAGCATTGGAGATCAATTGAAGAACTGAATGTAATAATCTCCTTAATATATTCTCATGAAATATGATTTCGGCCTGTTTTTGTTCAATAACTCATATCAGAATATTCCTTTACTCCAGAAGTGAAATTTGTAATCTTCTAAGGCAATTTGGATCATAAAAGTGGAAGACTAGCTCTTTATGCACTTTTTAATGACTAGTTTTACCACTTTTGCCAGTAAAAATTATGTATGATTTTATTTTCTGATATGATGGATGTTCGAGGTTCCTGAGACAATACTGAAGCATCCCAAACCCTATTTCTGAGAATTTGAAGACACCTTATCCAATTTGGGATAATTTGGAAAACTGGTAGTTGAGCAGTCCTACTTAGCGCCCTTGACCCTTTTGCTCCCAAATCCACCCAGAGCATCCCAAATTCCCTTCAACTATTATCCATCATTCAATAGGTATTTTAAGGCCTAACATACACCACTGGTTTCATTTAGGTGTAAACATCTAAGTCTAGTTTGCATATGTTGGAAGGCCCAAGAAGCATCGAAGTAGACATCAGCTCCAACTGACTGTTGAAAAGTAAATGGATCCAGTGCTTTGTGCATAGGAATTGGAATTTGGAACTGTTTCTGTCATATTTTCTATTGCACACATCCCCATACATTTTGCAAAACCTAAATATCCCTAAATTAATAATCCTGGAGTCACCAATTGTCCCCTAGACTAGTCAATTCCTAACTAGTTTTGTTAACTAGTTATCTGTTTGCCAAAATTGTTTTGTTACATTATAAAATTGAGAATAAAATTGACTCCAATATGATCAGGGTTATTACAGTGGTACCTAAATTAATAATCCTGGAGTCACCAATTTTCCCCTAGACTAGTTAATTCCTAACTAGTTTTTTTAACTAGTTATCTGTTTGCCAAAATTGTGTTGTTACATTATAAAATTGGGAATAAAACTGACTCCAATCTGATCAGGGTTATTACAGTGGTATCAAAGCACTTTCCTCCACCTCTTTGGAAATAAAGAATCTCACTATTGAAGAATATTGTAGAACAAATCTTCAAAAGTGCAGTATGAGGCTCCTACCAGTGATTGAGGAATATTTTGAGCCATATGAAGAAGAGGAAATGTCCTCTATTGGAGATTGTTATTGACAGAGGTTTGAAGAAGATTACTTTGTTGACCATATGTTTGAAGAGGACATAGTATCTGATCTACCTATGTCTAAATGGGATGGAAAAGTTTCATGTGGAAAGAAGATGAAGGATCATTCCAATATCTCATGGAATACTATGCCTTAAAGGAAGAGATCCGAGATCTCTTATCTTTTCGATATTACTGTGAACTTGTGGTAGATAGGATGATCAAAGAAAAGAGGGTGGATTCCCTTACTGTTGATAAGATGTGCCAAGAAGTAGAACATATATTGCAGAAAAGTGAAGCATCACCATCATGATGCTTTGCACCTAATGAGCCAATGATAAAAGGGGCATCCAAAGCTTTTCTTGGTTCAGAAAGAGGGGAGCCTGATGTTAAAAGGAATCCATCAAATGATCATGATGGAACTAGCACTGTGAAATATTGCAAAGAGAAAGAAGAACCATGTGCAGCACAAGACCAAGCAAAAAGTGCTGAAGGGTTGAACAATGTGGGAAGAGTTTCCTACTTGATGAGAATTTTTGGACTCTCTTCAGGAAGGGCCTCCAAGAATCTTGATCCTAAGACAACCAAGGAGGAATCTTTGTCATTTTTCTTGGAGAAGAAAGACCCAAAGAAAAATCAGCCACCAAAGGAGAATATAAGAAATCTCACAAGAGAAGAGCTATGTGGTTCCCCTGGTGAGTGCATGAAGTAGCAAGAAGAAGACATCAAACAAAGGTATAAGAGTAATTCTGATTTTTGTAGCAACAATGTCTTCTTACATCCATTTGAGGAATATTCCAACTCAATTAATGAAAATAGACCTCCCAATGTTGAACTGGATGTTGGAAATGAGTATTGTGTTGGGGACCCATGCCACAAGCAGTGGAACTTAACCTTGTAGCCCACAGAGAACATGCACATATATTTCCTAGATGAAGGTGGTGTAAGGGGTGAGCATGTTGAACCATGTGCATCCAAGGAACTAGTATCTAGTCAAGGGGTTATTGACAATGTGGGAAGTGAAACCACTACTAGTTTCCTTGTTGGTGGTTTCAAGATCACTACAAAGAGGATTGAAGATGAGATGAGTTCAATCGAACTCAGTGATAGTGATTCATCCAGAGGAGAAGATATACAAGACATGCACATACTAGTTGGGTGCAAACCATATATTTTGATGGAAGAACATACCACCATAGATCTGCCACATAAAGATAAATATGTGATGCAAATGAATGAACTAAATTATGAATTTTATATTCCTTTGGGTCATCACAATATTATAGCCACTTCCAGGGAGAAGGTTGGCATGGTGGAGTTCCCTAGTGAGGAGGCTCAAATTTCGGGTATTAAGGATGAATGTAGTGATAGGGTTGAAAGTTGGGAGGAGAGTCTACATGATACTCATATGGTGGGTGAGCCCACATGTGACAACACACTTGGTGTAGTCAAGCAGTCATGGAGTGATTTGGAGAGCTTGCTCCTAGTGACCGAAGAGAGGATGTTGCAAGTGTTGTCCAGAACTGATGATGCACATAGATTCATGGAGGATCTTATTGGGATAGTTTAATTGGAGGAGATACAAGCAGGAGTTGGTGGGAGAGTATCTAGATCTGAACTGTGCATCATTAAAGAAGAGTTGGCAAAGATGAAGGCATACTACTTGCAGATGTTCATGGATAGAGACATGGCTCTCAAATTTGTTGAAGAAAAAGCAACAATAGGAGGAGAGCAATTTCATATGGACTTGGGATATTCTCTTTCCACTCCTAGGACTATTGGTAATGTCATGTGTGTGGCTGGTTGCACACATGTTACATTGGAGGAGCCTCATGTGCTAGGTGAGCATGATGAGTGTTCAGTTATGCAAGTGCATGAGGGTAACCGTGATATGGATATTGGTTGCAGAGCACTTGTTACATACTTGGAGGATTATTAGATTTATCCAGATGAGGAAGACTCATATATGGAGGATGTACCTAAGTGAATTCCACTTGAACCATGCTATAGTAGTGATATCTGTCCATCTATGGATGGATGCATTTCAGAGAGGAGGACTTCTATAGGTCACAACCCATTTAGTGATTCCATTGACATCTCTCACAATGCCCAGTTAGATGACCAACAATTTATGCACATTTGGATGCCCTTTGATGCCATTCATCTACACATATATTGGGTGGAATATTACATGGCACACATGGAGACACCTTGCATAATTTTTTTTGCTCATGCTATGTGGGAATCAACTATGCAAGCCAGTTACCATGGAGAAATTGGCATACAACATGTTGAGGCATTAGCCTTGCAATTGCCATCCTTGGGTGAGGCATATATGTACATTCATGTTGGAACATCCAACATTAAATTCCATGCATCTACTATTTCAGTGGATGTTTTGTATAGGGAGTTGCAACTGGCCTACTTTCCTTCATTCCTAGCGCCTGAGGAGGTGAAAGGAAATTTTGGTTCGATGGAGGGACCATTTTTATTGATGCTTCATGAAAAGCAAGTGACACATGTGTTTGATTTTCAACTTGATCTTGATCATTGGGACACACACTTGGTCCTCTTTCGGAATGGTGAAATGCAGTGGCATCTACCATTGCCACTTGATACTTGTCTCGTGCACAACAATGCAAGAGGGTTCCACTTGAGCCCTTGGGGTGGAATATGTGATTGCAATTTGAGCCATGGGATTGGAGTGTTGTTTCCACATGAGGAGTTTCACATCTTGTTGGGGAGGCTCATTGGGTTGATGAGTTGCATTGTGAGTGGCACACTTCCAACATGGTGGATGGATCCTGGCATACCCTCAAGTGACAAGTTGTCACAAGTAACAGTTATGATGGATGGTATGCATCGGGGACCATGGGATCTAGGAATTATTTGGAATGATGGAATAACTAAATTGTCATGGATACTATTGGAGTACAGTGACAGTTCTCACAACCACATTGTATTATACAGATTTGCATGGGATCCCAACATCTTTCTTAATTGTTTTAATTGGGAGAAACTTACATTTTTAGTTACAGAAACAAAGGATTTACGAAATGGGAGATGATAATAATCAGAGTAGTGCAACAAAAGCATGGTGGATAACCCTCAATTAGCTTGGAGTTTGGGTCCCAGTGTTATTAATTCCAAACAACCTTAAGGCAACAATTGGAAGGAGAACATTTTAAGCATCACCATGGATTGTTATTGCTTGCGGACAAGAAAGCTTGGGAGGGGAGGACTGCCATGTCCCCAATTTTGGCTCATTTAGTTCCCATGGGTAAAGGGGAAAAAATAACCCCTAAGGAGATAAATTTATTTCATTTTTGTATGCTTAGAATAAAAATTATCCTAAGTCTAGTATAAATAATAATTTTATTAAGTTTAATTATTTTTATAAATAATTATTCCTTAATATTGAGCAAGTGGGCCAAGAGGGCGCCCTCATGATGATAAGGTTGCTAAAATGGAATTGGAGGCAAGAAAATAGCAAAAGATGAAAAGCAGGGAAGGTGTAAGAAGTTGCCAGAAGCATAAAATTAGAAATATCCAGAAAAAGCTAAGGAGGGGCGTAGTTTCTAAAAGGGAGCTCAGTTTACAAAGAAGGAACATTTGGAGACAAAGGGGGGTGGAGTTTCTAAAAGGGAGCTCAATTTACAAAGTAGGAAACTCTAACAAAGAAGGAAACATCTTGAGACAAAGGGGGGCGAGGTTTCTAAAGGAAAGAAAAGCTTGTAAGGAAAAAGCAAGGCAAGTATATCCACACATGGGTGGCCCATGTGGAAGGGTTCTCACAAGTCACCAAGCTATTCAACTTTCTCAATAGGTCACCCTAAATTCTATAAGAGAATGATTCCAAATCCAATTCACATTTTTTGGTTAATTAATTTTTTCATTGAGAGCTCTTGCTACTCAGAGTTGAGAGATGTGCCTCAACCATTACTTGGGAGATGAAACCCAAGTTCTTTCATGTTCCATTCAACCATTGATCATATCCAGAGCCATGGAATGATGATATACAGATCTACATCAGCCCAGTATTGAATATTCTTAAGCTTCCAAAGAGTGATCCTCAGTCGGAGCGCCATTGGAGAGAGTATTGGAAGATTTCTTCAGAAGGAGGTACTCCATTTTAGAGAAGGAGATCAAGGCAGCCTAGGATGTTCATTGTGCCCCTCATATACAACCATAAGCCCTGATTTCATCCTCCTATCAGATCCAGTACATAAATTTATATCCTCCTTCTCTTCTCATGCTTATTCTCTCCATATTGTAAGATTTTCTAGCATTGGAGATCAATTGAAGAACTGAATGTAATAATCTCTTTAATATGTTCTCATGACCTATGATTTCGACCTGCTGTTGTTCGATAAATCATATCAGAACCTTCCTTTACTCCAGAAGTGAAATTTGTAAGCCTCTAAGGAAATTTGGATCATAAAAATGGAAGACTAGCTCTTTATCCACTTTTTAATGACTAGTTTTATCACTTTTGCCAGTAAAAATTATGTATGAGTTTATTTTCTGATATGATGGTTGTTTGAGGTTCCTTAGACAATACTGAAGCATCCCAAACCATGTTTTTGAGAATTCGAAAACACCTTAACCGATTTGGGAGAATTTGGAAAACTGTTAGTTGAGCAGTCCTACTTAGCGCCCTTCCTTTTTGCTCCCAAATCCACCCAGAGCCTCCCAAATTCCCTTAAAATATTATCCATCATTTAATAGGGAGTTTAAGGCCTGGCATACACCACCATTTTCATTCAGGTGTAAACATCTAATTCTAGTTTGCATATGCTGGAAGGCTCAGGAAACATCGAAGTAGACATCAGCTCCAGCTGACTGTTGAAAAGTAAATGGCTCCAATGATTTGTGCATAGGAATTGGAAGTTGGAACTATTTTTGTCATATTGGATGCTGCACACATCCCCATACATTTTGCATAACCTAAATATCCTAAATTAATAATCCCAGAGTCACCAATTGTCCCCTAGACTAGTCAATTCCTAACTAGTTTTTTTAACTAGTTATATGTTTGCCAAAATTGTGTTGTTACATTATAAAATTGAGAATAAAATTGACTCCAATCTAATCAAGGTTATTACAGTGGTACCTAAATTAATAATCATGGAGTCACCAATTGTCCCCCAGACTAGTGAATTCCTAACTAGTTTTGTTAACTAGTTATCTATTTGCCAAAATTGTGTTGTTACATTATAAAATTGAAAATAAAATTGACTCCAATTTGATCAAGGTTATTACAAATGATCCCTCAAATCCTTTTAACTGAGCACATCGTTGTCAAACATACAAAACTTTAATTGATAGTGATGTACTTAGACACGTTCTTTGTCTTTTTATTTTTCTCCTTTATGCTTAGAGCTTGCATTTCCTCTTTGCATTACATTTGGTTGAGACTCTTTGAGAATCCTTCCTAGCCTATTTGTCGAGCATAGTGTTTTGCTTCTTTACCAAGCAAAAACATAGAGCAAAGGTTCCTTTTTAGCGGGATTAGTACATAGGGGAACTTGCATTTTTTCTTAGTTGTTTATGCTCAATGGATATATCTTGTTCATGCTTAGTGATGAATGCTATCCTTTTGATCAATGGACTGGAATAAGTCATTAATCTTACTCTACGAGCATATGGCCTCCACATTCAAGTAAACATCCTTTACTCGATGCATCATACTAAGTCAATTTTATAATTTTTCCTCTTGACACTTTTGCCTTTAAAGATGGTCTTGACGTATATTATACTTGAAATACTTGAAATCCTCACCACAAGTTCAAGGACCATGAAATCCTTTTACTATTAACATCCAATGACCTTAACAAAGTTTAAGGTCAATGAGTAGAGCTTCATTTTCTATGTGCCCCACCTACATAAGAGTGTAGCTAACAATGAACTTTATAGAAATTGAAGCCAAAAGCATAAGGTGTAGATTCTAGCACTATCAAGACCCACCATCCCAAAGAAAGGACCTCCTATTTGTACAACATATTGGCCTCTAAATTTCCATCAGCATTCTCTTTCCTTACTTCAAATATATGTTAATATTTAAATATTCTCTCCATATATAAAATGAGATCTTTATATGGGATTTTCTTAAGCATCTCTTTGAAGAGTCTAACATTTGTAACTTGGTGTGAGTTAATGTAAATGTAATTCGTTATAAAGACCTAGAACAAGTGGATGGAGGATCACGTGAATGTGTAACTTGAGAGAAATAATGACGATTTTTTCATTTTTTTAAGTACTAAACGTGATGACGGTGGATATAAAAAAACATCTCTCCGTGTATTAAAAGAAATAATATCACATAGTACGAATATATATAATATTGTTTTGAAAAAACATAAAAGTTAAAAAAAAAGTGGTGTCTAGAGACCATATCATATCAAATGATACGACGTCTACTCTCTAATTGGCATAATCAGACCCATGTGTCCCGCATGTATTCTTGTCCTCCATTTCTCATAAAGTTGCTAATATTTCTTCCATCTCCACTGCCCTCCTCAAATGAAATGTCCAACATTACATTTATTTGACTTCGATAGTCAAGTGGGAGTCACCTGATTTATGTGTTGATAGGACTAGATTTTGATTAAATTGTTGGCCTTATTCCATTGTAATGCTCCTTTTCCTTTTTGTTTTATCACCACGTCACTTTTCTTTTCCATGTCACATGCAAAGCCATCTTGTCACTTAGTTTTTAATCCTTGTTGGTTACCTTAACCAAAGGGTATGGTATAACTTAAATGGTTTATTAAGAGGACCATAGGTTTTTAATGTACTTAATTTTTAAAAGTTTATTGCAATATAGAATATACAATTTTATTGGTTTATTTAAAATAATATATCTATTTTTAATTTTGACACTAAGTTCAATATCATTCTTAAAGTGGCTTAATATGTAGAGAAGACTTTTTTTTTTTTAACAAAAAAACTACACTTCTTACCAACCAATTAGGGTCAATATTTTCATTTCGAAACATACATATATGTATATCTAATCAATGACAATCTACTCTTATATTACTGATTTGATTTTCTTTAACCTAATATAGTTTTTATCATAAAAATTATATAAATTTAAAAAAAAAAATTAATTAGTTATAAATAACAAAAATTAATATAAAATAATATTTTATTAAAAAACTAAAATTATATCTAATAATTGTTTTTCTTTCCCAAACATAAAATAACACACTTCTATATACAACTATAAAAATGTTAAGATTTTTATTGCTACATGGATGTAAAGTAGATTTGTTAAATATTGAGGCCCCACTAAATAATCAATCAATGCTATACGGGCTATGCTCTTTGACTATATACCATGAGAAGTCATAAAGTGATAATGGGCAATGAAATGGCTCTTACGAGGATCCAACAATTAATGACCATTATTCTTATATAAGAAGAACAAAAAAAAACATAGTAATTAAAACTAATTTAATCCTTAAAAATTATAAAATAATATATATTTTGTTTTCAATTTGATTTTTTACCAAATATAACATAGTTTATAAATTAAAATTTATAATCGTTGTTTAATTTTTTTAAAAAGTTAGCTAGTTATAATAGATTTTGCCATTAATTCACTCCTATATTTAATGTAAAAAGATATATAAATATTAAATAATTATAAATAATTATTGAAAAATAAGAAATTGAAACAATACTATTTGACATCATTTATTTTTTGTCTTTTTATAAATTTAGATAAACACATTAATTTAGATTTATTTTAATTCAAGATTTTTTAAAGTACTCATAAATGTACATCTTCATTGTTTTTCTAATCCTTTTAAATGCTTAACAAATCTAAAAGCTATTGATATGAGACCTAGAAATAACCTATGAGAAAGGTTAGAGGAACTTAAGGTTCCTTTTGAGTTGAGAACTGTCGCGATATGGTTATACGAAAAGGTCATTGCCAAGTTTAAGAACAACTGCCCCCTCTCCCCTACCCTTTTCGACATTTACATTGATAATCTAGAAGGTTGTTTAAGAGAAGCAGACCGCATCGACATGATCTTAGCTGGGATAGTTATCATCCGCTTGCTTTATGCTGATGATATTGTTCTTATGGAAATGTGTCACTTTGATCTTGATAAGTAATTAAAATTCTCAAAGATTTTTGTTTTAGTATGGGTATGAATGTTAACACTGACAAGACAAAAGTTATGATTATAAAGGAGTCAAGAAAGACAACAATGCTAATTTTATATATGACAATAGCAAACTGGATGAAGTGACTTCTTACAAATATCTTGGAATTGATATCCATCACAAGCTCAACTGGATCTATAACATCGAGAAAATGATTAATGGAGGGTGGAAATCTTAATTTTGGCTTTGAAAACAACTATAAATCAACCAACCTGGTTGAAACTCTTGTCATTCACGTTATCTTATACGGCTATGAAGTATGAGCTTGCAATATTTGTAGAGAATCTTGGAGAAATATTGAGCAAATCTAGAAGCGTTTTATAACTTATAACCTCAAAATTAAAAGCAATATGTCTTATCCTATTCTCCTCATAGAATTAGGTCTTTCCCCCATTGAGAGCATGGCTATGACTAGGTACCTGATGTACAAGTACAAGATAAATAACATGGGAGATGAGAGACTTCCTAAAATTGCTTTAAAATCAAGTCAAAACCACTCGCACCTCAAGCGGGGTTGGTGTAAAGATATCATGGTTTGGTTAAATCATTGGGACATTGATGAAAATGACACTTTGCAGAATATCAATAATGTCAAAAATATTATTACATCTAAGTTTAAAGAGAAAATGTGGCGCCAGAAAGATTTAAAGAAGACCAAATAATTTCCTTCTTTCTTTTTAAGTTCCGGACGTTAATCATCATCATCATATATATGATGGAACAATATCTTTAAAATTACCTATAATTACGTTTTAAAACTTTATAACTTAATAATATTTTATAACTTAATAATTAAATATTATTGAAAACTTTACCTTAATTAAGTTATTTATTCTTCTAATAAATGTTTATATTTTTATAAAAGTAAACCATTTGATCATATACATTTCAATATGAAAAACAACATTACGACTTTCTATAATTTAAAAAATTATTCTAAAACCAATGTCCATCAATATACTTCAAGATCTACAAAATTAAATAATTATATAAACAATCTACTTTTATGATTTATTTATTTATTAAATTTTTTAAATTCAACTTTAAAATATAACATTCTTAATTATTATAATCTACATCACTGAACTTCACTATCTACAAAATTAAATAATTATACAAACAACCAACTTTTATGATTATTTTTTCATATTCAACTTTAAAATATGCCATTTTTAGATTTTTATTTATTTAATTTTTTATATTCAACTTTAAAATATAACATTCTTAATTATTATAATCGACATCACTCAACTTCAAGATCTACAAAATTAAATAATTACACAAACAACCAACTTTTATGATTATTTTTTCATATTCAACTTTAGCATATACCATTTTTAGATATTACATTCATTCTTTATCATTGTACTTCAAAATTTGCCAAAATAAATAGTTATATAATCAACCAACATATACCATTAATTATTACATTGATATACTTGTTTGTTAACATCATTCATATAATTTTGAAATTTTTTCATTATGCTTATTTTGAATATATTAATATATTATTTTTAAATAAAAAACAATAACTTATTTAAAAGTTAAATCAAAATTACAATAAGTTATAAAAATAATAATATTTTTTACATATTCTGAAAGTCTCTTTATGAAAAAAAAGATCTCAAATAACAAAGAGCCACTAACTCATCTGAAATCCCACATTCGATTTTCCTTAAAATACCAAAACATTCTTTATTAATCTTAATCTTTGAAAAAAACATAATTATATGAAAACATCACCAAAGTTGGAATTTCAAATCCAATCGACTTATCAAATTTAAAAGTTGAAACTATTTGCTAAAAGTTTTCAACATTTTATTGAAAATTTGTGACAATTAAATTTAATTTCACATTATCTTTTATTAACAAATTAATTTGTGATTTTTTTTTAACATTAATGATAGCTATACTTTAATATTAAGTATATGACGAAAATTACAACCAAAACATGCCATCCAATTGCAAAGGAAGAGTAATTACAATGCCAACCAATGGCAAAAGAAGAGTAATTACAATGCCAACCAATGACAAAAGAAGAGATCAGCCCCCCTGGGCCAAAAGAGAAATATAAACCAAATGAGAACCCAAAGGAGAAAAAACAGAAAAATAACGTCTACAACCAATAGACAAAGAACCAAACAGCTACCAGCCGCTACATAAACGGATTCCACATCCAAAGAACCGAAACAGAAAGCAAAAAACGAAAGAGTCTTGAACAACATTCATGGACCATACAGAAAAAGGCTAATAGACTTCCAGAGAACATCTGCAACCCAAAATTCAAAAAATAAGCGACCATCCAACGCAGAAAGCGCCCGTTTCGACAGAGCTTCCGCTTGAGAATTCTCATCCCTGAGAATGTGGAGGAACTGGATGTCATTTAGTTCCTGAAGAAGTGTTTGGATCATCTCCAACCAGGGCTTAAGAGAGATAACATTTAGAGGCCCCAGTCCTTTAACCCAATTCACCACCACCAGGGCATCCCCAACAATCTGAGAAAGCTTCAACTGTTTGATTTTTGCAAAATATAAGAGACTCCACAGGGCACAGACCTCACTTCTCGTATTTGTACCAATGCCCACATTCAACCAAATGTTAAAATGAGCGTGATCATTCAAATAAATATAAGCTCCGGTACCGCAATGTGAAGCCGAATCCTTGGAGGCCCCATCAAACTTCCCAAATGACCCCGAAAATGAAACTGAAAAACCCCTGCTAATGTGTGAAGACTGCCCATCCTTTAAATAATCCCATAGCTCGAAATGTGCCACCAACGCCTTCCTTGCCACCCAAGTTGACATAATAAGTTTGTCTTCAAAGATGGCCAAGTTCCTGGCCGTCCATAGCTCCCACATAACCACGCAAGCTAAAGCCACAAACCTATGGCTCTCACGATACCAGAAATGCAGACCATCCGCCACCGCCACTGAAAGATCTGACCAGCAGGAAGGCCATCAAAGGAAGCTCGGACAACATGCCACACATGACGACTGAAAGCACAATTGAAGAAGACATGAAGATCCGAATCTTCCTGAAAATTAAATTTAATTTCACATTATATTTTACTAACAAATCGCCTTGTATTTGTCAATCAAATTCCATCCCGGGTCGGGGTAGCCACTTGGTGTAAAAGCAACGAGATTTCATAACTCATAATGAAAAAGCCTAGGTACAACATGTAAATCATAGACATCGGTATGTGCATCGAATAATTTGAATTCCATATTTGATATTACCCCCCACAATTGAAACGGCTTCTAACCAACCACGTAGCAGCTCAATGCCAAAATTAACTGGCTGCAATATCTAGAACCGCTAAATGATGGGACTGGACAAAGCGTGGAGCCCCTCAGATAGCTTTTGAGCAGCATCGGCTTGGACAAGAGGATCTTCTGCTAACAATTCTCGAAGAACACGCCCAACTACTCAATACATTACAATAATATCGTCCCACGCAAATTGAAGCCACCCCAGCTTTAAATATGGTTAAAAAAGAGCAAATTGCTTGCTTTACAAACATTCTGTTGCAGGTTCCTCTGCTGCTTTTGTTGTCAAAACAAAGGCCAGGCCAAGAACGAGCATGAACTTGAGCATGTTAGGCCGATAATTGCAGGGAAGGGTTTGTCAGGAGGCGGGCTGAGACAGCACTGGCCGTTATGTTATGGGAAACTGCGTGTGGAGAAGCTTTGTGGAAGAAGATGATGAGGCCATCAAGGTCATGACACCTACAGGAGGGGTTATGGAATTCGACGGCCCTCTCACTGCTCAGTGCATTACAAACGACTACCCCGGCCATGGCATTTTCCGTCCCGGAGCGATTAATTCCCCTCCCCTGCCCAGCAATGAGGAGCTTCTCAACGGAGAATTGTATTACCTGCTCCCTCTTGATCACCACAAGCAAGGAGGAGGACTGGACCTCGCTGGTGGTCACATGGATGACGCGGGGGGGCTCATTGACGATCATTCGGCTCTGCCTGCATCATCATATCGCCTGTCGTCCTGTGGGGGCTCGGATCAGCTCCTTCCTAAGATCTCCACGCACACTATTTCCACCGTTTCCAAGTACAAGAAACCGTGCATGGAAATGCTACCTAAGCACAAAAATGGCGTTTGGCGGGTAAAGCTGGTCATTTCGCCTGAGCAGCTCACGGAAATACTCTCCGAGGAATCCAACACGGAGGCCTTGATCGACAGCGTGAGAACAGTAGCTAAATGTGGCAGTACAGCCGGTGGAGGGCCGGATCAGGAAGGATTCAAGTATAGCTCCTCCAAATCGTCAGATGAGTAAGTATACTGGACTGTTTCTTGATGTTCTTGATAATGTTCTTGATATGGAACTGAGATCCGTTATGGTAAAGCTTTCATTTTGTTTTGGTTTTACTGAATGTGGAATCATAAAATTGAGATTTAATCTTCTTTAAACCATCTAGAAAGGATAATTCATTTCATATTTAACAGTAGTTTGAAATGACTGAAATGAGCAGGTCTTCAACCGTGGAGATGGATCGGGGAATTTGAAACATATACATGAAGTTTGGTGATGTAATAATTAGTCCAATCTGGTTTCCGGGTGTAATATTCCATTATTTTCCTCCATACAACTCTGGGAGACGTTGCACGAATTGTAACCATCATTTGGCAGGGCAGTATTAGCATGGATCTGTGTTTTTATGAATCAAATAATTGCATTGCCCGCAGGATTTGGGGAAAACGATGAGCAATCCAATGATTCTTATGACTGGATTGTTTGTTGATGAATTTTCATTATGTGATGGTTACACACAGGATTTTCATTTTCATTTTGTGAATATAAAGATCTCTTTTTGCAGCTCTAATTTTAATGTTAGTGTGAATATATGATGGGAGGATCACGCTTAGATCTATTCTTCTACCTGTCGCGTGATGCAATGGCGTGGAACTTATTAAAATTCACAGCCTTTAACTTTTGTGGAGCTCTGTTTTAAAATTCTGAAATTAAAATAGTTAAGCTATGGCTAGTTGTCAAATTGAGAGTTTTATTAGAGTTTTATTGTCGGTGGTCGATTTAACTTTTGTGGAACTCTTTTTTAAAATTCTGAAATTAAAATAGTTAAGCTATGGCTAGTTGTCAAATTGAGAGTTGTATTGTCGGTGGCATATTTAACTTAATTGTATTGTTTTTAAAATGTGTTAAATATATTTTACTGGTTTGTTTTAATTACATGATACATGTTCCCTTTTCTCTGGAAAACATTGAGTATAATGTCTGTATGTGTTCTGACATATGTATATATATTTTTATGTTTGTTTTAATCACATTATACATGTTATATATCTTTTCTCTGGAAATTTCTATTGGATTTAAGTTATTTAAGTCATTTCGATTAATATTCATATTTTATTTCAGCTTTGTTGTTGATATCTTCCTTTGCATTTAATTGTGAACACTCGTCACATCCATGTAGTGCACATTCGCATCAGATGCTTCTAGTAGGTTTTGTGGTCGTATTTTTCACCAGATTCGCAGTTGCTATTATGCATTTTGGTTTTGGTTTTGAAGATGATCGTTGTTAGACTAAGGTCGTCTCCAACACCAACTGATAATGCCTCTTCATTACGGCATTGTGAGTGACTGAGTTTTCAATGATCGTTAATTTTTAACTATTTCTATAAATTATAAATTCTTAATGGAAATGTATTTTATATAGAAGAATTATTTATAGTTATATTTTTTTTTAAATATAATTTTAAAAATAAATTTAAAGAACTTAAAATTTGAAGAAAAAGATTTTTAAATTTAAAAGATTTTTTTATAAAATTTAACTTATGAATCAAATTTAATACAATAAGTACTGGAATTTTTAAATATTTCTTAAAAACTCAAGCAATATAATTATTTTGTTTAAATGCAATTCTTAAATTAATTTAATGAAAAAAAAAGTAAAACATCAATTTTTTCATATAATATTGATTGTTTTTTTTTTCAATCGAAAAAAGAAATTTCTTGCTATTCAAGAGAGTGAATCAGAGAAATTTACAATAGAGCCTACCCCACGTGCACAATACCAACAAACATTAATAATAAAAGTACCAAAACACCTCCATACCTATCGGGCAGCTTAAACTACCACTAATGCTTCTTCAAAATTCCAATATGAGTTATCAGATCAGTCATTATGACCAGTGACCACAAATTATGTTCTGCTTAAAACAAAGTGCTGAGAGATACTTAAGAAATAAACAACAACTAGTAAGTATGCATGATTGTGTGCTCCGGAGGTCTAAGTTCATGCTAATGAGTCACCTCAAGGACTCCTTCATCCAACATAAGTCCTTTCTTGGACAAATAATCAGCCCTCTGATTATAAGTGCGAGAGATATGCTTGATAGACACAATGCCGATCTGGTTCAATAATAGTCTGACTTTTTTCCTCCAGTGTTCAAGCGAGGCTGCTTTAAAATTATGAGTACCCTGAGCCCATCCCACAAAGACTGTTGAATCACCAAAAAATTGCGTATTTTCAACCTGCAAATAATTAAGAACAAAGAGAAGACACCAGCGTGCAAGAAGTTCGGCTCGGTTGTTACTTCCCCGTCCACAACCCAAAATCAGTTCATAATATTCAGTGGCAGTAATGAATCTAACGCCACTAGCACCACAAATGCCCAATTGTTTCGTGCCATCAAAGAAACTAACCGGACCGGAGCCAGACCATCGAGGCTTTGTTAAAGACCTAGTTTTGGGTTCACATTTCATCACACCTGCAGGAGAAAGTATCCTTAACATAAACTGCAATGAGCTGCTGAAATTGAACACAAACTCACCAAATAGTATTCGATTTCGCAGCAGCCAGATACCCCACATAAAATACAGGGGATAGGTGATCGCATTACGATACTGCGTATGCCACTGAGCTAATATGTTTTCAACATAGTCCGATTCCTAGCTAATTGCAGTTCCCCAAACCTCAGATCCAATAGACCACAGTTGTAAAGTCACAGGACACTTCACGAACAGGTGTTCTACCGTCTCGGCCTCATGACTACATAAATAACAGACATTTGGACCATATCCCCCCCAATGGATATAGTTACCCACAGTCATGATTTTGTTTTGCAGAAGTAGCTAGCTGAAGCAACGTATCTTGAGGGGGACATTCCACCGCCAAACAGTATTGAATCACCACCTGCGTAGACCCATACAGTGTGTTTGTGCAATAGCATTGTATGCATCATTAGTAGTAGGATCCCCACAAACCTCGCGATGGCACCAAGTCAGCGTATCCAGCTCGATGGATAATACAATACCAGCATGTTTGATCATAAAGATGTACTTTGTCCAATCTCTCCCCGCCTCACCCGTGAGACCAATCTGCCTCGCACTTCTCCATTTGTCATCCCTGTTCACATCCACTAGAGTACAAGCTTGATTGAGGCAAAGGAGCCCACGTTGATGGAGTAGTGTCACTGTTTCTGCTCTCAGAAGAGTAGGGCACCCAATCATAGCATCCACCCCCAGTCGGATCTGATATCCATTCCCAACTTGCCACCCCAGATTTCTCACTAAAAGTGGCCGAACCTCCAATAGGTCGCTCCAGATATTCGAAACCCCCTTCGGATTAATAGTCTCCCTATGAGACCACTCTAACACAATCAATCTCCTCAAGTATTTATCACGCATAACTAAGCCCCAGAGGTCGGAGTGATTCAAGGCCCTCCACAAGCTCTTTGTGTGTAATGCTCTATAGCACCAGAAGATATTGCGAATACCCCATCCACCATTAGCCTTCGGAACCAATAAAAGAGACCAAGCAGTTAAATGAACACCCTCTTTTTCCCTCTGGCCAGACCAAAGGAAATTGAAAGAAAGCCTTCTAATATGATTCAGAATCTTAACCGAAACCTTTGTAAGTGTGAGCCAATAAACAAGCAAATTAGATAGTACAGAATTCAACAGAACAAGACGTCCCCCCAAAGATAAACTCCGATAGTACCAACCATAGATCTTAGCCTTGAATTTCTTGATTAACCAGCACCAATCCAAACTAGTATAGTCATTTGGCTTGAGAAAGTAACCCAAGTAAAAAAAGCCATCTGTCAAAGCCTTGACACCAATGGAGAAAAGACTACCAATCTGATCACAGACCAAATGACAAATATTAAGTTGGTACAAAGAAGACTTGGGCATGTTGATAACCATACCTGTAGCACTGCAGAAAAGATCGAGAATACCTTTGAATCGGGCCCACTCCTCCAAAGTACCAATACCAAACAATAATACATCATCCACAAAAAGAAGATGAGTAATACAATGGTGTTTAGAGACCTTGATACCAGTGATCTCACCAGCATCCTTCGCCTGAATCAATAGTCTGCTGAGTCCTTCGATTACTAACAAAAAGAGAAGGGGCGAGAGTGTATAGCCCTGACGAAGGCCACAAGTACCCTTGAAAAAAGTAGTCGGGTTGCTGTTGATAAGTGCAACAAAGTTGACCGAATTAATACACCCCATAATCCAATTAGTGATCAAAACATCAAGACCAACATTCAATAGAAGTAGCCTAAAAAGTGCCCAGTCAACCAAGTCATAAGCTTTGACCAAGTCCAATTTAAGTACCATCGCCGGTGTCCTACACTTTTTAGTAGTGTGAATCACCTCCCGGGCAGTCCCAATTGCATAAAAAATCAAACGCTGATGTAGGAAGCCAAACTACTCCGGAGAAATACCTCGAGAAAGTCCCAGCTTAATACGATCAACAATCACCTTAGCAACCACTTTATAAAGTAATTTGCATAATGAAATGGGCCTAAACTCCTGAAAAGAGGTAGGTTCCGTAACCTTAGGGATAAAAGAGAGGAAAGTAGCATTGAGGACACCACTAACCTTCCGAGTTATACGAGTCTCTTCCACCAGATGAACAATTTCTGGGCCAAGGATATCAAAGAACTGGAGATAAAACTCCACTGTCCATCCATTGGGCCCTAGACTCTTGTCCTTGACCATTCGATTTAAAATACCTTCCACTTCAGCCACAGTGACCGGTCTTCCAATGTTAGTAACATCTTCAGCTGAAAAGATACAAGGCATTACCTGTATTATCTTCATTTGAGCTTGCAGATCAGTCTCAGCAGATTTAGTGAATAGTCTCTGAAAATGATCCACCGCAGCAGATTCAATGCCTTTCTGCGAAGTGAATCTAGTTACATCCACATCTTCGATTTCCCAAATCGATTTAGATTTTCTTCGCATATTGGAAAACTTGTGGAAGAATTCAGTATTTTGATCCCCCAGCGAAATCCAGAGAGCCCTGCTCTTGATATGCCAAAGTTTCTCATCCGTAGCCAACAAAGAGGCCTTTTCAGCCTCCAGAAATTTTATAATCCTACCTGCTGGATCAACATGATATCCAAACATAGGATCAACAAAATAGTCCTCAATACATCCTTCAATATGTTCCAAAGCAGCCATATGTGCCTTTCTCGGAGCTTGTAACCAAGGCACAATAATAGATTTAAGAGAACGAAGAAATCCAGGAAGAATAATCATCGCCCGACCAATAGAGTGAGAAGTATACGATCCCCAATGATCGCAAACCAAGTTGTTAAAAGTCAGTTCGTCTGACCATACCGAGCAATACTTGAAAGGAAACCGTAACAATTTTGGGCCACATCCAGCTGCAGCAAAATCAGATTATGGTCTGAAATAGATGCTTGGACAGTGCTAGATGAGCACCGATCAACCGTGTCAAGGATCAAACTGTTCACCAAGAACCTATCTAACCGTTTGGCCACAAAGGCATCGCCAGTTCTACCATTCTTCCAAGTAGGATGCATAGGTAAAGGCATGACATCGGAAAGATCATAAGAGTTGAAGAGATCCTGAAACCAAAGCTGTAGTGGATCACTCCGGGTAGTAGGACCCCAAACCTCGCCTAACTGCAGGGTTAAATTAAGATCACCATCGAGAATAAGGTGCCTAAAATCAAAGAGCCCAAGATTCTCCAAAGACTGCCAATATGACTGTTGCCCTTCATAAGGAGCATAACAATTAAAGATCTGGATAAGAAAGGGAATTTCCCAGTGCCTTCCTGCCAATAATATGCCGCCACCCACATAATAAGAAAAAAGGGGCAGGTTCCGAGTGTTCCATGTCGCCAATAGACCCCCAGAGAGACCAGCAGAATCGAGGGCACAACACTCCCACTCTGGGAGACAACTCCATAACAGATTACAAGCTTTAGAACTGTTAGACATGGTTTCTTGAAAAAGAATAATATCAGGACAAGTAATAGAGAGGAGACGACGCAGGGCTAGCAGTTTCAGGGAACCCCAAACCCCTCTAAGATTTAATGATAGAACCAACATCAAGAGCCCCGAGTTGGGTCCATCTCTGCTCTAAGTGGCCCGAACATGTTAGAAATACCAAGTGTCTCAGTCCTAGAAACCCCCAAGTCAAGACAATCTCCGTCAAGTGAAAAAGTAATGCTCCCCCCACAATGTCGAGCTAGAGCTTTATGTTTCCTGCCACCATTCTTCTTATGAACAGTCACATTAGGGTTATGAATGGAAGATGAAGGAATCACAATCTCCTTCCCATGGTAAGAAGGTAAGGGGTTCAACAAAAGTTCCTCCGAAAGAGTGAGAGCATTAACATTAATGGAGTCCGTGCCCAGGGAATCCAAAGTAGCACGTTCATCTCTGAGTAGCTGCAAGTCCACCTCATCCACAACACTATGGTCATGAACGACCCCAACCTCAACAACTATATCCACACTATGTGCCCCATCCACCGCATGATTCACCACCCTGTCACCAGACTATAATACAAGGAGTTCCTCCTTCGATAAAGAAGCAAAGAAGTCAGGGAAAAGAGTAGTGAGTTTACCCGAGAAGGAATGTTCTAGAGCCACCAACTGTTGTTCAGGAGAACAAGCATTGTCCAAAAAGGGTGTTAATACATTAAGCCACTCCTCCTCCCGAATGGCCAAATGTTCCCTGGAACGAGGAGTCCTCAAAGGGCACTTGAGCCGCAGGTGACCAGCAGCCCCACAAGTATGGCAACGAAATGGCAATAGCCAATAGTCCAGTGGCTGATGGAAGACCCTATCGCCCCATTTAATGTCAATGATCTCCGACAGGCCGATGGTAGAGTCCATCTCCACTAGAACCCAAGCAGTTCTCTTATCCTCATGATACAAAGAGTTCTCATCAAAGTAGATATAACGACCAATCTGGTTCGCCAACTCGGTAAAAATCTCCTTAGACCAAAGCTCGAGAGGAAATCCCTTCAAAAGAACCCAGAGATGGGTGTGCTTATTAACAACAGAAACAAGGTTGAACTCCAAAGTCCAGTGCTCCAGACAAAGAGAGCCACGCCCAAAAACCCAAGTTCTATCGAGAATCATATTAGCATGGTCGTCATCTAAGAAGTGGAAAATCACCCACTTATTAACCAAAATAAGAACCCGAGGACAATAAGTAAGTAACAGTTTCCAATATTCCTTGACCCATGACAATATAGTAGTTATGTTAACCTCAACATAGTGAATCTTACCCACCAATTCCCTGGCAGACAGACTCTGTTGATGTATTTGTAACTTCGGAATGTATTTCACACATGTATATTGTATTCCTATAGAGATGTTATTATTCCTCTATACGGAAGTGTTGTCATTTATATTGTAAGTGTTGTAACTTATACTTGATGGGTTATTAGACCACCTTCATGGGGTCAGCCCTGTATAAGTCATGTGGGTTAAAGGGTTATTAGACCACCCTATTGGGGGTCGGCCCTGTCAGCATTATGCTATGTGTTTAAGTTGAGGCCGACCTAGTAAAGGTTTTTAGGCAAGTCAAGTCATGTATAAATAGAGTGCAGGAGGCACTCTATTTGATCATTCACTTTCTCACTCTTACACTCATTGGAGAGTGGCGCACTAGTGGAGGAGGAGAAGTTGCTGCTATGAGTAAATCTCTTATGCTTGGGTTGTATCATTGCTCTATCTATCTCTGAGGAAGTTGCGGGGTTTTTCACCTTCTTGGTTTTCCCCGGTGAAACTCTGTGTCTCTTGTGTGCTTGCATTATTGTGTCCGCGATTGATATGCTGTACATGTTATTCTCTCAGTTAAGATCCTAGATCATATTGAAATTTCTGAAAAACTAACATGGGGTCAAAGCTAGCCTGAAAGAAGGCATGGTATGGCATTTATGACATTTGTTGCACTTGCGAGGCTAGGGATTGATATAGCAAAAACCAGGCATCGTAGCACTTTTGCTATAAATACATTTTGGCGAAGTTTCAAGATCTGAAACTTTTACAGGTCGAAGATAAGAACCCAATGTACCTTGTGTCCAAATCAAAACTTCTAATTCATTGTACTTTGTGTTTTATGATCTGTACAATCTAGGGTTTCTGCCTCTTCCAGATCTCAGTCATAAACAAGTGACCTATGAAAAAAGGTCACAAATTCGGCTAGGAAGCTCCAAATGAAATTTCGTAAAAAGTGACAGGTAGGGCATGAACTATACTTTCACAGGCCGAAGGTTCAGAGGCTGAAAGTGAACCAGTGACATGTGGAACTCTGTACAAGTTCACTCTCTTGTTTTATCCCATAAAAAGGTCACGTTGCAACACTTGGCATAAATCTCTCTCAGAGAATCCATTTGAGGTCAGACCTATGGGGTTGGAAAGATAACAGGTCAGGATACCACAGAAAGAATTTTTAGACCCTATAGATCTGAAATTTCAGAGTTACACTAGAAACAATCAAGTGCATATTCATGTCAAAACAGAATTGGATTTTGAGCACCTTCATTCATGGCTCCGGGAATTTAGGGCTTCGGAGAAAGTTGGAATTTTTGTAATCAGAGACCACGGCTGGATGCTCCTCATCAAAATAGAAATTTAGAGACCAAGATTGAATTTTTTGGTTGGGCAGAAGGCCGGGCTTGATCAAACCCTAGTTCGGGACTTTGATTGAAAAAGTGGAAAATTAGGGTTTCTACAAAAATAGGAATTTTTGAAATCTGTGACTCTAGCTGGAAGCTCCTTGGAAAAATCAAAGTTTAGAGCTTTGTATCAAACTATTTGGTTGGGTAAAGCTTCGGGAAACTCAAACCCTAATTCAGGGTCCTCCCAGTGAATCCAGAAGATTGAAAAGCAAACTTGAGGGGTGAAACTTTGCATTTTTCAAATTTTGAGTATCCCAGGTTGATCAGCTCATCAAGGCGCATCTTTCTATCATTTCAAAAGTTTGAAATTCAAAGTTTGAATTTTTACGGTTTCCCTAACAAACCCTAATCCAGCTCCAGATCTAGTTTCTGCAAATCAAGTGGATTGGGTTAATCCTAGAGGAGAATGGATTGGTCAGCTGCATAAGTGAAGAAGTTCCAGTTTCAGAGGGAGATGAGGCTAAGGCCTTACATAAGAAGATTACAAGCAATCTCGACAAGTATGACTTACAGGTATGTTTCGAAATCTGTTCATGATTAAGTTTATGGTATGTTTGTCTTCATTAAGGTTAGTACAATCTTGATTAATTTTAGACTTGTCGTATCACCTTAATAAAAATATGAATGCATGATAGAAGATATTCATTGATTAGGGTTTTGACACTTATGATTGTACTAATGCATTGTGGTGTTGTATGAGGTTGATGTTGTCCGCTAACATGAAAGGTACATCAAGAAAGACAAATCATGTTCTAGTTCAAGAACATATGACCATTGTGACATGAAGACAAAGATTCATCCATTGTCATGGATCACATAGAAGATCTACGTACGAGGTATGTATAACTTGGTTCTATAATGGTTAACCTATGAGATATGCAGGTTACTAGCACAAGTCGTTGAAGAGAACAAGAAGACATCATGTGGGTATGTTAGACATAACTAGCTAACATATTAATCCAGGTATGTTTTTCCTATATCAAGTTAGAATCTTACCTTGTGTTAGGATCTCGTATATAAGTATACATGGCATGATTGATAATGATTATTCATTGAAGTTAGTAATCAAGGGTTTATGCATATTATGTCTCTTACCTTGATTGATGATATGACTAACCATAAAAGTCCTTTGGTCAAATAAGAATATGCATGAGTAAAAGAAGTATTCCCTGAAACTTTGAATGCTAATGCTTATTATCTGTGTTTGAAATGATCATGACTATACATGTTTAAGATTATTGTGTTTTGATAGTATTGAGATTATACTAATGAATGTATGATTATGTATGAGATCTCGAGGGTAACACAATGATGATACTAGTAAGCATGCATAGTGATTGAGGATGGATATAAGTTCAAAGACAGGTAATCCAGGAAGCAAAGATCAAGAGGGAGCACACTCCAGTAGTTCCTGCAAGGAAGCAAATATTGAGAGGGAGCCCACCCTACAAACAAACAAAGATAAGTATTTGAATTGTCATTTCTTGCATACTTGTTTGTTTAAATAATATTGTTCAATGATGTATATGCTTATGTTCCTAGACTTAGGGTGTGTATTATGCATATTAAAATAATTGCATTAATGAACATTATACTACTAATATGCATGTGATGGGTAAGTGGCCTATGGCAATGTGCAACATTCCATTGCTACTTATCTAGAATGAAATCTCTTTGCTGACATGTTGGGAGTTGTGCACACTCTTAACAATGTTCTAGTAGAGATTGGAAGGCATCTAGAAAGTTACAGGATATGGATAAATGTTGTATTCAAGCATTGGCTAAAATAATTGCATGACTGTATGACATATTTCTTTATGTGTAAGAATTTGTTCTGAAAACTATGAGATGTTTCTAATCATTCAATTTAACTTGCTTTGTAGGAAAGATCATATACCATCACCTACAAAAGAAGGAATACAACATTTGTTCCAGCAACAAAGATATCTATTGAAGATATTGAAGTTCCCAGGATCCGGGATGAAGTAATGGAAGAATACCATGATCTGTCATTTATGAAGAAAGATGTTTGGGATGTGGTCCCAAGACCAGATGGGAAGTCTGTTGTGACTTCCAAAGATCAAGCATGCTGCAGATGGTAGCATAGAGAAATGCAAAGCGAGATTTGTAGCTCGTGGCTTCTCCCAAAAAAAAGGAATAGACTATGAAGAGACTTTTGCTCCTGTAGCCAGATACACTTCCATCAGATCAGTACTTGCTCTGGCTGCAGTGATGAAATGGAAGATACACCAGATGGATGTCAAGACAACTTTCTTGAATGGTGTAGTCGAAGAGGAAGTGTATGTGGAGCAACCACTCGATTTTGAGACACATGACAGAGGGACTCATGTGTGCAAACTGAAGAAAGCCTTGTATGACTTGAAGCGAGCTCCTAGGACTTGGTATGGTAGGATAGACAACTTTCTATCCAGTTTGGGCTTTACCAAGAGTAAAGCGGATTCCAAACTTTACTATAAGGTTGAGGAAGGCAATCCCGTGATACTACTCTTGTATGCAGATGACCTGTTTGTAACAGGTGAGGATAGATTGATTGCCGACACGAAGAGGAAGCTTGCTGCTGAGTTCGAGATGAAGGACTTGGGGATGATGCACTATTTTCTAGGCATGGAGGTGTGGCAGAGTGCAGATGGAATCTTCCTTGGACAAGGTAAGTATGAAGTAGAGTTCCTGAAGAGGTTTGGGATGATGGACTGCAAGGCCATGGCCACACCTATGGCATCGAACCTGAAGCTTCTATGTGATGCTTCACCTGATCCGGTTGATGTCGCGGTGTATCGTCAGATGATTGGGTCCTTGATGTACTTGACGAACATGAGACCCGATATTTACTTTGCGGTGAACACATTGAGCCAGTTCCTGACAGATCCGAGAGGTGTTCACCTGGTTGCTGTAAAGCATATTCTGAGGTACCTGAAGGGTACAATTTGATTATGGGCTCAAGTATGATGCGAATCAAAAGTTTAACCTGCAGGGTTATGTTGATTCAGATTGGGCAGGCAGTGTTGTAGATAGGAAGAGCACTTTTGGGTGCTGCTTCAGTATGGGATCAGGTGTGATCTCTTGGTTTAGCAGGAAGCAGTCCTGCGTAGCACTGAGTACATCCGAGGTAGAGTATTTTGCAGCTTGTTCGGCTAGTTGTGAGGCAGTATGGCTTCGAAAGCTACTGTCTAAGTTATTTGATCTCCCGTTGGATGCTACTGGTATCTTTTGTGATAACCAGAGTTGTGTGAAGCCGTCTAAGAATCGAGTGTTCCACGACAGGTCGAAGCACATTGAGATCAAATATCACTATATCAGGGATATGGTGCAGAGAGGAGTAGTGAAGCTCCTGTATGTTGCGACGGATGAGCAGGTTGCAGATGTATTGACGAAACCACTAGCCAGAGTGAAGTTCGAGTACTTCAGAGAGAGGCTTGGCGTTCTTCAGATTGGCAACACCTTGAGGAAGAAGTGATGAACACATCTGCTGGAACCATTCCAAGCATGGTGAGAGGAGGATCCTTCCCATGGCTGTGGATGTAAGCGCTGTATGATGAGCATCAGGACAATGCTCTAGTTACTGCTCTGTATATGCATCATGTTGGATGTTGTATATGATCAATTGGATCATGTATATGTATATGCATCATGTTGGATGCTGGATATGATCAGTTGGATCATGTATATGTATATGCATCATGTTGGATGCTTGTTATGATCAGTTGGATCATGAATATGTATATGCATCATGTTGGATGCTCTTTATGATTAGGTAGATCATGTATGTTGATATGTATCAGGTGGATACATTATGTGATGAGGTGGATCATGTATTTGGTTATGTATCAGGTGGATACATTGTACGATCAAGCAGATCATGTATGATGATATGTATCGGGTAGATACTATGTATGTATTAGGTGGATGCATTGTATGATCAGGATGATCATGGATGATGAGCTTCAGGATGTTGCTCCAGATGATATGCATCAGGATGATGATATGATGATGATGATCAGGATGATCATGTGTGATGAGTATCAGGACGATGCTCTGGATTACATGCATCAGGATGATGCAGTGACGATGATCAGGATGATCATGTGTGATGAGTATCTGGACGATGCTCTGGATGACATGCATCGGGACGATGCTCTGGACGACATGCATCGGGACGATGCAGTGACGATGATCATGCGATGATGACATGCATTAGGACGATGCAGTGACGATGATCAGGATGATCATGTACATTAAGATGATGTAAGGTGAGTATCAAGATGATACTCTATTGCTGTGGACAGGTTGTGCAGATAAGCATATAATATGGCCCTGGGAGGTTTGCAGATACTCTTTCAAGGTTTTTCCTATGGCATATAATATGGCCCTGGGATATTTGGCAAATGCTCTTTCGAGGTTTTGCTTGGGAGGACATATAATATGGACCTGGGAGATTTGATAGGTTGGGACGTGTGCTCGTAATAAGTCCTAGGATGCTCTTGTGAGGTTTTGTCCTATGGCATATAATATGTCCTTGGGAGTTCCGATAGGTTGGGCTGTGTGCCCGTAATAAGTCCTGGGATGCTCTTGCAAGGTTTTTCCATGACCACATGTAATATGGCCCTAGGAGATTCGATAGGTTGGGCTGTGTGCCCATAATAAGTCTTGGGATTCTCTTGCAAGGTTTTGTGGTGACCACATGTAATATGTCCCTGGGAGATCCAATAGATAGAGCTGTGTGCTCGTAACAACCTGGGATGCTCTTGCGAGGTTTTGTGGTGAGGTCACATACAATATGTCCCTGGGAGATCCGACAGGTAGAGCTGTGTGCTTGTAATAGCCTGGGATGCTCTTGCGAGGTTTTGTGACGCACATAATAAGTCCCGAGGATTCCACAGTATGGCCAGTGATGAAGACCTGCAGGTGGTGGGCCTACATCCACTATGAAAAAGGAGTAGCTCTGTAGAACTTCCTATGACGAGTAGGTTCAGAGATTGATTGAGATAGCAGCAACAGTGACGATGACGATGATTCGATGATGATGATCCAGTGACGATGATCCAGAGAAGAAGACTTGTGATAGCATATCTGTGTCGAGAAATACCTTCCTAGTTAAGAGGGAGTGTTGATGTATTTGCAACTTCGGAATGTGTTTCACACATGTATATTGTATTCCTATAGAGATGTTATTATTCCTCTATACGGAAGTGTTGTCATTTATATTGTAAGTGTCGTAACTTATACTTTATGGGTTATTTGACCACTTTTATGGGGTCGGCCCTGTATAAGTCATGTGGGTTAAAGGGTTATTAGACCACCCTATTGGGGGTCGGCCCTATCAGCATTATGCTGTGTGGTTAAGTTGAGGCCGACCTAGTAAAGGTTTTTAGGCAAGTCAAGTCATGTATAAATAGAGTGCGGGAGGCACTCTATTTGATCATTCACTTTCTCACTCTTACACTCATTGGAGAGTGGCGCACTAGTGGAGGAGGAGAAGCTACTGCTAGGAGTATATCTCTTATGCTTGGGTTGCATAATTGCTCTATCTATCTCTGAGGAAGTTGCGGGGTTTTTCACCTTCTTGGTTTTCCGTGGTGAAACTCTGTGTCTCTTGTGTGCTTGCATTATTGTGTCCATGATTGATATGCTGTAGATATGCTGTACATGTTATTCTCTCAGTTAAGATCCTAGATCAGATTGAAATTTCTGAAAAACTAACAGACTCAATACTCTTCCCATCTGTACATATCTACCAACCGTCATCTCAGGAACTCCCTCCCGGAGCTTATAACCCTTCTGAGCCTTGTGGTTTCGGGCTAACACTCCTTTGCTACGTGACAAGCCACCCCCTCTCCTCGACAACTTCTCTGGCTCAAAGAAATCACTAAAGACAGTCTCCCCATCAGATGAAAGGAGTTCACCCCCATTCGAGGAGAGGAGTGGGTCCTCCTCTGTAACAGCTAGTGGGTTCTGCGACCCCGAAGTCCCAGGTCATGTTACCCTGGGCTCCACCCCAGCCATCTGTCCCCTGAAAAAGGAACAAAGCTGCAAATAGACAAAAATAGGCAGTGCTACCATATAATACTGATTGTTATTAAAGTTTATTGAGATCAACTTTGATTTATTAAACCTTAAAAATGTAAGAAGTTACTTAGTTTTCTTTAGAATTTTAATTCCACCTTTTAAAAAAGTATTTCTAAATTACCTCATTTCTTATGAATTAAAAAATAAAAAAAATCAACAAATATTTTTAAATTAAACTTATATTAAGTGTAGATATACAATATGACATTTAATAAAAATGTTATTTTCATCTTTTATCTATATAATATTTTATAAATTTAATGTATACTTTCAAAAAAGGAATCTTTAATTCATAGAAATAGGCATATAGAGTTATGGAAATTTATTCTCATATACAAAAGAAGAAGCATTCATATATATAGAAGGATTGGAATGAGGATCAAGATCGACAATGGACGCTGCTAGCATAGGGTTTTGAACGCGCCATAGAAGAAGAATTTGCTTAGGGATGTGACTTTTCATTCTAGTATTTTTATTAAATTTAAATATTAAACTTAAAAATGTTTATATATATAATTGAGAAAGTTTTTCATTAATTATAAAGATAATATACTTACAACATATCTCATCCAAGCATGTATATACAAATAATTACGGAAATAACATAATTTTTCTCCATAAAAAAAATCATAATTTATTTCTCGAACTTGAAAAACAAAATACATTTTTAGGTGCTTTGCACTTAGTTCACTAAAAAGTTTCATCCATGCTCCTACAATATGTAAACATTTTTCAAAGTTTGCTTTTAAGGTGCCTACATATTAAGCTTCTTAGTTCTATGATTATAGCATTTACAAAACTATATAAAGAGTTGTTTTTATCCCAAATTGATTAAGAAAAAAATTCATATTCAAACTTTTTGTTCTTTTGTCTCTCAAAAGAAAAGTAACTTTGCCATCTTAATTTTTGATACACCATTTCTTGTTCTTGCAAGTATAGTTGTTCGTGTGATTAGAATGAGACCCTCCTTTGATAGTAAGTCTGCTCTTTGATTTGCTTCTCTGAAAATGTGACATATGCAGAATGTGTTGTAAGCTCCTACTAGTTGCCTAAGTCTTGAACTTATCCCCTGTAGATTTATATTCCTGATTTGTTTTTTCTCATTCAAAAAGTCAGTCCATAAAGTTGAATCACCCAAAACTTCCAAATCATGTACCCCTTATTCAATTGCTAATTTTAAGATGGTTCCCAATGCCAAACCTTCTGCTCTATTATGGGTTCCTCTTCCACTATTTGCTTTGAGTTCTATACTGTAATTGTCACAAAAAAAAGAGTATACCTCCCAGTCCATAGATATCATTCTCACCTCCCAGTCCATAGATATCATTCTCATATGCACCATCAAAAAACACCCTACACCCCCTTATTTCTGTATTTATATTTTTACAATCCTTTCTTTACTATAGTGTCTTTTTCTCTAAAGAAAGAGTGTAAATCTAGTACCTGTGTTTCTACTTGGAAGGAAGGAGTATTTTTGTCCTCGAAAATTCTTTCATTTCTAGCTCTCCATATTCTCCAAAGTGTTAAAAAAGGAACACATTTGATCTTCTTCAGTTCAGGTCTCTCGAACCAATGTACTGAGCTCTGTTCTACAATATTTGCATCCCATAGATTCTCCATCATAATCCCTTAACTTATTTTAGTACAATTTTTTTTTGAGAAAGAACAGATTATGAATAAGTGTTCAGAGTTTTCTTCATTATTTATGCATAACATACATATGCTTGGCCCATTTATATTTCTATTCCTTAAGTTATCCCGTGTCAAGATTTTTCCTTTCAGAATCAACCACATAAATATTTTGCACTTGTGGGGAGCCATCACCTTTTACAATTCAATCCACCACCAATTTCTTTAGATTATCATATTTTTCCAGAAAAGCTTGTACGCCATTCAAACTGTATACTTTCCTCCCTCTTTATTTTGTGTCCAAATCAGTGAATCCGATTCTTCTGTAAGAGTTATGAAGCCCTTTTGCATTTCTAATTTCCATATGTTCTATTCCTCCGTCCATGCTTCATTTAATTGAAATACCTCTATAATTATCATCATCATCACCATCAATATACAATATTAGTAAATATAAAGTTATTAGCTTTCACTAGTCAATATGATTGAAGTTAAAAAGTGAAGAAACAAATTCAATGTAAAAATGATTGATGTATAAATTAATAATGTTAATATGGTATAATCATAAATTATATTCCAATTCACAATTACAACATTACATTTAACATATCATGTTGGAATTTACACAATAAACATTGCTTTTTATTATATACAAATTACATTTAAATATATCAAATTCTTTTACCTATGCATCATTAGGAGAAATTACTACTATATTTTTATAATAAAAATTGATTTAGATTTTTGGTCTTTGATTTATATTTATTGTAATACCCTAATTTTGAATTGGAGCGAATTTAATCAAAATTATGTAAATATGTTAGTAGGGATTTATAGTGAAGAGCTCAAGGCCAAGGCCTGACTAGTGAATGGCTAGGCATGTATGATGTAAATATTTTCATTTGAACCGCATGGTTGGCTTGTTATGCTAACTCAAAATATATGTAAATATTATGTTGCATAAATAATAAAATGGTCTAAGATGATTTTGTAAAGACCACTAGAGGGGCTATGATTCCACTAGAGGGGAAGAGGAAAGGGGGCCTATGGGAGACTAAATCATTTGCTGCCAAGTAACAACCTTATAACTCATCCAAAATTTTACATGTGCTTTAAATGAGCCAATTAATTCCTTTTGACTATTAAACCCAATCTAATCATTGAATGCATGTGTGAGGTTGGTGGGAAAAGTCACTTCATGCAATTATTGAAGCATGGGGGTGGTGACAAATTTTTCAGCTATTAGAAGTCCTTTTATTCTATAGTTAGAAGCTACGTTTGTTGTATTTTCACCATCATCTCATATCCCTTGGATTCAACACTCATTCTATCATTCTCCCATGCATATTTTTACACTACGTAGAGCTTCCTATGGGTTCATGACCATTACCAGACTACATGTTTTAACCCATAAATTCGAATTTAGAGGCATAGTTGTAGATTTGAAGGGAAAATAGATGGATGTAGGTGAGCATAGAGGTTGGGAAAGCTAGAAACTATTAACCATTGAGTTTTGTTGCTCACATATGCTTGAGAAGCCATCATTTGTGCAACAGGAGGTTTTCCAACAACATACAACATATTAGAATTTTACTGCACACAATGGTAAGCATTGTAAGGATTGGATTTCCTGAGGGAACCGTGGATCAATTAATGGCAATACCTTCCTTATGTTGTGTGGGGCAGTTGCAAGGAGTGCCATGGAGGTGATGGCTAAGTGAGACCTCTGTAGAGCCTTGAATGAACATTTGGCTAAGCATAAAGAGCATAATAGGTTGTGGGATGAGAGAGATAAGCTTATAGGTGTTTCCTTCAGCCTGGTGGCTTCGTATCCCAACTTGGGGGTGGCCTCTCAGTAGAAATAGTATATGCTGGACAAAGTGCCTAAAGTTGGGTGAAAAATCGCTCATACACAACCAATTGCTTGGATCTTCTTTATTTAAAGATAAGTATTCTTTTGTATTGAATCTGCAATCTTTTTAATTGATGCCTGTAATGATTATGCTAATATATGCATGCTAGATGTCTGTGGATAGATTTTATTTCCACTGCGAATTTTTATTATTATGTATTTGCACACGTATTTTAAATGTTATGAATTTATAATATGGATATGGGGAGAAATCTAGAAGGTTGTAATTTAGTTAATGTCTCTCTGTTCATTGAATTGATGGATGGGGATGCTTCAAAGTGGTATCAAAGCTTCTAGTTGTAACATCAGATCTATATGGACCAAAAATCAACACTTACAAGGATAAAATTAGAAATTTTTATGTGGATATCGGGTTTTTTTAATTGATGGATAAGGGGCCAAGAGTCATTTGATCTAATTTTGAAATAATGCCCTTATTTCCAAAAAACAATTTCATGCAATTTTGAAATTTTTGAAAAATTGGGAATTAAAGTGGGCTCCACCTGTGCCACATGGATAGGTGACATGGAGGAGCCACGTGGGAGGAATGCATGATGTGGAGGATCCATGTGGGTCGGAGATATGATGTGGACCCGCCACATCATGCGTGTGCACAAGTGATTGCATATGATGGAGTGTGGAGGTAAATGAAGATATGACCGTTGGATGATAGGGAAGATTGACACTTGTGGCTTAGAGCACATCAAAAAATTGCATGATGGTTAACAATATGAGGATGAGCCATTGGGAAGATACATCTTGACCACATGCCATCTTTCGATTGAAAATGAATCCCTAAGAAAATTTCCAAAACTGCTTTTGTGGCGAGCGGTTACCACTCCTGGTAATGGAATACTGCCGACACGTTTGCATCCAAGGCCCGGTGGTATTGTGACTTGGTAGTTGGTGGAAGGTGACATGGCTGCGGTATGAGGTGACATGCAGGACCCCTGACACATAAGCAAGCACATGTTAGGACATGTCAACACCATCCCACGTCAACACAAAATGACATTGTTCTTATGCACCAGATTGTGCGTAGTTAAAAGATTTCAAAAAGAAAAAGAGGTTGCTGCCCTTGACCCACCCTACAATGGCACAGGGAGGCCACAAGGGGGTAAGCCCCCTTGACCCCCATTTTTTTTATAAATATACAAAATTCGTTCTATAATTTCACCATAGTTACTGGAACAATCTAAAATTGGGAATATTGTGGATTATGAGGGGGTGTTATAGAACTTCAATAATTTTTAAGTATAGAGAAAATGGAAAAAGACAAAGGTAGTTGATTCCATAATTTTATAAAAGGTGACTAGAGCATCATATTAGTGAGCTAAAAATTGCTAAGCAATCCCGGTCACATGTATTATAAAGGCCAATAGACAATTTGTTCTAGTTCTCCATAGATGATATTCCATAGGTGTCTGAGGTTGGCCTATGGAGTTAAATGAACCTACAGGAAAAGTGCAGAACTAGGAAAATTTGACAATTTTGAAGGATTGTGACTCTTTGCTCCGAAATTAGAAATGGGAATACTTGTAGTCATTAGAAATATTATCCATAGGGAAACAATTGTATAGACTCAAATTATGAAGTGGTGATTCAAATGTTTTATAATTTGATCAGAAAAGTGCCTGTAGCCATAATTTGACAAAAAATATCAATATGGGTATTTTCAAGAATACATGAAAATTTGATTTTTGATTTTCTAAGAATGAAATAAATCTAACAAATATGTTACATAAACACTTTTGCATATTCAAAATTATATCAAAGACAATTAAGGGTTCAACATTCATTATAGTTCAATTTGGAAACCCTTGGTCTTGATTGGGCCAAGAGAATCATCATCATGGATGAGGCACATGATCTCTATGAAGCCGAGACAAATGTCATGGGAGAGAACATACAGGTTTAAAATGTAGAGATAGAATCCAATGGTAGAACAAACCAAGTGACTCCCCCATATATTGCAGAATCCACAAGGAGCTTGGGGTTGGAATTACAGAGTTGTAGAGAAGACAATGAGAGGCTGATTAGAGATCAAGGAGAACATAATTAGCTAAATGTAGATATGTTTCAAAGTTTGACAGACACTCAGAGGAATATTCACTCTATACATCACTCAGAAAATAAAGAAAAGAGTGGGAATAGCTCAAGGAGGCATTCTCACAAGAGGTACCTGTAATGTCCCCATTTTGACCCCCTTTGTATTAAATCGTAAATGATGTAAATATTGTAAATTGATCATGGTGAGGAGCTCAAGGCCAAGGCCCCACCATTGATTTAGCATTTTATGTATCGGCAATTAAAAATAGATGCCTATGGTTCTTGTGCGAGATGGGCACAATGTAAGTAAGACCTCATGTAAATACGAATTTTAATGAAAAATACCCACAACTAGCTATGCAATGCAACAAAGAGATGGGGGCATGATTCTACAAGTAATAGGGAGGAAAATTATTCAAACCCTTGAGCCAATGGTGTTAATCCATGTGTCAATGAGAAAGCCCATAAACCGCCAACTACCCATTTTGGGTTATGGACCCAATCATTTAATTCTTCCAAGAAATTGGTTAAGGCAGTTAATGCCTTGGGAATGAAGAAGTATGGCAGCCAATTTCGTGCATGGGCAAGACATCAACTTGGAAATTCGTGTTTTTGCTTGTTGGGCAAGAAAACACCCACGAAATGGTGCCCAAAGCCATTCTGAACAGGCAGTCTTCTCTCACTCACGCAGTTGGAGCTAGCTAGGTCTTTCCCTGCACATTTTTCATCCAAATCCTGCATTTTTCCATGTCTGGGAGTTTGTTTTTGCATATACAGTAGCTTGGGAGAGAAGGGCCATGATTTGGGGACTGTATGGAGGTTGTTTTTGCCCCCGAATGTCTAAGGACGTTTTTCTAAAAACGGATTTGGCTTCCCAGGGTTGTTCCCCATCTTCCAATTTCGTTTTTGTGTGTTCCCACGTTTTTCTGAGTTAGTTGAAACCCCATCTCATGCATCCCACTATGGAAAACGTTTTCCTCATGCTCAGCAAGTGTAGTTTGCTGTTATGTGCATCCATGTTTTGAAGTGAACCTGTGAGCAAGAAACTGGAATGGTAGTGGACAGAATTGTCTTGATAAACCTAGTGTAGGGAGTAACCTCTCAAGAAGATCAAGAGGGCTGGCTACTTTTCTATGCACACCCTGAGAGCACTAGAAAGGAAGGTATGGCTTGAGGGACTGTGTGGTAGTGAAGAGAATACTTCCTTGTGTTGGGTGTGTAGGCATTGTGAGTGCCAAGCTGAGTAGATCTGGGAGGGGTACCCATAGCTCTGTGGTTGAGCTCACTAGCTTAGCAATTCTTCCCTTCCATGTCCTAGCAGCCTGATAAACCCTTTTGCAGATTGGCTTGGCTCATCTTGGTGTATGCTTGGCTATGTGTGAGTCTGCTGTTCCCAAGTTCCTTGTAGGGATCATGCCTAGCTCGGGGGTGGCGGTTGTATCAAGAGGTTAATAAGCACAACTGGCCTATGGTTGGGTGGAACGTTGCAGTTGCATAGCCAGTTGCTTGGGACTACCTTATTGAGATAAGTATTCTCTTGTGTTAAATTTGCAATTATCATTTGATGAATATTATGAATGTATGTGGATGTGTTAAAGGAATTTACTTCCGCTGTGTTTTTAAAAGTATATGCATTTCCATATGATCTTTTATAATTATGCAAAGGTCTTTATTTAATGGCTGTCATAGAAATATTGAATGTATGTTAGATATCAATAGTATTTATTTAATTTCCGTCGTGTTTCTATAGCATGCACATATACGTGTCTTTGTATCAATAAGTTTAATTAATGGATATGGGGCTAATTGCCTGGATTGAGCACCACGTCCTCTCTATCCTGCTGGTATGGTAGGAGGGGACATTACATTTTGGTATTAGAGCTGCTGGTTGCAGCATTGGACCTCTATGGGCCAAATCTGATAGCAATTGCAAGGGAAGATTTTGAATTTTCTTAAGAGTTTTTGAAAAATTTTGGTTTAAGTCTGTTTCGGGAAGTTGCCCTGAAACTACGGAAGCATTCCACAAGTCGTTCCGAAACTGCGGAAGGATTCTGCGAGTTGTTCCGCGACGCGGAAAAAAATTTCTAAGTGTCGGCGTCGAAAGGAAATTTTCGGAAGGAATTCTCTTCCGAAATTGCGGAAGGATTCTGCGAATCGTTCCGCAACGCGAAAGAGTTTGGCGAGTCGTTCTGAAATTGCGGAAGACTTCGGTGAATCGTACCACAACTGCGGAAGACTTTGCCGAATCGTTCCGCAACTATGGAAGACTTCGTCGAATCGTTCCGCAACTACGGAAGACTTCGCCGAATCGTTCCGAAAAACTGCCCCGAAACCGGGGAAGCATTCCGCGCAACGGCGGAAGCATTCCGTGAACAGCTCCGAAACTGCGGAGGCCTTCGCTGAATGGCTCCGCAATTGCGGGAGCATTTTTCGAATGGCTCCGCAATTGCGGGAGCATTCGTCGAATGGCTCCGCAATTGAGGGAGCATTCGCCGAATGACTCCGCAATTGCAGAAGCCTTCGCCGAATGGCTCCGCAATTGCGGGAGCGTTCGGAAAATCGCCCCGCCATTTCGGAAGCGTTCGGCGAACTGCTCCGCAATTGCGGAAGCCGTCGCCGAACCGCCCCGTGACGACGGCATAATTTGTAAAAAAAAAAAAAAAAAAAAAACGAGGGCGTTGCCCTGAAGCCACAAGGGGGCAAGCTTGACCCCCTTTTTGTTTTTCTCCTCGTATGTCGTTGGTTGTAAGAGAATTCTATGATTTCACAAATTGTCAACGTAATATTTTTCCACGTGCATGAAGTAATTTGTGAATTCTGAGAATATAATGCAGCTAACAATTGTGCTGATGAACACATTTCAGAGAGTCACAGTTACAGCAGGGTAGCACTCTAGATAATATAGTTGGAAAGTTTTGAATCTTGGTTGGGACAAGAAAATTCAACATCATGGATGATGCACAGGATCCCTATGAGCCTGAGACAGATGCCATGGGGGAGAATATACATGTTGAAAATGCTGAAACAAAATCTAATGGGAGAAGAAATCAGGAGACTCCTCTAGGTATTGCAGCCACCATGAGAAGCCTAAGGGTGGAGTTACAAAGCTGTAGGGAAGATAATGAAAGGATGATTAAAGCTCAGGAAGAACAAAATCAGTTGAATGCATCCATGCTACAGAGTTTGACAGACATCCAAAGGTAGATAAACTATGGGCATCAGACATCAAATCTAGAAAGGGGTGGGAGTAGCTCTAGAAGGAATTCCCGCAAGAGGGCCAATAGCCCAAGAAGAGTTTCTACAGACAGAACATATAGTCCAGAAATCTCTTCTAATGAATCATCTGACTCTGAAGAATCCATTGAGGTTTCAAGCTCTTAATCTCACAGGAGCAAGAGGAAGAAGCACCACAAGAACAACTCGCATGGGGAATTTAAGAAGGCAAAACCTCCTACATTTGATGGAGAAGTAAAGTCTGGTCAAGAAGCTGAAGCTTGGCTTCTTGGGATGAGAAAATATTTCCAAGTCCAAGACTACTCTGGGAATATGAAGGCAAGGGTTGCCATCTTCAACTTGAATGGAAGAGAATCTATATGGTGGGAACACACCAGGCAAGTGAAGAAGATCAATGAAAGGAAGATTGTGTGGAAGCAGTTCAAGAAATACTTCAAGTAGAAGTACCTCTCTGATAGGTACTATGATGATAAGATCAAAGAGTTCCATGAGCTGAGATTGGGACAATTGACCATGGAAGAATATGCAAACAATTTCTTGGAGCTGCTGAGGTATGTCAACTACATTCGAGATGATAAGGTGAAAATTCAGCGTTTCCTAAGTGGACTGCCCCAGTCATATAAAGATAGAATTGAGTTCGATGAACCTCAAACTCTAGAGGAGGCCATAAGAAAGGCCAAGTATTGCTTTGATCAAAACAGAAGCAAACCAAAATTCCATAAGGCATGGAAGGATAGGAAAAACAAAAAGTTTGATCAAAGGAAGAAGGGGTTCAAGCCTCCTCAATTCAGGAATCAACAAAGGCAGCCATCACAGGTCACGACTAAGCCAACTAGAATGATGGGAGACAAGCTAAGAGATCCAAAGGAGCCAAGAGAACCACTTCAATGTTGGGGTTGTGGAGGAGAGCACATGCTTAGGAACTATCCACATCGGAATGGGAATGCAAATCAAGTTCACAACATCCAAGGATCTGGAACTATGGGTCAAGTGGCGAGAGCAATTCGTAGAATCTATGCAGCAGTAGAAGAATGCCAGGCAGATCATCAGTCAACTGTGGTTGAAGTTGAAGGTAAGATTGCTAAGCAATCTGTTTCTATTTTGATTGATCCTGGATCTACTCACAGTTATGTCATCCCTAGAATTGTTGAGATTTGTCCCTTCAAGAAATTAAAGCATAGTAAATCATGGTTAGTTCAACTAGCCATTGGAACCAAGAGAAAAGTTAGCGAAATAGTAGAGAAATGTCCATTAGAGATGGATGGGCTATTCACTTATGCAGATCTGAATATTTTGCCACTTGGTTCCTATGATATTCTCATTGGAATGGATTGGTTAGAAGCACACAGGGTTAAACTTGACTGCTACAATAAGACATTTGAATGCATGGACGAAGAAGGAAACCCAAGGGTTGTAAAAGGCATTCCAAAGGTGACTTCTGTTAGACAGATTTCAGCCATGCAGCTGAAGAAGTTCTGTAGGAAGGGATGTCAATTGTATGCAGCCCACATTTTAGAGGCAACAGAGAATGGAACTCTGAAATTGGAGGACTATCGTGTATTGCAAGAATTCAGGGATGTTTTTCCTGATGAGATTCCGGGACTCCCTCCAAAGAGAGACATTGAATTTACAATTGAACTTGTGCCAGGAGTGGCACCAGTGTCTAAGACACCCTACAGGATGAGTACACCGGAATTGCTAGAGTTGAAAATGCAATTACAAGAGTTGTTGGAAAAGAAATATATTAGGCCAAGTGTGTCCCCGTGGGGAGCACCTGTTCTATTTGTGAAAAAGAAAGATGGAACACTCAGGTTATGTATTGACTACAGGCAGTTGAACAAAGTCACTGTGAAGAACAAATACCCATTGCCCCGAATTGATGACCTTTTTGACCAAATGAGAGGAGCAAAGGTATTTTCAAAGATTGACTTGAGGTCTGGTTACCATCAGGTAAGAATCAAAGAAGAAGATATTCATAAGACCGCCTTTAGAACGAGGTATGGACACTATGAGTTTGTAGTGGTACCATTCGGTCTCACAAATGCACCAGCTACATTCATGTGTCTCATGAATAATGTTTTTAGCAAATATTTGGACAAGTTTGTTCTTGTATTCCTAGACGACATTCTCATCTATTCTAAGAATGAAGAAGAACATGAAAAACATTTGAGAATGACAATGCAATTACTAAGGGAGAAAGCTATATGCAAAGTTGAGCAAATGTGACTTTTATAAAGATAGAATTCATTATTTGGGTCACATCATCTCCGACGAAGGAATATCTGTAGACCCTAAGAAGATCGAAACCATTATGAATTGGCCAACTCCAAGGAATGTGACTGATGTGAGATCTTTTATGGGCCTTGCTGGTTACTACAGGAGGTTTATCGAAGAATTCTCCAAGGTTGCAAACCCGATCACTTCTTTGCAAAAGAAGGGGATAAAGTTTGAATGGTAACCAAGATGTGAGGAAAGTTTTCAACGGTTAAAGAATCTTCTTACAAGTGCACCAATTTTGAAGATTGCAGACCCGGAAAAAGACTTTGTGGTGTGTACCGATGCATGCAATCAAGGACTTGGAGGAGTTCTTATGCAAGACAACCACGTGATATGCTATGAGTCAAGAAAGTTGAAGGAGCATGAGAAGAACTATGCTACTCATGATATAGAACTTGCAGCCATAGTACATGCTTTAAAGATGTGGAGGCATTACTTAATGGGAAGAAAATTTGAGTTAAGGATAGACCATTGTGGACGGAAATACTTGTTTGATAAACCAACATTAAATGCTAGGCAAGCTAGATAGTTGGAATTTTTGTGTGAATTTGATTTTGAAATCAAACACATAAAAGGGAAAGAAAACAAGGTGGCCGATGCACTCAGCAGCAAGGCACATGAAATGCATGTGTCAGCACTTAGTACTTGCCAACCAGATTTGAGGCAGCAGATTGTTAACCATATGGGTGAGGATGAAGTGTATGAGCAGATAAAGGGAAAATTGCGGCAGCAAGACCTTGGCAAGAAGAATGAAGGCTATCACTTGGAAGAAGGCGGACTTCTTACTTATAAGAATAGAGTCTATATTCCAAATGCGGCAGATTTAAGGAGAATGGTTATGGATGAGATCCATAAAGCTCCATACTCTGGTCACCCAGGATATCAGAAAACAATTGCTACAGCAAGAAAATATTATTTCTGGCCAGGCATGAAGAAGGATGTCGCTGAATACATTTCTAAGTGCATGGAATGTCAACAGTGAAGAGTGAACACCAACATCCAACAGGTTTATTGCTTCCAGTGCCAATTCCAGAATGGAAATGGGAAGTAATATCCATGGATTTTATGACAGGATTGCCAATGACTAAGAGACAACATGATTCCATCATGGTTGTGGTGGACAAGTTAACAAAGGCAACACATTTCATACCAGTTAGATCCACACATAAAGCCGATGCCATTGCAACTATTTTCATGAAGGAAATTTTCAGATTACATGGGTTGCCTAAGGCAATAATTTCTGACAGGGATACCAAGTTCACTTCCAATTTTTGGAAAGGTCTCTTTGCAGATTTGGGTACACAGCTAAGCTTTAGTACCACATACCATCCTCAAACAGATGGGCAAACCGAAAGAGTAAATTGAGTGCTTGAAGACATGCTCTGCATGTATGTAATTGACAAACCATCCAAGTGGGAGGATTATCTACACTTGGTAGAATTTGCATATAACAATGGGCAACAAGCATCATTGGGAATGAGTCCTTATGAGGATTTGTATGGCAGAAGGTGTAGGACACTAGTGACTTGGGACAATCCAGTGAACTGAATTGTACTTGGGCCAGAATTGCTTAAGGAAATGGAACAAGAGGTTGCAAAGATCCGGAAAAATTTAAAAGCAGCCTAGGATAGACAGAAAAGCTATGCAGATAAGCATAGAGTGCATAGGGAATTCAATGTTGGGGATCATGTATATCTTAGAGTGAGATCAAGGAAGAGTTCCTTGAAGCTTGGGAGCTGTGCCAAGCTATCACCTAGATATTGTGGGCCATTTGAAGTGCTCGAAAGAATAGGACCAGTTGCATATAGACTTGCATTGCCTGCTAGCACTAAAGCTCATAATGTTTTTCATGTCTCTTTGCTTAAGAAATATGTAAATGATCCTAACCATGTGATTAATTGGGATGTGATTCAGGTGGAACCCGAGGGAGAATTCCAAACCGACTTGTTGTGCATCCTAGACAAGAAAGTAACATTGCTCTGGAATCGAGCCATCAGACAGGTAAAGGTGCAATGGAAGCACTATGGTCCTAATGAGGCTACATGGGAGCTGGAGGATGCCATGAGGGTGGCATATCCATTTTTGTTCAATTTTGATGAGCACTGAGGATAGTGCTAATGTAAGGGGAGGGGAATGTAATGTCTCCATTTTGACCCCCTTTGTATTAAATCGTAAATGATGTAAATATTGTAAATTGATCATGGTGAGGAGCTCAAGGCCAAGGCCCCACCATTGATTTAGCATTTTATGTATCGGCAATTAAAAATAGATGCCTATGGTTCTTGTGCGAGATGGGCAAAATGTAAGTAAGACCTCATGTAAATATGAATTTTAATGAAAAATACCCACAACTAGCTATGCAATGCAACAAAGAGATGGGGGCATGATTCTATAAGGAATAGGGAGGGAAATTATTCAAACCCTTGAGCCAATGGTGTTAATCCATGTGTCAATGAGAAATCCCATAAACCACCAACTACCCATTTTGGGTTATGGACCCAATCATTTAATTCTTCCAAGAAATTGGTTAAGGCAGTTAATGCCTTGGGAATGAAGAAGTATGGCAGCCAATTTCGTGCATGGGAAAGACATCAACTTGGAAATTCGTGTTTTTGCTTGTTGGGCAAGAAAACAACCACGAAATGGTGCCCAAAGCCATTCTGAACAGGCAGTCTTCTCTCACTCACGCAGTTGGAGCTAGCTGGGTCTTTCCCTGCACGTTTTTCATCCAAATCCTGCATTTTTCCATGTCTGGGAGTTCGTTTTTGCATATACAGTAGCTTGGGAGAGAAGGGCCACGATTTGGGGACTGTATGGAGGTCATTTTTTCCCCCGAATGTCCAAGGACGTTTTTCTAAAAACGGATTTGGCTTCCCAGGGTTGTTCCCCATCTTCCAATTTTGTTTTTGTGTGTTCCCACGTTTTTCTGAGTTAGTTGAAACCCCATCTCATGCATCCCACTGTGGAAAACGTTTTCCTCATGCTCATCAAGTGTAGTTTGCTGTTATGTGCATCCATGTTTTGAGGTGAACTTGTGAGCAAGAAACTGGAGTAGTAGTGGACAGAATTGGCTTGATAAACCTAGTGTAGGGAGTAACCTCTCAAGAAGATCAAGAGGGCTGGCTACTTTTCTATGCACACCCTGAGAGCACTAGAAAGGAAGGTATGGCTTGAGGGACTGTGTGGCAGTGAAGAGAATACATCCTTGTGTTGGGTGTGTAGGCATTGTGAGTGCCAAGCTGAGTAGATCTGGGAGGGGTACCCATAGCTCTGTGGTTGAGCTCACTAGCTTAGCAATTCTTCCCTTCCATGTCCTAGTAGCCTGATAAACCCAATTGCAGATTGGCTTGGCTCATCTTGGTGTATGCTTGGCTATGTGTGAGTCTGCTGTTCCCAAGTTCCTTGTAGGGATCATGCCCAGCTAGGGGGTGGCGGTTGTATCAAGAGGTTGATAAGCACAACTAGCCTATGGTTGGGTGGAACGTTGCAGTTGCATAGCTAGTTGCTTGGGACTACCTTATTGAGATAAGTATTCTCTTGTATTAAATTTGCAATTATCATTTGATGAATATTATGAATGTATGTGGATGTGTTAAAGGAATTTACTTCCGCTGTGTTTTTAAAAGTATATGCATTTCCATATGATCTTTTATAATTCTGCAAAGGTCTTTATTTAATGGCTGTCATAGAAATCTTGAATGTATGTTAGATATCAACAGTATTTATTTAATTTCCGTCGTGTTTCTATAGAATGCACATATACGTGTCTTTGTATCAATAAGTTTAATTAATGGATATGGGGCTAATTGCCTGGATTGAGCACCACGTCCTCTCTATCCTGCTGGTATGGTAGGAGGGGACATTACAGTACCATTGTTCAAGAAGGATTTCTAGAGACATGACATATACTCAATAAATCGCTTCTAGTGAGTCATATGAATCTAGAGACTCCATTGAAGGTTCAAGTTCTTCATCTCATAGGAATAAGAGGAAGAGGCCTTTCAAGAACAATTTACATGAAGAATTTAAGAAGGCCAAACCTCCTACATTTGATGGTGACGTAAAATCTGGTCAAGATCAAGCTAAGGCTTGGATTCTTGGGATGAGAAAGCATTTCCAAGTTAAAGACTACTCTGGAAATATGAAGGCAAGGGTGGACATATTCAATCTGAATGGAAGAGCATCTATATGGTGAGATCACCTTGGGAAAGTAAACAATATCAATGAGAGGAAAATTGGGTGGAAGCAATTCAAGAAATACTACAAGCAAAAGTACGTCTATCATAGGGAATATGATGGAAAAATTAAAGAGTTCCATGAGTTGAAATTAGGCCAAGTGACTATAGAGGAATATGCCAATAAATTCTTGGAGCTGCTGATATATGTCAAATGTCAAGTATATCATGGATGATAAAGTGAAAATTCATTGCTTTCTTAGTGGGTTTCCTCAGTCCTACAAAGATAGAATTGAGTTTTATGAACCTCAAACTATAGATGAGACCATAAGAAATGACAAGTATTGCTGTGATAAAAAAAAAAGAAATCTAGATTTCCATAAGGCATGGATGGACAAGAAAAATGAGAAGTTTGACCAAAGGAAGAAGGGGTTGAATCCTCCTCATTTCAGAAATTAGTAAAGGCAACCATCCTTGAGTGTGACAAAGACAACTAGGTTGATGGAAGACAAACCAAGGGAGACAATAGAGCCACTTCAATGTTGGATATGTGGAGAGGACCATTTTGTTAGAAACTATCCACACCGTAGATAGTGTTTAAAATTTGGAATTTAATCGCACTGTGGATGGTGTGTTAATATTAGAATGCGCCGATCTTATATATAAAATATCAATATATTTGTGTTACGATATATTGGACATTCCACACCGGACTTGATACGTTTTTTCTATATATGCACTATAGTTGGAGCGTCAATGTTCTACCAATGCACCGATATGTGTAAAACCTTAAAAAATCCAAATGATGCATGTGATTATGATAAGTGCACTGGTAGTGTTGATGTGTGCACCATATGCGAAGTGTGCTTTAATAATGATACAATGTGAGGATTTTGTAATGTTTTGTCGAAATCTCCAGTATGACGATAAAACACTTATGGAACATTGGCAATGCATAGATTAAAATAACACATTTTATACAATGTGAAATATATAATATACCGCACCGCCAATAGATGTAGATCAGTGCATTCCAATATTAACGCGTCATTCACGATGTGTTTATAAATATGTTGAGCATCGTTTACAGTGAACAATATTTATTGTGATGCACCATACGTAGTGGTTACATGTTGTTCTGCACCGACATCTAGACATTTTGATTTTCAAAAGTTTTGGTGCAACTATGAAATAGGAACACATAATTTACGATGTGTTGATTTATTTTAAGCACCATTAATGGTGTGCTATTGTTGTATAGGCACACCATATTTTAAAACAAAAATTCCAAACTGAACGAAAATGTGTGGACCGATAGATAGACATTGCTTCTACTCTACTTGTCTATTATATGTACACCATTAATAACGATGCAATGTGATAAACACACACTGATGTTACTCACAAAAAAACCACAATTTCGATGCAATGTAATAGTTTTGTGCAATGTGTGTGATACATTAGGTATTTTTAAACACCATCAGTGACACGTTAAATATTTTTAAGCACTGGTAATGATGCATTATGGTTTTTAAGATGAACCGATAACTTTGTTACTTTTTTTGAAAAATATAATAATGTATATTTTAATACATTTTTTAATGATTTGTGTGTGTGCGCGCATTCCTAATGAATGTTGTATGTTAATTAGAGATAGTAGTAGTATCAACAATAGGAGCATGTCGATCATTACAATGTTGTACGGGACTAGGGAGATTGAGAGAGGGAAAGAGATTTTCATCCTCTCCCTATTACAACTCATACTCATAAGCTCTTGCATATTGTTGGCCTCCTCAAGTTTTATGAGGAGGAAACATCCTTCAAGGGTAACATAGCTTTACTAAAACAAAATATTTGTCACTAGGATCATGGTAGGAAATCATTTAGAGTCGACCCAAATATGTGGTTCCAACTCATAGAGGAGGACACATATTTCATTATTGGGTTTCCCAATAGAGGGTGGGATTTTCCCTAGTTCCTTGATATTCCGCTTGACATTGTGGGAGAGTGATAGCTGGAATATGTTCAGAGAAATGTTAGTGAGGACATCACTGACCCTTCTAGATTCCAAGTTGTTGGTGGATAGTTGGATTTACGCTCATTCAGTGCAGAGGAGGGTAGGTGCCCCTTTCTCATGGTCATGATAATGGATCACCACACCTCAGATGGGAAATGCAATAACTTCCCCCATTTGTATTATGCAGATTATTTAGTGTAAATACCTAGATGTATTAGGTGGTTTGCCATTTTTTGTGATAGTTTTGTTTTTCTTTGGGTCATTGTCATGTTATGTTTGATCAAAGGATAGTATTCCCATTTTCTTTAGAGTTGTTCTCTATATGTTTTGATAGGTTTTTTACCACTAGGCCTTCATTTGAATACAACCCTCCTAGGTCGAGGATCAATGTGAATATGCACATGTGGGGTTAGATGTTACCCACAAGGGCCCAATTGGAGTTCACATGTAGAATCACTCTAGAGGTATTGTAGATGCTCTCCAGTGAGGATGATCATACCATTTATCTTGTGTAGTACCCATATGCAGGTATGGACTAACGAGGATGTCAAAAAATTCAACTTACTTAGGATGAATCACCAAGTTTTAGAGGTAATATTGGCATTATGTAATTTTATTAGCTTATTTAATGCACATGTGATTTATTGTAACATTTTATTTAAATTGTGTAATTATTGTTGTCTACAATTTTGCATATATTGGCACATATGATGGGAAGGTTCCTCCCTAACATAATGAGGATATAGATGAGGTTGATGAGCTCCCTTAGTTACAGAGACTAGGACTGCAATGTGGGACAAATCATAGTTTTCGTTAGGAGGTGCTAGATTAGTTATGTGCACTAATGGATCAGTAGGGAGTGTGCCCAATATGAGCTATCCAGATCATACAGGACCTCAAGGTCGCCAATATATGGGATACCCTTATGTGTGACATGATGTTATTAATGTGTCATGTTTTCGGCGCGGTTAAACAACTTGAGAGGAGGAGTCGCCATCGTTGTCAATCCTCTTCATCTAATTCATTTGATTAAGAGGGTGATCCTCCACATCCTCCTCCTCTTTCAAAGGTTGATCAGCCACCCTCTCATCCATAGGGAAACCCACCTCCACATATAAACCAACCACCCTCTCCTCCTCTACAGGTTGATCGACCACCCTCTCCTTCTCACCGAGTTGACTAACCACTCTCTCCTCCTACACAAGATAACCAACCACCCTCTTCTCATCATCGAGTTGAATAACAACCATTTCCTCCTTCACTAGCCAAACGACCACCTTCTCCTCTTCTAGTAATGGATCCACCATCTGCAACATCCAGTTCACTCATTGGTGCTTTACACAATATGGTCGCATTGACTTGTATGAATTTTGGTGGAGAGCTATACCAGTTGATTTATACTACATTTTTATCTAGATCTAGTGGCAGAGGCAATAATCATGGCTCTAGGTCTGGTGGTGGAGGTGTTGATGCCTCTATATTTGGTGGCAAAGGCACTGATCATGCCTTTGGATCTGGTAGTAGAGGCACTGATCATGCCTCTAGCTTCAATGGTGGTCCAGATACCTTATAGCAGTTATATTTGATCACATGTATATATTTATATTATTTGTTTGCTAATTATTTATACTATTAATGTATTTATGTTTTTAAATTAAATTTGAGATGTATCACTCATTTAAATTAATTGAGATGGTATATTTGGAATATTTGACATGTATATATGATATATGTATTGATTTTGAGATTAGTGTTCATGTATATTATGTATGTTCATGTGACGTTGATGTTAATGTTGTTTATAAAATGTCTTGTGTATGTTAATGATCACTAAAGTTTGTTTGCTCGTGAAAATAATGAATGATATGTCAATGCTATGATTACTGAAAATCATATTCGTAGTCTTCATTCATGTTAATTAGTTAACATTTTTTAATTCCAATCTCTTAATTAATTTAGTAACAATATTTTAAATTTAAATAAAATTTCGATTTCATGAAAACAAATTGTTTTTTTGGTATTATTTAACTAAATAAAAGTAATTGTCAATCAACCCTTCCATACAATCACTACAAATACTAGATAGGTTAGCGAGTTACACATTAAATTGATTTTCAAGCAACTAAAATGGTTTAAAAAATCATCAAAAGTATTCTTCGTTGTAACCTTTGATGAAATATTTAAATGAAAAAAAATCAATGTAACTCTAGTAATCGTCACTGTAATCATTCAACATCATCACTCACCATCTACATCAAATAAAAAACAACACAATATTATTAAAACTTTTGAACCATAAAAAAATCATCATACATGTCCAAAGCAATGTAAATTATTCAAAATTTCTCCAACTACACATTTTTTACAAAAATGGCACATCATGCCTAATACACATAATGAAACCTTGAGTGTAACTAGAAGATTTCAAATTTAATGGCCATAATACCAAATGACAACTCGTGGCTAAAGTAGACAAGTTGTAGATGATGATAGAATGTGTCATTATCTCCCAAAGAAATCACAAAGAGATTACATATAAGACTGCATGAAATAAGAATATGCTATTTTAATTTCTTACAAACAACTTCAACCTTATTCATCCTCAAAATATTTAGCTTTTAAAAAATATCATTACTAACTTCTTTGGTCATGTAGTCGCAATTAGAAATTTTGCACTCGCGATTGTAATTGTTGTAGTCTAGGGGATTGCATTGGTTACCGGTAGTACATTATGCTAATATAGAGAAAGAGTCACATGCATACACACATCATACAACCATATAAGAGATTAAGTGGGACAACAACAACAAGAATTTATATTAATGGAACCAAGCATAGTACAATATCAGTGCATAGATATATTCTATTGTCGGCTGTACAACCTATTTGTATAGATTGCATACATTTATTCAGTTACAACTATCGGTTGGTCGACTAACCGAACGACATATTCGAGGCGACCATATTTAGTGAAGGACCTAGTCGACTCGTCGAATAGGCTCCTCCAACATATCCCCCACCAACAAAGAGATTCTTCATCCCTAATAGATCAAAATCATAACTAAAAGTCGAGTCAAAATTGATGGTCTCTGCTGCTTATGGTTGTGAACTGGTGGACGTAGTTGCTGGTGCTGAAATAACACAAGATTCTACAATGGATGGGGATGAGGAATCAAGGCATCGTTTGAATTCCTCCCAAGTGTGAGCAACCGTTTGCATGTCTGCACTTAGCGTAGTAAGGTCGGAAAGGCGATTGATCTTGTCAGGAATAGTCAAATGCTTAATGTTGCGAAGATCTAGTCCCAAGTGTAGATGTTGCTGGTCGGACTCCTGAAGGAGACGGTCAATTTGCAGGCTAATTGATTCAACCTCCCTCTTGGCACTCTGAGCTTGAGTAGACCACTGTGATTGTTTTTCTTGTAGTTTAGCTAGGCGACTTTGTTCCATTTGAATCTATTGTTCAAGATTCTAGAGAGCATCAAGATCGGTGGTGGCTTTCTGCTAGAATATCTATGCTAAATTCCTTTGTATCCTTCCCATGTCAATGAAAATTTGACCATAGGATCTACACCAATTAGTAAGTACAGCAGTAGACTGATGTGCTTGGTTGGAATATTCCTTCTACTACTCGTGGCGTTCAAGAAATATATGGTATTGATTTGCAAGCAGAGAGAACGTTTTCTTGATGTCCTCTTGGTCTTTCTGTCGAACAATGTCATAATACAATGAGACCAAGGACCCAACTAAACTGGTTATTTCTTCTAAAGGATTCTTAGCCAGGGTCCTTGAAGATTCGATGCAACTTGGAAAATCATCTATTGATAGGTGTGTAATACCTTTGCTTGTTCTTCTTTCATCATGTCATCCTTATGTTTATCCTCTACCCATCGTTTTTGTTTTTCCCCGTGGATGACATCCAAAAGTTTATTTAACTCATGAGCCTTTGATATTGAGGGATCAAATGTAATCGGTGGTTTGTCAGGATCGTTTGTGAGCTTTATTTTTTCGTTGGTTGGATTCTTCTTATTCTTTTTAGTCTTATTTTGCTATGAATCGTCACCCAGGACCGTGATACTAGGATTCACCATTGTAGATGATTATGGTGGTGTAGGCGCTTTTGGTGGAACATGCGACCTAGGTGAAGTGGTCGAATCAGGAGGTGCAGTTGACTTAGGAAGATCATTTGATTGTGATGGAACAATCATGTCAGGATGGGTGGTTAAATAGGGAGGAACGATCGACTCGGGATGAGCAGTCGATTTAGCGAGCGGAGTCGACTTAGGTGAAATGGTCAACTTAGAATCCATCGACTCATTAGGAACAATTGATGCAGGAATAGATGATTGAGGGAAATCGTTTAACTTTTCTATGGTAGGTTTTTCTATTGGTGGATCATAAGTAGTAGGTGACGGTGATGGTTCCGGGCTGTCGATGCATTCAAAGTGTGTGGTAAAAGTGGGGATGGGCGGGGGGTTCAATGGTGTATCCAAGTATTGTTCAGTCAGGATTACTCCAAGTGGGGTGGCTACAGGAATATCATACAGTTCCATAGCATGTTGGACAGTGCGTGTGGCAATAGTATTTTTCCAGTTAGGAAAAAGGTTGGGAAGATCAGAGACAAATTTATGGAATTCAGGGTCTTACATATATCTGGTTCACGATGGGGCAACTTCCTCAATAATAGTCAGAGATAGGGGTGGTGAATTGTCAGGAACCTAAACAGGATCTTCAACTTGGACTAGTTTACTGATTTTGGCCATCTTTACTGGTGTTGATGTTACCTGTATCGGGGTAGCGCAGCTTAGGAGAAGTTGTTTGATGTATTCATCGACTGAGATGTGGCATGCAGCTGTATTACGAATGATCTGCTTAGTCTCCTCATGGATTTCTTGGAGGTCATCTTCAGTTGGTGCATTTAATACCATCTTGCATTTTTTTGACCCTTTTGATTTGAATATATTCTACTTATTGAAGAGGGCTTCGGATAGAATACCAAGTTGTTCTTTAGTTATGTCGGGCTCAGATTGTTGTTCATCTAGTACATCATCGTCGGTATTTTCCCTTGATGAATCATCAAGTTCCATCTTGGTATTCTGTCTTGTCTGCTTGCAATGCTTAGGTAGGGGAATGATGGAAAGGGGATTTGCTTCCTCCTCTGGGGACTCAAAAATTTGGAGATACAGCCCCGCCTCATAAAATCCTTCTTGTTCTCCGTCGGTGAAGGGTTCTTGTAGATGGTATGATACCTTCCATGCCAACTTAGGAACCAGGTGCACAGTGTTCAATTGAGCACTAATGTTTGCAAAAATAGCTTGCATTGAGGGTTAACACTCTAAATCAGCTCCATTACTTGCAGTGCCTTGCATATACCAAACTTTAGTATAGTAAAGTTCCATCTGAATATGGAAAGTCGGTGGTAGAATTTAGCGAACTTGCTACGGAACTTGCCACCTTGAACATGATTTTTTAAGGACTTGAAACCAGTTTTCAAGCCATATCTTAGCCGCTACAGGTCCTATGCCGCATCCACGAGGTTGGAAGACCCAGAACTTATGTATTGCTACTTGGTATTTTGCAGTAAAGGAAGTATCACCGACGGGGGTGATTATGTACATTGCAAGCCATAGCAACAAGGAGGAGTAGTGAATCATCGACCTAGTTTCTTGACATTTTTAGCAAGTCGACCGGATGATCCCTACTAAATACTCTTCCCAATTAAACATTTTTCATTCTGTAGCAAACTCTTTTACAACTTCCAACATATCCATTCGGATGTCGGATGGTCGACCTATATTGGTTAGACAAATTGAAACTATAATTGCAACAAACTTATATTTATTATATTAAATTTTGCTAATAAACAGTCCTTTGGATTTCTTCCCTTGTGGTGACCCTGTGAATTCATCAACCAACTTTGAGTTGACCTAGACCGACACCTCAGGCCCTTTGCACGAAAGCCCTATGAACCGAGCAATGAGTTCAACATTAACTTCAATGGGTTGGTCCAACCAAAGTTTCCCATTGTGATATCAACTAGCTACATACTATGCAATTAGCTCTTTGAGGCCATTGAAATTGTCCAACAGTGGTGCTTATAAGTAGTGTTGAATTTTGGCAGTGGACAATCTGTTAGCTGATTCAATCCATTTGTCATTTTGTAAGCCTCATTTATGCATTTCCTTTCAGTAATGGATCCATTGATGTTCTTCAATGCGTGCTTTGTGGATTTTGAGGAGGCGGGCTTTTAATGGTGAAATTGAACTATCCTCAACGTTAGGTAAATCCTTTTCAACGAGCTTCATCGATCTTGTTGTAGCAGTGGCTCTTTTTAGACCCATTGTATGTGTAGCTTCAAGTGGAGGAGTCAGATTGTTGAGGGTGTACAGAATTGGTGCTAAGTACACTTGCTCGATTTCTTTGCAAAAGTGTTCCGCAATCTTGTTCAAGGTCCGTATTTATAGCGGGAAATTCCGTGGTGCATTCAATTCGGTTAGGTGAATGCATTAATTGTGGATTTTGTGGGAGACAATTTCTTGGTACATGTGATGGGACTTCTTGGTTATGCTTTGGTCAAATTTATTCATGCGACCTCCATCGGAGTCGATCATACCGATGTCAATCATGAGTTGGCTGACTCATTCTTAAGTGTTATTTTGATCGATATTGAGTGCCTTCTAACCGATGGTCGGTAGTGGGTGTATGTTTATAGTCGAATCTCTGTCAGTGACTTGTATCATGCTCCTTATCCCAATATGCTTTCATTTTAATGTATTTAATGCGTGCCGATCTCTCATGCTTTAATGTTTTTTTATACAAGTTTTTCTTCGAGTGCAATTTAGTTATATGATAACTACCTCTATCTTGACAAATGTAATTAATATTGGATAAAAGAGTAACTAATTTGCAAAACTGGGACATGACGGTCGACTGAATGGAGAAGTAGCCATTCAGTCGGCACCGTGCCTGTATTACGCTTGTATAAAGTTTTAATTTGGAATCTTTGATAACTTTGCCAGAAACTTTCCCTTGTAGCATTCCTAGTCGAATCAATCCATTCTAATTTATTTACTGAACTATAACGGTCGGTACGGTTGTGACTCAGACTAAAAGGTAATTAGGTAAGTCACTATCAATATTCTCAAACTTTTCCCTTGTTGTTACTTGTGCTAGATGGTCTGTTGACGACTCTTTATTCAGTCTCATGAAATCAACACAAATTCTTGACTTTGTTGGGCCGTGTTTCTTGATTTGATGGACTAGAGCTTTACCTTGCGATATTCTAACTTGTGTTGTCAACTTCATGTTTTCAAATTATTTTGTAGAAGCAGCTGTCCCAGTTTGGTGACAAGTTTGATGCATATCCGCCAGTCTTGTTGCATGATGTATACTTATTTCAACTAGTGTCGATAGGAGACCTTGATTATCGACATTTTTTTATACTTTATCGATATTCTCTATCGGAGATTCGTGTTCTTTATGCTGTAGGGTCGAGATGCTTGTTGGATCCCTTTTGTTAAGAATAATAGTCGGGTGTGCACTGATTTTCTCCTTGATGATTATTGGAACAAACGATACAATGAAGAAGTGTTGCATCCTTTTTCTAGGAATGACTTTAATGGACTAACAATCACGAGCTTGTGTTTCATAGTTTTTGAGTTTCCAATCATATAATTATGAATCGGAATTGTAACCAATAGACAAAGGACTCCCCATTCTTAATTCTTCCTGATTACTAGGTTCGACGAAATCTTCATTTTTGTGAACTATTTAATACAAACGTCAAATGTATTCATCATGATCATTAGGTTCCACCTAGGGTTTTCCTTGAGATGGATTGATAGGTGCGATTACTTTTTTTCCCATCTAATTTAAGCTTAATGCGTTCTTTCTCCAGTGAAATAGAAGATTTCATTTTGTGTCCCCACAATCGTCTGACTATTGGTAGAAAATATTTGGCCCCTTCTCTTCGATCAATGATTTCAAAGTCGATATGGGTGCTGATACCCGTGATTGAAGTTTTGACATTTCACCACATGCCAATGGGTTCAATCAGTCCTTGGTTAGCTAATTTTAGATATATCCCTGATTCTTCAAGTCGTGGTCGACCAATGGTTTCCCATGTTGATTTGGTCATGATGTTTTCTTGTGATCCAAAGTTGAGGACGACTTGTGAAATGCGAAATCCGCCGACTTCGAGGTCAACTAGAGGATCCATATCGAATTTGTATTTGTGATTCATAATGCATAGCATTTTAGTAATTTCATCATTTTGTCCATTATTTCTAATAAGATGCATTAATTTGATTAAATTTTCCATAGCTTCTTCTTTTGTTAATATATGAAGTAAGTCATTAAGTATTTTACTTTTATTTTCTTCCTTATTTTCATTAGATGCTAGTTGTGAGAATATTTCTGAGGCATTTTTTAATATATCTTTTTTCTTTGTCGGGTTAGGATAATATTCCTGTGTATTTTGTAATCGAGTGACATGAGGGTTATCCCCCCCAGTCTTTGTGCCTTGTTGTGTAATTACATGCAAATTTTTAGTGCTACACGCTTCATTTTTAGAGACATAGGATAAAATATTAATTTTTTTTTCTTTTATTCAGGGCATCTAACATGATGGGGCACTCTTCAATATTGTGCCCCTCGACTCCACACTTTGTACAAAATTTTATGTTGGTCTTGTCCTTTCATGGACAGTCAGGCCTTAAATGTTCTTCATTGAAACATACATAACATCGTGGTTGAGTTTGTCCTGGTGGTTAGTACGCTTGATTATTGTAGTTTCTGCTCGACCATTATATCCTCCTTGTCGGTTATTTCCATAATTGTGATGGTCGGTATTGTGATTATACCATCCTTGTTGATCGACAGTTTGCGTCTGATAAACGGTGTGGTGATTTGCTTTAGCTTTTAGATTCTTTATACATTTTACATTCGAGTGTTGTGTCGTCCGACAAATTCCACACCATTTTGGCTTGACATTATCAACATTATATGGGAATTATATCATTGTGTGGGGCTCAAATATTTCACATATATCACAAAATATGTCGTCTGCATTGTTTGGACATTTTCTAGCTTCCTTTCTTCAGGAAATATATTCATTCATTCTTCTGGAATTCTCATTTCTCTTTCCTGAACATTATAATTATTTTGATAGGTTCTCCTATCATCATAAGTATAAGTTTCCTTAGTGTTCCCTGGAATTAGAGCATTTTGTGCACCACATATCATTATGTTAGAGATTCAAATGTTGCATTGATTTCTCCATCTGCTCAATTTTGTCTTGCAATTCTCGGTCGATGGTGTGACTATAATGATTTGACTTTGATTCAATTCTCAATGCTTTATTCAGGGCATATTCATAGGATTTGTATTCGTGCATTAGTAGCGGAGTTCTGATTCTTTCATCTAGAATGTCAACAAAAAAATGGATAACTACAATAAGGTCGATTTTGGTAGTCGTTTGGCTTAGGAGATCTTTAAATCATCGATCATATTCTTAGACGGATTTTCCCACTCTTTGTTTGATCTTCTTCAGGTGATATCCTACCAAATGTTTTGAATCGTAGACCTTGAAGTGGTCTAGAAAGGAGCCTTTGATCTACTTCTTTGTTTTTTGACCTTCCTCCAAACAATTCATGTACCATGTGAGTGCATGATTTCTGAGTCCTCCTGCAAACTATGCAATTTGTTGATTTTCATCATTAATTAGATTAGCTTTCCATAGGGCCTCACACACAAAACAATTCTTTTTAGTATCTCCATATCCTTTGAAAATAGGAGTATTGATTGGAAGACGTACATCCATCTTACTTCTATGATATTTTGGACTGACCGACTAATTATTGAAATAAATTACTATTAACTGACTATTGGTGACTTCTGATGAATGCAAATGCTTCCAAGACAAACTTATCTCCTCTATAGACTCTTCTTTATCTAGTTGGGACTCCGATGAGTTAGCAGGTTCAATCAACAATGTTGCTGGTAGGGGGTACCTCGATGTGTTCTGAGTAAAATAAGTTGAAAGAATGTCTCCCAAACTTAGGAGTGAAGGTAATCCAATTACCTCGCTCTTTTCATTGGATCATCAATCTGTATGCAATTCTTCCACATTGGTCTAGTTGGTTCCAAATGCTAGTGTCTCCTAGTTGCAATCCCATGTCGCGCTTGACAATTTGTCTAATAGTCGGTCCAGTCGTCATGAACATGGGGACAGAACTAATGGGAGTTGCAGCATCTGGAATTGTGATGCACATTTTCTGGGGGGTCACAAACATTGTGTTTGACCAATATTCAAATGTCGGTGCCTCACCTTCTTCTTCAACTAGTTGACTTTCCCTCAACTTAGGTAGGAATTTTGGTCGCTCGACCATCTCTTATGACTTCTTCAATCCTCTCTTATGATGTAACAAGTTGGAAATATCCCTCAATTTCTTTCATTGTCTGTATATTTTTTCTCTTTCTAATATTTGAATATCTGTTGTTTTCTTATGGATGACTGGACATTTATTTCATAGCAGCGGAATCGACTTCTTACAGGCCTTCATTCTTCTGTAGGCTAGGCTCCAACTTCTTTATTCAAAACACATCTTCAACAACCCCCCATTGACGACACAAATCTTATTGACCGACATATGTGAGGTCAACAATGGTCGCCATTTTTTCAAAAAGTATTCCCACTGTCTTTCGTTCACAAATCATTCCAACTCTTTTTTCTTCTTTTCCCAACGGCTCATTGAAGTGAACGTATTCAAAAACCCATAAAAACTTGAAATAACCACACTGAATAATAATTGAATGATTATTTTTACAATAAGAGAAAATACCTTTTATAGGTCTAAACACACTGTTTCAATGGAATGGTGTGACCCTAGGATCAACTAAATAATATTACATTTAATATTTAAAATATTTGTTCTTAAATAATTACATATATAACATTGACGTTGTCTTTTAGAACGCTTTGTCCTCAAAGAAAGGGTAAAGATGGATATTGTTGATGAAACTTTCTATGTCTCCCATGATGTGTATTCATCTACAAAAAATTCCACCTAATGAGATATTCCTTGAGTGTTCGAGAACGAAGTCTTCTTTCTCTAGTTGCAATGATCACCTCTGGTTCCAACATGACCCTTCCTTCGTCATTTAACATAGGAAGTATTGTTTGCACCATAGTTTGAGGTTACCCCAACATTTTTTTGAGACATGATACATGGAAGAAATTATGGATATGAATTTCATCAAGTAAGTGTAATTCATACGCAACTTGACCAATCTTCTTGGTGATCTGGTATGGTCCATAAAATTTTGGGGCCAACTTGTTTTTTCCTCCTTGTTTTAGAGATATATGTTTATAGGGTTGGAGTCTTACGAACACCTAGTCTCCTACTTCAAATTCTCTCTCTGTTTTATGTTGATATGCTTGTTGCTTCATATGGTTTTGTGCCGTGACTAAGTTATCCTTGAGTAATTCAATTGTTTTTTGAGTTTTCTCTAGTTGGTTCCTTACTTTTGGAACAATAGTGTCGTTTAGAACCAAATCCTTCCAATTTGGAGGTTCATACCCATATAAAGCTTGGAAGGGAGTCATTTTTGCAGAGGTATGGTATGTTGAACTATACCACCATGCTGCTAAGTGTATCCATTGAGATCAGTTATTCTGCTTGTCTGTCACAAAACAACGTAGATAGGCCTCCAAACATTTGTTTACAACTTCAGTTCGACCATTTGTTTAGGGATGATAAGTTGAACTCATGTTAAGTGATGTCCCCACTTGTTTGAAAAATTCCCTCCAAAATTTCCCATTAAATTTTGCATCCCGGTCACTGACGATGACTTTTGGAAATCCATGTAACTTATATATGTTCTTACAGAATACTTCCGCAATTTGCTTTGTCGTGTCTATCTTCTTCATTCCCATGAAGTGTGCAAATTTGGTTAATCGATCAACCACTACAAAAATTTTGTTTTTTCCTTCTAACACGGGTAACCCTTCAATTAAATACATGGATATCTCTTCCCATTTATGTTTTGGAATGTGTAGAAGGTGAAGTAATCCTGGTGTTCAAAACTTTTTTGCTTTTGTTCCATTTTCATTTGTCACATTCAGCCACATATTTTTGGATATCTTTCTGCATTCCCTTCCAGAAAAATGACCTTCTTGCATTATAGTAAGTTTGAAGAATCCTACGTGTCCTGTTGCTGGTGAATCATTGGATTCCTTCATTAATTTAGCCTTGAATTTAGAGTTTGAGTTTAAATAAATCCTCCCTTTATACCAAAGGATATCGTTTTTCCATTCAAATTTGGAGTTGTGATTGGGATTGTTAATTTTAGTGCTTGTCTCTGGGTCCTTGGCGTACTCGATTTGTATTTCATCTAGCCATTTTTTAATTACGACTTAAATGGAGTAAGAATTCATATATTCATCTCTTCGGGAGAGTGTGTCTGCGACTACATTTTCCTTCCCTTTTTTGTGTATTATTTCCATGTCGAAAGCAACAATTTTATTTATCCATTTATGTTGTTCCGTGGACAGTGTTTTCTGTTGAAGTAGGTATTGAAGACTATTTTGGTCTGTGCGGATCATGAATTTTATTCCTAATAGGTATTGTTTCCACTTTGCTAATGCATGCATAATGGATAACTTTTCCTTATCGTATGTAGACTTCAATTGTTCTCGTTTATTTAGTTTTCTGTTCTCAAATGCTATTAGGTGCTCATCTTGCATTATTACTGCTCCCAAACCATAACCTAAAGCATCACATTCTATTACAAAAGGCTTGGAGAAGTCTGGGGTAGCTAGTACATGTGTGGAGGACATAATTATTTTCAATGCTTCAAAACACTTGTCCGCATCTTCACTCGACTGAATGCATTCTTTTTTAGAAGGTTGGATAAGGGAGTGGTTATGTGTGCATAATTTTGGATGAATCTTTTGTAATATCTGGTTACGTAGAGGAATCCCCTTAACTTGGAGATGTTAGTGGGTTTGGGCCACTCTGTGATTGATTTTATTTTTTGTAGGTCCACCTTGACTCCTTCCTTGGATATTACATGACCAAGATAGTTCACTTCTTCCTTACCGAACATGCATTTGGACATCTAACCATAGAATTGATTTGCTTTTAAAATAGATAGTAATTGTTCTAGATGTGTGAGATGTTCCTTCCATGTTTTACTGTATATGAGGATGTCATCTAAACAAACTAGTACAAACTTTCTTAAGAATGGATGAAATAAGTTATTCATGGTTGCTTGAAAGGTTGCTAGAGCGTTATTTATCCCAAATGGCATTACTTTAAACTCATAATGTCCTTCATGGGCCCGAAAAGCTGTCTTCACCACATATTCTAGCCTAACTATGATTTGGTAATATCCTAACCTTAAGTATAATTTTGAAAAGTACCTTGCGCCATGAAGCTCGTCCATCATTTCATCAATGAATGGAATGGGAAATTTGTCTTTAATGGTTATCTTGTTTAGTCCTTTGTAGTCGATGCGTAGCCTATAGGACCCATCCTTCTTTCGTACTAGTACTACTGGTGCAACATAAGGGCTCCTAATTTTTGTAATCACTCCACACGTTAGAAAATCATGGATTAATCTTTCAATCTCTATCTTATGATGGCGTGGATACCTATAGGGTTTAACATTGACAAGTCTTGATCTAGACTTGATTTCGATGATATGCTAGATCCTCCTTTCTGGTGGTAACTCCATGGGAAGATCTTCAAATACCTTTTTGTACTTTTGGATTAGTTCTTGGATCTCTGGTTGACCTGGTTTAGTAACTTATAAAGTTAATAATTCCATCTCTTGGCATTGTATGACATATGCTAGTGCTCCCTTCCGCATTAGCTTCTCCATTTTGTGGGATGACAATTTATGTGCGCAGGGGTTGGAATCCATGCAACTTGTATTTTAATCCTTTCCAATTGAACTTTTTAAAGTGTTCTTGGTGGTTGGATGAGTAGGTACCTAGTGTTTCAGCCACTGAATTCCTAATATTGCATCAACTCCTCCCAGGGGTGCTACATAAAATTCTAATTCTAGGTTATAACTTTGTAATTGCAGCTTGACTTTGTGGCATTTTCCCACCTATTATTCTTAATATGTCCCTTAAGTTTTAATGTTTGCGGCTAATGTATTCCGTTTATGGCTGCAATTGATATCTTTGGCATGTTTTCATCTTCTGTCTCCAATAGAGGATTTTGGAGGTCACTTGTATCTTCTATGTCGGATTCATCACTGTTTGATTTTTCTTCCTCTTCTGCTTTACATTGATATAGGTTCTTGGTGGTTTCTTTTTTCAAACACCTATGTCTTGGGTCCCATTTATCTCCGCAATACTTACACTTTCCTTCTTTCATTCTCTGGGATTCTAAATTGGTTTTGTTGTCACTTCTTAGATGTGGTGGCCGGTATTTTGTTTTGGATTTGGTATTTTGAATGAACCTGCGAAGAACCTGCAATAATTAATTAATGAAAACACACGAGATAACATAAATAACAGAACTCATAATCACTTTTATATTGATTGCAGGCCACTTCGAGGGGGCAACCTCCTTTGAGCAAGCTCAATACAAATAACTTCACGGTACCTTCATTGGTCTCAACACAAACTTATATACTAAGTCTAGGTGTCAATACCATGTGTCAATACAAACCATGGGCCAATACAAAATATGGATCAACAATTACTACGGGATGACTTACAAAGCTTATGCATCCAACAACAATAATACAAACTATGGATCAACAAATACTATAGGACGAATTACAAAGCATATGCATCCAACAACAATATACTAACAAAGTAAATAGAAGGGTTGACATGGGTTCCTAACATCTCCTCTCCCTTAGAAAAAGCTTTGTCCTCAAAGCTTTAGATGTGGAAATTGATGCAGAATCTGAAGTAGTGGTTCCCCTGTAGCATCCTCGGGTTGCATTCCGGCCCACTGACGCCTTTTGATTTTCAGGGAGGATTGCTTGGAAGGCTGTAGACGAAGAAGGACCATGTCAGCTGCGTGAAAAGTGCGCTCAGAACGGTGCTGATATGCTTGTTTTTTCAGTCGAATTCTTGCCATGTGAATATTGTCCTGCAGAATGAGAAGAATTTGATTGTGGTTTTGAAGAACCGATTCAATTTCCTGAACTGGGGAGCTGCTGAGCGTGTATGGAAGAAGAATTGGTGGTGCTTGTCCATAAACTGCATCATATGGTGTCCTTTTAGATGTGGTATTGTACCACTAGAGCGCTTCTAGGAAATTCATAGAAATAGCTGTCCACATCTGTGTAGGGATGGGAAAGGGTTCGAGCAGTCCCGAAAGGAGTGACGTTTCACCCTTGTTGACTTGGAAAGTATCATAGTCAGCCACCATCTGTTGAATTTTCATTTTCAGTCCCTGCCAAAAGAAGTTACATTGTTCCTGGTCATACATTTTGAGGAACCTAGAGTGCCCTGCTGATGAAGAAGCATGGATTTCATAGAAGAGATAGCCCTGTTGAACAGATTGCATCCAATTTAGAACAAGCATAGAAATAATTGTAAGAGAAATTGGGTCATCAAATGTGCGAGAATGAGCATTTTCCACCATATTGTCCTTACCCTTCTTGTAAGTGATCGCATAGGCATAACCCATGAGTTGGATAACCCATTTCAGGTGTGCTGGGGAGGAGACCCATTGCTCCAGGAAATTTTCTAGACTCTGGAGATCAGTCTTGATGCAGAAATAATTCCCTAATAGGTATGGCTACCACTTCTGTACTGCATGAAAAATAGACATAATTTCCTGTTGGGATGTAGATGCGGCTAAATTCATACTGGAAAGGTCTCTTGAAGGTGACAAGCCCACTGGTTCAACAAGGACACTTGCATATCTGTCCAAGGAAGTAGGGGAGACCGTTGATGGGTTCATCTGAATGGAATGGAGTTGAGCAATGACACCATGCGAATTATTCTTAAGGTTTTTTTCCAGGCGATGTGAATTGATGATGCGGAGAGATCCTTGTTGTAAGCCCTTAAATTTGTGTTGTTTCCCATTGACTGAAAACTGCATCCAAAGTTTAGCAAAATCCCATAATATGGGGCCAAGTGTGCATAACCATTGAATGCCCAAAACCACATCACATCCGCCTAGGGACAAGGCAAACATGTCAGAGCATAGGTTATAATCTTCCAGAGAGATACGCACATTGTGAGTTCTGACACTTCCCCTTGCAAGGTAAGGTGCCCCCATTGGCAACCATGACTTCAAAGTTGGAGCAAGGATGGACAAAACAATCAGCATGTTTGGCGATCTGAGGTTCAATGAGGTTATGAGTGCTACCAGAATCAATGAGTATTGTAAGAGGAAGCTTCTTGAAGTAACCCCTGACCCGCATTGTTTGGGGGGTGGTGATGCCGGATAAAGCATGGAGAGATATCTTTGATTGTTCATCCTGAGATGGGGGGTCAATAGGCGGCTCTTGAATATCGACCTAATCATCCATTGTATTTGGAGTTTCTTGACCAATTGTAGAGGCAGGCGGAGAATCCATATCCAAGAGATAGAGCTTTTGTTGAACACATCTATGTCCCCGAGTGAATTTCTCATCACAATTATAACAAAGCCCTTTTTCTCGGTGTGCCTGCATCTTTGTTTCAGACAAATGCTTGATAGGAGTTGGTCGAGGAGCTGGTGGGATGGGAGGTCATTGAGAACTCATATTTTGGAAGGGAACAAAAGTGGTTTTGGAGCGCTGTTGGGATGCAATCTTGTCTTCTGCCAACTTAGCCAACCCTAGGACTTCCATCATTGTGTTGGGACAAAACATTTTAACCTCTGACTGGATTTCATCCTTAAGACCACTGATAAAACAACTCCTGTAGAATTCATTAGACAATCCTTCTGTGTGATTGGCTAGTTTCTCAAATTATGTCTGATACTCTCTCACAGTGCCACTTTGACGAAGTTTAGTGAGTGCTCCGGTGAAGTCATCAAAAGCACTAGGACCAAATCGTTGCAAAATGAGTTGGAAAAAATATGACCATTTTGGCTCGTCATGAGCCTTGATGTACCAATGGTACCATTGAAGGGCTTTCTATTCCAAATGAAAGGATGCAAGTGGAACTTTTTGACATCAAAAATAGTATGCAGACTGAAATATTGTTCTGCATAATAGATCCATCCAGTTGGATCAGTACCATTAAAGCAAGGAAATTCAAGCTTCAGACCACAAAAATTGTGGAAGAAGAGAACCCATTGGCTGCCGAAGATTCGTGCTGTCAGTTATTGTTCATGGTTGAATGCTGAGAAATTTCTCATCTAGATCTTGGAGTTTGGTTTGGATGGCTGCAAGTGCTTCCTCCATGATTGTTGCTCCTGCGTGGGTGACAACCATAACCAGGAGTTTTTTTTTTTTTTTTTGAATGGATAGAAAAACACAAACAAAAGCTTATTTAGTAAAGAGAAATTTGGATTTGGGAAAAACTCGGAGGGGTGATTGGGGTTTGACTAGGTTTTGGACACTTTCTGATGGACAGGGTAGCGAAAATGGGGATTTCAGAAGCAGGGTGAAAGAATGAGAAAATTTGGCAGAGAGGGACAAAGAAGGAGAATTAGGAAAGGAACTCGGTGGAAAAATTTGAAGGCGATTGGGTGAAATCGGAAGAAGTTATGGCAAACCCTAAAAATAGACAAATGTGGGATTTCGGGCTTTCGGAAGTGGAATTTGGGATAGGGTCCTCAGGAATGAAATATGCAGAATGGGATTACCGGGGTGTCAGGGAAGTTTCAAGGGAAACAGAGTGAAAACAAGGGAGATATGGCGTAGAATGGATCTGCAACGACGCAGAAGGGATCTGAAACAGATAGATCTGTAACGGTGCGGAAGTGATCAGAAATAGAGGGATCTGAAATGGCGTCGATTGGATCGAAAATGGCTGGATTTGAAATAGATCTGAAACGAATGGATCTGGAACGACTTTTAGAATGGATCTGAAATGACATGGCAGTGATCGACAATAGTTCAGCTGAAAATAGATATGGACCCCAGGTATGTGCGACTTCCTAACAGTTCAAGGGTTTCACTCGGCCACCAATGCTATTTGATGGCTTGTGTATTGGGGTAGTACCCCTCCTCCACGGCTTAGGTAAAACTGATAACCGCTTTGCCACAAACGACAGCTCTTGGTTTACCTCACGGGTGGGAACTAGTCAATCAGGTAGGGGTCGTTGCCCTTTTCGCTGGTAGGTCCTCTCAATGGGCCAACTACTTTGGGGTTCCTGTGGTACTCTTCACAATGAGTTTTAGGGCTTATGCCCAAGTACTTCCCACAATTAAGCAGATAGGGATTATTCCCAGACCCGAAGCTGCAATTGATGCAATTTTTTTTTTTTGTGGCAAAAATTCACCCAGCGAGCGCAAGAAAGTGCTCTGATACTAGATGTGAAAAACCTGCAATAATTAATTAATGAAAGCACATGAGATAACATAAATAACAGAACTCAGAATCACTTTTATATTGATCGCAGGTCACTTCGAGGGGGCAACCTCCTTTGAGCAAGCTCAATAAAAATAACTTCACGGTACCTTCATTGGTCTCAACACAAACTTATATACTAAGTCTAGGCACTAATACCATGGGTCAATACCATGTGTCAATACAAACCATGGGCCAATACAAAATATGGATCAACAATTACTACGGGACGACTTACAAAGAATATGCGTCCAACAACAATAATACAAACTATGGATCAACAAATACTACGGGACGACTTACAAAGCATATGCGTCCAACAACAATATACTAACAAAGTAAATAGAAGGGTTGACATGGGTTCCTAACAGAACCTTCGATCTTTATCATGGTTTTTGTTCCAAGTTTTTTTGAATTTTTCCTCAATGAATTTTTCCTTGCGTCTGGCCTTGTCCAGGGTTGATACATTTAGTAGTTCTAGTTCATCCCTAATATAGGGTTTCATTCCATACATATAAGTTTGTAGACATTGACTGTATGTGATTTCTGGAACACGTGTCGCTAGGGCTTCCCATTCGTTGGTGTATTCATTGACATCACCTTTCTGCTGCAATCTTGTGATATTTACGAAGAAGTATTTTTCCTTTAAATATTCAAACCTCTTAAAGAATTTGTTTTTGAATGTGTTTCAATTGAGCTTAGTTTTCCCTGTTGTAACCTTCCACCACATATACCAGCAGTATGTCTGACCTTCTAGTTGCATCGAGGCATATTTTATCATTTCTTCGTCGTATATGATATTATGTATGGATACAAATTCTTATGCCTTGTTGATCCACGCCATGCTCTGTTTTGTTTTGCCATCGAATTTTGACAATTCTAACTTGGGGTTTCATTTGATATCCACCTATTGGTGGATTTGGAGGAGAGAGCGGTTGTTCAGGATTTGAAGATTGATTTTGACTGGTCTCCTCTTGTGGGGTTTCCCCTTTGGGAGGAATTATCTTATGATGGTTTGAATTTATTGAACTTGAGGATGGTTGGTCTTTCCATGACACATTGCCAGATTTTGTGGTCTCTCTTTCTTCTAAATACTACCCGAGTTTGCTTAATCCAGTTTCTAACCCTAATGCTATGTCTCTTCTTACTTCATATCCCATTATACAGCTTCATTGAATTCCTTTTTGATGGTGTTTGATAATTCTTTTTTTTCCTTTGTGTAGCTCTGCTTCGATTTGGTCAAGCCTTAAGTGTAAACCTTCTAGATTTTTAGAATCTTGGGCTTGGTTTTGCTCCAAATACTCCATTCGGTTCTTCATTTACTTCATTTTTGCCATGGATCTTGTGCAAGCTGGAATCCTTGCTTATGGATTAAAAATAAATAAATAAATAATAACAATAATAATAATTATTATAATATATATATATATGTTTATATATATTATTATTTATTATATTTTTGTTGTTGTTGTTGTATTTGTTGATGGGTGGCGTAGGGTTTTAGATGGAAAATAGAAGTGAGTGGTGGCATTTGTAGGTGGAGTGAGGAGGGCATGGAAGGAGGGTTGCATGGAAGGCATAGTTGAGTGAGATGGAGTTGGATGCATGGAGCTGAGAGGTGGTGTGTGGAAGATGGGAGACTTCGGGAGATGGGGGAGATCACATGAGATGATTGTGTAGTGTGAAGGAGACAATGTGGGAAAATTGCAGGGATGGACGCGTGGATTGGGAGTTTGGAAGGGGCATGTAAGGGGATGCATGTAGTGTGGTAAGGATGCATGTAGCAGAGAAGGGGGACAAGGCAGAATGGTGGACATGAACAAAGTAATATTGTGGGGGTGAGGGCACTGGAGAGTGGGATAGGATGCAGATGGGGGAGATGTGATGGGTGGAGGGTTGTGATGTGGGGGAGGGACTGGTGCGAGGAACGTGAAGGATGTTGCAACGAAAGGTAAATGGAGGGTTGGGTTGTGGTATGAGCTAGGTGAGTGTGTGAGTGAAGGTGACGATGAATTGAGCGGAAAGAAGGGCGGACCAATAGCCCAAGATGAGCTTGCTTTGATACCAGCTGAAGTGAATGTATTCGAAAACCCACAAAAACTCAAAATAGCCACAATGAATAATAATTGAATGATTATTTTTACAATAAGAGAAAAGACCTTTTATAGGTCTAAACACACCGTTTCAATGGAATGGTGTGACCCTACGATCAACTAAGTAATATTACATTTAATATTTAAAATATTTGTTCTTAAATAATTAGATACATAACACTTGTCGTGTGCTCCTCCAAGGGTGGTCGGGGTTCGACGATGTGTCCAGCATCGTGATTGATCAGAAGTTCATATAACAGGATAGGTACAAAGCAGAAGAAACTTTGAAATATTTGTAATTGCAAGAAATAAAACCAAGCTTAGATATATGCTTTCAGATAACAATTTAAATGTCTTTAGATCTAGCTAATGAAACATGTAAAAAAAGGAAAGATGAATAATGTATCGTTTACTCAAATCTATACTTGTTAAACCTAAAATAAAAAAGTAACCATGAGATTATTTTAATTTGAGGGATGGAAGAAGAGAAACAAGCCCAAGCTTGAATTTTTGTAAGACGAAGAGGTGCCTATGGGACACAGGAACACTAGATCCACATAAAAGTCCTGAAGGTAGAAGAGGATGCAACCGAGTTGAACTTCATCCTTAGGAGTAGTAACCTACACAACTACACAACCTTGCACAAATGAGATCAAATCCAGTATGTTCTACCAAAAGAGATTGAGAGAGCATAAAATATAACCGACTATAGTATGCTACTCCTACATCTCTAAAAGTAAACACACAAATAGGAAAATTGTGTTGAAATATTGTAACTTCAAAGAATATTATATTTGTATATTATTTATTCCGGAGATGTTCCATACCTCCGATGTGATTATACTATAAATCCGGAGATGTTTATTCCTCCGAGTTGGGTGTGGTAACTAGGGTTATTAGACCCACCATGTGGGGGTCGGCCCAATCAGTTATAATGGGGTATTTAACCTAATGGTTAAATACGAGCCTACATGTACTTGTGTAAAATACATATCAAAGTAGTGTATAAATAGAGGAGGTGTGTTTCTCATTTGACACTCTCACACACTTGAGGATAGCGCACTTGTGGAGGAGAGGTCTGCTATTGTGGAGGAGGAGATCATGTCTCAGGGTTTCATCTTTATATATTGCTGGTCATCTATATTGAGGAAGCTTTGCTGGGTTTTCTACCCCATGAGGGTTTCCCAGGATAAATCTCTGTCTCTTGTGTTTATGCTGTGCTTGTTGTTTCTTCAGTGATCCTGTATATGCTATTATTGTGAAATGGAATGTAATGCTGCTATTTTCTGTCTTAGCATATTGAATTTTAACATGGTATCAGAGCTAACCTGAAGGAAGACAAGGTATGGCACTAAAGACACTTGCTTTACTTACGACAATTTGAAGGTTAGGGTTTTACATAACAAACACCAGTCATCGTAGCAATTTCGCTATAAATCCGTTTTGGAGAATTTTTCGGATCTGAAATTGTTACAGGACGAAGCTAAAATCTCCAGGTACCTTGTGTCCAAAGGAGAACCTCTAATTCGTTGTACTTTGTGATTTATGATCTGTACAATATAGGGTTTCTGCCTCTTCCAGATCTGAGTCAAAATCAGGTGACCTTGGGAAAAAGGTCATAACTTGGGCTAGGAAGCTCCAAATGAAATTTAGTGAAAAGTGACAGGTAGTACACAGACTGTACTGAATCAGAAAACTTTTTCAGAGGCCGAAGTTGAACCAGTGACACGTGGCACGCCGTACAAGTTCGCTCTCCTGTATTATCCCATAAACAGGTCATGTTGCGACACTTGGAATAACTATCTCTAAGAGAATCCAATTGAGTTCAGACCTATCAGGATGGAAAGATAACAGGCCGAGCTATCTCAGAAAACTTTTTCAGAGGCCGAAGGTCAAACAGTGACACGTGGCACGCCGTACAAGTTCGCTCTCCTGTATTTGCCCAAAATAGGTCACGTTGCGACATTTGGCATAACTCTCTCTCAGAACATCCAATTGAGGTCAGACCTGTCAGGATGGAAAGCTAACAGGTCAGGCTATCTCAGAAAATTTTTTTAGACCCTGTGGATCAAAAATTTTGGAGTTACACCAAAAACAATCAGGTACATATTTCTGTCAAAACAGAATTATTTTTTGGTACCTTCATTCATGGCTTCCGGAATTTAGGGCTTTGAAGAAAGTTGGAATTTTTGTAATCGGAGACCACGGCTGGATGCTACTCATCAAAATAGAAATTTAGAGACCAAGATCAGAATTTTTGGTTGGCCAGAAGGCCGGGCTTGATTAGACCCTAGTTCGGGACTTTGATCAGAAAAGTGGAAAATTAGGGCTTCTGTAAAAATGGAATTTTTGAAATCTGTGACCACGGCTGGAAGCTCCTCAGAAAAATAGAAGCTTAGAGCTTTGGATCAAACCTTTTGATGGGGCAAAAGAGTGGGCTTCATCAAACCCCAGTTCAGGGTCACGTCTAGTGAATCCGAAAGTTTCAAAGGCAAAATTGAGGAGTAAAACTTTGCAGTTTTCAAATTCTGAATATACCAGTTTGATCATCTCATCAAGGCGCATATTTCTATCCTTTCGGAAGTTTGAAATTCAAAGTTTGAATTTTTTGGGTTTCTCTGACAAACCCATATCCAGCTCCAGGTCCAGTTCTTGCAAATCAAGTGGATTGGGTTAATCCTAGAAGAAGATGGATTGGTCACCTGCATAAGTGAAGAAGTTCCTGTCTCAGAGGGAGATGAGGATAAGGCCTTACATAAGAAGAATACAAGCGATCTCGACAGGTATGACTCATCGAGGTATGTTTCGATATTTGTCCATGATTAAGTTTATGGTATGTTTGTCTTCAGGTTATTACAGTTAGTACAATTTCGATTTTAGATTTGTCGTATAACCTTAACAAAATTATGAATGCATGATAGAAGATATTCATTGGTTAGGGTGTTGACACTTATGATTGTACTAATGCATTATGATGTTGTGTGAGGTTGATGTTGTCTGCTAACAAGATACAGGTACATCACAAAAGACAAATCAGGTTCCATGACCATGAAAACATGAAGACAAAGACTCATCCATAATCTTTGTTCTACTTACGAGGTATGTATGACTTTGTTATATTATGCTTAACCTATGAGACATGCAGGTTCTAGCTCAGGATCTCTAAATCATTGAAGAGATTGTTTAGGTGTGTTGTACATAACCAAGTAGGTATACTAATCCAGGTATGTTTCCCATGAATCTTACCTTGTGTTAGGATCCCTTATATAAGTATACTTGGAATGATTGGTTATGCTTATTCATAAAGTTAGTAATCAAGGGATTATGCATATTATATCTTTTATCTTGATTGATGATATGCATGAGTAAAAGAAGACTTACCTGAAATCTTGAATACTAATGTTTATTAATCATGACTATACATTTTCAAGATTATGTTTTTAGAATATACTAATGAGTGTATGTTTGTGTATGAGATCATGAGGATGACTCTTGAGCATGCACAGTGGTACAGAATGAATAGAAGTTCAAAAGACATACAGAAGATCAAGCGGGAGGTAGCCACACAAACATAAAAGATAAGTATTTGAGTTGTTATTTGAAATAGTAATGATATTGCCTGTAATAGGTTGTATGCATATTTGTATTCCTATAATATATCATGCTGAGTGTAAATATTCATAGAACATTGAACAATATACTACTAATATGCATATGATTGGTAAGTTGGACAAACATTCCATTGTTGCTTGTCTAGAATGAAACCTCTTTGCTGACATGCTGAGAGTTGTGCACACTCTCGATAGTATGTTCTGGTAGAGATGGAAGGCATCTAAATAGCCATTGTATGCATACAGGATATGGGAAAGTGTTGTGCCAAAGTATTGGTCAAAATAGTTGCATCACTATGTAAATGATATCTGTATGCATAATAGGTTATCATGTCAATATGATTTCTATACACATATGACATGGATGCAAGAAGGAACTCACCATAGAGTTCGAATGATATTGAGGCTCATATCAGTAGACCCATCTAACGAGAGATGGCACAGATAGATATGCAGAAGATCATTCAATGCAGAAATGAAAATGAAAGATCTCAAATTGACGCTTTACTTCCTAGGTCTGGAAGTATGGCAAGGCTCAGAAGGAATATTTCTCAACCAGGGAAAGTATGATGAGAAATATGACTTGAGGTGTTGGAATGGCCACTCTTATGGATTCCAACTTGAAGCTGTTAGGGGATAACTCATCAGAGTTAGTGGATATAACTCTGTACAGTCAAATTATTGGGTCATTGATGTATCTAACATATACTAGATTAGATATATGCTTTGTTGTGAATACCTTGAGTCAGTATCTAGTGGAAACTAGATGTTTTCACCTGATAGTTGCAAAGCATGTGATGAGGCACCTAAAGGATACGATAGACTTTGATCTGTGCTATCTTGGAGATCATGACTTCAGATGGCTACTCAGATGTTGATTGGGAAGAAAGTGTATCAGACAAGAAGAACACATCAAGAGGATGTTATTGTATAGGATTAGCCATGATCTCGTGGTTTAGCTGGAAGCAGTCTAGTGTGGCTCTCAGCACAAGCAGAATATATGGCTGTTTGCTTTGCTAGTTGTGAAGAAGTTTGGCTTCAGGATTGTTTGACTTAGAGATAGAACCAACCGTGATCCTATGTGACAAATAGAGTTGTATCAAGATGACATAGAATCCAGTGTTCCATGATAAGTCAAAGATCATAGGGATCTAACAAGATATGACACAGAAAGGAACTATAAAGTTTGAATTCGTAACAGGTTACCGATGTACTAACCAAACCTCTACCTCGAGTGAAGAAGTTACCAACATACTAACCAAGCCTCTGTCTCGAGTGAAATTTGAATACTTTCGAGACAAGCTTGGTGTAGCTCAAAAGGACCCTCCTCGAAAGGGGGAGTAGTATAGTCACTGATGATGAGGTTGTCTCATCGAACAACAAGGTCGATGATGAGGTAACCTGTTCTCTACACCTAGATACTTAGAAATATTTAGATTTAGGACTCTTATACTTAGAATACTTAGTTTTACTTATACATGCTTTTGATGTTAGATGTATTAGTGAGAATACATGCTTTTGATGATAGATGTATTGGTGAGAATACATGCTTTTGATGATAAGATGTATTGGTAAGAATACATACTTTTGATGATACATGTATTGATTAATGTACTTGTATGGTTGAGGATACTTGTACTTGTATTGATCAGAATACATGTGGGGATTGTATCATCCTTGAACACTTGTTCTAAAGAGATCCGTAGACGTATGGTCTCCGAAAATGAAGTCCTTAGTGGACAGGTGGGGATTGGATCATCCCTGGACTTTCAGTCCTAAAGAGAGCCGTAGACGTGAGGTCTCCGAGAATGAAGTCCTTAGTGGACAGTTGAGGGGATTGGATCATCCCTGGACTTTCAGTCCTAAAGAGAGCCGTAGACGTGAGGTCTCCGAGAATGAAGTCCTTAGTGGACAGTTGAGGGGATTGGATCATCCCGAGACTTTCAGTCCTAAAGAGAGCCGTAGATGTGAGGTCTCCGAGAATGAAGTCCTTAGTGGACAGTTGAGGGGATTGGATCATCCCTGGACTTTCAGTCCTAAAGAGAGCCGTAGACGTGAGGTCTCCGAGAATGGAGTCCTTAGTGGACAGTTGAGGGGATTGGATCATCCCTGGACTTTCAGTCCTAAAGAGAGCCGTAGACGTGAGGTCTCCGAGAATGAAGTCCTTAGTGGACAGTTGAGGGGATTGGATCATCCCTGGACTTTCAGTCCTAAAGAGAACCGTAGACGTATGGTCTCCGAGAAGTGGGGATTGTATCATCCCCGGACTTAGGTCCCTGAATTGATCCGTAGACGTGAGGTCTCCGAGAAGTGGGGATTGTATCATCCCCGGACTTCGGTCCCTGAATTGATCCGTAGACGTGAGGTCTCTGAGAAGTGGGGATTGTATCATCCCCGGACTTAGGTCCCTGAATTGATCCGTAGACGTGAGGTCTCCGAGAAGTGGGGATTGTATCATCCCCAGACTTAGGTCCCTGAATTGATCCGTAGACGTGAGGTCTCCGAGAAGTGGGGATTGTATCATCCCCGGACTGCGGTCCCTGAATTGATCCGTAGACGTATGGTCTCCGAGAAGTGGGGATTGTATCATCCCCGGACTTCGGTCCCTGAATTGATCCGTAGACGTATGGTCTCCGAGAAAGTGATTTTTGATGTGGTTACTTGTATCGGTAGGATACTTGTATTGATGATGTGGTTACTTGTATCGGTAGGATACTTGTATTGATGATGTGGTTACTTGTATCGGTAGGATACTTGTATTGATGATGTGGTTACTTGTATCGGTAGGATACTAGTATTGATGACGTGGTTACTTGTATCGGTATGGATACTTGTATTGATGATGTGGTTACTTGTATCGGTAGGATACATGTATTAATGACATGATTACTTGTATCAGTATGGATACTTGTATTGATGATATGTATACTTGTATTGGCATGAATACTTGTACTAATGATGTGGATACTTGTATTGTTATGGATACCTGTGTTGATGACGATGCTGACGATCGTGTGATGACGATACTGATGATCGTGTGATGACGATGCTGATGCTCGTGTGATGACGATGCTGATGATTGTGAGATGACGATGCTGATGATCGTGTGATGACGATGCTGATGATCGTGTGATGACGATGCTGATGATCGTGAGATGACGATGCTGATGATCGTGTGATGACGATGCTGATGATCGTGTGATGACGATGCTGATGATCGTGAGATGACGATGCTGATGATCGTGTGATGACGATGCTGATGATCGTGTGATGATGATGCTAATGATCGTGAGATGACGATACTAATGATCGTGAGGATCTAGATGTTGATGTTGTTGTAGTTGTTCGAGTGCTTCAGAAGATAAAGACTCAGTACTGAAGATGTTGATGTTCCAGTATTGAATATGTTCCAGTAACTGCTTGAGTTACTGATGATGTTGAGAAAGCTTCCAATGATTTATAGATGTATCATGTATGATGTTGATGACTCCTTGCTCGTGCAGATACTGTTATAATATCCTTCTCGTTAAGGGGGAGTGTTGAAATATTGTAACTTCAAAGAATATTATATTTGTATATTATTTATTCCGGAGATGTTCCATACCTCCGATGTGATTATACTATAAATCCGGAGATGTTTATTCCTCCGAGTTGGGTGTGGTAACTAGGGTTATTAGACCCACCATGTGGGGGTCGGCCCAGTCAGTTATAATGGGGTATTTAACCTAATGGTTAAATACGAGCCTACATGTACTTGTGTAAAATACATATCAAAGTAGTGTATAAATAGAGGAGGTGTGTTCCTCATTTGACACACTCACACACTTGAGGATAGCGCACTTGTGGAGGAGAGGTCTGCTATTGTGGAGGAGGAGATCATGTCTCAGGGTTTCATCTTTATATATTGCTGGTCATCTATATTGAGGAAGCTTTGCTGGGTTTTCTACCCCATGAGGGTTTCCCAGGATAAATCTCTGTCTCTTGTGTTTATGCTGTGCTTGTTGTTTCTTCAGTGATCCTGTATATGCTATTATTGTGAAATGGAATGTAATGCTGCTATTTTCTGTCTTAGCATATTGAATTTTAACAAATTGTAGCCACAAATACCTACTCTATGGGATGATAACAACCTTCTAAGCTATAAATATCTACGATCTTATGAAAAAGAAGAAGTAACTAGCATGATATTACCTCGGTTTAGATCAGAGCATTCACAAGAGAAAATAGTTGCACCACATGGACCTACAAAGTCTTCTTTCTATTCAAAATATAATAATAATAAAGATTACAAGAGTAGATGTTCCACCTTCCATATTCAAATGAGTGAAGGAGCCTTTCTTAAATAGGAAAACTGAGCACATAGGGAATATTACGCGGTACTAGTACTAGCACACCTTTAGATGTTTTCCCAAGGAGTGAGGCGTTCATTTTTTTACAGGACCATGATGGGTGTTACCAGTACCTTTTGAGTGGTGGTTATGGCCGAACCCTTTGGTCCTTCCCTTAGGAGTACTATGTATTAGTGGAATTGTTGACTGCCTCATTATAAGGCTTGTAGCCCTAAGGTTGGTGTCTGAGGCTCCTAGGGATGGGTCATTGGGTCACATGACCCCCTGCTTGTTTTCTACTCTGGTGACATTTCTCCATCTCCGAGGCTCTACCTCTACTTTTGGTCACCTAATGCACCCTTCCTAGTCCCTTTCCAACAAAGCACCCTCCTTCCTTGGGATTTTTTCTTGATGACGCCACCGTTTGGTCACCATGCCCACATGTTATTTGAGAGGGGGATTTGAGGGATTTTTAGCATTATTGGGGTTATATGGGTCACTATGATCCCCCCCTGCTCACTCAACCTTTCAGAGTGAATATTTCTCCTCCGCTTTAGTCATTTTAGCAGTTTTAAGGCACCTAGGGGGGAAATACCCTGATAGCCTACTTTAAGCCTACTATAGGCCATCTTTGGATTATTTTATATTATTTCATGTTATATTTTTACATTGACATTTTTTTGGCCTATCGGCCTAGTTATTTTTGTAAAGTGAATTGAGAAACATATAAATACATCTCCTCACTTCATTTGTAAATCATAACTCATGGGATAAAATTCAATTATGTTACTTTTTTACCCTAGATAGCTCCTCTTGGAGTGATTTCTTCTTGCTCTTGTGGATGAAAGTTGGATTTTATCTTGGTTTGGAAATGCTTGGTGGATGCAAGAATTGTTGGAAGAACAAATGCTCAAGTAAGTATAATCTTTTAGTCCTTTCTTGGTGAATGGTAGGTGAATTTTTGCTTCTTGAATGATTGAATGGTGGCCCTAGGGATTCATTTTTTTTTCTCCTGAATATGGCCTTTTATCTACCTTATATCCTCTTAGCATAGTGAAAACGCTCCCAAAGGAGGTTTTCACATAGTTTAGCCTTGGATCTCCAACTTTGCCCTAGATTAGGCTCTTGTAACGAACCCTAGAGGTTGTTACAAGAAGACCTAATTTAGTATACAAGGAGAAATAAATCCAAGAGGGAGGATGGTCACCTTCCTCCAGGGATAGAGTTTAAGGGTACCATCCATGAAAACCCTAAGTTATCACCTATAAAACCTAATTACTCTTTTATGTACATGTGTAAATATTAAATTTAGGTTTGAATTCTTGTTTATTTTTATAATTAGTTCTTTTTTATTCTTTTTGTACATAGAAAAACCCTAAAAAAACTAAACCCTAAGCCTAAATCATACCTAAAGGCTACCCTAAAAACCCTAGCGGCCTCCCCTTTCTTCCTCCTAGACCTTTTCCCTCCCCTCCAGTGGATTTGGTATCCCTCCTTCACCTTCATACCACCCTCGCTCTCCTTTTTCTTACCTCTCCAATTCTCTTCTCTCTTCTTCCCACTTTCTCCTTCCTCCTTTTCTTCTCCTCTTCCCTTCCTTCCTATCCTTCCCTTTCCTTATTTACCTCCTTGACCTACCCTTTATAACCTCTCGTTACCCTCGACCACCTCCAATAGGGACTCGGCCTATCCCAAATAGGCTTCAGCCTTGCTCGACCTCCATTGGGTTGTCCAAATTAGGGCTGAAACAACCTTTAACATCCCTAAAAATGTTGTTGCCACAGTTTGCAAAATATTGTATACTGTCAAAATTTGGCAGTCCTCTAACCTACACAACAAACAACAAACCAAACTCAATCTTTAATTGAAACTTGCTATTGCTTATTGGTTGTCCTATTGTTGGTGATTTCAAGGTTTGAAATTACATATTGTTTGCTTACATATAGTCTGAAACATATAATTATTGCATAAATGTTGACAACCATACATTGCTAATCATTGTGATAAAGAAGGTGGAAGTGGTGTGGTGTACTTTAATTGCATACAACCTATCACACATTTTCCTTAGTTCCATAAGAGTTGATCTAATTGTCATAAAAAGGATTGTCATACTGCTGCTATAATTATATCAACGCTCATATTTGTCATTGGAAAGTGATTGGTTGATTATATACTTTTGTCATATATTCATATTGAATGGTATATGGTTAATGATCTCTTGTATGCTATAGTGATATTGAATGACTTCGCTACTTATTCCATATACCTTGAATTGAATACATTGACTTGGACATATTTATAGTAGCCTCTATAAGAACTAAATCAGCTCAATATGTCTTCTTCATTTATAGAAGTAATTGGTTAAATGTCATGTCCCCAATTAAATGATTTTCAGATAAATAATTAAGTTGGCATACCTAATTCCTAAGGGTTATGTGGAAGAATTAAAATATTGACATTTAACCCCAAGGTCTATAGTTTCTCATGAAAATTGAATATTCTAAATTGATGGTGGAAAAATAGGCGAATAAATTATGGAATAAATGTTAAATGATCCAAAATGAAGTGGAATTAGGTCCTAGTTGGACTTGGGGGCATAAGTGGACATGTGGGGTCCACATGAGAGAATATCCCTCCTTTAAACATAGACGCATCCCCAAATTCTAGTTGGAAGGGAAGAGGTAACATTCATGAAGGAAGAGGAAGAGTCATAGGGATAAAAATAGGCTATGACAAATTATATGACACTTAAGACAGATTCTATCACATCAATGACAATGTAAAAGCTTAAAAAAGACCAAGAGGGAATATGAGAGGATTTACACATCTTCAAAGCATCCAAAAGATGGAGGCCAAGTTGAAATAGAGCATATTTTGGTCATTTTGTATTTGCATATTTGCAATTTGGAATAGCTTCAAGCGTGTCCTTGCACGGTGGATGCTCATCCACCCTGCTAGAATGAACCGGTTTCATGTGTGAGGTGAAAAACAAGATTATTCCCTAGCTGGATTTGTGGAGAATCCATTCATACTTATCATAGGATCTTAATGTTGTTGTTTTGTTGCAGGTCCCATTCCATTTGATTCGAAGTTCATCTCATGTACCTTTCTCCTATCTTTCTCTCAATGTTCATGTAAAGTGTGATAGTGCACTCCTTGTTGCATATAGATAATGGAAGGATGTTGTTTCGACCTTATGAAATTGTTAATGGATACATAACTCTATAATGGATATATCATGAGAGCCACATCTTGAAATACTAAGCACTTCATGTACTATTTCTTCAAGTAACATTGATATTCGAGCTAGTTTCCTCACTATATTCTCATGGTGATTGTAGCATGTTTTGTATTAGTTTGATATAAGATATTTTCTGATTTTTTTCTATGTTTCGAGCTGCATATGGAATTTAAATGGATGGAAAAAAATATTGTATTAATAACCATCAAGTTATACTAAATTTTGTGACATTAATTTATGCTCCCTTGTCCACCATTTTCACATAAATTGTATGCCTTAGAAGCCGTTGTCCTTTGGGAGACTTAGCCGACCCTAGAACATTATATACTTCATCACACATGTTTTACATGATGTCCTCTAATAGAGAAAATTCTAATATTGAATATTAGGGAGGGCCATACAGTTTTTTGAACGGAAAATAGTGGCAGACCTAAGGGGGATTTTCACCAATCCAATTGACTAGTTTTGTCCCAAGTCTTCTCTCCTTAAAAATTGCAGACCATGAATGTTTATAATAGAGGTTTGGGTGTATAAAGGTTTGTTGTTGTAGCAACATCCCCCCCAAAATTTTTGTACATATTGGGGCCCCTCCTTTATTTTTTAGAAAGACTGCTGTAAGAGGTCAATTCTCCTTTTTTGCTGTGTTTTCAACTAAAAAAATCCCGCTTTGAGAATTCCAAGTTTTCTGCTTCTAAGGATAAAATTCATGAAATCTTCCTGACATCGCGGAATCATTTGAGAAAGCCCCTGCAGTTGCAGAAGTATTCAAGTTATCTTCCCAAAACCACGGGAACCGTTCGGGTTTCCCTCTCGAAACGACGGGAGCCATTTGCATAAGATTTTCGAAAAGGACTTAGAAATTTTCTCTCGAAGTTGCAGAAATTATTTGGGAAAGTCTCCTGAAATTGCGGGATCATTTGAGTTATATTCCCGCAGTTGCGGAGTCTTTCGGGCTATCCTCCCGCAGTTGCGGAAGCCATTCGCACAAGCCTCCCGAAAAGACTTAGAAACTATTTTTCGAAGTTTGCGGAACGATTTGAAGAAAGCCCCGTAGTTGCGGAACCATTCAATTTATCCTCCCGAAACTGCGGGAGTCATCCACCAATCCGTCCCAAAACAGCGAAACCTTTTGGGGTTCCCTCCTGAAACTGCGGAAGCGTTTTCCTTATTTTCCCGAAAAGCCGCCGAAGGACTTCTCTTTAAAACTCTTAAGTCCTTCCTCTCGACTTAACTTTTGTGGAACCATTCAGCTTATCTTTCTGAAACAGCGGAAGCTATTTGCAAAATCCTTCCGCAATTATGGAAGCTTTCGTGTTATCATCCCGAAAATCCGCCGAAAGACTTAGTCGTTCTTTCAACTTGCAGGAGCCGTTCGCCAATTCCTTCAGAAATGACAGGAAACTTCACGGAATTGTTCCGTGATTGCAGAAGCCATTGGCATATCTCAGTCGAAATTACGGAAGGAGATCCATTATTCTCCCGAAGCTGAGTCTCCAAAGGTCGCATTGCGGAAAGATTCATCAATCTCTTCCGAAACGCCGAGGGTGTTCACCATAACATCCCGCAATAGTGGGTGGAATTCGCAAGTATTCCCTGCAAAGTGACGGTCGCACACAACTATCGAGGTGGATTGAAAAGACCGCAACGTACAAACTTTAAAAAGCGCTTTAATGGTGCCACCCACCAAACTTAATACCACACGTGCCTAACCCGTTTAAATAAATGGTTGGGTTTTGGGTCGACCGTAATGTTATTTTCCGATCAAACGAACGCCGTTGGGATGCCGCGCCAGACAGCTCCAGCTCAGCTCGTCCATGTCCGCATCCACCTCATTCAGCCACCTCGTCGTTGCCAGGTAGGTTTCTAACCGTTATTTTTGTCTCATCTACACGTCAGATTACCTTTGAGTTTTCTTTTTCGTCTAAAACGTGGCCGATAGACACTAGTTGCATATATCATTTTTTTATCCTTAAAACCATCGAGGCCCCATGAGTTTCTCGTTCCACCAGCCGAAAGCCAAAACAATGACCGCCCAAGCTTTTTCACCAGCCATATTCCAGGCATCGTCACCCTAGTTCAAATTCCAAGCCGACCATAGAGCATCTCGTCAAGTTCCATAAATAACCATGGCGGTTGGATGAATCCCTCGCCTGTTCATAAATGGGGAAAGCGGCCCCTTATTTCGTCATAAGGTTGTTTCACTCCAGCCTCACCCGCCACTAACCATTAGATGCACAATGACGAAGGATACCCTCTTTCCTAGGAATAGATGGGAAGCAGGTTGTTTCCTCATCAAATGCCTACGTTCTAAACTGTGTCCCCTTAAGATAGCCAAATCTCAGAACTATGTTTCTTGCTTGGGATGGTTTATTTTGCTTTCCCAACATGCAACGTCCTAATTTGTTTATATATCTAATTAGCATGTTAAAATGGTGCTGCTATTTGTTAAAATCCCATAATAGTTTGCACATTTTTTATAATGACTTGTATTTGTTCGTTGCTAGGGATAAGTCAAGATGCCAAAAGGTGGTAGGAAGAAAGATAAAATGATGGAACCACAGCCAGCACCACTTAGGACTGAGACTATGTTCCAAGATACCAGGTGCACCATCGGTATTCCTCCCGAAATCCGCTGGGGCGACATTTACAGGATGATCAGGGACCAAGATATCCCGGATATGTTGCTAGAAGAGGGGCAGATCTATCTCAACATCAGAACCTCAGGCATAGCTAGAGCTGCTACCCGCCCTGAACTGTTCCCATGTTCTGAAGTAATCGGGTGGATACTCGAACATACTAATGTGGAAACAAGAGTCTTAAATGACAGCGGGAAAATAGCCATCGCCTCATTCCACCCAGCATATCTTGCCGTAGGCTATAAATTCTTACGTCCCCAGCAAGCTCTGAGTGATGATTGGTTGGGCCAGATGAACAATATTGAAATGGCCAAAAAATTATTGGTCGCAGGCAAGCACTTAAGAAAGAGAGGTAATGACGAGTATGATGTTCAGAATCTAAGACCTCCTTTCAGGTTAATTGCCTTGATGTTATGCAGAATCTTCGGCATGCCCGATGGCACTGTATATAAGATACAGTGGATCCCCATCATCCACTTCGTGGCATTCAAAGGAACTGTGTTCGAGTGGGCTACGATCCTGTACGATAGTTTGGCATCAATGGTGACTGCTGCAAGAGAAGGTCTGGCCTTAAAAAAGGCAGAATTTTACATGTCTTCATATCTTATTGATTGTATTTTGGCCAAGCTATCTTTTCCCAGCTTAGGTTGCACGTGGGATAGAGCCAACACCCCGGTTTACACCGCTTTCAGGATGATGTGGGCTCAAAATTACAAACCCAGCTATAAGCTCATCTATGAGGGGTTCATCATGCCCCTATATGAGCAGATATTCAAGGAAGAGCCCAACTATCTGTCGGAGAATGCTATGGAGACCCTTGAAAACTATGGAGATTTTTATTTTTTAGAGCAAGGCACCTACATCAGAATGTTTGGAGGGACTAAAGCTCCATATATCTTCCCGAGGTATGCTACTGACTATGTGGTTCTCAAGGAGGCAGTGAGACAAATTTTCCTGGATGGAATTGGAGCAGTGCTTAACAAACAGCATAAGGCTTCTTTCCTGCCTTTGCCCTTCTGCATAGGAGCATACAAATTCTCAGGGGTTGCCTCAGCCGAGGAGTTTGTTCAAGAGCTGAAAGCCTTCCACTTCGGCGAAGTAATTTTCCATAGGAATGACAGGCGGGGAAAAGTTGCCGAGCATTCTAAAGAAATTTATGCTCATTTTGAGTACGCTCATTATTATGATGCCGAGGAAGAGGCATTCAGAGGCATCAACAAAATGGCTGAGCTGCGGATCTGTCGCCAAAGCAGTGGAGCAAGCTCTAGCTCTACCAAGGCCCAAAAAACCAGCCAGCAGAAAGACAAGGAAGCAGCTGATGCCCGAGCCCAAGAAGCACAAAGGTTAAAAGAGGAAGCAAGGTTGCAGCAGGAGGCTGAAGTGGCAAGATTGCAGCAAGAAGCGGAGAATGAAAGGCAACAAAAAGAGGCTGAGGAAGCCCAGTAGTTGAAAGAGGCTGAAGATGAAAGGAAGCAGAAAGAAAATGAAGATCAGCCGCAAGATGAAGGAGAAGCGAGAAGGCAGCAAGCTGAAGTAACGCAGAAGACAGAAGAAGAACTCAAGACAGTTGAAGATGCCCAAGCAGGAGACCCTGGCACCCAGGACATGGAAATAGACGTACCTCAAGCAGGTGTCTCCGACACTCAAAATGTGGAGGCGGATCCAGCACAAGCAGGTGTCTCTGGTACCCAAAATGTGGGAACAGAACCAGCTCAAGTAGTCTAGACCCCACCCGCGGAAGTAGAAATAGATATTATAGATCTCCCAATCATCCCGTACACTCCATCAGAAGAACATACCGTGTCTAGATGGGATGAGTTTGTCTATGATAAGAAGAGGAAGGAAATTGTCCTTAAATCGGAAGAGAGGATAAAGAGACTCTTCCAGGAAGACATTGTTACCCACCGGGAGACCACAGTAATGCAAAACACAAATAAGGCTCCCTTAGCTATGGCATCTGCCGCTGTAGAGACGACAAAAGCAATGCTGGATAATGTGGCCGATATAGTTAAAGAAGTTGAGTCAACAAAGAGGAGAGCTCGCATGCTACAACATATTGTGGCTAATGAGCAAGCCTACAGGGATCTCGTGGTGAATAGGTATAACCGCCTGTCTGTTGAACATAAAGAACTGTCAGACAAGTATGACCAGCTAGAAGAAGAAAAGGAAAGCATGGCGGTCCAGATGATGATCTTAGAAGCAAAAAAGAACGATGCAGAAGCTAAAGTATCCCATCTAGAGGCAGATAAGGAGGTGTTGGTTGACCAATTAGAGCAAGCAGAAGGCAGAGTGATAGATTTGTCTCCTTTCCATGAGCTGTCTTGTAGCATCCTAAAGCAGATCCATGACACGCAGGAACTAATCACTGAGGAAGTATGCAAACTCAAGGCCATGGTGGTTAGATTAAAAGAAGTTAATGCAGAGGCCAATGGGCTTAAGGCTAAATATACTCGGGTCAAGGCTAACATCATGAGCCAGATAGAATGGAGAGAAGGAAAAGTGGATTTCCCCAAGCATCTCCCGTTCAAATCTGTAGATGGTTTTAACGAAGACATAGCTCTTTTGGAATTTTGCAGAAACTGTAGCGTTAAGCTAATGGCCAAAATCTGAGGGACAATGGATAAAAGTAACGGTCTTTACCAAAGAATCCATGAAGTGCATGGCAAATGCAAGTTGAGTTTCCCTCAGTCCCTTGATGATTTTCCGGGCAAAGAACAACGTTTGTCTGAGCTGAAGGAAGAGCTGGGCATCCAGACCGAATATGTGAAGAAGATTGATGTCGTAGCCATTGATGACCTCCAACATTATATTGGAATGTCATCAATACACAGTCATCTGCTCAAGGAAATGCACCAAGCAGCAGTAACAGAAATTCAAGGTATTGGGGCAGAGCTGGGTCAAGATGTAACTTCCTAGAAAATCTTACTTCCTGCCTCAGCAAATGTGGTTATAAGAGATACTGGCATATGGTTTAGTTACATTGCAGAAGAAGAGAAGAAAGTAGCAGCAGTAGCAGAAGTAGCAGCAGCCCCAGCTAGCTCGATTTCTTCTCTCCCAGTAGTAGCAGAAATTCCAGCTGGCTCATTTTCTCCTCTCCCACCAGCAGCAACATCAATAGCTAGTTTGAGTGCCTCTCTTCCAACTGAAGCACATGCCCAGGAGTGAAAGAGTTGATATTAGAACATTAATTCTTATATTTTATATTTTGGGCTCTCATATGTATAAAACGTGGAGCTATGGGACAGCTGTCCTTTTTCTTTTTAAAATAATTTTTGTTAAGGAAGGAGTCACATTTTTGTTTGTTATAAGGAAAAATTTCTGTAGGTGACAAGTGTAAAAGGCCAGGTGGCATCCCAAAGGGCATTTTGTAATATTATAAATAGAAGTTAGGAAGTAATGAACAGGACTTTTGGCAGGGAATTATTTTCTAGACTTGTACGAGCTATCTTGCACATGTTTTAAGAAAATAAAATCTTCCTAATAAGAGCCTAGAGAGGAAGTCTCTGCATGAGAATGAAGATTGGATGCATTTTGGATTATTCCTGTGCCTGCTATACTTTGCTGTGAGTTCTTTATTACTATCTTGAATTATTTCATTGTATTAAATGATCTTGCTTCTCTCTGTGCAAATGAATTCTCTCTTTCATGATTAATGAAATGTGTTATATTTAATTAGAAGCTATCTTCTGATATCTCTTAATCTTTGCTGTAGCTTTATCTTTAAGATTTGATGGCTGTCTGTTTATTCTTTAGATAACTCCTACAACTCATTGCTCATGCTTTCAATTTGCTCCTTGCAAGGATAGTTAGATTTATTTCAGTTTTAGACATAGATCTGTTTTTCCAGTTTTTGCATTTAGATTGAATTTAGATTAGGCGCTTGCATATCATTATAAGGCATAAAATCAAAAGAACGGTGGATCGGGCCATAACCAGTATAATTTGGATCAAATCTCCAAACCCACGGTTGCCGGAACCGTTAACCGGACGGATTCCCCATACCAAACGGTAGATAATCTAATTGGGATAATCTATTGGGGAGAATCCCTTTCTGATTGATGCTGCGATCTTCGAGGCATCAACAGTTTTTGGCGCTAGAAGGAGGGCCTGAAAGTGCATGGCTGATAGAGGAAAATCTCCCACTGTCATAAATGTCACTGAAAACCCGCTTAAAGAAGGCATTTCAAACAGCCCAGATCTTGAAATATTAAATCAAGAAAGCCTCATTTATGATCCTGAGCCTCAAGAAGCATTGTATGCTGTACCTTTTACAGAAATAGAAGACTTGAGGAGGCATACACGATCCTACGTTAGACAGCTAGGTGGTTTAAACGCGGTGAATTTCCTCCCTAGGAAAAGTACCCCTAGAAAAGAGCCACAATACACCCGTGATTCGATTCTTGTTCAAAGTTTTGAAGAGCTCGTAAATTTAACTTTAGAAGAAATTTTAGACCCTCTGAACAAAGTAGATCTTGAAAACTCAGAAAACATTTCAGATCAGGAAAGCCTTGGGCAACTTATTACTCCAAAGAATACTCCACAGAATTCACCTTACAATTCTCCACCAGGGTCTCCACATAGAAACATGGTTGTACCTGCTTGGAGAGCAAGGGGAGCGTTGAATCTAGCTAGGCCATTCCACAATCTTTCGAAAAATCCAGAGGTCTTACCTAAGTTCGACCTAGGAAAAGCCATTTCAGCCGAAGATCATCTCAAGAGTTTCTACTTAGTTCTGAATCTTTTGAACGTACAGCATTAAGATGTAGTCAGTAGACTTTTTCCATACATGTTCGAGCCAAAAGTATCATCCTGGTACTTTAGCCTACAACCCAGCTCGATTTCTAGTTGCGATGAATTTGAAAAATGTTTTTTGAAGAAGTATGGAAACCAAAAGACCGTGGCAACACTTATGAAAGAACTCTTATCCATGAGAATGGAAAAGAAAGAAAAGGTTCAAGACTTTAATCAAAGATTCACAACGCTTTTAAATAATTTCAGTGAAGCTAATAAACCAGCAGAGGAATCTTTGATTGAATATTATACAATAGCTTTTGAAGGACCCATAGCAATGTTCGTAAAAAGGTCCAAGAAAACTATCCTGATAGAGAACTTCGAAGAAGCTAGAAAGGTAGAAGAAGAAGCCAATAGCATTGCTAAACATGCCTTAGATGCAGAACCAAAACTAGCAGCCAGCAAAAAACCTTTGCTGCTCACTAGAGGTAAAGAAGAATCATCTACCGACATGGAAAATGTAGTCAAGATGATGCAGAAGTTATCCAATAAGATTGTAGATCTCGAAAAGGATAAGGCTACTAGTACATCTAGGAAACCTTTCAAGCCATTTTATAAAAAGAGGGAAGACAGCGATCAATCTCATCCACCAATGAATACTTCCCCTGTTTTAAACCTAAATGAAATCGGGATGGAAAATTCCTGTACTTTTCATCAAGAACCGCATTCAAAAAAGAGCTGCCCCCAATGGATTAACTCCATGAGTCTAGTCATGAACCAAATGCTGGATTCGCAGATCCCAGACCAAGATGATTCTCCAGAGGAATCGAGCCCTAAATTAGAGGAACCAACCCCGGACACTACTATGGTGCTATGGGATTGGGTACCTATGACTGAATTAGCAGTAGAGGATCCCATAGAAAGCTCTCCCTCTACCATAAACGTTGCTACTTGTAGCAAAGGCCCTATTGCGGATCCTGTGCCAAGATCGGCTCCTCCTAAGCCTAAAGTTTCAAAAGAACTGCCTCGAAGGCATATAAAAATTATTCCACCACAGCCTAAATTCAACCAAACAACGGCCAAACAGCCAAACATGGACACCATAGTTCAGCAACCTAAGGTCACGATGAGTAAAACAGATCATCCAGCTCAAATTGGGAACGAGTCTGACATAGGATATGACATTATTGAAGATATAAAGAAGGTCAAAGCAAATGTGTCAATATTTGACATGTGCAGCTTGCCCCATCAATGAGACAAGCTGCTGCATGTTCTGCAACCCCAGACCAGCACTCCATTAATGGACTCTGAAGAAAATCCCAAAATTAATGAAGCTAGTATCGGCGGGAAATCTAAATCTCAAACATTGCCATTCCTATTGACCTTTGAAATTTTCAACCATAATGTTCACAATTGTTTGGTAGATTCTGGAGCATCCTCAAACGTTATGCCACTGTCAATTTGTAAAAAAATTAACGGGCAGCCTGTGCCATCTCCAGCCCAAATTATCCAATTAGATAGGAATCCTGTCAAAGTGATTGGGGAGATGAAAGATGTCCTCATTAGATTATCAGCTGACTCTAGAGTCTGTCAGTTTATTGATATAATGGTGGTTGATATTCCTGAAGCCTATGGTCTGATCTTAAGTAGGGACTGGTCTACCAAGCTGAATGGCTACTTTGCCACTAATTGGTCTCATCTGTGGTTGCCTTATCAGAACAGGCAGAAATCAAATTAAAGTCCCGAGAGAACCACACATGAAGCAAAACGTAACTCAATTAGAGGAAAAAAATGAGGCTGTGACCTTCTCATCCTCGGTTCTGGGGAATTATTTCTTAGAAATTGATCCGGGTAATTATCAGTCTGAATCCACCAGCCATGAATCCGATGAATAGTCCGATCTCCTTCATTTCTCTCGGACTGATGATATTGACTGTAATATAGTTAGTTTAGTTACTGATTTAGATCATAGAGATACTAACTTAGTTGAGCAATCTAAAGATATTTTTTGGACATTATACTTTGATGGTTCTAAAACTCTGGAAGGATCCGGAGCCGGTTGTGTTCTGATGGATCCAAAAGGAAACAAGTATTTTTTGTCCTGTAGATTAGAATTTGATTGTACTAACAACACCGCTGAATATGAAGCTTTGGTACATGGATTAAAGAAGGCCATTGATTTAAATGTTAAGTACCTAAAGGTTTTTGGTGACTCAGAGATAGTTGTAATACAGGTAAGGGACACCATTCATTGTCTCTCACCTCATTTGAAGGGTTATCAGGCTGAGGTATGGGATTTAATTATGCATTTTGACGCTTTCAATATAAAATCTATTCCTAGATTGCAAAATTCTACAGCTGATTTGTTAGCAACATCTGCTTCTAGATTGGTGCCATCAAATAATAAATGCTCGATTGAATTGATTTTCAGGCTCTCTGTTCCCAATAACATCACAAACTTCAGAGTCTTTGATGATGACGAACAAATTATCAGCTTTCTAATGAACAAAGATAGCTTCCAAGGAGCTGTGATAGATGAAGAAGAACACGATGCTGACTTGATGAAGAAGGATGAGGAGAAAGGAAATTTCATCCCCAAAGGGGTAAGGTCCCTCGAAATGCTATTCGATCTTCAAAATAAGTTCAAAAGGACAGCTAATACCAAGACTAACAGTTCATCAATGCAACATGAGTTAGTTAACTTGGGTACCGAGGCATAACCAAAATTTGTCAACCTTGGCAAATGTTGTTCACCAGGAGAAAGAGATAGGTTCATCAAACTGTTTAAGCAATATAAGGATGTTTTTGCATGGACCTATGAGGATTTGAAAATGTATGACGTCCACATTATTCAGCATGTTATACCAATGAAAGCGGGTGTCAAGCCATTTCAGCAGCAGTTAAGGAGGATGCATCCTACTCTAGAACCGTTGATTCAAAAGGAATTAAAGAAGCTCCTAGACGCTAAGATAATCTTTAAGGTCTGGCATTCTGAGTGGGTGGCTAACTTGGTTCCCGTAAGAAAGAAGTCAAGAGAGATAAGGCTATGTGTAGATTTCAGAAATTTAAACAGAGCTTCAGATAAAGACAACTACCCCGTCCCTTTGATGGAACAAATCCTTCAAATGGTGTCAGGATCTGAGCTGTTTTCTCTTCTCGATGGTTTCTCTGGCTACAATCAAGTATTAGTAGCCGAAGAATATCGTCTTAAGACTACTTTCCGAACTAAGTGGGGAACTTTCGCATACAGAAGGATGCCATTTGGTCTGATAAATGCGGGAGCTACATTCCAAAGAGCAATGGATATCGCCATTCGAGGACTGGGTGGGCAATGTATTGTTGTATACTTAGATGATGTGACATTCTTTTCAAAGAAAAGGGAAGATCATGTTGTTCATCTGAGGCATATTTTTTATCGCTGTCGGAAATATGGTATTTCTTTGAATCCCAAGAAGAGCATATTTGCTGTTCCCGAAGGTAAACTCTTGGGTCATATCATTTCCAAAGGGGGAGTGTCAATAGATCAAGAAAGAGTCCAAGCTATTAATAAGATTCCAATGCCTTACAACAAGAAATCTATGCAGTCCTTTATGGGCACTATCAATTTTGTCCGAAGATTTGTTCCAGACTTCGCACAAATTGTTAAACCATTGCAATAGATGGTTAAACAAAGCATACAATTCAAGTGGATAGATTTGGAAAAGGACGCATTTAGAGATATTAAAGCAGCTATAGCCAAGGCTCCTTCCTTAAGAAGCCTAGATTTTGATAAGGATTTTATCCTATATACCTTTGCCTCGGATGACTCCCTCGCAGCTGTGCTCACGCAAAAGGTGGAGCTAGGAGACGAGTACCCAATCTCGTTTATGAGAACTGGTCTGCAAGGAGCTAAGATGAACTATCCCATGGTTGATAAGCATGCATACGCTGTCTTCAAAACAGTCAAGCAGTTTAGGCCATATATTCTTAAGAACAGAACTAAAGTTATAGTTCCCCATCCAGCTGTTAGATCCCTTTTCGTTCAAAAGGAACTAGGAGAAAGGAGGGGGAATTGGGTCACCGCTCTTCAAGAATATGATTTAGAATTTAAACCAGCCACAATCATCAAAGGGAAAGGCCTGTACAAATTACTTTTGGAAAACTCAATTGATGAAGAGCAACATTGGAAGAATGAAGCTGAGATAAACTCGGTTGAAGTGTGTCCTATCTTCTCAACTCCTCAGTCATGGTATAGAGACTTGGTGCATTATTTACAGCAAGGATACCTACCTGAGCACTGGAGCTCTAAACAAAGAAGGGAACTCTGCCTGAAATCAGCTCCTTATCAAATCATTGATGGGATACTTTTCAGAAAGAATTATGATGGAGTTTTCCTTAGATGTCTAGAGAAGGAAGATGCAAGTAAAGTTGTTAAAGAATTGCATGATGGCCCCGCAGGTGGACATTATTCAGGAGAGACAACAACACACAAGATACTGAGAGCTGGATATTATTGGCCCACTCTATTCCGAGATGCCCACACGTATGCACGAAACTGTGATGTGTGCCAAAGAAGTGTCGGAAAGTTACCTAAGGCAGCAGGACCCTTGCAGCCGGTTATTATCTCTGAGCCTTTTGAGCAGTGGGGTATAGATGTTATTGGAGAGATAAATCCAAATTCTTTGTTGCAACATCGATACATCCTAACGGCTACTGACTACTTCACTAGATGGACGGAGGCTATCCCGTTGCGCAAGATCAATGAAGACGTGGTCATTAGCTTCTTGAAAGAGAACATCATAACCAGGTTTGGGGTTCCAATTTCCCTTATTTTTGATAATGCTTCCTATTTTTCGTCTTGCAAGATAAATGAATTTGTTTATGAATGGGGAATCAAGTTGCACTATTCGGCCAATTATTACCCTCAAGGAAACGGATTAGCTGAATCTTCAAACAAAAATCTCATTCGAATTCTCAAGAAAACTGTGATAGAAAACCAGAGAAGTTGGCATATAGCTCTCCCAAACGCCTTATGGGAAGATAGGGTGACCCCAAAGAACGCATTAGGGGTTTCCCCTTTCACTCTTGTCTATGGCAAGGAAGCCATCCTTCCCCCCAACATCTTGCTCCCATCCTTACAGTTATCCCAAGCCTCTCGAGGGTCGGGTGGCCAAGCCTTACAATCCAGGATCAATACCCTGCTTCAACTTGAAGAAGCCCGACAGAAAGCTAAAGACCGATTCCATCAACACCAAGACATAGTTAAGAGATGGTTCGATAAGAGGAAGTTTGGTAAAAGAAGTTTTGAAGTTGGGGACTTAGTCCTGAAATGGGACCATAATCATGAAGGCAAAGGAATGCATACGAAATTCCAACATTTATGGGTAGGCCCGTACCAAATTTCGGCAAAGATAGGCCCATCCACTTATAAATTGACAAATCTCGAGGGAGAAGAAGTAACCATTCCTCTCAATGGCCTCGCCCTGAAGCAATACTTTGCATAGTCTCGCTGAGACTTTCTGTACATAAATAAAATTTTCTTTTATTGTTGCTTTAGCCTTTATTTGCTTTATTTTCGGCTATTTTGTTTCTTTTCTTGTCATTTGAACCTTTGCAACAAGCTTGTTTTCCGAATGCCCTGTGGTTGAGTTTCTCATCAAAGATAGGTCTCTTAAAGAAATCTCACAACCCATGAGTCCGAAACTATGCTCGAATAAAATCTATCTGTGTATTGTGCTCTCGCTGAAATTTTCAGAAGGAAGGAAGCCTACTCTGCTAGTCACACTAATCTTGTTTAAATAGTAGAGACCTATGACCATCTTCATTACTATCTTTGGGCTCCACCCACTCTCAGACTTAAAGGCATCTCAAGAAGGTGATTAAAGTTGGACCCATGGAAAGTAGCACATCTCGAGGACATAGGGTATTGAAATGACTCCATGCTGCAAATTTAACATCCAAAATGGCTTATATTCAAGGGTCTGTTTTCCAGAGATTCTCACCTCAATTAAAGCATGGCTGAGACAAAAGCGAAAGACATGTAAAATCAAGAAGGTTGTCCAAAAGGCTCAGCCCAAAATGGGATCCTCTCCGTCTGTGAGGCTTGATCAAATCAATAAAATCTCTAACTCACACAAAAGGACATTATGGATTGAGGAGCCTAAATCAAAATCATGTCTAAAGAAAATATCTCTGGAAGGCTCAAACAGCTAAGCTGTCCAAAGTACAAACATCCAAAAGGATGCAAGAGGCATGGGAATGAGGAACAAGAGCAATAATGTCCATGAGAAAGTGTTGCAAATCCTGTGGAGTACGACAGTAGTAACCATCTGAAAGATGATCCTTCTAAAATGAATCTCATATGTTGGCCCTTTGAGAGTTTTAGAGATGTCTCTGTCAAAGCTTCCCTTTCCCCAATGGCTAGCAGGTAAAGTGCTTTCTTCCTTCACAAAAATTCAAATGATCAGCTGAATATTGCACATAAGATGGAGGTCTTTAATAAGGTTTCGGATCATGGAGAGGAATTTTTCAGAGATCTGTGTTCGCCAGCGACTCGCCAATTGTTGTTGCAGCAACATCCCCCCCAAAATTTTTGTACATATTGGGGCCCCTCCTTTATTTTTTAGAAAGACTGCTGTAAGAGGTCAATTCTCCTTTTTTGCTGTGTTTTCAACTAAAAAAATCCTGCTTTGAGAATTCCAAGTTTTCTGCTTCTAAGGATAAAATTCGTGAAATCTTCCTGACATCGCGAAATCATTTGAGAAAGCCCCCCGTAGTTGCAGAAGTATTCAGGTTATCTTCCCAAAACCGCGGGAACCGTTCGAGTTTCCCTCTCGAAACGGCGGGAGCCATTTGCATAAGCTTTTCGAAAAGGGCTTAGAAATTTTCTCTCGAAGTTGCATAAATTATTTGGGAAAGTCTCCCGAAATTGCGGGATCATTTGAGTTATCTTCCCGCAGTTGCGGAGTCTTTCGAGCTATCCTCCCGCAGTTGCGGAAGCCATTCGCACAAGCCTCCCGGAAAGACTTAGAAACTATTTTTCGAAGTTTGCGGAACGATTTGAAGAAAGCCCCGCAGTTGCAGAACAATTCAATTTATCCTCCCGAAACTGCGGGAGTCATCCACCAATCTGTCTTGAAACAGCGGAACCTTTTGGGTTTCCCTCCCGAAACTGCGGAAGCATTCGCCTTATTTTCCCGAAAAGTCGTCGAAGGACTTATCTTTAAAACTCTTAAGTCCTTCCTCTCGACTTAAATTTTATGGAACCATTCAGCTTATATTTCCGAAACAGTGGAAGCTATTTGCGAAAGCCTTCCGCAATTACGGAAGCTTTCGCGTTATCATCCTGAAAACCCGCCGAAAGACTTAGTCGTTCTTTCAACTTGCGGGAGCCATTCGCCAATTCCTTCCAAAACGACGGGAACCTTCGCGGAATTGTTCCGCGATTGCGGAAGCCATCGGCATATCTCCGTCGAAATTACGGAAGGAGATCCATTATTCTCCCGAAGCTGAGTCTCCAAAGGTCGCATTGCGGAAAGATTCATCAATCTCTTTCGAAACGCCGAGGGTGTTCCCCATAACATCCCGCAATAGCATTTGGAATTCGCAAGTCCGCCCAACAAAGTGATGGTCGCGCACAAGTATCGAGGTGGATTGAAAAGACCGCAACGTACAAACTTTAAAAAGCGCTTTAATGGCACCACCTACCGGACTTAATACCACACGTGCCTAACCCGTTTAAATAAACGGTTGGGTTTTGGGTCGACCGTAATGTTATTTTTTGATCAAAAGAACACCGTTGGGATGCTGCGCCAGACAGCTCCAGCTCAGCTCGTCCACGTCCACATCCACCTCATTCAGCCACCTCATCATAGCCAGGTAGGTTTCTAACCGCTATTTTTGTCTCATCTACACGTCAGATTACCTTTGAGTTTTCTTTTTCCTCTAAAACGTGGCCAATAGACACTAGTTGCATATATCGTTATTTTGTCCTTAAAACCACCGAGGCCCCATGAGTTTCTCGTTCCACCAGCCGAAAGCCAAAACTATGACCGCCCAAGATTTTTCACTAGCCATATTCCAGGCATCGTCACCCTAGTTCAAATTCCAAGCCGACCATAGAGCGTCTCGTCAAGTGCCATAAATAACCATGGCAGTTGGATGAATCCCTTGCCTGTTCATAAATGGGGAAAGTGGCCCCTTATTTCGTCATAAGGTTGTTTCACCCTAGACTCACCCGCCACTAACCATTAGAAGCACAATGACGAAGGATACCCTCTTTCCTAGGAATAGATGGGAAGCAGGTTGTTTCCTCATCACATGCCTACGTTCTAAACTGTGTCCCATTAAGATAGCCAAATCTCAGAACTATGTTTCTTGCTTGGGATGGTTTATTTTGCTTTCCCAACATGCAGCGTCCTAATTTGTTTATATATCTCATTAGCATGTTAAAATGGTGCTGCTCTTTGTTAAAATCCCATAATAGTTTGCACAGTTTTTATAATGACTTGTATTTGGTCATTGCCAGGGATAAGTCAAGATGCCAAAAGTTGGTAGGAAGAAAGCTAAAATTATGGAACCACAGCCAGCACCACTTAGGACTGAGACTATGTTCCAAGATACCAGGTGCACCACCGGTATTCCTCCCGAAATCCGCTGGGGCGACATTTACAGGATGATCAGGGACCAAGATATCCCGGATATGTTGCTAGAAGAGGGGCAAATCTATCTCAACATTAGAACCTCAGGCATAGCTAGAGCTACTACCCGCCCTGAACTGTTCCCATGGTCTGAAGTAATCGGGTGGATACTCGAACATACTAATGCGGAAACAAGAGTCTTACATGACAGCGGAAAAATAGCCATCGCCTCATTCCACCCAACATATCTTGCCGTAGCCTATAAATTCCCACGTGCCCAGCAAGCTCTGAGTGATGATTGGTTGGGCCAGATGAACAATATTGAAATGGCCAAAAAATTATTGGTGGCAGGCAAGCACTTAAGAAAGAGAGGTAATGACGAGTATGATGTTCAGAATCTAAGACCTCCTTTCAGGTTACTCGCCTTGATGTTATGCAGAATCTTTGGCATGCCCGATGGCACTGTATATAAGATACAGTGGATCCCCATCATCCACTTCGTGGCATTCAAAGGAATTACGTTCGACTGGGCTACGATCCTGTTGGATAGTTTGGCATCAATGGTGACTGCTGCAAGAGAAGGTCTGGCCTTAAAAAAGGCAAAATTTTACATGTCTTCGTATCTTATTGATTGTATTTTGGCCAAGCTATCTTTTCCCAGCTTAGGTTGCACGTGGGATAGAGCCAACACCCCGGTTTACACCGCTTTCAGGATGATGTGGGCTCAAAATTACAAACCCAGCTATAAGCTCATCTGTGAGGGGTTCATCATGCCCCTATATGAGCAGATATTCAAGGAAGAGCCCAACTGTCTGTCGGAGAATGCTATGGAGACCCTTGAAAACTATGGAGATTTTTATTTTTCAGAGCAAGGCACCTACCTCAGAATGTTTGGAGGGACTAAAGCTCCATATATCTTGCCGAGGTATGCTACTGACTATGTGGTCCTCAAGGAGGTAGTGAGACAAATTTTCCTGGATGGAATTGGAGCAGTGCTTAACAAACAACATAAGGCTTCTTTCCTGCCTTTGCCCTTCTACATAGGAGCATACAAATTCTCAGGGGTTGCCTCAGCCGAGGAGTTTGTTCAAGAGCTGAAAGCCTTCCACTTCGGCGAAGTAATTTTCCATAGGAATGACATGCGAGGAAAAGTTGCCAAGCATTGTAAAGAAATTTATGCTCATTTTGAGTACACTCATTATTATGATGCTGAGGAAGAGGCATTTAGAGGCATCAACAACATGGCTGAGTTGCGGATCTGTCGCCAAAGCACTGGAGCAAGCTCTAGCTCTACCAAGGCCCAAAAAACTAGCCAGCAGAAAGATAAGGAAGCAATTGATGCCCGAGCCCAAGAAGAGGAAAGGTTAAAAGAGGAAGCAAGGTTGCAGCAGGAGGCTGAAGTGGCAAGATTGCAGCAAGAAGTGGAGAATGAAAGGCAGCAGAAAGAGCCTGAGGAAGCCCAGCAGCAGAAAGAGGCTGAGGAAGCCCAACAACGGAAAGAGGCTGAAGATGAAAGGCAGCAGAAAGAAAATGAAGATCAGCCGCAAGCTGAAGGAGAAGAGAGAAGGTAGCAAGCTGAAGTAAGGCAGAAGACGGAAGAAGAACTCAAGACAGTTGAAGATGCCCAAGCAGGAGACTCTGGCACCCAGGACATGGAAATAGACGTACCTCAAGCAGGTGTCTCCGACACTCAAAATGTGGAGGCAGACCCAGCACAAGCAGGTGTCTCTGGTACCCAAAATGTGGGAACAGATCCAGCTCAGGTAGTCCAGAACCCACCCGCGGAAGTAGAAATAGATATTATAGATCTCCCAATCATCCCGTACACTCCATCAGAAGAACATACCGTGTCCAGATGGGAAGAGTTTGTCTATGATAAGAAGAGAAAGGCAATGGTTCTTAAATCGGAAGCGAGGATAAAGAGACTCTTCCAGGAAGACATTGTTACCCACCGGCAGACCACAGTAATGCAAAACACAAATAAGGCTCCCTTAGCTATGGCATCCGCCGTTGTAGAGACGGTAAAAGCAACGCTGGATAATGTGGCCGATATAGTTAAAGAAGTTGAGTCGACAAAGAGGAGAGCTCGAATGCTACAGCATACTGTGGCTAATGAGAAAGCCTACAGGGATCTCGTGGTGAATAGGTATAACCGCCTGTCTGTTGAACATAAAGAACTATCAGACAAGTATGACCAGTTAGAAGAAGAAAAGGAAAGCATGGCGGTCCAGATGATGATCTTAGAAGCAGAAAAGAACGATGTAGAAGCTAAAGTATCCCATCTAGAGGCAGATAAGCAGGTGTTGGTTGACCAATTAGAGCAAGCAGAAGGCAGATCGATAGATTTGTCTCCTTTCCATGAGTTGTCCTGTAGCATCCTAAAGCAGATCCATGACAGGCAGGAACTAATCACTGAGGAAGTATGCAAACTCAAGGCCATGGTGGTTAGATTAAAAGAAGTTAATGTAGATGCCAATAGGCTTAAGGCTAAATATACTCGGGTCAAGGCTAACATCATGATCCAGATAGAATGGAGAGAAGGAAAAGTGGATTTCCCCAAGCATCTCCTGTTCAAATCTATAGATGGTTTTAACAAAGACATAGCTCTTTTGGAATTTTGCAAAAACTGTAGCATTAAACTAATGGCCAAAATCCGAGGGACAATGGATAAAAGTAACGATCTTTACCAAAGAATCCATGAAGTGCATGACAAATGCAAGTTGAGTTTCCCTCAGTCCCTTGATGATTTCCCGGGCAAAGAACAATATTTGTTTGAGCTGAAGGAAGAGCTAGGCATCCAGACTGAATATGTGAAGAAGATTGATGTCCTAGCCATTGATGACCTCCAACATTATATTGGAATGTCATCAATACACAGTCATCTGCTCAAGGAAATGCACCAAGCAACAGTAACAGAAATTCAAGGTATTGGGGCAGAGCTGGGTAAAGATGTAACTTCCCAGAAAATCTTACTTCCTGTCTCAACAAATGTGGATATAAGAGATACTGGCATATGGTTTAGTTACATTGCAAAAGAAGAGAAGAAAGCAGCAGTAGCAGTAGCAGCTAGCTCGATTTCTTCTCTCCCAGCAGTAGCAGAAATTCCAGCTGGCTCGTTTTCTCCTCTCCCACCAGCAGCAACATCAACAGCTAGTTTGAGCGCCTCTCTTCCAACTGAAGCGCATGCCCAGGAGTGAAAGCGCTGATATTAGAACATTAATTCTTATATTTTGTATTTTGGGCTCTCATATGTATAAAACGTGGAGCTATGGGACAACTGTCCTTTTTCTTTTTAAAATAATTTCTGTTAAGGAAGGAGTCACATTTTTGTTTGTTATAAGGAAAAATTTCTGTAGGTGACAAGTGTAAAAGGCCAGGTGGCAGCCCAAAGGGCATTTTGTAATATTATAAATAGAAGTTAGGAAGTAATGAACAAGACTTTTGGTAGGGAATTATTTTCTAGACTTGTACGAGCTATCTTGCACATGTTTTAAGAAAATAAAATCTTCCTAATAAGAGCCTAGAGAGGACGTCTCTGCATGAGAATGAAGATTGGATGCATTTTGGATTATTCCTGTGCCTGCTATACTTTGCTGTGAGATCTTTATTACTGTCTTGAATTATTTCATTGTATTAAATGATCTTGCTTCTCTCTATGCAAATGAATTCTCTCTTTCATGAGTAATGAAATGCGTTATATTTAATTAGAAGCTATCTTTTGATATCTCTTAATCTTTGCTGTAGCTTTATCTTTAAGATTTAATGGCTATCTGTTTATTCTTTAGATAACTCCTACAGCTCATTGCTCATGCTTTCAATTTGCTCCTTGCAAGGATAGTTAGATTTATTTTAGTTTTAGACATAGATCTGTTTTTCCAGTTTTTGCATTTAGATTAAATAGATTAGGCACTTGCATATCATTATAAAGCATAAAATCAAAAGAACGATGGATCGAGCCATAACCGGTATAATTTGGATCAAATCTCCAAACCCATGGTTGCCGGAACCGTTAATCGGACGGATTCCCCATACCAAACGGTAGATAATCTAATTGGGATAATCTATTAGGGAGAATCCCTTTCTGATTGATGCTGTGATATTTGAGGCATCAACAAGGTTGTATTAGATTTTACTATATCCTCATAATTCCATTCATATAGAATTCAAAACCATTTGGGATGATTTGGGATAGTTTGGGGTTTCACTAGTCCAAGGTTCGAAAATTGGCCAAATCGGGTAAGCTTTCAAATTAGGGATATTACATTAAAGGCACTGGTCACTAAATTCATCATGTATAAGGCATAGTATATTTTTACTTAGTGTCTTGCAGAACATCAAAGGGATCTCCCCTTGGAGTTTATGACACTGCGAAGAAGTTGAATGTGTGACTAAGGTGATAGTGGTCACATTCTCTCTACATTTTTCTATCGGACACTAGCCCTGCTAGTTCGTCCAGTAACATTTTTGGCGTCGTTGTCAGGGAAATTTCAAATATTGAGGTGGTTTATCCAGAGTCAAATACACCCTTGGAAAAAATGATTCTTATGTAAGAACCCAAGGTGATTCCTTGTATTAACAATTGAAGCATATTTATTGGGACTAACCCTGTAGGGCTTACCTGGTGACTCCAATGGAAATCTCTTCTACCATCATCTCAGGTACATTCTTGTTTAGTACTTTGGTGAGATTTGTTTAAGTCTAACTTGGAAGGTCTATCATAGCGACTCCCACTGAAGAAAATAAAAGAAGTATTCTACAAGGACTAGGCCAACTCAAGAAGACAGAAGATATGGCACCCTTTGATGAAGCATGGATGTGCTACCCTTGGTTTGACCCACTGGATTTCTCAAACATTCCAGGTTATCCAAATTTTGTGGATAGGGATGCCTTTCTGGTGGTTCCAAAGTGGACGACATCTCAAGGGTGGGCTGTAGAACATGTGCTTACATTCATATAATATCTTAAGGAATGGGATATAATGGATGATGACATTAGAATGAAATTGTTGGTAGTATCACTTGAATTCCTGATTAATTATCATGAACAAAAATGGTATAAGAATATTCCTCTGAAGGGAATATATTAATTTCATCAATTGTATGAAGTGGTCTGCAATGGAGTAGGTCCCTGGATGTGAGAATAAGTTATTGAAGCCTTAGAATCCAAGAAACGAGTAGGTCCAAGAGGTCCTTATTCTAGTTGACCCTGACAGAGAGGTACTAGAAGACCCAAGAACAAACCTCACCAAATAAATCCAAGAGGAATATCATGATGGTTTTCTCAAAGAAACTGTTGTTCAAGACCTTATGGATGACATTATAAGCCTTATGTCTAAATGTAAGGCTCCTCATGAAGAAGAATATGATTGTGGTCCTAAACATGAAGACCCAGAGGTCCTAGTTGAAGAAATTGAAGAAAAGAAGGAAATGGTGAGTGCCCCTTTCCATCATAAAATAATTTCTTAGGATATCTCGGATCTCTTGAAGCAAAATGACAGAATTCATGAGGATGATGATTATTGGAGGTTTATGGATCCACAACTTTACGATTCTTCAAGACCTAGCCGTTTTGCTTCCAGACCCTTTAGTGACAAATACTTTGAAGAGGAATTCAATAATTTTTTCCTTCCATTCACAGAAGAGCCAAAGGCTAGTATGGATCAGCCTGAGCTGGAAGTTGACATTGTTTAGGATGAAGAAGTCATGATTACCTCAGGCAAGGAAATCAAAGTCATAATAAGTGAAATCGCCATTGAACAAGATAATATTATTCCATCTCCTCATGATGCTAATAATCAAGATTGGGTCAACCCTTTTTCCCTTACATTTGGCGATGAAGTACCTCAATATGTGGGTCCTCTTGCCATCATGATGATCATGATATGTGTTGGAATATTCTCACCATCATTTTTATATTTTTCATGCCTGCATGCATCCAGTCATCATGCATGCATCCAGTCATTAGTATGGTAGTCTCCCAACACCTTTGTCCCCATTTTTTCAATGCCAGGAGCCTGTTTCTGCTCAGTTCTATCCCTTCTAGCCAAAAATTCGCCCTTGTTTTCATCACTGGAGTACAAGTGCACCCTCTTCCACCTATTTAGGATATTCTTCAGTTAGTTCCATGATTAGTGGATCTGGTCCTTGTTTTGAGGACTGATTACTAGTTTAACTGATTGAACCACTTAGATAGACCTCCAGAGAGACTAGATCAACTATACTGACTACTGAAAGCTCATCATGTGCCCACATTGGAGTCTCCTTCCCTACATTTGTGCCACATGCACCAGTTAGACTCAATTAGACTCATTTGACTGAAGTTTGACCACTTGTGACCACTATTACTGATTGGATGATGTCTCCAATGTCATCCAAGCTACACATTGAGGAGAATTCGAAAGACCTTAGGAGGCATTTGAATTCATTTGATTGTATTCAGTTATTATTCACCATTCAGAGTGCCAGCTTACAACTGATGTAATACATCAGTTTTTGTCATTTCTTGTGTATGAGTGATAATTGAATATCCATTTCTTCTTCTTCTTTCTGCACTTATTGAGTGAGCTTTAGTGAGGTCTGCTACAGCTGAGTGCTCCTAATCCTAAAATATCACATGGTATCAGAGCTGGAAGAAGCTATTCTAATTGCAACAGTAGCATTTGCATCAATTCTTTGAGGAACTGTCTTTCATTGCGCACCAGAAGCCTCTGTGTTTCCACAGCAAATATTGGTTCTATTGCCTTGAATTCAATGGAGCAATCCAGTGAGGTCTATCCAGGTTCGAAGGAACTAGTCACATGTGCTCATTGTCCTAATTCAGTGTTCAATTCGAATTGTAGCATATCTCCATTTACAATTCTCATTGTTTTGCAAGTTATCTCCATCATTCAAATCCTTCTTCAACAGATTCGAATTCAATAGATACTATGCATCTCCATTGTTTTTGCAGGTTATTTGAAGTTATCTGTAGTTGTAGCAGTTTTGAAGTTTTCTGCAGTTGCAGCAGTTTTGATGTCTTCTGTAGTTGCATCAGTAGATTCGAATTCTACAACAGCTTCCATGGATCTGAAAGCAATTCCTTCTCTCTCTTCATAAGACTATGAAGAATGGAAACCAAATATGATAGCATACCTGAAGAGATATGGTCTTTTCAATATGTGTATTGGTGTTAAGAGAGAATTTGCTTCCTATGAAGAGGAAGAATATTGGATAGATGACTGTGACAGAGCCTCAACAACAATATGTATTGATATGCTTTGCAATATGGAGTACCTCATTAATACTGCTGAACATCCAGGTGATAACTAGACAAGATTGGACAGATTATTTGGAAAGCAGAAGGAACAGGATGATGCTAGCCATTTGGAAAACAAGCCCAGTGATAATTCCTCCAGTGCTCTCTAAAATTATGTTTCAGACTCAATCATCTCTCATGACGAATTTGTTCAAAATGAAGAAGACGATGTAGTTGCAGCAGTTTTGAAATTTTCCGCAGTTGTAGCAGTTTCCTACAGTTGCAGCAGTTTCAAATTTTTCTGCTGTTGCAGCAGTCCTCTGCAGTTGCAATAGTTTTCTGCAGTAGCAACTGCATATTCACATGAAATTGAAATACAAGACATGGTATCAGATGATGGATTTGATCCATATTCTAATTCGAATTCTAAGCAAGATATGTCAGCTACTACTCTAGAAGTTGAAGAGATGAAGTTGATGCATTCGGCCTCCTTGATCAAATGCTTCCTTTTCACTTCTATTTGGTCATTGGAACATGTTTTCAGAGTTTCACCAAATATGGAAGACACTACCATTAGTCTCATGCACATCCTTGTGATTTTGGTTTGGATATCACCCCTGTTGGTTCAAAGGAGATCACAAGAAACCATTTATCATTTCTTGGATCTGATTTGAAGTCCAAGCCATTACTATTATCCCATGGTTCATTTGGTTTTGATCTCACCCTTATTGGTTCAAAGGAGATCACAAGAAACCATCAATCAATTCATGGAGCTGATCCTACCTCGGTTGGTTCGAATCACAGGTTCCAGGATCATCTTCATATTTTTGGATTTGTTCTCACAATGCTTGGTAGGAAGAGCAAGTTCAGAAAGCCTCTAGATTCGCTTGCATCCATTGTTGGAGAATTCAAGCACATGTTTTTGGAGCATGATCCACTTCTTCCCAAGAGGAAGATACCACCATCATTGCTTGATGAGCAAGAGAGTGAATCTTCATCACATGACAGTTCAGATTCAAAGTATGAGAGTGAAGATGATGAAGAGCGAATGCTAGATCCAAATCCACAAGAACCTGGATATCTAGCACCTATCAGTGAAGATGAGCGAATGGAAGACCAAGATCCAGATCTTGCACTTGATGATCCCCCTCTTCCTCGATGGGCAGCCACTGCTCTTAGATCTACCGGAGATCTTGTTAGAGATCCACTTGATCCGAGGAGAACCAGATCTGATTTTCAGAATGGAAGGTTTCATCCTTCTCACATTACAGATCCATTTCTTGCCGATAGATCTTTCTTCGGTGGAGAAGTGCACTTACCATTTGGGGTGAGTGATGTACATGATTAATCATCCTACCACAGTCTATCTTGAGGGGGGTCTTTCTTCCCACTGGTTTTTCCCTCTTTCCTCACTTTATTTATTTAGATTGTTGTATAGGGTGATCTTTGGTCTGAGTTACCAGGGCCCTACCATTTTAGTTGTTCCTCATAGTTTGGCTTGCGGGGGGTGTTAGAATATTCTCACCATCATTTTTATATTTTGCATGCCTGCATGCATTCTGCATGCATCCAGTCATCATGCATTCATATGCATGCAAATGTATGCATCTAGTCATCAGTATTGTAGTCTCCCAGCACCTAGTCCCCAGTTTTTCAGCCCCAGGAGCCTGTTTCTGCTCAGTTTTATCCATCCTAGCCACCTATGCGCCCTTATTTTCATCACTGGAGTACAAGTGTGCCCTCTTCCACCTATTTAGGATATTCTTCAGTTAGTTCCATTATTAGTGGATCTACTCCTTGTTTTGAGGACTGATTACTAGTTTAACTGACTGAACCACTTAGATAGACCTCTAGAGAGACTAGATCAGATATACTGACTACTGACAGCTCCTCATGCACCCACATTGGAGTATCCTTCCCTACATTTGAGCCACATGCACTTGCTAGACTCAGTTAGACTCATTTGACTGATGTTTGACCACTTGTGACCACTATTATTGATTGGATGATGTCTCCAATGTCATCCAAGCCACACATTGAGAAGAATTCGAATGACCTTAGGAGGCATTCAAATTCATTTGATTGTATTCAGTTATTATTCACCATTTAGAGTGCCAGCTTATAGCTGATGCATGATACATCAGTTTTTGTCATTTCTTGTGTACGAGTGATTATTGAATCTCCATTTCTTCTTCTTCTTTCTGCACTTCTTGAGTGAGTTTTAGTGAGGTCTTCTACAACTGATTGATCCTAATCCCAAAATATCACAATATGCATGTATTTAGATATAATGAATGGTTTGAAGACTTTGAAAGTACTATCCTTGATGAGACTCCTATGTGCTTAGATATTTCATGCATATCTAGTATAGAGGAGGGTGGAGTATGTCATAGAGAGGGCTCCTTTACATACATTCTATCCATGGTGTGCCCTAAACAACATTTTTTGAAAGGTATTATTGAAGTTGTCTTGTGCTTCCTGTCCAATATTGGTAAGTTTACAACGATCCATTTCAACAAAAATAGTACAGGTATGTGGACACGTATGTGATTCACTTTGAATTGTCAAAGTATCTATTGTTTATCTTTTTGTTTGAAATGTGAAGGTGTAAATTATGTGGCTGACAATTTCAAAATTTTAAAGATTATTAGGGATACTAACATGATCATTACAAAGATAAAAAATATACTTTTGTATCCAAAGAAATGTTTAAGAAGATGTAGGGACATATTGCAGCTAGGATATGAATATTTGTGAGGTCCACCTCTAATAATGGTCTCCTAAGTTTAAAATCAGGTGACCAGTTTCAAGAAAAAACATTTTCTCAATGTGAGTGTATGATGAATACGGTCCAAACATGAGCCCAATAGAAGCATGGATACATGAAGCTTGTGAAAGAAATCCTTCTTTGTGGAAGTAGTATCAAGGCTTCTAGGTTCCTACAGTTATTCAACTTTCATTCCCCATCCCGATGAAGATCCTCGTATGTACTTGTTTTATCATCAATGAGATTTTATCATGAATTGTCTCCAAAGACAAAGGAAAAGGATCAGGTATGAATGACCTACTAAGTTGGCTACACTAGTGGTATGATTTCACTTAACCCATTCTAATTATCATGTTTAGCGTTGGCAGGTGTAGTTTCATTTTAGTTTGGCATATACTGCTACCCTTACATTTCATTTGTTGTTATTTCATGTCTTTAGTTTGATTATTATTTAGTTTATCTTTCATGTCATTATATTGATCAAGGCAGGACATAAGTGTCTTCCTCATGATTCTTTTGACGCCCTTGGATATTTGATGTGTGTGTAGGTCTAAAGGTATCCAGAATATTCACAATTTCTCAAGCACTCCCGAGAAGATCACTTGTCTCGCAGTTCGAGCCAGTGTTACGCGGTACCGGTACCAACCCACCTTCAGATATTTTCCCAAGGAGAGGGGCGTTTTTTTTTTTTTTTTTTTTTTTTTTTTCAGGACCATGATGGGTGTTACTAATACCTTTTGAGCGGTGGTTATGTTTGGACCCTTTGGTTCTTCCCTTAGGATTACTATGGATTAGTAGCATTTCTCATTGCCTCATTATAGGGATTGTATCCCTGAGGTTGGTGTTCGGGGCTCCTAGGGGTGGGTCACTAGGTCCCATGAACCCTCACTTGTTTTGTACTTTGGTGTCAGTTCTCCAGCTCTAAGGATATTGCCTCCCCTTCCAGTCACCTGATGCATCCTTCTATGTCCCTTTCCAACAGAGCGCCCTCCTTCATTGGGAAACTTTCTTGATGGCGTCACTGTTTGGTCACCAGGCCCACAGGCTATTTGTTGAGGTATTTTCAGCATTATAGGGTTTATATGGAGAATAACAATCCCCCCTGCTCACTGCACCTTTCGTAGTGAATATTTTTGCTCATATTTAGTCATTTTAGCAGTTTTTAGGCACCTAGGGGAAAATAACACAAGTAGCCTACTTTAAGCCTACTATAGGCCATCTTTAGATTATTTTATATTATTTCATGCTATATTTTTACATTGACATTTAATTTTCCTTTTGTCCTGGTTATTTTTGTAAAGTGAGTTGAGAAACATATAAACACATCTCTTCACTTCATTTCTAAATCATAACTCATGGGATAAAATTCAATTATGTTAATTTTTACCCCTAGATAGATCCTCTTGGAGTGATGTCTTCTTTCTCTTGTGGATGAAAGTTGGACTTTCTCTTAGTTTGAAAATGCTTGGTGGATCCTATAATTGTTGGAAGAACACATGCTCAAGTAAGTCTAGTCTTTTAGGCCTTGCTTGGTGAATGGTAGGTGAAAGCTCTCCCTAGAGGAGGTTTTCACATAGTTTAGCCTTGGATCTCCAACTTTTCCCTAGATTAGGCTCTTGTAACAAACCCTAGAGGTTGTTACAAGAATCCCTAATTTAGTAGACAAGGATAAAGAAATCCAAGAGGAAGGCTAGTCACCTTCCTCTAGGGCTAGGGTTTAAGGGTATCATCCATGAAAACCCTAAGTTATCACATTTAAAACCTAATTACTCTTTTATGTACATGTGTAAATATTTAAATTTAAGTTTGAATTCTCGTTTATTTTTGTAATTAGTTCTATTTTCTTCTTTTTGTACATAGAAAAACCCTAAAAAAACTAAACCCTAAATCGAAGTCAAACCTAAAGGCTTCCCTAGAAACCCTAATGGCCTCCCCTTTCTTCCTCCTAGACCTTTTCGCTCCCCTCCATTGGATTCGTTCTCCCTCCTTCACCTTCCTACCACCCTCACTCTCCCTTTTTCTTACCTTGATAACCCTCTTCTCTCATCTCCCCCCTTTTTCCTTCCTCCTTTTCTTCTCATATTCCCTTCCTTCCTATCCTTCCCTTTCCTTATTTCTCTCCTCGGCCTACCCTTTATCTCCTCGCCTTACTCTCGGCCACCTTGAATAGGGACTCGACTTAGCCCAAAAACGCCTCATCCTTGCTTGGCCTCCATTGGGTTGTCCAAATTAGGGCTGAAACAACCTTTAGTAGCGCTAGAATTGCTGCTTCCACAGTCTACAAAATATTGCAGACTTTAAAAGTTGACAGTCCTCTAACTTACGCAAAAAACAACAAACCAAAGTCAATCAATAATTGAAACTTGTTATTGCTTATTGGATGTCCTGTTGTCGGTGATTTCAAGGTCTGAAACTGTATATATTTTGCTTACATACAATCTGAAACATATACTTATTGCATAAATGTTGATAGCCATACATTACTAATAGTTGTGATAAAGAAGGTGGAAGTGGTGTGGTGTACTTTAATTGCATAAAACCTATCTCACACATCTTACTTGGTTTCATAAGAGCTACTCTAACTGTCATAAAAAGGACTGCCATATTGCTGCTATAATTATATTAGTCCTCATATTTGTCATTGGAAAGTGATTGGTTGATTATATACTGTTGTCATTATACTCATATTCAATGGTATATGGTTAATGAGCTCTTGTATCCTAAGTTTTATTGAATGAATTCGCTACTAATTCCATATAGATTGAATTGAATACATTGAATTGGACACATTTATAGTAGCCTCTATAAACACTAAATCAACTTAGTATGTCTTCTTCATTTATAGAAGTAATTAGTTAAAGGCACTAGTCACTAACTTCCTCAGCTTGAAGGCATAGTCTCTTTGTCCTTAGTGTCTTGTAGAACATTAAAGGGCTCTCCCCTTGGAGGTTACGACACTTTGAATAATTTGGATGTATGACTAAGGTGAAAATGGTCACAGTATCCCTACATTTGTCTATTGGACACTAGCCCGGCTAGTTAATTCGGTAACAAGGTGCATCCTTCAATTGGAGCCTGACTGAGGTAGAAGGAAATTTCACTTGAGATATTGGTGGGATTTAGATTGAGTATAACTAAACATGAAGGTTCCACCTCACAAGAGGTGTCCCCCGTTCACATTCGGATTCTCATCCCTCCAACATAGAGTTTCCACATCAACTAATGCGCCCTCCTTAAAGAGATATACACCCCCTCCTTGAAGAGATCAAATCAAATTGACTTGGATTTGATGTCAATTAAGGATTTGGAGCTTGATTTATCTTAGGAATGATTGTAGTTAAATTTCCACAACTTCGAACATGTCTCCGACATGCTCTCTTTGATTTAGGAGTGCTGATTTTTGTCTTTTTTGGCCATTTACTTGGTATTTTTGGCCATTTTCAATAGAAAAGTAATTTAAGTGATAAATAATCACTCAAATTATTTTCAAAGTGGGTTTAGGGATATAGTGGGTGCTCTAAGTTACAAAATGAGCACCCCCATGGAAAAATCACCCTTCTAACCACACTTTTATGAATTTCTTATTTTTTACAATCAAAACATTAAAAAATTGACCCGTTTTACAGGAAATGTTTTTATTAGTGGAAAATAAAATCAACCTAGGGGGGACATACTACATGTTCATATGAATCAAAATTGATGACTATCATGGTAATATACATATACAGTTATACTTTAATAACCTCCTAAGGCCTAACCACGTCGACGAATACTCCAGGTTTGGAGGTGTGAGTGAAAAACTCGAAAATTATATGTCACTGAAAAGTAACATATAATTAACAAGGAAAAAACACTATGGAGTAACACATTGATTTCTAAGTTCTAGGAAAGCCAATTCTATTACAAAAATTCATCTTGCCACGTCAACTTATTACAATATCCCCAAGGGGTACGAACATGCAAAAATGTAAAAATAAGGGGCCAAAAGTGGCATGTTGGACTTTTGAACACTGATCATGAACATGGGACTTGTTCATACTTTGGCGGCTCACCGAAAAATCCAAATAAGTACAACTTAGGTTGTAATACTTCCCTTGTCGTTTGAAATAGTCCAATACAAGATCACATCAATGATGACTTGGGTTGATGTCATTATATTCATCGGAATGGGGTTGAAATGATAGAAGAGATCATGAACTTGGATGCCTTTCAATTCTTTCCAATAAGAAGGTCCCATTTCACAAGCCCCCTCTATACAAACTTGGATAGGACTTGTTATCGTTCAAAATGGCACTCCGGATAAAGTCACAGATTACCGGATAAAGTCACAGATTATGGTGCAATGAGTGGCAAGCACAGAATAAACTAAAGCCCAATGTCACCACAACCTAGCTTCTTGAACACTTTAGGTCAACTCCTAAGACCAAGGGGCGGTCCCTATAACTGGGAGAACAATAATTTTGATTCCCTAGACAATACACAAGCATGTTTCCCAAGAAAACCTCTCGAAAAAGATCAATGCCTTATGGATTCAAAACATGTTCAAAATAAAGAAGTATAAATATCACTAAGAGAGAGAGAGAGAGAGAAGTTAAATATATTTATCATGGATCACAAGAAATATAAAATCAAATTGTTGTTGTTGTTATAGGATTGCAACAGTGGATATATCTCAAAAACTTGATAAAAATCAGTCACAACAATGCCATCCTTACCATATGAAGTGTACCTTGTATAGTAGGGTAGGGGGGATTAGTAATAGGGTGAAGGAGATGCCTCAAGATAATTTTGAAGATAGGATACCATATTTTATAAGAGCCTTATAACATCCCACAAATAGAGTGTGGTCCCACTCAACACATTTCCTAATGAACTTCCAATCCCGCAAGGGTCAATATAGGCATAGAGACCACTTTTCAGACCTTCAAACTTGGCGAAAGTGCTTGATATACCTATTTTACCTGCAATAACAGATCTGCAATATGAAAAACTAGCCAACACAAATATCGATATATCACACAAATCAACTGCAAGATCAAAACACCCTCAAAGAAACACCACTAATTCAACTAGGGCACATTTTTCTATCCATACAAAATTTCCAAATTGCAAATATTTTTGAGATATAAATTTTTCAAATTTTTAGGGTTTTCCAATATTATATTTTTTTGGAATTTTTTAATGATGTACAAGAGAATTTTGATAAAAAGAGTGATGATAAGGGGTTATAAACTTAGTCTTTCAACCCGAGGACAATTAAATATTGAGGTCAACGTCTCTACTCAATTTGGCTATTCAAGATTTACCAATTAGGGAAAAGGATAGTAACGTGATACCATTTTGAAGTAGCCAAACCCTAATGAGGGAAAATAGTGAATCCCAAGGCCCCCCACTGCCGACATATCCTTCAAGAGGAAGGTCTCCTCAAATGAAGTTGACAAGATGCCATTAAAACCCTAATTTTACCTTGATTAAGGTGCAAAAGTAATGTCAAACAAGAAAATGGAGAGATCTCACCAACATCAACCAAGAAAGAGAGCAGGAGATAGTTATTAAGTCCTCACTTAGCCACAATTTATTACAACTATTCTTTGGACCAACCTTGCATGATAGAAACAACCCTAGAAAATCCACCCATTCACCATTCATCACTTGAGAAACTTGCCAAAGAGACAGATGTGCATCACTAGAAGCTCCAATATACCAAGATGAAAAGAAAAAAATATATAATTATAACAGTTGTCCATGTTTACAAATTAAAGTTAGAAGCCTTATTTATATGAGACTTCTTTAACTTAAATTTAGAGCTTACCTTACTAAAAAGTACAAATAAATTGAAACTAGGGCTTGTCACCCACAAGTCAAGGAGTTAGCCACAAAAGACTAAAAATAATGATAAAAAACATAAAATGATGATAATGGATTCATCTAGATGAAGTGATGTGCCAAGGGAGGACGTCATGCCCCAACTAACCTCAACAATGTAGAATATATCTCAATGCCCTCCTCTTATCAAGGGAAATCACTCTTTAAGAATAATACATCTCACTAAAGTGTGCACATGTGTACCAACAAGAGGGGTCATACAATGGAGAAGAAGGTCCAAGTGGGAAAAAAGGAGGTGTGTTAAACTTGGTACATGAAAACCCTTACAAATGAAATCACTTGATACCTAGAAAAACATAAGTGTGGCTAGGATCCCTTAAGCCATGTGTCCTAATAGAACCATCCCAAGAAGCACAAGACACCAACAAAGGGCTCAAATGGCCCAACAAGAAAAAGGACTTTCACCCATCAAGAGGCATTCAGTAATGCCACTAAGCCAACACTTTCTGAGATGAGAACCAAGAGGTCCTTCCATGACCAGACCATGGGTCTTGAGTCCTACTAGACCACCACTTTTACATAAACAAGACCATACTTGGTCTTTTACAATGGATAAAAGGCCCCCTCACTTTGTTATATCCTAGAAAGCAAGTTGCAGAAAATTTGGGATGTAGCAAGACTCAAGTACAAATTGTCTTTAAGATGAACCTTCTCTTTGAACTATGTTTTTTTCCCCAATTGAATTTCAAAGCCAGCAAGAGCCCCTAAAATATACGACTAGAAAAGAGATCTCAAATCTTCCCTAGGAGAGGGTACACTTTGCTTCTCCAACCCATGAATAAAAACACCTTCTTGGTTATTGAAACCTACATTAATCCCTGTGAAACATGGTTGTAAATGTTGGTTGAAATCCACTATACTAGAAGTTAAAATTAGTTGTTCAATATTTTCCATAGAAGTATTCATACACAACCCTATATCATCATCAATAAAAAGCAAACATGGATTAACCAAATCATGAGAGATATCATCAAATATCAGTTTTCTAAGGTCTCCAAAATTTACACTTTCCCCATTAGAAAATTCATAGATTGGCTCTCCAAAAAATTTCCAATCTTCCCTACCAATATTGTGATCAAAATGAGAAAAATGCACATCATGGTATCCATGAAAACCATCTTCAACAACAAAGAGATCCTCAAACCTATCTTCCTCAAAAAACTTATCTTAAATAGAGAAAGAGAGAGGAAGGCCCAACAAACCTTCATCATGAGGGGAACACAAAGAAGGATCAACTATACCTCCATCAACCATGTATTCAACATCATTTTCAACGAAGAATGGCTCTCCAACAAGAGATTCTTCATTTTCTTCTTGATCTTCACGAATTTATTTTACAAATCCTTCTTCATGTTGTTCTGAGTTTTCAATTAAATCCGGCTTTGGATTATCTAAATTGGAAACTTCTTCTCTTCCACACGACAAAAAAGCATCATGAAACATGCGTGACCCAAAAGCTCAAGCACAACACTCCCAACCCTTGAAGAATCATAGATGGGAGAAGTTGCCTCCTGGATGCACACCTAGAGAACGCGACATAAATCTTCAAGCTACTCGGCGTGGCCTTGGGGGGCTAGTCATATTCAAGAGTTGTCACTCGAAAATTGAATCCTTCGTCTAGGATTACTCCTAGAAAATCCAAGGGGGGTTGACCCAAATAAATAAAAAGTCTAAGGGGTTTAATCTATGAAAAGAGAAAAACAAACACACTTAATCTAGGAGTTAAAATGATGATATAAATACTAAAATGAATGTTAGGATATTTAGACACTTAGGAGTTAGTTAAGATCAACTTGTGTAATATATCCGTTAGGAAAAATGTGTTTCTTTAGTAAGCATTAGTATACATTTGTAAATATTTAATCCGACGGTCACGATATGTTGTGATCCAACGACTCAACTTCTCTTAGATCATACCTACCCTTGATCCATGGCTTAACACCCAATTGGTCCATGATATCTATTTAAAGAGCATGGAGGATCATTGGAAAGTTGATCGATTATGAGAAGCTCATTTGTAACTTTATTTCTTTGCATAATAAATTGCTCCGTAGAAGCTATTTGGCTGGGGCCGTGGAGTGTTTCCCTCTCGAGGGTTTAAACCACGTCAAAACATCAGTGTGTTGATTTGTGATCTGTTTTTGTGAAGTGGTTGCTTTAGGTGTTCGGTGTTTTGGGAGTACCTTGTGTACCCGAACATGGTATCAGAGCTTTTATGAAGAGCCACTTTCGGTTATGATCTAGATCTTGAACTGTTGTTGTCGAAACTTGAAAGGGTTTCTGGTTTTGGTATTTCTGTGCATTTTTGGGCTATGGGAGGTGTTCCATTGCGTCCAGAGTGTCGTTTCCATTGGGAAATAGTTTTCGTTTGATCGAAAATGGTTCCCAGTTGCTTCATAAATGCGTATTCCATCATATCTAAAGGTATAATGTTACAGTGACCCTTTTTTATTTCTATTTTAAAAGGAAAAAAAATCTCATATTTTATCAATTTTTTATTATTAGATTTTTTTTAGTTTCAGATTGTTGCTTTCCCTGTCTGCGTATGCTCTTTGCCGTGCACCTTGTGCGATCTCGGTGAATCAGAAACAAAAAAGGGAAATGATTTTTCTCGGCTGTGTATGCTCTTTGCCGTGCACCTTGTGTGATCTCGGCAAATCAGAAACATAGAGAAAATGTAGACTTTCCGGGCAAGCTAACAAGATCTAACTCCAGAAGTGTGGTTTTTTTGTTTTGTTTTGGTTTATGATGTGATTTGCAGGGAAAAAAGGCAAGCATGAAACCGAGCAAGAAGAGTAAAAAAAAAAACAAAAAACAAAAAAAACCCTTCCTTCTTTCCATATTTTACATACCTTTTAATCTAGCTCACTTGGTTCAAAGTTGCTTTATTCCTTAATAGGTCTTGAGTTCAAGTCTTAGGAAATTACTTTTAAAAGAAAAAGTGTATGCAATTTCTATTTTCAAGTTACATTATTGTAAAAGTGCATCTCACTTAAATAATAAAAAATAAAAATAACAAATGAGTCACTTAAGTTCCTTTTTTATTGCTGCACTATTTAAAGTAACATCATTGTAAAAGTGAATTCACTTATTTTTACAAAAGTGATTCACTTAAAGCAACTTTCTTGTAAAGTGATTGTAAAAGGTTCATCTTGGGAAGAGGGGGGTCCTTTTTTTTAGCTGGTCATTCTCTATCCACCACGTCACTATTGGGGACATCTTCAACTTTTTCTTTGTTCAAGCATAACTTCATCATACAGAGTCATTTTTTAGTGCCTTTTTTTTGAAATTGCCTATTTTTTCGAGCTATTCACATCCAGACTATTGGTTTCTATTTTCATAGCCATTAATTTGTAGTATGGCCACCCCTTGTGATATTCTACTTACCAGTTCCAACTATTTCTTATGAAAATCTCATATGGAGGATGTTCTACGAAGTAGGGGACTTTTCAGAATTACCTCGGGAAAGAAACAGAACCCACTGATGATGACAAGAAAATAAAATGGGCAAATAGATGTGACAAACCTCGTGGATTGATTGGGATGTCAGTCTCTACTGATTTGCAATTCCACATATCTGGAATTGATGAACCTGATGCTGCTTGGGACAAGTTGGAATCTGTGTTTGGTAAACATAATGAAATTCGAGGTCACCAACTCGAAAATGAGTTGATTTCTTTAAATCCAAGTGATTTTTCATGCATACAAGATTATTTATCTAAGTACAGAACTCTTAAACTCTTATGTGAAGAATGCAAGATTAAGAGGGAAGACAAACAATGCATTTATCATATTCTTTCCAAACTTGGATCTATATATTCTATTTTTGTATCTACATTTTACTCCATGAAAGAATCCTTGAATGTAGCTAGCTATCAAGAGCCTAGTCTTGAATTATTTTGTGATTCCTTGATTAGAGAGCAAGACAAGCTCATCCATCTTGGAATAATTAACAATGTAGATACATCTGGGAAAGCCTTATTGTCCCAGTAGAAAGAAAAGTCCAAGCCTCCCAAGAAACAAAATTTTTGCAATAATAAGTCAAACAAGGGTCCTAAACCCTCTCAGTCAGCTCCTTCTTTAAAAAATGACAAAGGATCCAAGCCAAAAGGAAAGAAGACTGAGCGTCATTGCAACTATTGCGGGACAGATAATCATGATGAATCTAAGTGTTTCAAGAAGATGGCAACCTTAGAAGCAACAATGAAGAAACACCACATTAGCATAGATTTACCTTTAAAATCTACCTCTCATGGACATGCACTTTGTGCTTCTGGTTATTCTTATAATGCATCTTCTTCGTCTACTTCAAATGAATGGCTCATTGATTCTGGAGCATCTTATCATATGGCTAAGGATCAAGCCATCTTTTCTATTATGCATGAATGTAACACCAAACAAATATTTGTTGGTGATGATAGATCTCTAAGTGTTGTAGGAGCTGGAACAGTTCCAGTAGATAATGGTCATTTCAGTGATGTACTATGTGTTCCAAGAATTTCCTGCAATTTGTTATCAGTCTATCAAATCACTCATTCTGGTGAAGGTAAAACTATGATGTTTACACCTCACCAAGTTGTAATCAAGGATCTTAAAGATCCTCAACAAGTCCTAGCTACCAGAATTGTTGATGATATTACCAGGTTGTACAAGTTTAACAACTTTGGGTCATCACCTTTTCCTTCAGTTTTTGTTGCTCATAGTGATAACTTGAGCAAACTTTGGCATGAGTGATTTGGTCACTTAAATTATCTCTCATTGCAACAACTATGTAAATACAATATGGTGACAAGTCTTCCGATGGTATCTTGCAGGGATGATGTTTGTTCCGGTTGTGTACTCGGAAAACATCATCATGACAGTTTTGACAAATGTGCCTCTTGGCACGCCTCGGTTCCCTTGGAGCTTGTGCATAGTGACTTGTGTGGTCCTCTTTCATATGCTTCCTTTTCTAGTTTCAAATATTTCTTAAATTTCATTGATGATTACACCAGATGCACTTGGGTTTATTTCCTAAAACTTAAGAGCGAAGTATTTAAAATGTTCTTGGCCTACAAGGCCCTTGTTGAAAAACAATATGGTTATCAAATTATTAAGTTAAGATCTGACAATGGAGGAGAATATGTTAACAAAAAGTTCACTACTTTCTGCACTGAACAAGGAATCCAACAATAACATACTGTTCCATATACACCACAACAAAATGGTGTAGTTGAACGGAAGAACTGCACTTTAAAAGAAATGGCTAATTGTATGATCCAATCTAAGGGACTAAGTCTTCAATTTTGGGTTGAAGCCATTAATTGTGCAAATTACATAGTTAATCACACCCCCACTAAATCATTACAAGGTATCACACCGGAAAAAGCATGGAGTAAAACTAAACTTGATGTAAGTCACTTCCGTGTGTTTGGTAGTGAATCATGGGCTTACATTCTGGATGAAAAATGGAAAGCATTGCATCCTAAAAGTGAAAAGTGCATATTTGTTGGATATTTTGAAGATGTAAAAGGTTATAGACTTCTTCAACCACATTCTCATGATATAATCATTAGAAGAGATGTTAAATTTGATGAAAATCTCTTGGCCTGCGAGCCTAACTTGGCGATTGTGCCATCTTTGGCCTACGAGCTTGATTCGATGATTGTGCCTTCTTCTTCTTCTTCCAACTTCCTTGACAGGTTTACAACTCCAGTTTCTGATGATGACAATGAGGATGAAAATCCACCTCCGCTTGCTCATGTTCCTCCAGTTGCACCAGCACAAGTGCTTCCTCGATGGGTCCACTCAACATGTGAAGCAGCTGGTGATCCTAAAGATTAATGTCGAACACGTTCTTAGTTTCAGTGAGCCTCTTCTCTTTTGGCTCAAGTTTCCGAGAATCATGATCCAGAAACCTTTGCATAAGCTTCAAGAAATCCAGATTGGGATGCAGCTATGGATGAAGAATATCGTTCCTTAATGGCAAACGATACTTGAGATCTTGTACCTCTTCCAAAAGGAAGAAAACTTGTCAGATGTAAATGGGTCTACAGAACTAAGTATGCATCAGATGGAAGTGTTGAAAGAATTAAGGCAAGGTTAGCTGCCAAAGGTTTTTCGCAAGTTGAAGGGATTGACTACAATGAAACCTTTGCTCCTGTCGCAAAAATGAACTCCATCCGCCTTGTTCTTTCCCTTGCAGCCTTAAAAAACTGGGAAGTCCATCAAATGGATGTCAAGTATACCTTCTTACATGGTGATTTACAGGAGGAAATTTACATGGAACAACCTCCTGGATATGTTTAGAATAACTCTAGCCTTGTTTGCCGCCTTAAGAAATTCTTATATGGCCTTAAGCAAGCTCCTAGAGGCTGGTATGCCAAAATGGATAGCTTTCTCCTTGACACTGGTTTTTCTAGATGCCATTCTGACCCCAATGTCTATATCAAGAAAGTAGGAAACCATCTCATCATACTTTTTCTATATGTTGATGACCTTATTCTTACTAGTAGTGACCCTAAGCTTATAACCCATGTGAAATCCAATCTTAAGCAAAATTTTGAAATGTCAGACTTAGGACATTTGCATTATTTTCTTGGTCTCCAAGTCCTGCAAACCAAAGAAGGAATCTTTCTTTCTCAGTCTAAGTATGATTGTGACCTTGTTCGTCGCTTTCACATGGAAGATTGTACACCTGCCCCTTCTCCCTTCCAGTCTGGAGTCAAACTTTCTGCCACTTGTACTTCACCTGAAGTAGATGCCACCTTGTATCATCATCTTGTTGGTAGTCTCTTAAACTTGACTCATTCTTGTCTTGACCTTTCGTTTGTCATTGGTCATGTTGCTCGTTATATGCAAACACCTCATGAAAGTCACTGGAAAGCAGCTAAAAGAATACTTCGATATATTCGAGGTACAATTCAGTTTGGGATTCATTACAGTACAAGGGGGAAACCTTTGTTGATTGGTTTCACTGATTCAGATTGGGCTGGCGATCCTGATGAGTCTACAGTAGGTTATGTTTTCAGTATGGGATTTGGACCTGTCACTTGGGCTTGTAAGAAACAACAAGCTCTTGCTCTTTCTTCAGCAGAGGTAGAATATCAAGCCGTAGTTAATGCCATTCATGAAGCTTTATGGCTTCGACAGATCCTTTTAGAGTTTGGATTTGAGTAGTAGCAGCCTACTCCACTTTGGTGCGACAATCAAAGTGCCATCAGGCTTGCCAAATATCCAGTCCTACATCAACGCAACAAACACATTGAGCTACATATGCACTTCATCAGAAATCTTGTTCATGATCATGTTCTTGAAGTGCTCTTTTGTCCTACAGATGATCAAGTTGTAGACATCTTCACCAAGTCTCTTATAGAAGCGAAGTTTTCTAAAATTCGATCTATGTTAGGAGTTCAAGAACTTGTCATTAAGGGGGGATAGGTTCTAATGCCTCCTTCCTTCTCCTAATAGTGTCACTTTTGTAAATCCTTCAATCCTATCCCAAGTTGTTCTTAAGGGGGGATGTTAGGATATTTAGACACTTAGGAGTTAGTTAAGATCAACTTGTGTAATATATCCGTTAGGAAAAGTGTGTTTCTTTAGTATGCATTAGTATGAATTTGTAAATATTTAATCCGATGGTCACGATATGTTGTGATTCGATGGCTCAACTTCTCTTAGATCATACCTACCCTTGATCAGTGGCTTAACACCCGATTGGTCCATGATCTCTATTTAAAGAGCATGGAGGGTCATTGGAAAGTTGATTGATTATGAGAAGCTCATGTGTAACTTTCTTTCTTTGCATAATAAATTGCTCCATAAAAGCTATTTGGCCGGGGCCGTGGAGTGTTTCCCTCTCGAGGGTTTAAACCACGTCAAAACATCGGTGTGTTGATCTGTGATCTGTTTGTGTGAAGTGGTTGCTCTAGGTGTTCGGTCTTTTGGGAGTACCCTATGTACTCGAACAATGAAAACTTCTACAATAAATTTAAGCAACAACACATAAGTTTAAATAACATTCACAACATTTTGCAAATTGAATTAAATAAAATATAATGTGTGATGACCAATGCCGAGATGTGAAAATGATGTTGTGGTGTTGGGAAAGTATTGCAGTAGTCTCATTGTCAGTTTTAATTTATTAATGATGAGTGATTAAGGAGTAGGTTAATTCTTAGTTTGGACCAACTCCAACTTAATCCTTCGAACTGAGTGTAATGACAACTATACCAAGTGTCCAACGGGACGATGCATAACCTTCTTAAAGTAGTCCCCTAACTCTATAGTAAGTTTCATCCGTCCTCTCGAGTTCTTATGATTAAGCTATTGTTGGATTCCCCTATTAAGCTAGTCACTCAAGTTCCTTTCTAGTTGGCCAACTGGTCATACTAAGCTGCAACGGTCAATAGCATACGGGAACTTTGAGCCTTGATTAGTTTTAAGAACGTGATTAACTGTGAAGTTGTTTAATTTAAACTAACTAAGATTTATTACTTTATTAAGGGAAAAAGTAAAACTAACTAAAGAACCCGTTTAGATGGATTGTGTTCATGTGTTGTTAAGAAAAGTAAAGAAAAAAGGTTCGAAACTGCTAAAACTTTGAAATGTAAGGTCTTGAGTAGACTTGTGGCACGCCGTTGAAATGAGACCAACAAGGTAAATTTTATTCGTAGGTTGATTTTATTAAATGCGAAAAAGGAAATCTAAACTAAAAATCAAATCACAAATATCAAGACGACACAGATCCCCCTTGGGGGGATGGGGTGTGGCTGCTGGGTAGCCCACTTGCTATCATTTATTTCTCTTTTTTACAATACTTTTCCGAGAACGCTTGTATTCCTTTGAAGAATAGGACTTTCAAGCTTACAATTTTGGAAAAGAAAAAATTCAGACAAAGAAGAGGGCTTCCAGAACGCTCTGTATGGCTCAAATCACTGAAATTTCACCAGCATGCCTCTCTGATTAATCAATAAAACCTGCAAACCAGCAAGCAAATGTTAGTAACTAACGCCCAAAAACACTTTAAAAGTGTCTTGGGACTTACCAAAAAAAACAAAAAAAAATCTATGTAAAAATGAAAATTGCAAAAAATGAATAAGTAGGACAAGCTTGCTCCTTAAGATCTTTGTGTGGTCAAAAGAGAAACAAATTTAATGCTCTAAAACAACCAAGTAAAACTTTAAACCACTCTTAACATTCTACTTGTTCAAGCCTTAATATATACCATAATTAACTTGCAACAAAAAATAATGCTTGTACTAGATCTAGATATAAGGTGCGTGCTTTGAAAACAACTATGATCTAGTAAAATAAATCATATCTACTTTAAATTTGCTAGATAACTATAGATCTGAGATATTAAGTAACTTAGTAACCAAGAATATTTAAAAGAAGAGGATGATAAGAGTGAAGTGCATTAAGCCTTTGAACTTGGGAAAATGGAGTCGCTTGAAGTGGGGATTAGAGGGAACAAATTCTTGTAGAAAGTATCTTTAAGACAAGAGGATGCTAACATGATCCACTTATTCTCCAACCTAAGTATCCTACAATCTCACATCAACTTGCAAAACAAGGGTTAAATAGCACCAGCGCAAACTACAACAAAAATCCAAAATGCATGCATTTAAACAAAAATAACATGTTAATCCAATAAATATATTGTAACTCAACAAAAGAAATAATAGATCAATTTATCATTCTACCCTACTAAGAAATACTTCCCCTTCAAAGGCCAGCTATAAACCAACAATCAAAATGCAATGACGAAAGACACATATTACCTCAAGTTCAAAAGAAGATACACATCCACACATATGAGGATCCACACATCAATTAGCCTCCAAAGCCTTTACTCTCATTACTTGAAAAATTCACAAAGATTATAATGCCAATCTAGTAGCGTTTCCACCTTCTCATGCTCAACAATGGAGTAGTGGGTCACCTTTATAGAAGATTACCAAGAGGGGAGGGGGCACAACTCCCAAAGAGGGTCCCATAAGCTTGATGAGGGAGTTAACTCCAAGTGAAAGGAGGTGATTGAGGGATGATTAGATCTCAATCCCATGAGGATTGCGCCATCTCAAGAGAGGTAGGCACATCCTACCTTGATAATATCACATCCAACATATTTCTACCATGTGGAAAAGTTTCCCAAGTTGAGAGAGGGTCGCATCTCTTGATTTAGATATGATGGACATGAACTCAACCTTCCCAGATATGATCCCAATCCACTTGAGATATCACTCAACCAATCAAATATTCGATTTCTTAGTTAACTGAGAGCTCTGAAATAGACTCCCTCAATCCATGGGATTTGTATTTTCTCACTTTATTATGTCTTTTTTGGCCATTTATTTGGTCTTTTGGGCCTTTTTCTAGTAAATATTAATTTTGGAGATAAATACTTACTCAATACTTAGGAAAAGTGGGTTTATGGGTTAAATGGGTGCTAAGGATTAGAAAAAGAGCATCACATTGACAAATTTTTCCCACAAACCACTTTTTTATTACATTTCAATTTTCCGAATTAAACCATTAAAAATGGCTTGATTTTACGGGAAAATTTATTTTTTTCAAAACTTAAAAAAAAACACTAGGGAGACCTAGCACATGTTCATATGAATCTATTCAAGTGTTTATCATGTTCATATACATTGACACATGAAATTTAATAACCTCTTAAGGACTAACCACCAATACCAGCTTTCTAGCTTTGGAGGAGCGGGAGAAAAACTCAAAAATTCTACCTTGCTAAAATGCAAGGCATAATTAAAGAGTGAAAAAACTCCATGGAATACTTGGATTGATTTCTAAGACCTAGGAATCCAATTCCTTTAAATAAAATACCATTCTAGCACACTTTATTACAAACCCCGTGGGATATGAACATGTGAAAAAGTTAAAAAGGGCCCTGAAAGGCCTGATGGAATTCAGAATGCAGATAGAGAACATGAAACATGGTCAGCTTTGACACACTCGCTTGAAATTCCAACTAAGTACAACTTAGCTGGTAACTTCTGGCTCCAACTGCGGGACACGTGCTTAATGTGAGAATCCATAAATCTTTGGTTGGACCTACACAAAAACTAGAATGGATTATTTCCCACATGTTTTTGTCAAATGAAATATAATTGCAAAAGTAATGCTACATTGAAAATCGAACTAATATACATAAATGAAACTAATGTACATCAATAATATACATAAAGCATAATGTACAAAAAATAAAGTACAGAAATAAAACGCAAGGCAAAGGTTTAGAAATGGCCCTACTATTAATATGCCCCCATGTAAATTAGAGGATCATTATTGAAGGACATCTTAAGGTGCTGGCCATTGAATGGAAGAATCATCCTTTCTCCATCCATTGTGCAAAGGAAGAAAGAATTAACCCATGCTGGCTCAAATATGACCTAAGGTCCCATCCAAATGCTGCCAAATTTCTCGTGCTTTCCCATCTTGTCTCTTCGTTTATCCCATAAAAACACCCAATATCCTGGCTAAAAGTATCTTGGTTTAGTAGATCCGTTGAATTCCTTTTAACCTTGTCTTGATTTATGATACTTTGGTCCAAGGATTTCCTCCTAGTCTCATCTAAATTCATAATCTACTCAATCCTGTTCGGCATGGCATCATCATCTTGATCACGGTCATGAAGCATATGATACACTGGAAACATAATGTAGATGGGAAAATAAACCTTTAGACCATAAACCAACTCAAAAGGATTCTTTTTGATAGCACGCTTCTCTTTTATTGTATCATCCTAGACTACTAACTTGATCTTGCTATCCCAAGACTTCTTATTTTTCCATCTGTCTTCTTCAATATATTCATTAAGCTCTTGTTAGTTGACTCATCCAATCCATTTCCTTGGGTATAGTAGTTGGATGAGTGGAATAAGACAACGCCATATTTGAAGCAGAAAGAAGAGAAATCTTCTAAGCTAAAGGCTTGGGCATTGTTGATTGTTATCTTAGCTGGTACCCCCAAATCTAGTTATGATTTGATTTTCTAAGAAATTCATAACTAATTTATCTGTTGCATCCTTAGTGTGGATTCCTTCCACCCACTTGGTAAAGTAATCGGCGACAATAAGTATCCAGGTATGACCATTGCTTGAATTTTCCTTAAATTGACCGATGAAGTTAAGACCTCGTTGCTGAAAGGGGGCTTGAACTATTATTGGTTCTAAAGGTAAGGCTGCCAACTTTTGCTTCCCAGTGAATAGATGACATTGGGGGAAATACTTGACAAACTTGTGTACATTAGTAAATGAAGTAGGCCAATAGTAACCTACACAGAGAATTTTGTGGGTTGTCGTGTTTGCTGCATAATGCCCTCCAAAAAATCCTACATGGAACTCAACCAGAAGCTTTTTGGAATCTAATTCATTAACACATATAAGAATCAAGCAATTGAGGTTCCTCCAATCCAATCCATTTTGAGTTATACAATATTTGGTGGCTTTTAGTCTTAGAGACCTTCTCTTGTGACCAACTAGATGTTCAGGGAAATCAAAATTAATAAGGTATATAATATATGCATACCACTATAACTGACTCAATCTTTGAAGTTCATATGACATGGCTGGTTCTAACTCACTATTCTAACAAATCATCCCGACATCTTTCTCATTTATTTCTGACATCATGCGGGAAAGTCCTTTCTCTTTGATTAACTTGGTAGGCCTGATTTACAAGTCATATTCTTGGATCTTTGACACCCATTTACCCCTTATACCAAGGAAATCCTGCCGAGATAAGATATCTTTGACTGTCGCATGAGGAACATAACCAACAACCTTAGAGTACCCAATGTACATTCTGAAATTCTTCAATGACTTTACAAGTGCATAAGCTTGTTTCTACATGGTAGTGTACTTACGTTCTGAATTTTGTAAAGATCTACTGAAGAAGGCTATAGGTTTTTCTTTCCCTTGGTCATTTTTCTGGAGTAAAACTACAACAAATTGTGTGTTTAGAAGAAAATGAAAAGACTTGAAATTATTTTGAATAATTAGGGACTATCAACATAGGGGATCTAGATATGGCATCTTTTATACCTGAGAAGGATTGTTTTCCTTGGTTAGTGCATTTGAATCTAGCATCTTTCTTAAGTACGAGTTGTAAAGGATTCATTAAATCTGCTAAATTTGGAATAAATTTTCGAATGAAGTTAATTTGGCCATTAAAGGACTGGAGAGCCTTGACATTTATGAGTATTGGAACTTTCTTGATGGCATCAACTCTTTATGGATCAACTTTCAGACTATCCTTTGTGATTATATTCCCCAACAGTTTGCCTTCATCCACCCCCAACACTGATTTATCTGGATTCAGGGATATGACATACTTCATACATATCTCAAATACCTTCCTGAGATGACCTACATGATCGGATCTTTCCTTAGACAATATTGTTAGATCATCTTGGTATATTTCTATGATTTTTCCAATTAACTCACTAATGCAACATCCATAGCTATTTGAAGTGTAGCACCTGCATTTAGCAGACCAAATGGCATTCTAAGGTACTTAAAGGTTCCCCAAGGTGTAGTAAAGGTTGTTTTATGTTGATCATCCTTAATTACTAACACTTGGTTACATCCTGAGAATCCATCTAGCATGGACATCATGAATGATCTAGTCACTCTCTAAAGTAATGTCTCCATATTAGGCAAGGGATAGTTATCTTTCATGCATGCCAAGTTTAAATTTATGAAGTCAATACACAGTCTTATATTCCCATTCTTTTTTCTTAACACCACTAAGTTAGAACACTATGTAGAATGTCTTATTGGAGCAATGATTTTGGCTTCCAACATCCTTTGAAGTTGTTTATAAACCACAGGGCCAACTTGGGATTTATCTGCCTCAATTTTGGCGAAAAGGATTTGCATCTAGCTTGAATGGGATTGTATGTTGAAAATATGTTCTTGATATGCAAGTTCATCATAACTAAAGCAAAAACATCTTGATACTCATGAACAAGATCAATGAAGTCTTTTCTCTCCTTTTCAGATGTGCCTTTTCCAATTTTTATTATTCTTGGTTCTGATCAGTCCCAATATGTATTTCAATATACTCCCCTGGTTTTATTGAATTATTTTTATTTATGTGTCGATCCCACCCTATCAAAAAGATGTTCCATATGGGTAATGCGCTTAGGAACTATGTTTCTAGGATTGTTCTCTTCCCCCTGACACTCTTTCCCTTCTTCTTGATAGCTAAATTTACAGTCTGAAAACTCTTGGAGATTATGTATGAAGTTCAGGACATGCATATCATCATCAAAGACCTTCCAGTGATCTATATTATCAGGATTGAAGGCTTGAAATTTATCTCAAATCTTCCATTCTCTTCAGCAATTCCTCATTTGGTTGAAGTGTCGATGTTGCTACTGCCAGTTGATCTGCTTCACTGTTATCTTCACATGGAATTGTTGTGATATTTTAATGCATCAAACCATTCCATGGTGTCCCATACAACATTCCTATACTTTTTTAATATTTCACTTTTGCATGCAAATTTGTTTTTAACTTGAGAAACAACTAAGTTAGAATCTCTTTTATAGATAATATTTTGATCCCCATGTTCTTGGCAATTTCTAACCCTTCTATAAGTGCCATCATACTCCGCCACATTGTTTGAAGCATCAACTCAAGTCTGAAAGAAAATTTAAAAGTTTGCTTGCCTGGTGAAGTTATAACAATTCCAACTCCTTTCCCAGCTCTAGAATATGCCCCGTCAAAACTCACCCTCCACACTTCACTTACTTTTTCATATTTAGATGCCTCTTTGAAGGGTGCTATGAAGTTTGATAATATTGCATAGTTTCCAAAGTTGTCTAACTCATACACAAATCATTAATAGGCCTCTCTGGGTTTTAACATGAAACTTCCTAGCTTGTTCATTATATAACTTAACTAATGTGTGTTGTGATGCAGGAATGGTGGTGTTGACCACCAAGCCAACTAGGTGGGAAACCATGTACCATGTACCTAGAAGTCAAGAAGATGTACCTAACAAAGCTTTCAAGCGAGGCAGTTTCTCCTCTTAATTCTTCTCCATGAAATTTCCACACCCTTGCGAGGGATTTTGTAATCATATGTTAGCATAAGGGTCCATTTTTTGTAAAAACTTAGTTTCCTAGGACTTTATCATTAGGTAAGTCCTTTCATCGACTATTTTTTCCCTTGGATAATTAAAAAAATAGTGATTTTAGTTATTGAGTTTTTCACTCAAAAATTCCTCCAAAGTGATGAAAGGTGTTCTAATGATCGATTCCATGGGGTGATTGGGGCCTAGAAATTTTATATATTACCATGCTAGACATTATCTAGAGTCTTGTGGAATTTCATTAACTTTTACTTAGGATTTTTTAAATTTTTGGTAATTTAAAAATGTCCCTCAACATAAAATGTTGTAATGTTATGGAGGGATATAAGTGATCCTTAGTGATGTTGTATAGGGGTATGGGTAGTCAATATAAATGGCATGAGACCCCATACACCCTTGGACCAAGTTTGAATTCATTCTGCTGAGTTTGATAAGGGTTTTATGGATTTTCATGAGTCATTCAAGGAAATCAATAAAATTGGGCATTAATTAGAATGACAAAATTTTGTAAAGTGACTATAGTCACTTGGGGAGGAGGGGAAATTAAGTTTCCAATTACTATGTTATGTCCCTTAGGTAATTTTAAAGGCCAAATGCCCCCCCCCCCCCACCAAGCAAGAGTTTGTAAAGAAGTGAAGTTTTCCCCTAGGGGGTGCTCCCTCTCCATCCATGAGCAAAGGTAAAAATTTGAAATAAGCCATGGGAAGGGTACCAACTTAGTGGTCCCCCCAAATTTTTCTTAGCACAGGTTTAAAGCATTAAAAGTGGGTTTCTAACCCCATTGAATTTTATTCTTGGACCTAAGAAGGCGCCCAAGAGAAAAGTGTGTCCCCCTCTTCATGGGCCCCTCACTCTCTCATGTGACAAGTGGCAATCATGAAAATGCCCTCTCTTCCTTCTCTTTTTCTATTTGAGGCTCCTCCTTCTCAGTTTGGTTACAATCCCTCATGCTCTCATGCCCTTTCATTTTATTGCTCCCATCTTGCTCTCATTCTTGTGAGCTCTTGTAATTTTCATCCATTTGGGATTTTGAATAAAAATATTTAGAGGAAAGCTAGTGTGTCTTGGTTGTTTATGGCGATTTATTCCTATGCTCAATAGCTACTCAAGTGGTTGGAGGCCAAAGTGGAAAATTTATTTTCCTTGGTGAGATATACTCATTTTTGTTAGATTTGATGAGTTTTCATATTTGTAATTAAGAAGTTTGTAGATTTATTGTTCGAATACTGTGATTTCTTAGTTCATCTTTTAGAACTCACCTATTTTTAGTTATGTAGCAAAAATATTCCAAGTTGCAGGTTTCCAAGTTTGGAGAGTGGGATTCTTTTCTCAGATGCCCCATTTATTCAAGTGTTGAATAACTAAGAGCACTCTTTCCTCACCTATTCTCTCTAAAATTTATGTTATTATTTTATCTTTATTAGCACCTCTTTTTTTGTAAGTAAGATTTCATATTAGCTGTAAAATGAGAAATACATAGTTGTCAATACATCTTGCTGGCCATATGACTTCTCAGCTTCGAAAGCATTTTCCAAAAACTACCCCAACACCTTCCCACAACTTAACCAAAAGGACAAAGATCCACATAATTCCATACTAAAAAGAGTGATTAACTATTAGATACTACATACGGCCCCCAAAAAAGTCATCTTGTTACAATAGCTCCCCATTCCCTTTATATCTGGTAAAAGACCCCGAAAAAATCAGTAACCCTTTTACATCCAGTATAAACCCACAAAATACAAACTTCATATAAACTCTTTCATGCATAAACAGGGTGAAAATAAAGCATTGAAGACTAGAAACACCTATGCAGTGCACAGTCACTTCGGTCCTCTTGTGGACGGACACTTTTCAGAGTGTGGATTTGTTGCAGACACATCAGTGCATCTTCATTCCCCTCAGTAATGTTACTGCCTTCCCAAACTGCTCCCAAGACCCGGTGGAGTAGGATGGGTAGGCGGGTAGAGGGGGATGCCCAGTTTCATGGTGATCAAATCCACTTTCTTGTACATTAACCGACAGTCGTTATGATGCTCCATCCAGGCCCTATCTGGTTCAAATTCTCCCATCTCCTTGTTTTCACGTTCCATTAGGACGTGAGCCAACAATCCTTTTGTTACCCAATATGTCGATACCATATAGTCATACACTGCTAGATGCCCTGTCATGGTTCCAGGGTCATGCACCCATTCTTCCACTTCGTCTTTGATACTCTCCATATTCTGATATTTGACTTGTTTCCAAAGATCCTTCTCCAATTGATCAATTTCCTCCTGAATCTGATGAGGAATACATTCTCGGAAGAACCTTGCAGTCTGGGTAGCCTTTATCTGCTCCCATTTGGAATGCCTTTGTATTTGGGGATGGTGTTTTCGGGAACCTTTCCTCCCCTTTTGGGGTTGTCTTTTATTTGGTTCCATACTCAACCTTATGATACTAGGGGGATGCCAGGAACAGAGGCACGGGAAAAGGATAGCAGAAAACTGAAGCAACAGAAGTCTCAAGCTCATGGATAGGCATGTTAGCCTGCCATTTCCTTCCTCATTTATAGCCTCCAAGTCTCTTCTTGCCCTAATTCCTGTCATAATTTCCTTTAGTGCCATATTTTATTGAAGTAATATTGTATCCAGTCTCTCTGATACGACACTTTCTTCTTTCATTCATGTCATCAATGGTTCGGTGGTCTCAGATTGTCCTTATTCCGGTCCCTATTATTCTCATTATTACCCACTCTGTTGATTAAAAAATCTGGGTGTCTAGGGTACATCATGTTGTAGTTTTCACCATTGTCACATGGTATGATGTTACTTCGCAAGGTGTCATCATGCTCTACCGCATGGGATATGCCATGTTCGCCAGTCCTGGTGATCGTGATATTATTCCAGCTTGCCATGGCATGATTTTCCATGTTAGCTAGTTGGGTACATTGAGTGGCGTGCTCACAAGCTCTGAAATATGACAGGGTTCCTTCCTTTTTTCTGTGGTGTGACTCCGCTCCAATGTTTTCCAAACAGTCAGCCACTTTGTTTCCTTCTCTTCTGACGTGGCTAATATTCCAAGCATTTGACCTCCGAAGGATGCTCCACAGGTCTTCCACTCAATGGGAAAGCCACCGGCTGGTTTCCACCTTTGCAGGTTGTTGTTCGAGTTGGATTTTTTTTATCCATGGTGATTACTATTCTTGAGTCTCCTTCAACTATGAGGGGTTCCCATTTCTTTCTTTTTGCGATTATTAATCCCTGTATCATACCTTCAATTTCAGCGGCGTTGTTCGTGTCAAACCCCATATTTCCATGGAACATTAGCATAATTTTACCCTCCCAGTTACGTATAACCCACCCAAAGACATCCTGTCTAGGGTTCCCTTTGGACGCTTAGTCAAATTTTAGTTTGAATGCCTCAGTCGGAGGTGGGATCCAAGAATTGGGACTATCTTGAGCATGAGGATTGAATCATTTTCTGGTCCAACCCTGATCTGTTATACTTAGGTTTAGTTGGTTTAGGATTCTGAGTTCCCTCTCCTCTGCTTCCCAGTATTTGTCTTCCCAAAGAGTAATATTCATTGTCTCCTGGATATGGAGGATAATTTTTTGCCATGTATTTTGGGTTGTAGCTTTGATGTCTTCAAAGCTGCGTCTATTGCGTTCTTTCCAAATTTCCCATATCAAGAATCCAGGGAACATAAGCCATATCTGAGTCACAATTTTTTGCTGAAGGAATTCTGGTCCCATTCTTTAATAGTTTGATCAGGGCTTCCTATGTGTCAGTTGGATCATCTTAAAAGCTACGCTCCCCAATCCCCTAAAGAAGAGGAGAATTGACATGAGTCTAGGAGGTTATTTATAGCTTCCTCTTCTTGGTTGTAGAGGGGGCATTGAGAGGGGCCAACGAATCCTCGTTTTTGAATATTTTCACTAGTGAGGATTCATCGATGAATCACCATCCAAACAAAGAGGGTGAATTTCGACCAAGGATTAGATGACCATATTTTTTTCCATGTATCTTCTTCTGGTCGTTCTTCAATATTCGTCCATAATTCATATGCCTCTTTGGTATTGAAATTTCCTTTTGAGGTATATCCCCATTTGAGTTTATCAGGCCCTCTTTGAATTTTTATCAATCTCTCTTGGAGGTATTCCTCCATTTGTCGGCTTTCCTCAACCGAGCATCTCTGTTGCCACCACTCTATTTGTGGCCATTCCCTAAAAGTTTCTTCCTCCTCTTCCGGTTTCCAAAATTGTGAGACTTTGGAGAGGCACAAAGCTTTAAATCATTCACGAAATTCTTGAAGAAGGTTGGAGGATGCAAGTTTGGGTGTTTTCAACAGTTGTTCGATCTCTTATCTCCCAAAATATATGATCTTGGATAACCTTCCAGCTGCCAAGAGCATTTTTCCATATGCGTGATCCTGGTTTCTCCTCATTAAATATTATGAGATCTTGTTTAGATATATCTTGAGCGTATTTGGCATGCCATAGTTGTGCCTAGGGTTGGGTGGTATAGGTAATCCATTTCCAACATATTTTTGCTCCTAAAATTCATTGTTTTTCCCTGGGTCTCGCAAGCCCATGCCTCCTTTTAGTTTGGGTTGACAGACTTTCTCCCAGCTTACCAGCGTCCATTTTGGTTTTTCTGGGTTTCCTCCCCATAAAAAACTCCACTGGATGGATTGCATTTCCTTAACCACTACTTTGGCGGTAGCAAGAACCAAGAACAAGTAAATTGGCATGGCCTGAAGAACCGATTTAAGGAGAATAAGTCTACTTGCTAAATTGAGAGGCCTTACCTCCCAGTTGGTCAATTTATTCCTCATTCTACCTAGAATATCCACACATGAGACCTTTTTTATGACACCATTAGCCAGAGGGGATCCAATATATTTGGATGGAAGGGATCTCCCCTAAAACCCCAAAATTTCGAGAATATTTATTTGGGAAATATTGGGAGCATTAAAAAAGAAGACCTGAGATTTATCTCTATTAACTTCTGGACTTGATGCTTTGGAGAAACAATTTAGGAAAGTTTTGATAGCTCTGGCTTCTTGGACTGAAGCATATACCATAAGAATCGTGTCATCCACAAACTGCTAATGGGTTTGTTTGTCTGTATTAGGGTGGAGATTGAGACCTCTAAGTTCTCCTCTTGTCACCATGGATTTGATCAATCTACTAAGGCCTTCAGCCATTAAAATGAAGAGAAATGGGGATAGAGGATCTCCCAGACGAATACCTCTTGTTGAGATGAAGGTTTTTGTTGGGGATCCATTAAGAATTATCTAGAAAAAGGTTGTGGAATTCATGCTGATAACCCATTCTATCTAGTCCCTGTCAATTCCATAGGCTTTTAACATTTCTCTCATGAATTTCCAGCTTAGCTTTTCATAAGATTTTGAAATGTCCATCTTTAACAACATCCCAGAGATCTTAGTCACTCTTAGGGAGTGTATGACTTCATGAACTAGGATAACCCCATCCAAGACCTGTCTGCCTTCCACAAAACCTGATTGCTAAGGGGAAAGGGGAAATTAAGATAGGAAGGATGGGTTTGAACCTGTTGGCCATGACTTTTGTTATAATTTTATATATTACATTGAAAAGAGCTATGGGTATGAAATTACCTGGAGTGTTTGCTCCCTCATATTTTGGAATGAGGGTCAGAAAGGTGGCATTAAATGCAAAGATAACCCCTTTTCCTTTTCGTGAGTCCTCCACAATTTTCCATACTTCAATCTTGATCATATCCCAAAAGTGGTGGAAGAAATTAATGGTGAAGCCATCTGGTCCTAGAGCTTTTCCTTCTTCCATTTGATGAATGGCTTCCTCGACTTCTAGGAGAGCTATTGGCCTCTTTAGTATTTCATTATGTTCTTTAGTAACGATTGGGGGTCTGATTTGGTTGATCTTGGCTATGTATTCATATATATTAACCCGATCTTCCCTCATAATGTCCTCAAAGTACTGTGTTAGTTCTGCTTCCATTTCTTCTCTAGTTTCCAAATATTGTCCAGTGTCTTTTTTTAATCTATTTATCCTTGACTTTTGTTGATTCTGAATTACAGATCGATGGAAAATTTTTGTGTTACTTTCTCCTTCTTGAAGCCATTGGTTCCTAGATTTTTGTTTCTAGTAAATTTCTTCCTGTATTTCACGAGCATTCAATTGTTCCAGAATGTCATTTTCATGTCTTTTCAGTTCTTCACTGTACCCATAGCTCATAACTTCCCTTTGGATGGATTTCATTTGCTCATTGAGGATTTTTTTGCCTTGGAAGATGTGTCAGAGCATTTTTCCACCCACACATTATTTATTTGAGATTCACATCTTAATTTTCCCCTTATCCCAAGTATTTTGACTCAACCATGTGCTTACATCATCATTAAATCATAGTTCAGTAAACTAGGCCTCCTCCTACATTCGAGGAGTCAACTGGGCCATCATTATTAGTTAACTGGGCCTCCTCCATCATTCAGGGAGTGATTTGCATGACTAAAGCTCCCTACTCAGTCCAGCTGACAAAATTTACTAGTTTATTCAACCAACTGGAGGCTAGAAGGCGCCCTACTACACTGGTTGACTTCATCTGGTGTTATTTTCACCTAATATTTAGTTAACTGCAGACAGAAAGGCGCCCTCCCCTATTTTTGGGCATTCAGTTGAGTTCTGGATTCAATTAGAATCAATTAGACAGTTTTAGAGCTAGTTTCATAGTATTTAAGTGGTTAACTGATGTGTCGAGTAGTGTTAATTCCCAAGTAAGCCACTCTCATGCATTCAATTCGAATGACCTCTCTGGAATTGGAATTGGTTGGCTTATTGTAGCCATTGTTACACATTGTAATAATCTTCTGAGTTTATGATAATGCATGAACTGTTGCAAACCTTTTGCATCAGTGTTTTGACATATTATTTTCCGCATGCATCTCTAGTAATTGTTGTCTTTGTTTCATAGATCCGTTGTGCTTAGATTTTACAAGATGTTCTTGAATTCTTCTCTATTCCACATGCAAATTTTGGATTTCAACATTTTCAGTTTTTGTTGGAACTGGTATGTTACCCCACCTAGGGGTGTCAATTTCCTCCCACCACTATTGTACTATGGATTTAAAGTCCTTGTGCTCTAGCCAGAATTGTTCGAAGCGAAAGGGATTTATTCCACTCAAGCCACTCCTGTACCAAAACAGGCCGACCAACCAATGATAAAATCTTGTCGAGGGCATAAAAAACGCGTTAAGGTCACCACCTGCATTAGCTAGTCTTTTTGAAATAAGGAATCTATCTAATATGGAAGCCACATGGTGTCCCCCCCCCTCATTTTTTATTCTAGGTAAACCATATGTTCCCTGTTTCCAGGTCCACCAAGTTTCTAGTGTAAATGAATTATTTGAAAGCTTCATTTGTTGGTCCCAATATTCTTCTCCCTCCTTTATTTTCTTCCAGAGTTGTTATCATGTTGAAATCTCCCCCGATAATCCAATGTCTATCCTGTATCCATTGTGCTGAACAAGCTAGAGATTCCATAAATGCTGGTTTTTTAGGAATATTGCTTGGGCCATATACATTGGATATCACTTCCCTAATCCTGGAGTCGCGGATCGCTAAATCTGCATAGAGTGAGAATATTGTGGCCCAAATTTTTTTGATACCTATTGCTTCTAAGCACCAAAGAATCACAGTTCCTCCTACGTTCCCTCGAGCATCAATTGCCATTGTATTGATTCCTTTCCATACCTTATTTCCTATTTCCCGAATTGATTCTACACTACATTTGGTTTCCTGAAGAAGGACTACAACTGGTTTTTCCACTTTGATTTTATTTCTCATATTTTTTATTTTACGTGGGTGATTTATCCCATGAATATTCCATGAAATTACCTTCATTGAGAGACCCTATTTACTTATGAGAAAGCAGCCCCTGATCGTGGGGTACTGATATGATTCAATCAGTTTGGTTCCCACCTCCTCTATCCTTTGACTATTTTTCTTTCTTCCTTTTCTTTTCCCCTCCTCCAGTTTCTTTCTTTTTGTGGTTCCTTAGTGATACCCAGTTGTGGTGTGGCTTTTTAGCTAAGTATAGCAGCTTACAGAAGCTCGATCTATCTTCACAATACATAACATTTTCCTTTTTTGTCACACTCTTTCTCTATTTCATCCAGATCCAGTTCTCCGAGATTCATATCCTTAGCTTCCTCTAGCATGTCATCCTCTATCGCTTCAGGTTGATCTTCTTGTCCTTCTGAGTTAGTGTTGACATTTTTCGGGCCTGGGACACTTCCTTGTTCTGGTTTCCCTGGTTCTTCCTGATATTCCCCTACTGTGTTTAGGGTTTCAAATTTATTGGCCCTGGTTGGTGTTTTGGCCTTTGATTGTTCTTGGTGTTGTTGATTGTTCGACTTCCTTCCTGTTTTCCATCTAGGAACGTAAGAAAACCCATCTTCTGTCGTTCTCTTTTCTTTTTCCTAGGTATCCTACCGGGGGGTAGGGATTGAAGTATTAAGTAGGAAATCGTGAATGAGGTGTCCATATTCATGGAATTTACGGCACCTGATCAATGGAAAATTCTCATAATCAACTCTCTGGATCCAGTCCTCATCGTCCCATGTCAGGTTGATAGCTTTAGGTAAATCCTGTGCTAGGTCCATGTAGACACATATATGCGCAAAGGAAGTATATCTTCTCTCTTTCATTTGCTCATATGTCTTGAATTTACCTAAGGTATTTCCGATATCCTATAGGATCTCAGGTTCCCAATATTCACATGAAGAGAGTAAAGCCTGATCCATACTGGGGAGATATTCATATCTTCTTTGTTAGGCTTAAATCTTTCTTTCCAAGGGCATAGATATAGCCTAGCTGAAAAAAGAAATATGGCACTCCTTCCAAGATTCAATCCCTATCCTCCTGGTTGAAAAAGACTATGGTGAAGAAGCTCTTGGATCCTATATGTAGATCATAGTGTCCTTTAGGGTCCCGAGTAAACTTGATCCATTTTATGAGATCTTTCTCCTTTGTCCAGATCTCAATAAATTTTCCTATCAAAGCTTTGTCTCTCCATTGTTCTACCCTTTCCCGAACGTTCTCTGACTGGATCTGAAGCAAAGGAATCACTGTCGATCTAGGTAAACATCCCCCCTTATTTTTCCCAGATCCGAGTATAGTTTTGATGCTTCCAATCTCCCCCTCAACTTCCTTCGGCACTTCCTATTTCATACTAATTGGTTGATCCGTAGCAGGGATCTCCTATTGCTTCTTTGAGGAGGGGGAGCCACCCCCTTCGCAAGAAACCATCCTGCCCACCGTCAAACCTTGAACCCTCTTGTGCTTGGATGCTTTGGATTCAATATCAACTCTTGTTCGCATATCCAAGAAATTTAGGCTATTGAGAAAGTTGATAATTAAGTTATCTTTATTAGCACCTTAGAATTAGGTTGAAATCTTCATTTCTACAAGTTATTTGAAGCTATTTACTCTATAAAATTTTCATACATTTTGTACATAATTTTAGTATTCGCAAATATAGTGTCCCAAAGTGATTTTGGGCACTTTCTACTTTTAATTAGCTTGTTTTTTGTGCAGTGTTTTACAACACAAGGGGAAACTCTGTCAAAATTTGGGCAGAAGAGAGTGCAAAGGACTCCCAAGAGTCGCCACTTCAAAGCCCATTGCCTAAAGTGGTAAAAATCTATTCCTCACTCTTTCTTTCTCACAAAAATATACTTTAGAATTTTATTTCTTATTGTAAGGGTCAAGAGAGTCTCTTGATCCCATCTTCCATTTCTCCGAGTTTCATTTTTTTATCTTAAAATTCATTTTCTTTTTCCACTCATTGCATGCAAAGGTAGTTGGGATTTTTGCACCCCTGCATTGCAAAAGAAGAAGGCTAGTATTTAAATTTTTCATTTTCATTGACATAAGTTATTTCCTTCTTCCCCACCTCATCCACTAGGGAGAGAATTGAGTGGCTAGAATTAGTTAGATTTCTTGCTTAAATTTATTTATTGTGCCCACACCTTGCAAGTGAAGTGGTTTTTCCCATCTTTGCAAAATCATGCTCGTTAGTTCTTGTTTAAGTCTCGATTTATTTTATTCAATTCAAGGTTAATAAAAATTTCCCACACCTTGCATGTGAAAGACATTTCCATCCTTCCAATATCGTTCCAACTAGATTAGGATAAATTTCATTGTTAAACTCTTTATTTCAAGTAAATAAACGTTGCCTTGCTTTTGCCCCATATCCACTCCCCTTGCCGGTTAATCCGATCCAAGGTGACAAGAGAGGGAAAGAGATTGAATTAGCTAGAATAATAGGAACTCTAATAATTTATCTAGAAGTTGAGAAAAAGAGGATTGATCCGTGGAGTTAGAGGGGTAGAGGCTGTTGGGATCCTCATGGCACTTTGTGTCCTCTTGTTGAACACCCAACAATTTTCAGATTTGACTTGTGGATCTAGAAGGGAACCTAGAGTTCGCTTATTGAGCACCTGACAATTTCTCTCAAATTGAAAGATAAATGTTAGAGGTAGTCACATTATTTCAGGACAACCCTTTTTTTATTATTTGCACTATCAATGCACATTAATTCCCTAAGCTAAAGTGAGACCTAAAACCATTTAAAATATAAAGAACCACTTGCAAAACAATCATGATTTTCTTGGCACATTCATTTCATTTCAAGAACTTTACTTTCAATACAAGTTATTTCAAGTCCAAGTATTTTTTCATGGTTAGTTAAGTGATATGTTGCAAACAAGTGATTTATTTCAGTTCTTGCAATCTTTGAATGTTCTAAATTTGGGAAAGCATTTCATTGCAATTTGTTTTGTATCTTGTATGTTTAATTGAGCAAGTATTGATTTATTGTTGACTCCATACCCCAGGTAGAATAAGCATTGGTTAATTGTTTATTTCTTTTGTTTAACTTTATCTTGTTAAGTTTCAAAGCAAGGTTTGTCTGTCATTGAAATTTTTCATTTTGCATGAATGCTTGTCATTGAACTTAAACACGCCTAATTAAATATTAACTCCTAAAGTTAAAACCTTTGAAAAGTTAGTAAATAGGGAAAACCCCCCTTGACCTTTGGGATTGAGGTCTAAATGGAGGAATTAGGAATCGAGGTGACAGTGAGTTCTCAACTCATAGTTGCCCCTAAAGAACACACCTAGTAGTTGAGAGACTTTTCTATGGTTAAGTGTGTTTTAGGTGGAAATGGGTGGCATATGTCCAATCCATCCTTATGTCTCCTCCTAAATATGCAGCCCATTTCCTTGATAGAAGCATACCCCAATTATCTGGAACATCAATCACTAGCACATCCATGGTCAGGTGGATGTTGGGGTCCTTAGCCAAATTTACAGTTAAATTCAGGATTATGCCAATAACGTTTATTTCATTAAATTTGGACAAATTAGGCAAATTTTGGACTAAGAAAGTGTGAATTTAGACTCTGAAAGTGAAAAAAACGGGTTTTGAAAGTGGTAATATTGGATTTGAAAAGTGTGTTTTTCCATTCGAATAGTGTGTTTTTTGACTACTTCTGAACCTTAAAATTGCAGTTTTTTTGTTATAAAACCATGAATTTCAATTCAAAATGTGTGAATTTCAAATCCAAAAATGCAAATTTTGATTTGAAAAGTGTGAATTTCAAATCCAAAAATGCAAATTTTGATTTGAAATGTGTGAATTTCAAATCAAAAAATGCAAATTTCGATTTGAAAAGTGTGAATTTAAAATAAAAAAATGCAAAATTTGATTTGAAAAGTGCAAATTTCAAATAAAAAAAAATCAAATTTTGATTTGAAAAGTGTGAATTTAAAATCACAAAATGCAATTTCGGATTTCAAATAAAAAAACTGCAATTTTTTATTTAAAAATTGCAATTTTCATTTGTAAATTTTCAAAATTTTAAGGTGAAAAGTTCAATGTCTAAAATATTCAGTCATTGTTTGAATAACAACGTAATCCGATAAGTTATAACTTATAAAAATGGTTTGTCTTGATTTCTCTTTTCTGACAAGAAGGATCGGTCGCCCCTTCTTTTCATAGTTAATTGTGAAAACCTTTATCCAACAATTTAGCTATATCCATAATGGAGAACACAAGAAGGATCGACTGACTCTTCTTGCAGTGTCGAAATATTATGAAAAGAATATTGGTAATAAGAAGGGTCGAGTGACCCTTCTCGCAGTGTCAAACTATTATGAAAATAATATGGGGAATAAGAAAGGTCGACCGACCCTTCAATTACGAGGGAATTGTAAAAATAGAACACCTTGGAAGTTATATCATATAAAAATGGTTTGTCCCGACTTCCGTTTTACAACAAGAAGGATCGACCGCCCCTTCTTTTCGTAGTTAATTTTCAAAACCTTTATCCATCAATTCAGTTATAGCCATAATGGATAATGTAAGAAGGATCGACCGGCCCTTCTTGTAGTGTCGAACTATTCTGAAAATAATATTGGGAATAAGAAGGGTTGGACGACCTGTCATTTAGGAGGGAATTGTAATAATTGAACTCCTTGGAGAAAGAGCGGCCGCTCTTTCTCTGAGAATTTGTCTACTTGCCAACAAAGTATTTAAAACAAAACGTCTATAATTTTTTTTGTTAAAATGTTGATATATAATATCATAGGGTGACACGTGGAACGATCATATTGTGACACGTGGCATATTTGATTTGGCACATTGAGTATAGCGATGTTATTAATTTTTATTTAATTTGGCACATAGTAGTTTATGCTAATTGAAAAGTTCACTGATAGTAGTCTTAAGGATAATTAGGCACATGCAAGATTACCCTGTAGCTTATGTTAATCATTAACATGAATTTATTAATTTATGTTAATCATTTGCAGAAATAGATAAATGTTTTAATTAAATAAACAGTGTTCATAAATAATCTGAAGTGAAAATCACCATTCATCAAAGAAATTTGACCAATTAACAAAAGAGGAATGAAGAGAAGGACTAACTGTATTACTTCAAAGTTGCAAAAAATTACAATATATGCATCAATCAGAGTGTCTCCAGTCTTCTTTTGATGATTTTCTCCCCCCCTACCCCATGAGACCTCTACCAACCCTTCTTGCATTCTAGAGGTATTAATTGTAAAAATATTCAACCTGTGAAAAATAAAATCTAATTAAGTAGATTCTAAGGAGAATTTGATTAATAAAATATTTAATCTCTGACGAAAGTTTGTGTCGAACTATTATTAAAATAATATTGGGAATAAGAAGGGTCGGTCAACCCTTCAATTTCGAGGGAATTGTTAAAATAGAACACCTTGGAACTTATAACATAGAAAAATAGTTTGTCCCGACTTCTGTTTTCCAACAAGAAGGATCGGTTTCCCCTTCTTTTCGTAGTTAATTACGAAAACCTTTATCCAATAATTCAGCTATATCCATAATGGAGAACACAAGAAGGATCGACCGACCCTTCTTGCAGTGTCGAAATATTTTGAAAGGAATATTGGTAATAAGAACGGTCGACCGACCCTTCTTGCAGTGTAGAACTATTATGAAAATAATATGAGGAAAGTATACAAGAAGGATCGGCCGCTCCTTCTTTTCGTAGTGAATTGTCAAAACCTTTATCCATCAATTCAGCTATAGCCATAATGGAGAAGACAAGAAGGATCGGCCGACCCTTCTTGCAGTGTTGAACTATTATGAAAAGAATATTTGGAGGAAGAAGGATCGGCCGACCCTTCATTTAGGAGGGACTTGTAACAATAGAACACCTTGGAGAAAGAGCAGCTGCGTCTATAAATTTTGTTGTTAAAATGTTGATATCTAGTATCCTAGGTTGACACGTGGAATGATTATATTGTGACACATGGCATATTTGATTTGGCACATTGAGTTTAGCGAGGTTACTAATTTTTATTTGATTTGGCACATTGAGTATAGCGAGGTTACTAATTTTTATTTGATTTGGCACATTGAGTATAGCGAGGTTACTAATTTTTTATTATGGATATAAAACTTATAAATATTTATTTTTCCAAAATTAGTAATGAAGATGGATGGGGAACGGTAATTATCATAGTATATTTTGCTCGAACAAGATATCATCTCTGTAGATTTTGCACGAGTAAGATATCATCTCTGTAGATTTTGCTGGAGTAAGATATCATCTCTGTGGATTTTGTCGAGTGATTGTACAATTATCCAGCAGTTCATGAGAGGCCTGGAAATTGACAGCGTGTAGAACGTATTTGACATGTCTGCCTAAAATTTAAACCCATCAAATTGACGTCCACCAAAATTAATTCACTTATTCGTCATAAACAAATTGTACAGTTAGTACAGTAGTAAAATTACTAGTTTGGTACTTGTTGCAATTAAGAAGTTTGGTAATTAAGATTGGGAATATTTACATGGTTTGATGAATTGAAAATTTTCATTAGATTTATGCTTGTTTGATCCTCTTGTGACTTGAGTGCAGTGTGCTTCTTAGATGCATTTGTGACCTGAGTGTAGTGTGGCATTTTGTACCAACTTTGATGTAAATAAGAAAATAGTACCGGCTTGCTTGAGGTATGTCAAATTTTTTCAAGTTTCGTATGGCTTAAGGGTTCTATATTGATGATTTTGAAAAGTAGTAAATTATTGCTTGTTACCATAGATGCACTTTCTTTTAGCATGCCAGATTGGAAATCCTCCATATATTTTATTTATTTACCCAGAAAAGTATGGGATCATTGCTTGAACTGAAATTACCATGACAACGCCATGGACAGAGGCTCTCGAGGCTGATATAACCATTTTTATTACTGTTATCTTTTATATATATATATGGTGACCACCTGTGGGATCGACCTTTGTGTTTAACTGCTGCAATATTCTATGACTTTGCATGTTGCATTCAATAGGGATTGGATGAACTCTATTGTGCCTTCGTTGATTTTTGATAAGTAGTAAATTATTGCTTGGATCATTGCTTTGTTACCATAGATGCACTAGAAATCCTCCATATATTTTATTTATTTACCCAGAAAAGTATGGGATCATTGCTTGAATTGAAATTACCATGACGACGCCACAGACAGAGGCTCTCGAGGCTGATATACCCATTTTTATCACTGTTATCTTATATATATATATATATATGGTGACCACCTGTGGGATCGACCTTTGTGTTTAACTGCTGCAATATTCTATGACTTTGCATGTTGCATTCAATAGGGATAGGATGAACTCTATTTTTCATATAATTGTTTATTGATTATTATGCCTTCATTGATTTTTGAAAGAAAGGCTTGTTTTCATGAGAATGCTCCATACATTAATTTAAGTAATTTCATTGCTTTTAGAAAGAAGAGATCTCTGCCAACGCATGCTCAAATTGCTAGTTATTGCTTAAGTTATTGTATTTTCTTATTTGCTGGGAAGATGGGATGATTGGGCGACCTAGGCTTCCTATTAATGCCATGCCTTGCTGCTACATATTTATTATGATGTCAAGGAGCTTGGCGATCCCATCATGGTTCCAAGCCCCAAATTATTAGACTGTTGTGTCATTATCGTGATATTAAAGATTCAACATATTTTCCTGGAATGATCATTTGCACACGAATTGTTTGACTATTCTTACATAAAATGTAAAATGACTATTGTTACTAAAATCATGTTACCGTCATCAAATTTTTAATTGACAGGTACATAAAATTTGAAATTCCAGCCCTTTTCATGACATTGACGAGGAACTGGAACGTAATTGTACAAGTAAACTTCACATCAATGAGCTTTATGGATGACCATCGTCAGGAGGAAGAGGTGGAGAGGAAGAGGCTCAACAGGGAACAGATCCTTTTGGATAGTCGTAGAGTCTCTTCGGCTCATAGGACAGTTTGGACGCAATGTAGGATTTTCCAAATGGACCTACCGTCTGAAGTGCAGAAGGAAATCCAAGGTGTGGAGCAGGATCTATGGAAAGATCTTGGTAAAGATACCCCGCAGGAGGAAAGCCAGAAGATGGGAAATTGGGTCGAGGACCTCTGGACCACTATTGGTCGTTTAACCCAGTACGAGCGAACTGTTTCCCGTTACTGGTTAGTGAAAACCTTAGTGGGGTATGCTCTTACGGACCGTATGCAAAAAGAGGATGCAGTGCAGAACAAGCTTCAAGACAAAACCAGGGAGATGAACCAGAAGATGGACTTCTTGCTGCAAGACATGGACCTCCATATTCCTAATGCTACCATGACTGCACCGGAATAACATCTTGGAAAAGATACTTTGCAGGAGGAAATCCGAGAGCTGGAATTCCGAGATGCCATGGACTCGGGGAACACTGCTGGTCATTTAACCCTATATGAGCGAACTATTGCCCTTTACTCGGTAATGAAAAACTTGGTGGGGTATGCTCTTATGGACCGTATGAAAAAAGCAGATCCGGTGCAGAACTCGCTTCAAGAAAAAACCAGGGAGTTGCATCGGAAGATGGACTTCTTACTGCAATCCATGGGCCTCCGTATTCCTGATGCTACCATGAATGCGCGGGAAGTAAATGCTCAAGGCCGTTTCTGGGACTTGCCTTATATTTTACTATAATGCTGTTAAGCTCTCTAGTGATCAGGGGTTGTTTCTCCCATGTAGTTGGTGTGTTTTTTTGTTTATATCATAGTAGCAAAATACGACCGTGTTAGCAGTTGCTGCATGAAAATTCGAACAAAGTTAAAAATACCACAAACATTCAAGAAAAGGAAAATTTTGGACTAAGAAAGTGTGAATTTAGACTTTGAAAGTGTCAATATCAACCTTTCTAAAGTGCAAAAACGGGTTCTGATCGTGGCAATATTTGATTTGAAAAGTGTGTTTTTCTATTCGAATAGTGTGTTTTTTGACTACTTATGAACCTTAAAATTGGAGTTTTTTTGTTATGAAACTATGAATTTCAATTCAAAATGTGTGAATTTCAATTCAAAAAGTATGAATTTCAAATCCGAAAATGCAAATTTTGATTTGAAAATTGTGAATTTTAAATAAAAAAATGCAAATTTTTATTTGAAATGTGTGAATTTTAAATCAGAAATTGCAAATTTTGATTTGAAAAGTGTGAATTTAAAATAAAAAATATGCAATTTCTGATTTGAAAAGAGTGAATTTCAAATTAAAAAAAACAATTTTTTATTTGAAAATTGCAATTTTCATTTGTAAATGTTCAAAATTTTAAGGCAAAAAGTTGAATGTCTAAAATATACAATCATTGTTTGAATAACAAGTTAATAGGCTAAGTTATAACATAACAAATTTGTCCCGACTTCTGTTTTCCTATAGGAAGGATCGGCCGCCCCTTCTTTTCGTAGTTAATTGTGAACACCTTTATCCAACAATTCAACTATATCCATAATGGAGATCACAAGAAGGATCGACTGACCCTTCGGGTAGTGTCGAAATATTATGAAACGAATATTGGGAATAAGAAGGGTCGACTGATCCTTCTTGCAGGGTCAAACTATTATGAAAATAAGGGTTAGCCGACCCTTCCCGACTTCTGTTTTAAGACAAGAAGGATCATCCGCCCCTTCTTTTTGTAGTTAATTGTCAAAACATTTATCCATCAATTCAGGTATAGCTTTAATGGAGAACACAAGAAGGATCGGCTGACCCTTATTGTAGTGTCGAACTATTATGAAAAGAATATTTGGAATAAGAAGGGTCAACTGACCCTTCATTTAGGAGGGAGTTGTAACAATAGAACACCTTGGAGAAAGAGTAGGCTCTCTTTCTTGGAGAATATTTCCACTTTCTAGCAAAGTCTTTAAAGCAACATGTCTATAAATTTTGCTGTTAAAATGTTGATATCTAGTATCCTAGGGTGACACGTGGAATGATCATATTGAGTATAGCGAGGTTACTAATTTTTCTTTGATTTGGCACATTGAGTATAGAGAGTTTACTAATGTGGATTTAACTACAACACAAATTATCAGGAAATGAAAATTAACTGATACTAGTTTTAAGGATTAGGCACATGTAAGATTACCCTATAGATGGAATGCTAATTGAAAAATTAACATAACATGAATTTATTAATTTATGTTAGTCATTTGCAGAAATAGTATGTATGAATTTATTAATTTATTAAGTTCTTTCTGCATCTTGTTCACAGTTTATAAATGTTAGGAGGAAATATCTGGAAATTGAATAACAAGACATTTTCTATGGAATATGACGACTAACAAATTGCCCATATTGGTCTTTGTGTTTAAGAAGAGCAATAAAGATCCCATAATGATAAACTGTAATGAATTGCCATGATTAAAACCTTTGGGTCCGGGAGATGCAATTATCACATCTGTAACGAAATAACATATAGCAAGCGCCAACAAAATTTGGATTAAGATGGAGTACACTTTTAATTATATCAAATCTAAACAACTTATCATTATGGATTAGTTGGATTAGTCAGATCTTAGGTCAGCCGCCCGACTAGGTCCTCTGTTCGACCACTTCAGAGAACATGTCAAACCGTCATGTTGATCAATATTAAATTTTAATTAGCATTATAGTTTGTCTGGGAAGGCATGCATGAGTCGCTTGTTTTTGAAATTATACATGGAATGTGTTGAATATAATTGTTGTTGATGTATATGTAACTTAGTAATGTATTTCACATATATGTATATTGTATTCCTATAGAGATGTTATTATTCCTCTATACGGAAGTGTTTGTATTCCTATAGAGATGTTATTATTCCTCTATACGAAAGTGTTGTCATTTATATTGTAAGTGTCGTAACTTAGACTTGATGGGTTATGAGACCACCTTGTTGGGGTCGGCCCTGTATAAGTCATATGGGTCAAAGGGTTATTATACCACCCTATTGGGGGTCAACCATGTGGGTCAAAGGGTTATTAGACCACCCTATTGGGAGTCGGCCTAGTCAACATTATGTTATGTGGTTAATTTAAGGCCGACCTAGTAAAGGTTATTAGGCAAGTCAAGTCATGTATAAATAGAGTATCGAGGCACTCTATTTGATCATTCTATTCTCTCACACACTCTTTGGAGAGTGGCGCACTTGTGGAGGAGGAGAAGCTACTACTAGGAGATGTCTATCTCTTATGCTTGGGTTGTATCATTGCTCTATCTATCTCTGAGGAAGTTATTGGGGTTTTTCACCTTTATGGTTTTCCCCAACTAAACTCTGTGTCTCTTGTGTGCTTGCATTATTGTGTCCATGATTGATATGTTGTAGATATGCTATACGTGTTGTTCTCTCAGTTAAGATCCTAGATAAGATTGAAGTAAATTCTGAAAAACTAACATGGTATCAGAGCTAGCTTGAAAGAAGGCATGGTATGGCATGTATGACACTTGTTGCACTTGCGATGCTAGGGCTTGATATAGCAAAAACTAGTCATCGTATCACTTTCTCTATAAATCCATTTTGGTGAATTTTTCGGATCTAAAACTTTTACAGGTTGAATATTAGATCCCCATGTACCTTGTGTCCAAAGGACAACTTCTAATTCGTTGTACTTTGTGTTTTATGATCTGTACAATCTAGGGTTTCTTCCTCTTCTAGATCTGAGTCATAAATAGGTGACCTAGGAAAAAAGGTCATAACTTGGGATAGGAAGTTCCAAATGAAATTTCATAAAAACTAAAAGGTAGTGCATGGACTGTACTTTCGCAGGTAACTTTTTCAGAGGCCGAAACTTAACCAGTGACACGTGGCACGGCGTACAAGTTCGCTCTCCTGTTTTATCCCATAAACAGGTCACGTTGCGATACTTGGCATGACTCTCTCTCAAAGAATCCATTTGAGTTCAGACCTATGGGGTTGGAAAGATAACAGGTTAGGCTACCACAAGAAAAGTTTTTAGATTCTGTGGATCAGAAAGTTCGGATTTACACCAGAAAAAATCGGGTGCATATTTATGTCAAAACATAATTATTTTTGAGCACCTTCATTCATGGCTCCAGGAATTAGGGTTTCGTAGAAAGTTTGTATTTTTCTAATCAAAGACCACGGATGAATGCTACTCATCAAAATAGAAATTTAGAGACCAAGATCAAATTTTTTGGTTGGGTGGAAGGCCGGGCTTGATCAAACCCTAGTTCGAGACTTTGATTGGAAAAATGGAAAATTAGGGCTTCTGCAAAAGTTGGAATTTTTGAAGTATGTGAGCACGGCTGAAAGCTCCTCAGAAAAATAAAAGTTTGGATATTTGGATTGAACCTTTTGGTTGGGAAAAAGGGTGGGCTTTATCAAACCCTAGTTCGGGATTGTCACCTACCCAAATTTCTGAACATTATTATTTATTTGCAAAAATACTTTATGTTAAAATTAATTACAAGTTTTGTAATTATGATAAGTTTTGATCATGGATGAATGTAATTACTGAATATTATTATTTAAATAAATTAATTAGGAGACAAACACTCAGGAGGACTGTTGAATGAGTGTTCACTGACCCACTAGGAGGAATGGAAGTTGTTGGAAGGAATGGGACACATGGCACCAGTTACATCACACCACTAACTGTTGGTTGTGGGACAACTTCCCCTTCAATAGGGCATTATCCCCCAGGTGGAGGGAGTGAGAAGGAAGCTCATTTAATGACTCAGTAACATATGAAAAGGCCTAGGAAGCCTATAAAGGCAAATTCGAATTGGGTAGGCAGCCCTTAATCAACATTTCTGCAGAATGTTTTCCTCTTACAAATTAGGTGATTTCAAGAGAGATTCAAATAAGGGAGATTAATGGTGATTGAAAACTGAGTTTTTGCTTATTATTGAAGAGAAATAGAGTTGTAGGAGCAAGTCTTTTGGACTGCTACCTATTGAATATTCAGAAGATTACTACAACAGGAAGAAGTCCATATTCCTGAAGCTTCTTCCTCTTGGTGGTTCAGCGAACAGGCTCGGGGGTCCTAAGATAGTATTTGACTGTTTTCAGGAGTTTGGTTAGGTGGAATGGTCTTCCTGAGTTATTTGTTTCCCTACAGGTTTTAATCAGGTTCTACAATTTCCTACTTATTTAATTTCTGTTATGTGTAAACAGTCTTTTTTTTTGTGTTTCTGTTGTTGAAAGAAAAATCTAACCCTAGAATTGTTCTAAGTTTGAATGTTTAAGTTTAATGGTGAAGATGAATTGATAAATCAATATCCCCATTTTTCCACATGCTATTTGGCAGCATTGTACTTTAGTAGAGATATGCAAATTAAAATAGAATAGAAGATAAGCAAATTATGCCATTGAATTCGATAGCTAGATAATAATCTGGTATGCATCAGTTTATGTTATTAAGTTAACTAATTGTAGGGGGTTTGTATAATATTTAATATATATAATATTTTATCATTTTTATAATAATTAGTCAATTAAATAATTCTTGCAATCATCCTACAAACGCATACATTATATCCATGAAAGGTAGATGAATTATACACTTTACATGGTTTTAAGACTGTTAACATTGAATAAAATATTCTTGATAATAAGCTGGAAAACAATAGTTTTTCACACAGATATCATATGCATATTTTTCACTCACACATAGATTCATTATAATTACTACACCAACATTTTATGTATAGGAAATTAATTTATGGATAGAATTATAGTTTGCACAGTCTCCACGAATTTCTGCACTATGTATTCATATTTATTTTATTTTCTATAGTACTGTTGTATTATCTAGAAATGTACAAATGATAAGAATTTACTAAACACAATTATTATTACCATATATTTATTCTTTCTTTGGATCTGCTAACATTGGTTGTGATTATTGTAACTTTCAGTTTCGTATCAAAAGGAAAACCCTAGCTAGATTCATATTATTTCATAACAAAAGCTTTACAACCTTTTCAAACATGAGATCGAAGCCAATCTAGCATCTTAAACAATTGATCAGATTATTATTTCAACAAAACACAAATTAGGGTTTAACCCTATTCATTTTCCTTGAAAAATGTTACTAAGTTATCAGTTCAACCTTCTACTCTATTGTTCAAACATCAACAAATAAAAATACACATTATCAATCTACAGTTTTGAAAAACAAACCACACAGACTTATACGAAGGGTTCATCATATCTTTCGCATCTTAACGTTGAAGTTTATTTACACAGAACCCTTATCATCAACGAATTATCCAAACCCTAAATGAGCTCGATAAACATTGTAGTAACCTTTAGCATGAAGACAATTTATAACATCAACTTACAGTTTCCAAGCTAACAAACCAGATATCTATACAACGTTTTAAACATACAATGTATTACAAAAGGAGTATTATTCTTACATACAGATTGAGCCCTCGGCTCTCTGTCTTATAGTCACAACAATTTTGAAAAAAAGTCGAATCTCATAAAACCTAAACATTACCACAGAATAAATTCTAAAACAAAGACGAAGCTCGAGCAACATTTATATTATGTTTTTAACAAAGAAACGAAGTTACACAAGGTTTATCCCAAAATTTCCAATAGGCAGAAGAGCCCGAATATTCAAATCGACGAGTTAAATCTCCAGTCGACAAACAACAAGTTTGCAAAATATAACATCGAAGTATCACTATTAACAATCGTGTCGCAAGATTTCCCAAACCACCTTCAATGACAGAGCCACGGCACAGACGAAGGGCACTATGAGGGTATGGAAGACCCGAAGCTTACCGATGTAAGAGTGTGAGGTTTTCCTTTCGCCATACCCTAGCAAGACATTCTGTTTACACCCTGCAACTGACATTAAACCAGAGTTAGACATCTGATATTTTTATAAACCGATTTTTGAAATGCAAATACCTTTGCTAAACGAAAAGCTTACCTCCATAGCGTTGACAAGAACATTGTCACGTGTAAAATTAGTCACAGCAGATCTAATGAACAAGTAAATCAATCACAACAGATGAATATAGAAAATATGGTGCAAAACTGTGCAAAACATGCAGCAGTGCTCAATATCCCAGAAAGGGTGAATGAATTACAATACAAACTATCACAATGACTGAGCAATTCGAATTGCCTAAGAAGGTCATTCGAATCACTGAATGGAGTAGCTTGACACCAACTAGGAGTCCTCATCATCAATCGGTGGTGCTCATCAATGCACAAGAACCAATCATCCAGGTGTCAATCTGAGTCTAACTGAGTGTAATAAGTGTAACTGAAGTGTGTAGCACTGATTAAGGATCAGGAGGCTCAGTGGGGGCGCATGGGAGGCTAACTGAAGTCAGAACAAGTCATCTAGTCAATCTGGAGGTCCAACGAATGTGAAACAGTCAGTCGGGAGTGAAACTAGCCTCAAATCAGGGAGAATCGGAGCTAACTGAATGTAACTGAAGTGGAACTGCAGTGGTAGGTGAACAAGTGCGCCCTTCTCTGGCAGTAGGTGAGAAGTGGGTGCCTTTCAGCCTAGGAAGGCTAAAACTCTGTAGTAAGTGGCTCCCGGGTTCTAGAATGAAGTGGATAAGGTGCTGGAGGCATCAAACTGGTGACTGGGATGCATGCAAGTGCATGCAGGTGCATGCAAACCCTAGATTCTGCATGCAAACCCTAATTGCATGCAAGATCCTGAAAAAGATGATGTGGATATCCGAACACCCCCCCTCAAGCTATACTATGATGTGCCAACAAAAATAATGCGGGGCCCTGGTAACTAAGACCAAAGGTCACCCCAATACAATAATCCAAAAAATGCTGAAAATAAACTAAGTGAGGAAAGAGGGAAAACCCAGTGGGAAGAAAGCCCCCCCTCAAGCTAAAGCATAATAATGAATCAATCTGTCTCCACCATGATGGAACTCACCCCCAACAGTGAACGGAGGTAAGAGAACTTCTTCTTAGTGAAGCTCTTGGTGAAGATGTCTGCAATTTTCTCATCAGTAGGGCAATATTGCAGAATGATGGTGCGGTCATGCACCAGCTGTCGAATATAATGCATATGAATCTCAATGTGTTTGGTCCTCTGCCGCTGAACTAGATCTGTGGAGATCTTGATAGCACTTTGATTGTCACAAAATAGGACAGTCGAAGTAGTGCCACCAAAACCGAACTCGAAAAGAATACCCTGCAACCAAACTGCCTGAATGCAGGCATTGACTGCCCCTCGATACTCTGCCTCTGCTGAAGAAAGTGCAATGGCTGCTTGCTTTTTGCTGGACCAGCAAATAGCACCATGACCAATCATGAAAACATAACCGGAAGTGAACTTCCGATCAATGCTATCACCTGCCCAATATGAATCAGTAAAACCAATGAAATCTAGCTCAGAATCTGCAGCATAATGTATGCCAAACTGTCTCGTACCTTGCACATACTGTAAGATCTGCTTGGTTGCTCGCCAATGAAGCTCATGTGGCTGCTGCATATATCTTGACACGGCACTCACGGCATATGAGATATCAGGCCGTGAGTGTGTCAGATAAAGTAGTGAACCAATCAACTGTCGATACATACTGCAATCTGCAAGCGGTGTGGAATCTCCCTCCTCAAGACTGATTCCTGAGAGGAATGGGAACGGGGATGCCTTACATTCAGCCATATTAAACTTCAATAACAGGTCGGAAGCATATTTTTGCTGAGATATAGTGATCCCATCAAAATTTTGAGCTATCTCCAAGCCCAAAAAATGACTCAGCAAGCCCAAATCGCTCATGTCAAAAGCTAGATTTAAGGCAGATTTTAGCTTGTTTATTGAAGTAAGTGTGCTACCAGTAATAAGCAGATCATCAACATAAAGTACAATAACCAACAAATTACCTTTAACTCACTGAAGATACACATTCGGATCAGATTTGCATCTTTGGAAATTCTGAGAAAGAAGGAAGGAGTCCATCTTTGCATACCAAGCTCTTGGGGCCTGTTTTAACCCGTACAAAGATTTCTTCAATCTACAAACCAATGATGGATCTGATGTATAACCCTCTGGATACTGCATATAGACCTCTTCAGCAAGGTCTCCATGTAAAAATGCACTCTTCACATCCATGTGGTGCACTTCCCAGTGCTTGGATGCGGCAATAGCTAAAACAAGGCGGATGGAATCCATCTTTGCAACCGGTGCAAAGGTCTCAGTGTAGTCCACTCCTTGGACTTGGGAGAAACCTTTTGCCACCAACCTTGCTTTATATTTGCTGATAGTTCCATCAGCAGAAACTTTAGTATGGTAGACCCATTTACACTTCACTAATTTTCTTCCAGGTGGAAGAGAAACTAGCTCCCATGTATTGTTCTTTTGAAGAGAATTGTACTCTTCGTCCATGGCACTTTTCCATCTCGGATCTTGATGGGCTGAATAGTATGATGTAGGATCTGAACCAGCCATCAAATAACAAATCTCAGGAAGAAATGGATCAGCAATAGAAAGAGCCATACCTGCTCTTTGAAAGTCTCCTCTTGTTCGTCTCGGATCAGCAGGATTTCCAAGATTCGAACCAGCAGAATGTAGAGTATTTTGGGCCCACTTTGGTAACTGAGGAGGATCATAATGATCGGATTCTGAACCTGATATGTCATGATCATCATATGCTGCTACAATATCAAAAATATCAGAACTCATACCTTCATTATCGCTGCTCGGATCTTCTTCTGGTGAAGGCGGTGAATTGGCAGTCTTCTCCTCGACTAGTTGCAATTCTTGAAGCGGTTCTTCAAATTGCACACTGCGCTCTATGAATATCTTTTTAGATCTGATATCCATGAGTTTATATGCTTTTGATTCTTCCCCATATCCTATCAATATGCACTCGATACTTTGTGGATCCAAAGCTCGTCTCTTCTCAGAAGGAATTCTAGCCCATGCAGTAGAGCCAAAAACTCTCAAATTTGACACATCCGGTTTGTGACCAAAGAATGCTTCGAAAGGAGTCATACCTTTCACGGATGAATGTGGAACACGGTTCTGTATATATGCAGCAACATTGATTGCTTCAGCCCAAATATTTGCATCCAAACCTTTCGATTCAATCATGCATGTAGCCATCTCTTTCAGTGACCGATTTTTCCTTTCCGCTACACCGTTCTACTGGGGTGTGTAGGGAACTGTATGTTGGATCTTAATTCCGCTTTGGGAACAAAGTTGCAGCAACTCAGACTTGATATATTCCCCACCATTATCAGATCTAAGAGGTTTGATCTTGCTCTCAGTGGTGGTCTCAACAGAAGCCTTAAAATCCTTGAATTTTCCAAGCACTTTTGACTTGTTTTTGAGAAAGAATACCCATGTAAAGCGGGAAAAATCGTCAATAAATGTCAAAACATACCTTGAACCATTTAATGACATATGGGGCAGCGAACCACTGATATCAGAATGGATCAATCCCAAAATAGTAGAAGCTCTGCTAGCTTTGCCGCGGTCGAATCTGTGCTCGGGGTGCTTCCCAATAATGCAACCAGTGCATATTCCCTTCGAGGAACGGAGTTGTGGAAGCCCATCTACCATGGATTTATTTGATAGCAGCAGAAAATACTTATAATTTAGGTGTCCAAATATTTCATTCCAAAGCCTACTAACCTCATTACCATGTGTGCGAAGAGCAGTGGGCTTTGCAAGCGGAATAAAGTGCGAAAACTCATAGCATTTTGCAGTGTGGTTTGCCTTTCCAACCGCAGCTAGTCTTCCACTTTTGATATCAGAAATTTCAACTGTATTAGGGCTGAATGTGACTTGCTTTGGTTCACCAGTATGTGTCATTTGATACACAGAAAGGAGATTTGAAGCCAAGGAAGGCACATAGAGAACATTCTGAAAGCTTCCATGTTCTACATGAATCGTACCTTTGCCCTTTGAAGAAATTTTTGAGTCATCTCCCAAATGGATGGGGATGGAGCTGTTTGGATCGAATGAGGAAAAAGAATCAATATTTGCAGCCATATGATTTGATGCACCCGAATCTATCAAGAGAGTAGTGGGCTTCGAAACCGTTGCCATGAGTGCTTGTCCTCTTTCATGATCATCATTCCTATCCTTCTTCCTTGCACCGTCAGGAAGGGTTATGTTGTTCTTTTCCAAAAGGAGGGCCATTTGATCTATAGTCTTCTTCATACATGAACTTTCGGGATGAAAGCCACGGTTACAATAAGTACATTTAGATTTTTGGTTACCTTCTTTGCCCTTTTGCTTGGATTTCGAACTGGATGGTGCATCCGTTTGCTTGCCTTTGTCTTTTTGCTTGTGAGGCTCGAATTTGGGCTTCTCCTTCTTTTGCTTTCCTTTACCATTCAAGATCTTGGGTCCTTGAACAAATAGGGCTGAATATTTGGAGCTTATGGACCCCATTTGAATCAACTTGTCATGCTCTTTTGTAACGGACTCAATGAAGGCATTCAAGGTAGGCATCTTCCAATTCGGGGTAGTTAGCCGACCGGAATTGAAAGTATAGACAAATACCGAATAATCTTTCCCAAGCTTGCTTAGAATGGAGAGGATCAATTGTTTATCCTCTTTGATAACTCCACTGTTCTTCAATTGCAATTTCAAGTTCTTGAATTTTGTGAAGAATTCATTGATGGTCTCGAAATTCTCAGGATTAAGGCCAATCAATTCATTCTCTAATTGAAAAGACCTAAGCTCATCCTGCTTGCCGAATAGTGTTTCAAGTTGCTCCCATATGGCTTTTGGAGTCTTCAATCCGCTGAGATGGAAGTGAAGATCTTTGGAGATGGAGAGACAAAGAAGACCATAAGCTTCATCAAGCTTGTTGTAATGTTTGGTTCTATCTGATAGATTGATTGGCTCCAATTCAAGACCAATAGTGACTCGGTAGTAACCTTTTGAACGTAATATGATCTCCATATCATCTTTCCAATCAAAATAATTGAATGGGGTGAGGATAGGATTTGAAGAAGAGTATTCCATTGCTAGGAGCGAGTCAACTGATGTAGAGGAAGCTTGCATGCACACTATAGCGAATGCAATTGCTGTAGGGAAGCTTGCATGCAAAATGGAGCGAGTGCAATTGATGGAGACAATAAACCTGCAAATCACATAAAACCAAGAACCGTAAGGTCGAACAATCCACCCTTTGAGAGTTGCATCACACCTGGGATTGGATTTCAAGCAATGTTGAATGGGTCCAATGTATCAGATCCAGGAATTATGTGGTAACTCAAGCTTCTGGAGTGGTATTGGAATAATTTTCAAGCTTTGCATGCACAGGAGCGAATGCCCTTGAGATATCTCATGCCAAACTTTTTGCAACTTTTAGCAATTCAGTCAAATCTTCTTGTACAAACACCTGTAGAAAAGAGATCTTGTCCCTGCAATGGCTCGGATACCATGTAAAATTAGTCACAGCAGATCTAATGAACAAGTAAATCAATCACAACAGATGAATATAGAAAATATGGTGCAAAACTGTGCAAAACATGCAGCAGTGCTCAATATCCCAGAAAGGGTGAATGAATTACAATACAAACTGTCACAATGACTGAGCAATTTGAATTGCCTAAGAAGGTCATTCGAATCACTGAATGGAGTAGCTTGACTCCAACTTGGAGTCCTCATCATCAATCGGTGGTGCTCATCAATGCACAAGAACCAGTCATCCAGGTGTCAATCTGAGTCTAACTGAGTGTAATAAGTGTAACTGAAGTGTGTAGCACTGATTAAGGATCAGGAGGCTCAGTGGGGGCGCATGGGAGGCTAACTGAAGTCAGAACAAGTCATCTAGTCAATCTGGAGGTCCAACGGATGTGAAACAGTCAGTCGGGAGTGAAACTAGCCTCAAATCAGGGAGAATCAGAGCTAACTGAATGTAACTGAAGTGGAACTGCAATGGTAGGTGAACAAGTGCGCCCTTCTCTGGCAGTAGGTGAGAAGTGGGTGCCTTTCAGCCTAGGAGGGCTAAAACTCTGTAGTAAGTGGCTCCCGGGTGCTAGAATGAAGTGGATAAGGTGCTGGAGGCATCAAACTGGTGACTGGGATGCATGCAAGTGCATGCAGGTGCATGAAAACCCTAGATTCTGCATGCAAACCCTAATTGCATGCAAGATCCTGAAAAAGATGATGTGGATATCCGAACATCACGAACGACACCAAGGAGCCACTATCCTCGCCTAAAACTCTGTATTATCCCTCTTTTTCACTCTTACTTGTCTCAGAGATATTAAAGTATAAAACTATAACCTTCGAACCAGAGAATCTATCTTTTCAAAACCACTTCATCGTCACAATAAGAAAACTTACAACGTCAACTTAAGGAGAAGGTCTCGGGTTTGAAACCCTTGCAACTTCCTACCCAGACTTCGGCAGCTTGTCGGCCACCCCAGCCGAAAAAATAGCACAGTGAATCATTTTCTTCAAGTCTTAACTCTTTTTCCATGATAGATATTAGGGTTTCATCCGACGGTTTAGGTTCATCACCATCGACGGTGTCCACAGTGCCAGCAAACTAATCTTTGGTACAAGCAACATCTGAAATAAATACCAAACCTACCTTGCAGGTTGACAACGCCACCATGGCACACAATGGAGCATGCACAACTAACGCGTGGTGTATTAATCCTACACGTCGACAAGTTTCGAGACAATCATGTCTACTTGGATCAATGGACATCCAACTCGGAAGAGACACGACACCGAGCCTTTAATACAGGATCAATACATGATCTCTACCGCAGCTCGAGACTGGCGCCATTAATTGAACCAGCAACCTATCAAGTTTCGTTTTAAATGCCTATCAACATCCTCGACGTGACTTCAAAACCCTGCATTAATTCGCCATAGTATTAGAAACACTATGCAAAGATTTCATTATATCATTGCACTATATTATCATAGTTTCGATGTAATACATTTGATCACAAATACAAACTAATTATATAGTTTAAGAGATAATCTATTGTTTGCATCGTAATACAATGAGTTTTGATATGAATCTATAATGTGAATAATAAACCAAAAATCGACATAGTCACACCACTATGTACATAGGACTTGAGTAGACCATAATATGAAATAATAGTTAATCTATTGTGTAAATGTTTATTATTCAATTGTTACAAATGCCTAGTCTTTGGGAAGGACTATTTTTTATTATTAAGACCTAAATAATTAGAGTAGAGAATAAGAATGGTTAACCATAAGTCTTTGAAGCTAATTAAAAGTGTTGTATAAAACTCACATACAGTTATGTTATCACATATAGTTTGGCATCTTGGAACAATAAGTTCTCTCGATTCCTATCCACTTTTGTTACTGTACTATCCTAGTACTACTATTAAATGACAACGACAAAACTAGCTAGCATAATGACAACGACAAAACCAGCTAGCACAATGCCGACAACAAAACCAGCTAGTATAATGACGACTACAGTGACGATGTTTATTAAGTTGATACAAGGAAAACCTTGGAAAGTTGAAGAGTAAACACGTGAACCATACCTGTATGCTTTTACATTTGCAACAGTCTCGATTGATTCTATTTTATTTTCATACGATGAAGCTGAACTCACGCTAATTGGAATTTATTTGCAATCATGAAACTTCTTACCTGTTATCTGCACATAGAACATGTCCAATGTTTTAGCATTATAGCTAAGTAAGATTTGGGGTCCCTCATAGGACTCCCTTGAGCAGCAAAGAAGCAAACTGTCAGTATCGTCTCAAAGAAATAGTACCACATCACACTTCTAACCTGGCATTTCATTATTACATATTTCATACATTGCATTGCTTTAAAAAGTGTCGCATCAAAAGTCTAATATAACCATGCATTTGACTATCTTAATGATAGGGGTTACGAATGTAATTAAGTTGTCACTGTCGCATTAGTTTCTTCAAAAAATATATCGGTGTTTAGTACAAACAACTGTTAGTTAACATTGTTACATTCAGCAATTGTTATCTTCCACAATTATAAATTATTATAAGTTAAGTTAATATTGCCGTTAATAAAAAATTTAAATTTTTACGAAAATATGGGTTCTTACATGTGGTATCAGAGCACAGATTCAAACTCTAGGCCATATTTAGGTCCAAACACACAGTAGAAATTTTTATATACAGCATAAAAAATTGTACTAACTTGAAAATTTTATTATTATGTTCTCTTCAGAAATCATTTTCAGTTACAGGTATGGAGAACTCAGCTGAACATATAAGTGACATATTTCATCCAAAGAGTCATAGTTCGGGACAACATTATGTGGAGGAATGTCACGGGGAAATAAATAACAGTTCGACGGAACTATTACGTGCCTTTCAAGATTTAAAAGTAGAAATCAGATCTGTGAAGTTAGATAATGAAATGATTCTGCAAGCACAAGAACAACTGAATCAAGTGTTGTTTGAACACAGCCAAACAGAAGAACAAGGGAAAAATGATGAGGATATTTCCAAGGTAGAGGACATGCCTCACACTGAAAAAAATCAGAACATCAAATACAGTAAAGTAAAAGATAGTTCAACCTCATCTAGAGATGCTATTACAGAACACAAAAAGAAACATAATTACATCAGTGACAGTAGTGAAGAAGATTTCAAACCAAGAAAGAAAAATAAAAAAGAATATGAGCAGATTTCTAGAGAATTCAAGAAGATAAGGCCTCCAACTTTTAATGGAGAAACTAAGAAAGGCAAGACAGTTGAAGCTTGGCTGCCAGGGATGAAGAAATACTTCCACATCTACAACTATTCGGAGTTCTTAAAAGCAAAAATGGCCATATATAACTTAACCAGAAAAGCAGATATCTGGTGGCAGGATGTCAAAAGGGTAAAGGGCATTAAGGATAAAGATGTAAGCTGGAGTGCTTTCAAACGATATTTCAAAAATAAGTATCTATCTAAATAGTACTACGAATAAAAATCTAAAGAGTTTTACGATTTGAAGTTGGGAGGTATGAACATGAAGGAACTAAACAATAAGTTTATGAACTTACTGAGATATGTACCCTACTTCATAGAAGAAAAACCAAAAATTCAAAGGTACTTAAGTTGTTTACCTTTCAGCATTAAAGATAGAATTGAGTATGAAAGCCCTAAAAAATTAGAGGAGACTATGAGGAAGGCAGTCTTCTGTTATGATACAAATCGGAAGAGATAGGGTATGTCTACTTGGAAAAATCATAAGCCCAACAATTTTGAACAGAAGAAGAAAAATTTCAAATTCAGTGGGAATTTTGGATTCCAAAGGAAGAGTTTTCAGAATCGAAATTTTCAAGGAAATAATTCCAGAAATAATTCACAGCAGAATTCTACAGCACCAAAAAAAAAGCATCTAATACTATCAAGACCAGTGAGCCAAAGACACATTTTAAATGTTTTGAATGTCAAGGCCCTCATTATGCATCAAAATGTCCCTTACGAAAGCGGAAGACAAATAACATCAACTCTATTCAGACTGAACCTACTGTTGGAGACGTAGCAAGGGAGATGCCAAGAATTAACGTAGCACTTGAAAACAGGCAAGCAGACCATCAAATCTCCATGGTAGAGATTGAAGGTATGATACATGACCATCCTGTTACTATTTTAATTGACCCAGGTGCTAGTTTAAGTTATATATCACCCAATGTTGTGGAAAGTCTTAAATTGAAAACTGAAAAGTTTAGTAAATCATGGCTAGTTAGACTAGCAACTGGAACAAAGAGGAAAGTTTTAGATTTTATAGAGAGCTGTGTTTTATCCATGAATCATTTGCAAACACAAATCAATTTGAATATCTTACCTTTAGGTTTGTATGATATTATAGTTGGGATGGACTGGTTGGAATCCCATCATGTCATCCTAGACTGTTATGGAAAAAGTTTTACATGCTTAAATGATGAAGGGAAAACTGTAGAAATAAAAGGCATTCCAAGGAAGGTAACCCTTAGACAAATTTCAGCCATGCAAGTTAAGAGGGAAGTTAGGAAGGGATGCCAAATGTTTGCAGTAAACGTGATAAATGATGAGATTATGGGTAAAGAGGAAAAACTGAAATTAGAAGACATACCTGTCCTAAAGGATTTTAAGGATGTATTTCCTGAGGAGATTCTAGGATTACCACCCAAAAGAGATTTAGATTTTACTATAGAGCTAATACCAGGAGCAGTACCAAATTCAAAAGCTCCGTACCGAATGAATATACTGGAGTTAAATGAATTAAAATCTCAGTTGAAGGAACTTATTGACAAGAAGTATATTAGACCAAGTGTGTCTCCTTGGGGAGCACCTGTCATCTTCGTTAAGAAGAAAGATGGAACATTAAGACTATGCATAGATTATCACCAGCTTAATAAGATGACGATCAAAAATAGATACCAGTTGCCCCGCATAGATGATCTATTTGATTAGCTGCGAGGAGCAACAATATTTTCGAAGATCGATCTAAGATCAGGGTATCATCAAGTAAGGGTTAAAGATGAAGATATTTTCAAAACAACTTTCTGAACTCGGTATGGGCATTACGAGTTTGTAGTCATGCCGTTTGGCTTAACTAATGCTCCAACTGTATTTATGTGTTTTATGAATAATATTTTGCATAAGTATTTAAACAAGTTTGTTGTTGTGTTTATAGAAGATAATTTAGTGTACTCAAAAAGAAAAGAAGAGCATGATGAACATTTACGGATTATCTTACAAGTATTAAGAGATCATCAATTGTATGCCAAATTTAGTAAATGTGACTTTCACAAAGACAAAATTCAGTATTTAGGAACATAATTTCAACGGAGGGAATCTCGGTTGACCCCGACAAAATAAGGGCCATTAATGACTAGCCGGTTCCAAAAGATGTGTCGGATGTGAGATCATTTATGGGCATTACTGTTGATGTATGTGTAACTTCGGAATGTATTTCATCTATGTATTTTATATATATTTATTGTACCCTTATTAGAGATGTGTTATTCCTCTATAAGGAAGTGTCGTCATGTGGATTGACAAGTGTCGCAAGTGTGTGTACTTGCCTATGGGTTATTAGACCACCATGTGGGCTCGGCCCTGCATTATATATATTATAATGTGGATGTACCTAGCTATACAAGTCGACCCCATAAGGTCACTGGGCAAATAGATCAGTATAAATAGAGATCAGGTGATCTCTATTTAGATCACTTGGAAAAGTATCTCACTCTCACTCAGAAAGTGGCGCACTAGGAGGAGGAGGATCATCTGCTACTAGGAAGACTATTTCAGTGTTATTTGGTTGTACTTTGCTTGAGCCATTGCTCTTTCTATCTCTGAGGAAGTTGTGGGGTTTTTCACCTTAGGGTTTTCCCCACGGAAACTCTGTGTCTCTTGTCTCTCATGCTTTTGATTCTTGTGATGCTTGTCATGCTTATTGTGACTGTCATGCATTGACATACTGTATATGTTATTCTCTCAGTAAAGATCCTAGAGTATTGTGAATTAATGCTCAAAATTTAACATGGTATCAGAACTAACCTGAGAAGAAGACATTTTGCAGTGACGAAAACTTGAGTTTCTTGTTTATTGGGTTTCTCTCCACAGATTTTTTAAAATCAGTATAGTAGATTGACTCTACTCATCAAGGCACATCTATCTGTCCAATCAAAATTCAATTCCGAGCATTTTCAGATTTGGCCCTAAAAATTAGGGTTTCCACAAAAATATGAATTTATGGAATCTAAAGACGTAGCTGGAAGCTCCTTGCAAAAATTGAAGTTTAGAGCTTTGGATCGATATTTTTGGCTGGGTAGATCTCCGGGAAACTCAAACCCTAATTCAGGGCTCTCCCTAGTGAACCCGGGAGGACAAAAGATCAAATCTGAAGGGTAAAAATTTGTTGATCTCAAATTCTAAATGCACCAGGCTAATCAGCTCATCAAAGTGCATCTTTCTATCCTTTCAGAAATTTGAAATTCACATTTTGAATTTTTAGGGTTTTTCCGACAAACCCTAATCCGGGACCAGATCCAGTTTTCAGCATTTCAAGTGGTAAGATCTAAATCTTTTCTATTTCCATTTGAAGTACTCTTTAAGATGTCTCACCACACCAAGCTTGAGGATAAGCTTGAAGGAGATGATAACTTCTGAGCTTGGAAGTATAGGATTGGGTTAATCCTGGAAGAGAATGAGTTGGACTCATATGTGAAAGAAGACATCCCTATCCCAGAGGATGAAGAGGCCAAGGTATTGCATAAGAAGAACTTTGTCAAGGCAAAGAGAATCATTGTTGATTCTATCAAAGACCATCTCATACCCCATGTGTCTTCTCTTAAGACACCCAAGGAGATGTTTGACTCTTTGACCAAGCTATTTGAAGGAAAGAACATAAATCGAAAGATGACCCTGTGGAACCAATTGAAAGGAGTAAAGTTTCAGAATGGAGAAACCATTCAATCTTATTTTTCAAGGGTCTCCCAGATCAAGCAACAACTAGAAGCAGTGGATGAAATGGTGGAGAATGGTGAAGTGGTGATGACCACTCTAAATGGCCTACCCAGGTCATGGGATTCCTTTATTCAAGGAATTTGTGCAAGGAAGAAGTTGATCTCCTTCAACAGATTGCAGGAAGAATGCTCTCAAGAAGAAGCTAGAATTATAGCTCGTGAGGAAAAGATGGGAGGTGAAGATCAAGCTCTTGCGTCTCACACCAAAAGAAGCAAGCCCAAGAAGGAGCACTCTTGCCATAGGAGATCCTATCAAAAGAATAAGAAGAATGCTTCACATGCAATGAGAAGGGTCACTTTGCTTCAGATTGTCCCAAGAACAAAAGGGATAATAACAACAACTCCAGCAAGAAGAAGAAGGGCAGCAAAAGAAAGTTTCATGCTCATGCTGTCGAGGATGATAGACCTCCAAAGAAGAAGGCTAGGGCAGAAAGTGATGATAGTGATGTTGACTCATCAAGTGAAGAAGAGTATGTTCTAATCTTTGCTCTCACAGGTACTATCTCCCATGGTTGTAATGATTGGTTGATTGACAGTGGGGCTTCCAAACACATGACTGGGTTTAAGGAATCTTTTGTGAATCTATCTGAACATGAATCACCCCATAAGGTGAAGCTTGGGGATGATTATCAATACCCAATCAAAGGAAGTGGTGAAGCCTCCTACAACCTAGATTCGGGAAAATCTTTGAAGATGAAAGAAGTCCTTTATGTACCTGGGCTCAAGAAGAACTTACTCTCCATCTCTGCTTTGGATTCAAAAGTTATGAGGGTTGCATTTGTGGATGGCCAAGTCCTAATGTGGCCAAAGGGAAAGAATATAGATGATGCAGTAGTGATTGGCGAGCAAGAGGGAGGTTTGTATAAATTGAAGGGACAACCTGAACATGCCATGGTACATGAATCCATGGAGCCAAGTGAACTTTGGCATAGAAGACTTGCTCATATGCACTATAGAGCACTTCCAATTGCAAGCAAGGCTATAGAGGGTCTTCCTGAAATCAAGACCAAACATGAAGGTGTTTGCAAAGGATGTGCAAAAGGTAAGAACATTAAGAAGGCTTTCCCAAGCAGTGAAAGCAAGGCAAAAGACATCCTCGAAATCATCCACTCAGATGTATGTGGTCCTATGTCATCCAGTTCTCTTAGCGGGTATGTTTACTATGTCTCATTTATTGATGACTTCTCCAGAAAGACTTGGGTATATTTCTTGAAGAACAAAGATGAGGTGTTTGATAAGTTCAAGGAATTAAAAACCTTGATGGAGAATCAAACTGACAAGAAGATCAAAACATTCAGATCCGACAATGGTGGAGAATTCACCTCAGGTGACTTCAAAAAGATTTGCAGTGATTCAGGGATTAAGAGGGAGTTGACTGCTCCTTATAATCCTCAACAGAATGGAGTTGCAGAAAGGAAGCACAGAACTATCATGGAAGCAGCAAGGGAAATGCTGCATGACTAGGATCTACCTATGCATCTATGGGCAGAAGCAGCTAGAACAGTTGTATATGTGTAGAACAGAACACCCCATAAGATATTGGACAACAATACACCAGAAGAGGTCTTTTCTGGTAAGAACCCTGAAGTCAGCCATCTCAGAATATTTGGTTGTCCATTATACACTCATGTCCCAAAGGAAAAGAGGACTAAACTAGATCCTTTAGGAAAGAAGGGTATCTTTGTGGGTTACAGTGAAAGCTCGAAGGCCTACAGAATATACTTTCCAGGGTTTAAGAAGATTGATGTCAGCAGGGATGTAACATTTGATGAAAACTCAGCATTCATCAAATCAAGGAAGACACCTATCGAAATATATGAAGAACCTAAAGAAACTAGATTTCAAGACACTACCATGACTGAAGCAGTTCCAGATGTTGTTCGTGAGTCTGAAGATCTGCAAGAACCTATAGATCCACTCCGTGAGGATAACTCTCACAAGAGGAAACCTGCATGGGCTAGAGAGCTCATTCAAGATGCAGAAAGATTTGGCATTCTAGAAGAAGAACACAGAGCAAAGAAGAGAACCAGATCACATACCAGCTATGTTGCTTTACTCTGTGACATTATGAACAAAGAGCCTTCCAGTTATGAAGAAGCAGTGGAAAAGAAAGAATGGAAGGATGCCATGGTTGAGGAATACCAATCAATAATGAAGAATGATGTTTGGGATGTTGTCCCAAGACCTAAAGAGAAGTCTGTTATGACTTCTAAATGGATCTTCAAAATCAAGCATGCTGCAGATGGTAGTGTAGAGAAATACAAGGCAAGATTCGTAGCTCGTGGCTTCTCTCAGAAAGAGGGAATAGATTATGAAGAAACTTTTGCACCTGTAGCCAGGTATACTTCCATCAGAACAGTACTTGCCCTGGCTGCAGTAATGAGATGGAAAATACACCAGATGGATGTCAAGACTGCTTTCTTGAATGGTGTAGTTGAAGAGGAAGTATATGTGGAGCAGCCACTCGGTTTTGAAATACATGACAGGGAGTCATATGTATGCAGATTGAAGAAAGCCTTGTATGGCTTGAAACAAGCTCCCAGAACTTGGTATGGTAGGATGGACAGTTTCCTATCTAGTTTGGGCTTTACCAAGAGTAAAGCGGATTCCAACCTTTACTACAAGTTTGAGGAAGGGAATCCTGTGATTCTACTCCTGTATGTGGATGACTTATTTGTAACAGGAGATGACAGACTGATTGCAGATACTAAGAGGAAGCTTGCTGTTGAATTCGATATGAAATATTTGGGAATGATGCTCTATTTCCTAGGTATGGAGGTGTGGTAGAGTGCAGGTGGGATCTTCCTTGGTCAAGGGAAGTACACAGTAGATATCCTGAAGAGATTTGGGATGATGGATTGCAAGGCCATGGCCACACCTATGGCATCGAATCTGAAGTTTCTATGTGATGCTTCATCTGAGCCGGTTGATGTCTCTATGTATCGTCAAATGATTGGGTCCTTGATGTACTTGACGAACACGAGACCAGACATTTGCTTTGCTGTGAACACATTGAGTCAGTTCCTGATGGATCCAAGGAGTGTTCACCTGGTTGCTGTAAAGCATGTTCTGAGGTACCTGAAGGGTACAGTGGATTTTGGGCTCAAGTATGAAGCGAATCAAAAGTTTAACCTGTAGGGTGATGTTGATTCAGATTGGGCTGGCAGTGCTGCAGATAGGAAGAGCACATCTGGGTGCTGCTTCAGTATGGGATCAAGTGTGATCTCTTGGTTTAGCAGGAAGCAGTCCTGTGTAGCACTGAGTACAGCTGAGGCAGAGTATGTTGCAGCCTGTTCAGCTAGTTGTGAGGCAGTATGGCTACAGAAGCTACTGTCTGAGTTATTTGATCTCCCGTTGGATGCTACTGGTATCTTTTGTGATAACCAGAGTTGTGTGAAGCTGTCCGAGAACCCAGTGTTTCATGACAGCTCGAAACACATAGAGATCAAATATCACTATATCAGGGATATGGTGCAGAGAGGAGCTGTGAAGCTCCTATATGTTGCGATGGACGAGCAGATTGCAGATGTGCTCACGAAGCCACTAGCCAGAGTGAAGTTCGAGTACTTCAGAGAGAGGCTTGGCGTTCTTCAGATCGAGGACACTTCGAGGAAGAAGTGATGTACACATTTGCTGAAGCCATTCCAAGCATGTTGGAAGAAGGATCCTTCACATGGCTGTGGATGTAAGCGCTGGATGATGAGCATCAGGATGATGTTCTAGTTTCTGCTTGGATATGATCAGTTGGATCATTTTTATATGTATGTATGCATCATGCTGGATGCTGGATATGATCAGTTCGATCATTTTTATGTATGTATGTATGCATCATGTTGGATGCTGGATATGACCAGTTGGATCATTTATATGTACGCATCATGTTGGATGCTGGATATGATCGGTTGGATCATGTGTATGTATTTTTGTATATGCATCATGTTGGATGCTTGGACCATGTATCTGTATATGTATCAGGTGGATACATTGTATGATCAGGTGGACCATGTATGGTGATATGTATCATGTATTTGTATTGTATCAGGTGGATACATTGTATGATCAGGTGGATCATGTATGATGATATGTATCAGGTAGATACTTGGTTTGCATCAAGTAGATGCATTATATGATCAGGATGATCGTGGATGACGAGCTTCAGGATGTTGCTCCAGATGACATGCAGCAGGATGTTGCAGTGATGATGATCAGGATGATCATGTGTACATCAGGATGATGTATGGTGAGTATCAGGTGGATACTCTATGGCTGTGGATCAGGTTGTGTAGATGAGCATATAATTCGTTGCCCTGGGAGATTTGCAGATATTCTTTCGATGTTTTTCCTATGGCATGTAATTCATTGCCCTGGGATATCTGGCAAATGCTCTTTCAAGGTTTTGCTCTGGGAGGACATATAATTTGGCCCTGGGAGATCTGCAGATAGTCTTTCGAGGTTTTTCCTATGGCATGTAATTCGTTGCCGTGGGATATCTGGCAGATGCTCTTTCGAGGTTTTGTCCTATGGCATATAATCTATCCTTGGGAGATCCGATAGGTTGGGATGTGTGCCCGTAATCAGTCCTGGGATGCTCTTGAGAGGTTTTTCCATGACCACATGTAATTCGTGCCCTGGGAGATCCTATAGGTAGAGTTTCGTGCTCATAACAGCCTAGGATGCTCTTGCGAGATTTTGTGGTGAGGTCACATATAATATGGCCCTGGGAGATCCTATAGGTAGAGCCGTGCGTTCGTAACAGCCTGGGATGCTCTTTCAAGGTTTTGTGACGCACGTAATAAGTCCTGAGGATTCCACAGTATGGCTAGTGATGACGAAGACCTGCAGGTGGTGGTCCTACATCCAGTATGAAAAAGGACTGGCTCTGTAGAACTTCCTATGACGAGTAGAGTCAGAGATTGGTTGAGATAGCAGCAGCAATGACAATGCATCGATGATGATGATCCCAAGAAGAAGACTTGTCTAGCAGATCTATGTTGAGAAATACCTTCCTAGTTAAGAGGGAGTGTTGATGTATGTGTAACTTCGGAATGTATTTCATCTATGTATTTTATATATATTTATTATACCCTTATTAGAGATGTATTATTCCTCTATAAGGAAGTGTTGTCATGTGGATTGACAAGTGTCGCAAGTGTGTGTACTTGCTGATGGGTTATTAGACCACCATGTGGGGTCGGTCCTGAATTATATATATTATAATGTGGATGTACCTAGCTATACAAGTCGGCCCCATAAGGTCACTGGGCAAACAGATCAGTATAAATAGAGATCAGGTGATCTCTATTTAGATCACTTGGAAAAGTATCTCACTCTCACTCAGAAAGTGGCGCACTAGTGAGGAGGAGGATCATTTGCTACTAGGAAGACTATCTCAGTGTTATTTGGTTGTACTTTGGTTGAGCCATTGCTCTCTCTATCTCTGAGGAAGTTGTGGGGTTTTTCACCTTAGGGTTTTCCCCACGGAAACTCTGTGTCTCTTGTCTCTCATGCTTTTGATTCTTGTGATGCTTGTCATGCTTATTGTGACTGTCATGCATTGATATATTGTATATGTTATTCTCTCAGTAAAAATCCTAGAGTATTGTGAATTAATGCTCAAATTTTAACAATTACAGGGTATTACAGAAAGTTTATAGAAAATTTCTCAAGAATTGCCAACCCCATAACTTCCTTGTAGAAGAAAGGGAAGAAATTTGTTTGGGATCAGAAATGTGCTGAGAGTTTTAAGAAATTAAAGGAACTATTGACGATAGCACCTATCTTGAAGATAGCTGGCCCCAACAAGGATTTTGTAGTTTGTACAGACGCATGCAATAATGGACTCAGTGGAGTCTTGACACAGGAAGGGCATGCGATAGCATATGAATCTAGAAAGCTGAAAGAACATGAAAATAATTACTCTACATATGATTTAGAGTTATTAGCAGTTATTCATGCCTTAAAAATGTGGCATCATCACCTTATTGGCAGAAAGTTTACACTATTAACAGATAACATGGGTCTAAATATTTATTGGATCAGACAACCCTGAACGCTAGACAAGCCAGATGGTTGACATTCTTAAGTGAGTATGATTTCGAAATCCAGCATATCAAAGGAAAGGAGAACAAGGTTGCAGATGCCTTGAGTCACAAGCCAAAACTAAATTTCATTTTAGCAATCAGTAATTATTCAACTGATTTGGAAGATCAGATTTTGGAAAAAGGTTGTTGATGTATATGTAACTTCGGAATGTATTTCACATATATGTATATTGTATTCCTCTAGAGATGTTATTATTCCTCTATACGGAAGTGTCGTCATTTATATTGTAAGTGTCATAACTTATTGTGGGTCAAAGGGTTATTAGACCACCCTAGTGGGGGTCGGCCCAGTCAGCATTATGTTAAGTGGTTAAGTTGAGGCCGACCTAGTTGAGTAAAGGTCAAGTCAAGTTAGTGTATAAATAGAGAGTGTGTCTCTCTCATTTTATACATTCTATTCTCTCTCACACTTTGGAGAGTGGCGCACTTGTGGAGGAGGAGGCTCTGCTGTTAGGAGAAGACTATCTCTTGTATTCTAGTTGTATCATTGCTCCATCTATCTCTGAGGAAGATCTTGGGGTTTTTCACCTTTATGGTTTTCCCTAAGTAAAATCTGTGTCTCTTGTGTGCTTGCATTATTGTGTCCATGATTGATATGCTGTAGATACGTTGTACATGTTGTTCTCTCAGTTAAGATCCTAGATCAGATTGAAGTAAATTCTAAAAAATTTAACATGGTATCAGAGCTAGCCTGAAAGAAGGCATGATATGGCATGTATGACACTTGTTGCACTTACGATGCTAGGGCTTGATCTAGCAAAAACCAGACATCGTAGCACTTTTGCTATAAATTCATTTTGGCGAAGTTTTCGGATCTGAAATGTTTACAAGTCGTAGATTAGATCCCCATGTACCTTGTGTCCAAAGTACAACCTCTAATTCGTTGTACTTTGTGATTTATGATCTGTACAATATAGGGTTTCTGCCTCTTCCAGATCTGAGTCAAAATCAAGTGACCTTGGAAAAAAGGTCATAAATTGGGCTATGAAGCTCCAAATGACATTTCGTAAAAAGTGACAGGTAGTACACAAACTTTTCTATATCAGGAAAATTTTTCAGAGGCCGAAGTTGAACCAGTGACACGTGGCATGCCGTACAAGTTCGCTCTCCTGTATTGTCCCATAAACAGGTCACGTTGCGACACTTGGCATAAATCTCTCTCAGAGAATCCAATTGAGGTCAAACCTATCGAGATGGAAAGAAAACAGGTCAAGATATCTCAGAAAAAATGTTTAGAGGCAGAATTTGAACCAGTGACATGTGGCATGCAGTACAAGTTCGCTCTCTTGTATTATCCCATAAACAGGTCACGTTGCGACACTTGGCATAACTCTCTCTCAGAAAATCCAATTGAGGTTAGACCTATCGAGATGGAAAGATAATAGGTCAATCTATCTCAAGAAAAATTTTCAAACCTTGTGGATTGAAAAGTTTGGAGTTACACCAGAAACAATCAGGTACATATTTCTGTCAAAACATAATTATTTTTTGAGCACCTTCATTCATGGCTTCCAGAATTTAGGGTTTGGGATAAAGTTGGAATTTTTGTAATCAGAGACGACGACTGAATTCTACTCATCAAAATAAAAATTTAGAGACCAAGATCAGAATTTTTGGTTGGGCAGAAGGCTGGGCTTGATCAGACCCTAGTTCGGGACTTTGATCAGAAAAGTGGAAAATTAGGGCTTCTGCAAAAATGGGAATTTTTGAAATTTGTGACCATGGCTGGACACTCCTCATAAAAATAGAAGCTTAGAGATTTGAATCAAATCTTTTGGTTGGGTGAAGCTCCCGAAAACTCAAACCCTAATTCAGGGTCCTCCCTAGTGAATCCAGAAATCTAAAAGGCAATTTTGAGGGGTGAAACTTTGCAGTTTTCAAATTTTGAATATACCAACTTGATCAACTCATCAAGTCGCATATTTCTATCCTTTCGGAAGTTTGAAATTCAAATTTTGAATTTTTGGGGTTTCTTTGACAAACCCTAATCGAGCTCCAGGTCCAGTTCTTGCAAATCAAGTGGATTGGGTTAATCCTAGAAGAAGATGGATTGGTCACCTGCATAAGTGAAGAAGTTCCTGTTTCAGAGGGAGATGAGGCTAAGGCCTTCCATAAGAGGATTACAAGCAATCTTGACAAGTATGGCTTATAGGTATGTTTTGAATTCTGTTCATGGTTAAGTTTATGCTATGTTTGTCTTCATATCATTACAGTACAATCTTGATTAATTACTAGACTTGTCGTATTACCTTAATAGAAGATATTCATTGATTAAGGTTTTGACACTTATGATTGTACTAATGCATTGTGATGTTGTATGAGGTTTATGTTGTTCGCTAACATAAAAGGTACACCAAGAAAGACAAATCATGTTCTACTTCAAGAACATATGATCATGGTGACATGAAGACAAAGATTCATCCATTGTCATGGATCACATAGAAGATCTACTTATGAGGTATGTATAACTTCGTTCTACAATGGCTAACTTATGAGACATGAAGGTTACTAGCACAAGTCATTGAAGAGAACCAGAAGACATTATGCGAGTATGTTAGACATAACCAGCTAGCATACTAATCCAGGTATTTTTTTCCTATATCAAGCTAGAATCCTACCTTGTGTTAGGATCTTATACTGTTGTGTTGTTGATAATGATTATTCATGAAGTCATAGGTTTGAATAGTCATGGCTGTATGCATATTATGTTTCTTACCATAATTGATGATATGGCTAACCAGAAGAATCATGAAGGTATAGGTTTGAGTAATCACGGGTTTATGCATTGATGATTTAACTAATCAGAAGATTCCTATGATCAAATAAGAATATGCATGAGTAAAAGAAGCTGAAACCTTGAATACTAATGTTTATTATCTGTGAATGATCATGACTATACATGTTTAAGATTATTGTGTTTTGATAGCATTAAGATTATACTAATAAATGTGTGATTATGTATGAGACCTCAAGGATAACACAATGATGATACTAATAAGCATGCATAGGGACCAAGGATGAATATAAGTTCAAGAACAGGTAATCCAGGAAGCAAAGATCAAGAGGGAGCACACTCCATCAGCTCCTACAAGGATGCAGATATTCAGAGGGAGTTGACCATCTTTCTTCATTCCACAACAGAAAGGTGTAGAAAAAGCTATTTCAGCAGCTCCTGCAAGAAAGCAAAGACTTAGAGGGAGTCCACCCAACAAACAAACAAAGATAAGTATTTTAATTACCACTTCTTACATATTTGTTTGTTTAAATAAAATTGTTCAATGATACATATGCTTATGTTCCTAGAATTAGGATATGTATTTTGCATATTTGCATTAATGAACAAGATACTACTAATATGCATATGATGGGTAAGTGGCCTATGGCACTGTACAACATTCCATTGCTACTTATCTAGAATGAAACCTCTTTGCTGACATGTTGGGAGTTGTGCACACTCTTAACAATGTTCTGGTAGAGACTGGAAGGCATCTAGAAAGTTATGGAACATGGATAAATGTTGTATTGATGCATTGGCTAAGATAATTGCATGATTGTATGACATATTTCTTTATATGTAAGAATTTGTCTGAAAATTATGAGATGTTTCTAATCATGCAATTTAACTTGTTTTGTAGGAAAGACCGTATACCTTCACTTACAAAAGAAGGACTACAACATTTGTTCAAGCAACAAAATTATCTATTGAAGATATTGAAGTTCCCAGGATACGGGAAGAATGCCTTGATCCGTCAATCATGAAGAACGATGTTTGGGATGCAGTCCCAAGAGCTGAAGGGAAGTCTGTTGTGACTTCCAAATGGAACTATCAGATCAATCATGCTGTAGATGGAAGCATAGAGAAATATAAAAGTGATGAAATAGAAGATACACCAGATGGATTTCAAGACAACTTTCTTGAATGGTGTAGTCATATATGTGTGCAGAACTTGGTAGGATAGATAGCTTTCTATCCAGTTTGGGCTTTACCGAGAGTAAAGCGGATTCCAACCCTTACTACAAGGTTGAGGAAGGGAATCCTGTGATTCTACTCCTGTATGTGGATGACTTATTTGTAACAGGAGATGACAGATTGATTACCAACACACAGCGGAAGCTTGCTGTCGAGTTCGAAATGAAAGATTTGGGAATGATGCATTATTTCCTAGGTATGGAGATGTGGTAGAGTGCAGGTGGGATCTTCCTTGGTCAAGGGAAGTACTATCTTGAAGAGGTTTGGGATGATGGATTGCAAGGCCATGGCCATACCCATGGCATCGAACCTGAAGCTTCTGTGTGATGCTTCATCTGAGCCGATTGATGTCTCTATGTATCGTTAGATGATTGGGTCCTTGATGTACCTGACGAACACGAGACTAGGTATTTGCTTTGCATTGAACACATTGAGCCAATTCCTGACAGATCCGAGAAGTGTTCACCTGGTTGTTGTAAAGCATATTCTGAGGTACCTGAAGGGTACAGTTGATTATGGGCTCAGGTATGAAGCGAATCAAAAGTTTAACTTGCAGGGTTATGTTGATTCAGATTGGGCTGGCAGTGCTACAAATAGGAAGAGCTCATCTAGATGTTGCTTTAGTATGGGATCAGGTGTGATCTCTTGGTTCAGTAGGAAGCAGTCCTGCGTAGCACTAAGTATAGATGAGGCAGAGTATGTTGCAGCATGTTCAGCTAGTTGTGAGGCAGTATGGTTTCGGAAGCTACTGTCTGAGTTATTTGATCTCCCGTTGGATGCTACTGGAGTTGTGTGAAGCTATCCGAGAACCCAGTGTTTCATGGCAGGTCGAAACACATAGAGATGAAATATCACTATATCAGGGATATGGTGTAGAGAGGAGCTGTGAAGCTCCTGTACATTGCGATAGATGAGCAGATTGCAGATGTGCTGACGAAGCCACTAGCCAGGGTGAACTTCGAGTACTTCAGGGAGAGGCTTGGTGTTCTTCAGATTGATGACACTTCAAGGAAGAAGTGATGGACACATTTGCGGAAGCCATTCCAAGTATGTTGGAAGGAGGATCCTTCACATGGCTGTGGATGTAAGCACTGGATGATGAGCATTAGGACGATGCTCTAGTTACTGCTCTGTATATGCATCAGGAGGATACTGGATATGATCAGTTGGATCATTTATATGTATATACACATCATGTTGGATGTTGGATATGATCAGTTGGATCATTTATATGTACATGTATGTACGCATCATGTTGGATGCTTGGACCATGTATCTGTATATGTATCAGGTGGATACTGTGTATGATCAGGTAGATCATGTATGTTGATATGTATCAGGTATGATCAGGTGGATCATGTTTTTGTATTTGTATCAGGTGGATACATTGTATGCTAAGGTGGATCATGTATGATGATATGTATCAGGTAGATACTTGGTATGCATCAGGTAGATGCATTATATGATCAAGATGATCATGGATGACGAGCTTCAGGATGTTGCTCCAGATGACATGCAGCAGGATGTTGCAGTGATGATGATCAGGACAATCATGTGTACATCAGGATGATGTATGGTGAGTATCAGGTTGATACTCTGTGGCTGTGGAACAGATTGTGTAGATAAGCATGTAATTTGTGCCCTAGGATATTTGCAGATAGTCTTTCGAGGTTTTGCCTATGGCATGTAATTTGTACCCTGGGATATCCGAAAAATGCTCTTTTGAGGTTTTGCTTGGGAGGACATATAATTTGTGCCCTGGGAGATCTGCAGATAGTCTTTCGGGGTTTTGCCTATGGCATGTAATTTGTGCCCTGGGATATCTGGCAGATGCTCTTTCGAGGTTTTGTCCTATGGCATGTAATTTGTGCCCTGGGAGATCTGATAGGTTGAGCTGTGTGCTTGTAATCAGTCCTGGGATGCTCTTTCGAGGTTTTTCCATGACCACATGTAATTTGTGCCCTGGGAGATCTGATAGGTTGAGCCTTGTGCTCATAATCAGTCCTGGGATGCTCTTTCGAGGTTTTGTGGTGACCACATGTAATTTGTGCCCTGGGAGATCCGATAGGTTGAGCCTTGTGCTCGTAATCAGTCCTGGGATTCTCTTTCGAGGTTTTGTGGTTGGGTCACATGTAATAAGTCTTGGAGATCTGGACAGGATGAAAAAGGCCTCAGATGCTCTTTAGGGTTCTTGCTAGTCAAGAGAATATTTTAAGTTTTTGTGACGCACGTAATAAGTCCTGCGATTTCCACAGTATGGCCAGTGATGACGAAGACCTGCAGGTGGTTGGCCTACGTCTAGTATGAAAAAGTACTAGCTCTATAGAACTTCCTATGACGAGTAGATTCAGAGATTGATTGAGATAGCAGCAGCAGTGACGATGATCCAGAGAAGATGACTTGTCCTAGAAGACCTGTGTCGAGAAATACCTTCCTAGTTAGGAGGGAGTGTTGATGTATATGTAACTTCGGAATGTATTTCACATATATGTATATTGTATTCCTATAGATATGTTATTATTCCTCTATACATAAGTGTCTTCATTTATATTGTAAGTGTCGTAACTTATACTTGATGGGTTATTAGACCACCTTGTTGGGGTCGGCCCTGTATAAGTCATGTGGGTCAAAGGGTTATTAGACCACCCTATTGGGGGTCGGCCATGTGGGTCAAAGGGTTATTAGACCACCCTAGTGGGGGTCGGCCCAGTCAGCATTATGTTAAGTGGTTAAGTTGAGGCCGACCTAGTTGAGTAAAGGTCAAGTCAAGTTAGTGTATAAATAGAGAGTGTGTCTCTCTCATTTTATACATTCTATTCTTTCTCACACTTTGGAGAGTGGCGCACTTGTGGAGGAGGAGGCTCTGCTGCTAGGAGAAGACTATCTCTTGTATTTTGGTTGTATCATTGCTCTATCTATCTCTGAGGAAGTTATTGGGGTTTTTCACCCTTATGGTTTTCCCTAAGTAAAATCTGTGTCTCTTGTGTGCTTGCATTATTGTGTCCATGATTGATATGTTGTAGATATGCTGTACATGTTGTTCTCTCAGTTAAGATCCTAGATCAAATTGAAGTAAATTCTGAAAAATTTAACAAAGGTGAAACAGATGAAGAATACAGAAAAATGAAGGAAAGGACAGCTAATGACAGTTCTAAAAATTATATGGCAGATTACAAAATTAAAGAAAATGGTCTATTACTATATAAAAACAGATTGTATGTACCAAATATACCATAAATAAAATTTCTGATATTAAATGAGATGCATAAAAGTCACTATTCCAGTCATCCAGGATATCAAAAGACCATCACTATGTTGCGAAAAGAATACTATTGGCCCAGAATGAAAGATGAAGTAGCAGAATGCATTGCAAAATGCTTGGACTATCAAAAAGTGAAGGTTGAACATCAACATCCTGCTGGATTGTTGCAACCATTACCAATACCAAGCTAGAAATGGGAAGTGATTAGCATAGATTTCATTACTGGATTACCTAAAAATCAGAAACAACATGATTCTATCATGGTGGTGGTGGACAAACTTAGCAAGGCAACACATTTCATACTAGTGAAGACCACACATAAAGCACTAGACATTGCAGAGATTTTTATGAAACAGATTTTTAGACTGCACGGAATACCAAAGGTAATAATTTCATATCGTGATTCGAAGTTTACAGGAAACTTCTGGAGATCATTGTTTAAGGGATTAAATACAACTCTAAATTTCAGTACAGCATTTCGTCCACAGACGGATGGACAAATAGAAAGGATAAATCAAGTGTTAGAAGATTTATTAAGAATGTATGTTAAGGATCAACCTGGTAAGTGGGAAGATTATCTGCACTTAGCAGAATTTGCTTATAATAATCATTATCATGCTTCAGCCAGACTTAGTCATTTTGAAATTCTTTATGGTAGGAAATGTAATACACCTGTTTCGTGGAATGATCCAGTCAATAGAGTTGTTTTAGGGCCTGAACTATTGCAGGAATTAGAACTAACTGTGAAACAGGTGCAAGGACATTTAAAAGCTGCCCAAGATAGGAAGAAAAGCTAAGAAGATTAAAAAAGAACTCATAGAGAGTTCCAGGTGGGTGAACATGTGTTTCTCAAGGTAAGACTGAAAAAGAGTTCACTGAAACTGGGGAGCTGTGCCAAGTTGGCACCCAGGTATTGTGGTCCTTTTGAAATATTATCTAAGGTTGGAGCAGTGGCATACCAACTAACCTGAAAATACATAATGTTTTTCATATATCGTATTTAAAGAAATATGTGTACGATACTACTCATGTTGTAAATTGGAATGATGTACAGGTGGGACAAGATGGAGATTTTCCGGTGGAACTGGATTGTATCCTCGGAAGGAGGGAAACTATTCTATGAAATCGCAACATTGGGCAAGTGAAGGTGCAGTGGAAACACCTTAGCCCAGAAGAGGCAACCTAGGAGTTGGAGAGTAGTATGCGGGCAGCATACCCAACTCTATTTCAGGAACACTCAATGAGTGACTAGCCAACATTGAGGACGATGTTGAGACTTAAGGGGGGGTGTATGTCACCTACCCAAATTTCTGAACATTATTATTTATTTGCAAAAATACTTTATGTTAAAATTAATTACAAGTTTTGTAATTATGATCAGTTTTGATCATGGATGAATGTAATAATTGAATATTATTATTTAAATAAATTAGTTAGGAGACAAACACTCAGGAGGACTGTTGAATGAGTGTTCACTGACCCACTAGGAGGAATGGAAGTTGTTGGAAGAAATGGGACACATGGCACCAGTTACATCACACCACTAACTGTTGGTTATGGGACAACTTCCCCTTAAATAGGGCATTATCCCCCAGGTGGAGGGAGTGAGCAGGAAGCTCATTTAATGACCCAGTAACATCTGAAAAGGCCTAGGCAGCCTATAAAGGCAAATTCGAATTGGACAGGCAGCCCTTAATCAACATTTCTGCAGAATGTTTTCCTCTTGCAAATTAGGTGATTTCAAGAGAGATTCGAATAAGGGAGATTAGTGGTGATTGAAAACTGAGTTTTTGCTTATTATTGAAGAGAAACAGAGTTGTAGGAGCAAGTCTTTTGGACTGCTACCTATTGAAGATTTAGAATATTACTACAATAAGAAGAAGTCCATATTCCCAAAGCTTCTTCCTCCTGGTGGTTCAACAAACAGGCTCAGGGGTCCAAAGACAGTATTTGACTGCTTTTAGGAGTTTGGTTGGGTGGAACGGTCTTCTTGAGTTATTTGTTGCTCTACAGGTTTTAATCAGGTTCTACAATTTCCTACTTATTTAATTTCTGTTATGTGTAAACAGTCTTTTTTTTTGTGTTTCTATTTTTGAAAGAAAAATCTAACCCTAGAATTGTTCTAAGTCTGAATTTTTAAGTTTAATGGTAAAGATGAATTGATAAATCAATATCCCCATTTTTCCACATGCTATTTGGCAGCATCGTACTCTAGTAGAGATATGCAAATTAAAATAGAATAGAAGATAGGCAAATTGTGCCATTGAATTCGATAGCTAGATAATAATTTGGTATGCATCAATTTCTGTTCTTAAGTTAATGAATTCTAGAGGGTCTGTATAATATTTTATCATTTTTATAATAATCAGTCAATTAAATAATTCTTGCAATCATCCTACAAACTCATACATTATATCCATGAAAGGTAGATGAATTATACACTGTACATGGTTTTAAGACTGTTAACATTGAATAAAATATTCTTGATAATAAGCTGGAAAACAATAGTTTTTCACATAGATATCATATGCATATTTTTCACTCACACACAGATTCATTATAATTACTACACCAGCATTTTATGTATAGGAAATTAATTTATGGATAGAATTATAGTTTACACAGTCTCCACGAATTTCTGCACTATGTATTCATATTTCTTTCATTTTCTATAGTACTGTTGTATTATCTAGAAATGTACAAATGATAAGAATTTACTAAACACAATTATTATTACCATATATTTATTCTTTCTTTGGATCTTCTAACATTGGTTGCGATTATTGTAACTCTGAGTTTTGTATCAAAAGGAAAACCCTAGCTAGATTCATATTATTTCATAACAAAAGCTTTACACCCTTTTCAAACATGAGATCGAAGCCAATCTAGCATCTTAAACAATTGATCAGATTATTATTTCAACAAAACACAAATTAGAGTTTAACCCTATTCGTTTTCCTTGAAAAATGTTACTGAGTTATCGGTTCAACCTTCTACTCTATTGTTCAAACATCAACAAATAAAAATACACATTATCAATCTATAGTTTTTAAAAACAAACCACACAGACTTATACGAAGGGTTCAACATATCTTTCTCATCTTAACGTTGAAGTTTATTTACACAGAACCCTTATCATCAATGAATTATCCAAACCCTAAACTAGCTCGATAAACATTGTAGTAACCTTTAGTATGAAGATGATTTACAACATCAACTTATAGTTTCCAAGATAACAAACCAGATAGCTATACAATGTTTTAAACATACAATGTGTTACAAAAGGAGTATTATTCTTACATACAGATTGAGCCCTCGGCTCTCTGTCTTATGGTCACAAACATTTCGAAAAACAAGTCGAATCTCATAAAACCTCAACATTACCACAGAATAACTTCTAAAACAAAGACGAAGCTCTAGCAACGTTTATATTATGTTTTTAACAAAGAAACAAAATTACATAGGGTTTATCCCAAAATTTCCAATAGGCAGAAGAACCCGAATATTCAAATCGACGAGTTAAATCTCTAGTAGACAAAAAACAAGTTTGCAAAATATAACATCGAAGTATCACTGTTAACAATCGTGTTTCAATATTTCCCAAACCACCTTCAATGACAAAGCCATAGCACAGACGAAGGGCACTACGAGGGTATGGAAGACCCAAAGCTTATCGGTGTAAGAGTGCGAGGTTTTCCTTTCACCATACCCTAGCCAGACATTCTGTTTACACCCTGCAACTGACATTAAACTAGAGTTAGACATCTGATTCTTTTATAAACCGATTTTTGAAATGCAAATACCTTTGCTAAACGAAAATCTTACCTCCATAGCGTTGACGAGAACATTGTCACGAACGACACCAAGGAGCCACTATCCTCGCCTAAAACTATGTATTATCCCTCTTTTTCACTCTTGCTTGTCTCAGAGATATTAAAGTATAAAACTATAACCTTCGAACCAGAGAATCTATCTTTTCAAAACCACTTCATCGTCACAGTAAGAAAACCTGCAACGTCAACTTAAGGAGAAGGTATCGGGTTCGAAACCCTTGCAACTTCCTACCCAAACTTTGGAAACCTGTCGGCCACCCCAGCCGAAACAATAACACAGTGAATCATTTTCTTCAAGTCTTAAATCTTTTTCCATGATAGATATTAGGGTTTCATCCGACGGTTTAGGTTCATCACCATCGACGGTCTCCACAGTGCTAGCAAACTAATATTTGGTACAAATAACGTCCGAAATAAATACCAAACCTACCTTACAGGTTGACAACGCCACCATGGCACACAATGGAGCATACAAAACTAACGGATGGTGTATTAATCCTACACATCGACGAGTTTGGAGACAATCATGTCTACTTGGATCAATGGACATCCATCTCGGCAGAGACACAACACCGAGCCTTTAATACAGGATCAATACATGATCTCTACCGCAGCTCAAGATTGGCGCCATTAATTGAACCAACAACCTGTCAAGTTTTGTTTTAAATTCCTGTCAGCATCCTCGACGTGACTTCAAAACCCTGCATTAATTCGCCATAGTATTAGAAACACTATGCAAAGATTTCATTATATCATTGCACTATATTATCATAGTTTTGACGTAATACATTTGATCACAAATACAAACTAATTATATAGTTTAAGAGATAATCTATTGTTTGCATCTTAATACAATGAGTTTCGATATGAATCTATAATGTGGATAATAAACCAAAAATCGAGATAGTCACACCACTATGTACATAGGACTTGAATAGACCATAATATGAAATAATAGTTAATCTATTGTGTAAATGTTTATTATTCAATTGTTACAAATGCCTAGTCTTTGGGAAGGACTATTTTTTATTATTAAGACCTAAATAATTAGAGTAGAGAATAGGAATGGTTAACCATAAGTCTTTAAATTTAATTAAAAGTGTTGTATAAAACTGAGATACAATTATGCTATCACATATAGTTTGGCATCTTGGAACAATAAGTTCTCCGAATTCCTATCCACTTTTGGTACTGTACTATCCTAGTACTACTATTAAATGACAACGACAAAACCAACTAGCACAATGACGACGACAAAACTAGCTAGCACAATGACGACAATAGAACCAGCTAGTATAATGACGACTATAGTGACGATGTTTATTAAGTTGATACAAGGAAAACCTTGGAAAGTTGAAGAGTAAACACGTGAACCGTACCTATATGCTTTTACATTTGCAACAGTCTCTATTGATTCTATTTTATTTTCATACGATGAAGTTGAACTCACGCTAATTGGAATTTATTTGCAATCATGAAACTTCTTACCTATTGTCTGCACATAGAACAGGTCCAATGTTTTAGCATTATAGCTAAGTAAGCTTCAGGGTCCCTCATAGGACTCCCTTGAGCAGCAAAGAAGCAAACTGTCAGTATCGTCTCAAAGAAATAGCACCACATCACACTTCTAACCTGGCATTTCATTATTACATATTTCATACATTGCATTGCTTTAAAAAGTGTCACATCAAAAGTCTAATCTAACCATGCATTTGACTATCTTAATGATAGGGGTTACTGATGTAATTAAGTTGTCACTGTCGCATTAGTTTCTTCAGAAAATATATCGGTGTTTAGTACAAACACCTGTTAGTTAACATTGTTACATTCAGCAATTGTTATCTTCCGCAATTATAAATTATTATAAATTAAGTTAATATTGTCGTTAATAAAAATTTTAAATTTTTACGAAAATATGGGATGTTACAGGGATCCTGTCCAGAAGATCCGGAAGTTTCAAAGGCAATTTTGAGGGGTGAAACTTTGCAGTTTTCAAATTCGGAGTATATCGGCTTGATTAGCTCATCAAGGAGCATCTTTCTATCCTTTCAGAAGTTTGAAATTCAAAGTTTGAATTTTTAGGGTTTCTCTAACAAACCCTAATCCAGCTCCAGATCCAGTTCCTGCAAATCAAGTGGATTGGGTTAATCCTAGAAGAGAATGGATTGGTCACCTGCATAAGTGAAGAAGTTCCTATTTCAGAGGGAGATGAGGCTAAGGCCTTACATAAGAAGATTACAAGCAATCTCAACAGGTATGACTTATCTGGGTATGTTTCGAGATTTGTTCATGATTATGTTTATGGTATGTTTGTCTTCATCATATTACGGTTAGTACAATCTTGATTAAATTTAGACTTGTCGTATCACCTTAATAAAATTATGAATGCATGATAGAAGATATTCCTTGATTAGGGTGTTGACACTTATGATTGTACTAATGCATTATGGTGTTGTATGAGGTTTATGTTGTCCGCTAACATGAAAGGTACACCAAGAAAGGCAAATTATGTTCTAGTTCAAGAACATATGATCATGGTGACATGAAGACAAAGATTCATCCATTGTCATGGATCACTTAGAAGATCTATTTACGAGGTATGTATAACTTGGTTCTATAATGGTTAACTTATGAGATATGCAGGTTACTAGCACAAGTCATTGAAGAGAACAAGAAGACATCATGTTCATATGTTAGACATAACTAGCTAACATACTAATCCATGTATGTTTTTTTCTATATCAAGTTAGAATCCTACCTTGTGATAGGATCTCTTATATAAGTATACATGGCATAATTGATAATGATTATTCATAGGTTTGAATAATCACTGGTGTATGCATATTATGTTTCTCACCTTAATTGATGATATGACTAACCAAAAGAGTCATGAAAGTATAGGTTTGTGTAATCACGGGTTTAGGCATATTATGTTTCTTACTTTAATTTATGATATGACTAACCATTAGAGTCCTTGAATACTAATGCTTATTATTTATGTTTGGAATGATCATGACTATACATGCTTAAGATTATTGTGTTTTGATAGTATTGAGAAATATACTAATAAATGTATGATTATGAGATCTCGAGGATATCACAATAATGATACTTGTAAGCATGCATAGTGATCGAGGATGGATATAAGTTGAAGGACAAGTAATCCAAGAAGTAAAGATCAAGAGGGAGCACACTCCAGTAGTTTCTGCAAGGACGCAAATATTTAGAGGGAGTCGACCACTTCTCACAATCCACATCAGAATGGAGTTGCAAAGATTCAGTGGGAGTCCACCCAACAACCAAACAAAGATAAGTATTTGAATTGTCATTTCTTACATATTTGTTTGTTTAAATAATGTTGTTCAATGATGTATATGCTTATGTTCCTAGACTTAGGTTGTGTATTATGCATATTAGAATCATTGCATTAATAAACAGTAAACTACTAATATGCATGTGATGGGTAAGTGGCCTATGGCACTGTACAACATTCCATTGCTACTTATCTAGAATGAAACCTCTTTGCTGACATGTTGGGAGTAGTGAAAACTCTTAACAATGTTCTGGTAGAGATTGGAAGGCATCTAGAAAGTTACAGGATATGGATGAATGTTGTATTGAAGCATTGGCTAAAAAAATTGTATGATTGTATGACATATTTATTTATGTGTAAGAATTTGTTATGAAAACTATGAGAATTTTCTAATCATGCAATTTAACTTGTTTTGTAGGAAAGATCGTATACGAGCACCTACAAAAGAAGGACTACAACATTTGTTTCAGCAACAAAGTTATCTATTGAAGATATTGAATATATTGAAGTTCCCAGGATTCGGGAAAAATTCCATGATCGAGGAGTACCAGTCGATCATGAAGAATGATGTTTGGGATGCAGTCCCAAGACCTGAAGGAAAGTTTGTTGTGACTTCCAAATGGATCTACAAGATCAAGCATGTTGCAGATGGTAGCATAGAGAAATACAAAGTGAGATTTGTAGCTCGTGGCTTCTCCTAGAAAGAGAGGATAGGCTATGAAGAGAATTTTTCTCCTGTAGCTAGGTACACTTCCATCAGATCAATACTTTCCCTGGCTGTAGTGATGAAATGGAAGATACACCAGATGGATGTCAAGATAGCTTTCTTGAATGGTGTAGTCGAGGAGGAAGTGTATGTGGAGCAGCCACTTGGTTTTGAGACACATGAAAGAGATTCATATGTGTGTAGATTGAAGAAAGCCTTGTATGGATTGAAGCAAGCTCCTAGAGCTTGGTATGGTAGGATATCCAGCTTTCTATCCAGTTTGGGCTTTACTAAGAGTAAAGCAGATTCCAACCTTTACTACAAGGTTGAGGAAGGAAATCCAATGATACTACTTTTGTATATGGATGACCTGTTTGTTACAGGTGAGGATAGATTGATTGCTGACATGCAGTGGAAGCTTGCTGTCGAGTTCGAGATGAAGATCTTAGAGATGATGCACTACTTTCTAGGCATGGAGGTGTGGCAGAGTGCAGATGGAATATTACTTGGACAAGGTAAGTTTGCAGTAGAGATCCTGAAGAGGTTCGGGATGATGGACTGCAAGGACATGGCCACACCTATGGCATCGAACTTGAAACTTCTGTGTGATACTTCATCTGATCTGGTTGATGTCACAGTGTATTGTCAGATGATTGGGTCCTTGATGTACCTGATGAACACAAGACCAGATATTTGCTTTGCGGTGAACACATTGAGCCAGTTCCTGATGGATCCAAGGAGTGTTCACCTAGTTGCTGTAAATCATATTATGAGGCACTCATAGGGTATAGTTGATTATGGGCTCAAGTATGATGTGAATCAAAAGTTTAACCTGCAGGGTTATGTTGATTTAGATTGGGCAGGTAGTGCTGCAGATAGGAAGAGCACTTCTAGGTGCTGCTTCAGTATGGGATCAGGTGTGATCTCTTGGTTTAGCAGGAAGCAGTCCTGCGTAGCACTGAGTACAGCCGAAGCAGAGTATGTTGCAGCATGTTCGGCTAGTTGTGAGGCAGTATGGATGAGGAAGCTACTGTCTAAGTTATTTGATCTACCATTGGAGGCTACTGGTATCTTCTGTGATAACCAGAGTTGTGTGAAGCTGTCTGAGAACCCAGTGTTCCACGATAGGTCGAAACACATTGAGATCAAATATCATTATGTCAGGGATATGGTGTAGAGAGGAGCAGTGAAGCTCCTATATGTTGCGACGGATGAGCAGGTTGCAGATGTATTGACGAAACCACTAGCTAGAGTGAAGTTCAAGTACTTCAGAGAGAGGCTTGGTGTTCTTCAGATTGATGACACTTCGAGGAAGAAGTGATGGACACATTTGCAGGAGCCATTCCGAGCATGGTGAGAGGAGGATCCTTCCATGGCTATAGATATAAGCGTTGGATGATGAGAATCAGGACAATGCTCCAGTTACTGCTCTGTATGTGTATATATGCATCATGTTGGATGCTTGATATGATCGGTTGGATCATTTATATGAATATGTATGTATGCATCATGTTGGATGCCAGATATGATCAGTTGGATCATTTATATGTATATGTATGTACACATCATGTTGGATGCTGGATATGATTAGTTGGATCATGTGTATGTATTTGTAGATGTATCAGGTGGATACATTGTATGATCAGGTAGATCATGTATTATGATATGTATTAGGAAGATACTGTGTATGCATCAGGTGGATGCATTGTATGATCAGGATGATCATGGATGACGAGCTTTAGGATGTTGCTCCAGATGACATGCAGCAGGATGATGCAGTGTTAATGATCAGGATGATCATGTGTACATCAGGATGATGTATGGTGAGTATCAGGTTGATACTTTGTGGCCGTGGACAGGTTGTGCAGATGAGCATGTAAGTAGACCTAGGAGATCTGGACAAGATGAAAAAGGCCTCATATGCTCTTTCGAGGCATTGCTCTGGGAGGACATGTAAGTAGGACTAGGAGATATGGACAGGATGAAAAAGGCCTCAGATGCTCTTTCGAGGCATTGTCCCATGGCATGTAAGTAGACCTGGGAGATATGGATAGGATGAAAAAGGCCTCAGATGCTCTTTTGAGGCATTGCCATGACCACATGTAATCAGACTTGGAGATCTGGATAGGATGAAAAAGGCCTCAGATGCTCTTTAAGGTTCTTGCTTGGCAAGACACCATTTTAAGGTTTTGTGGTAGGAGTCACATGTAATCAGACCTGGAGATATGGACATGATGAAAAAGGCCTCAGATGCTCTTTAGGGTTCTTGCTTGGCAAGACACCCTTTTAAGGTTTTGTGACTATCACATGTAAAAGATCCTGGGAGATCCTATAGGTCGGAGTTGTGTACCCGTAACAGCCTGGGATGCTCTTTCGAGGTTTTGTGACACACGTAATAAGTCCTGAGGATTCCACAGTATGGTCAGTGATGATGAAGACCTGCAGGTGGTGGGCCTACACCCAATATGAAAAAGGGCTGGCTCTTTAGAACTTCATATGACGAGTAGATCAAAGATTGATTGAGATAGCAATAGCAGTGATGATGACGATGATTAGAGGACAACGATTCGCTGATGATGATCCAGAGAAGAAGACTTGAGCTAGAAGACCTGTGTCAAGAAATACCTTCCTAGTTAAGAGGGAGTGTTGATGTATATGTAACTTTGGAATGTATTTCACATATATCTATATTGTATTCCTATAGAGATGTTATTATTCCTCTATACAGAAGTGTCGTCATTTATATTGTAAGTGTCGTAACTTAGACTTGATGGGTTATTAGACCACCTTGTTGGGGTCAGCCCTGTATAAGTCATGTGGGTCAAAGGGTTATTAGACCACCCTATTATGGGTCAGCCATGTGGGTCAAAGGGTTATTAGAACACCCTATTGGGGGTCAGTCCAGTCAGCATTATGTTATGTGGTTAAGTTAAGGCCGACCTAGTAAAGGTAATTAGGAAAGTCAAGTCATGTATAAATAGAGTGCGGGAGGCACTCTATTTGATCATTCTATTCTCTCACACACTCTTGGGAGAGTGGCACACTTGTGGAGGAGGAGAAGTTGCTGCTAGGAGATGTCTATCTCTTATGCTTGGGTTGTATCATTGCTCTATCTATCTCTAAGGAAGTTATTGGGGTTTTTCACCTTTATGGTTTTCCCCAAGTAAAATTTGTGTCTCTTGTGTGCTTGCATTATTGTGTCCATGATTGATATGCTGTAGATATGCTGTACATGTTGTTCTCTCAATTAAGATCCTAGATCAGATTGAAGTAAATTCTGAAAAACTAACAATTGTACCACTGATGAAAAAACTATTCATTAATGACAGTCTGTAAATTTCCTTCCTTTCTCTGTTAATTGTTATTTCCAGCAATCACTGTCTGTAAATTTCCTTCCTTTCTTTGTTAATTGTTATTTGCTGTAAATTATGTGTGTAAATTTCCTTTCTTTCTCTGTTAATTGTTATTTCCACTAAATATTTTCCATTGTGTTATTCTTCACGCTTTGATGAAAGTAATATAAAATCAAAATTCATATGCTTATCCTCTGGTTTACCACATCTAAGTATTCACCAATTTTCTCCTAAAATTGATATTGGATTCATTTATGACCAATGCCCAATATTAATGGAGAACACAAGAAGGATCAATCGATCCTTCTTGCAGTGTCGAATTATGATGAAAATAATATTGGGAATAGGAAGGGTCGGTCGACCCTTCAATTTCGAGAGAATTGTTGAAATAGAACACCTTGGAACTTATAACATATAAAAATAGTCTGTCCCGACTTCCTTTTCCGACAAGAAGGATCGGAAAAGGATCTTGTAGTGTCGAAATATTAAGAAAAGAATATTGGTAATAAGAAGGGTCAACCGACTTTTCTTGCAGTGTCAATTATGAGGGAATTGTAAAAATAGAACACCTTGGAAGTTATATCATATAAAAATGGTTTGTTCAGACTTCTATTTTACGACAAGACTGGTCGCCCCTTCTTTTTGTAGTTAATTGTCAAAATATTTATCCATCAATAAATCTATAGCTATAATGGATAATACAAGAAGGATTGACCGACCCTTCTTGCAGTGTCGAACTGTTATGAAAATAATATTAGGATTAAGAAGGGTCGCCCGACCTTTCATCTACGAGGGAATTGTAAAACTAGAACACCTTAGAGAAAGAGCGGCCGCTCTTTCTCTAAGAATATTTCTACTTTCCAGCAAAGTCTTTGAAGCAAAACTTCTATAAATTTTGTGACATGTGGAATGCTTATATTGTGACACGTCTCATATTTGATTTTTAAAATTAGTTTAGAGATTGTTTAAATGAATATTAAGGATATTAATGGTAGCATTTAAAGTTTGGGGATTGTTTTAAGTTCCTGCGTTTTTTGAACCAGCAACGTGGATATTATATTAGCGGGGGTCCAAATGAGAAGTATAGCTTGCTGTTTAAACATGAACATCCTTGACAAATACTTTGCAGATACCTTCGTACAGGGGCAAGGTAGCCACCAGCTCACATTCAAAGAGCTTTTAGTTGGTGATTTAGAAGAGAGATGAACAATCCATCAATATAAAGCATGGAAAACATGAATTCTATATTGACTTTAGCAGAAAATAAGGGTGAAATGCTTGGTATGACCTGAACGGAGCATTATCTCTATGAATTCCATTCAAATACTACACTGAACCAAACATGAATAAGCAATTACAAAATGGATTGACAAAGAGAGAAACACAATTCACATGGGAAAAGAGAAGGAATAGACTGTAAGACCAATAACACAGGAATCCCTATCAAAACACTTGCTCGACTCTGTCAACTTTATTCAAAAAATAGCTCAAAAGATTACACAGAGCAATATATTTTTCTCCAAAAAGATTTCAACCCTTCTTACTTCAAGTACATAGCATACATATGGCTGCCTAGATCCCGAGGCTCGACCTATTCATACTTGAAAACAGTTACAACAAAATGCCACCTCATCATGACATACTCACCACTACCAAAAATGGGTGAGCTGGCTTAACCGCTTTCTTTCATATTTACCGATCTTCTTACTGAGTGATAATTAACTTGAAGATTAAAAACAAAATATAGTAAAGTGGTTGCACTGGCTAGCTATTCCCAATAGCCACCTCAAAAATATTACAAATTACTTTTTAAAATGGAAATGTCTTGAGAGTCTTTGAAAATAACAACACCTTTTGAAAGTAAAAATAAAAACTACTGAGGAACATTAAGGGAATATTTCATTTTCCCATACTTCTCCACATAACCCCATTGATTGGATGTGACGCTCTCATGTAGCACCATTTCTTTCACTAGTACCCTCAGCTCCACGTTATCTCCGCTGGATAGGACAGGTGCCCCTTCACTTAGACTCTTTAGCAGGCCCATGATCTCGAAATCTTCGACAAGCTTCCCAATAGTATTTTTCCTATAAGAATTTGACTTAACCTCTGGAATTTTTCGTGATCCATTTTTATGGCGCACAGCATGCTGTTGTAATCATTGTGCAAGATGAGCTCATTTTCTTCATCCGAAAAGGTGGTAGCCCCTTCTGAAAGACCTTCTCGAATCTTCTCTTTATATTATCAACCTGATCAGCCAATGCCGCACAACAGGATTCAATACTTTCTGCATGAGCATAGTTTCCTAGCGTCTTCCTTGTCCAGGCGATCGTAGCCACTCTATTCTTGATATCCAATGCAACTAATTGTTCTTCTGATAAGGGTCTCAAAAAATCTATGGCATCTTGAGCTATCTCTTTGGGCCTCAGGTTTAGATTCTCTCGCGTTGATGCACAAATTTTTAAATCCTTCTTTATTGCTCTCTCTTTGGCACATATGGAGATCAAACAAGGCCTGAGATCAGTGGCTATTGTTATGATGTTATCCCAGATCAAGATCCTGCATGTCTGCATCGGGATCTGCCCAGTTACTTGGGAGAAAAAACTTTGGTTCGTTTCCATCAGCCCCTTATTCTACTTCTGCAATCCCTTTATTTTTTCCTCCAATGGTGTGTTATGTTCCTCTAATTTTAGAGTTCTTTCCTTTAGTTCTTTAATTTATCCTTCCTTCAGGATGACCTGAGACATAGCCCGTGAAAGGCTGTCAGCACCATCTTCATCTGCTCTCAACTTATCTGGGACGACCGCATGCCCAAAATGGGCAAGTTATCTTTCAGATCTTCGACTTGCTGTTCCAAACTTTGCTTCTCTTTCTCCCAATCTGTCCTTTTCTCAACCAACTTCAACAATTCAGCTCGGAGTTCACTGAGCTCCTTGGTTAGGGTCTCTTTTTCCTACTCTAATTTAGCCACCTTAGGAGCCTAAATTAATTGAAAGCTCGAAACCTTTTCCTTCTTTTGCAATGTTTGGATTAAGATTTCTTTCTCTACCAGTAGCTGTTTGGTAGCTTTGCCACCACCATCATTAGCAATCAAATCAAGCTACAACTTATTAACTTGCTGCTAGTGGGATTTTCTCCTGAGCCTCTCCTGTTTTAACTGGACATCCATTTTGCCAACGATTTCCTCTAACTTCCTGACTCTTAGAACCGCTTGCATATAGTCCTTGTAGATAACATCCCCGAGATGCTTATGCAACTGGACCTTGTCAGGGGATGATATGTTTTTTAAATCATATTTCACCTCAGTTAAACTGCTTGGTGTAGCCACTGCCACATTTAGAGTGCCTTCCTTAATATCTCGGCTAGTCACCAGAGCAACATTTGACTTCGACAGGCTCCGAGCCTTGGGTAGCAAGTCATATATGAATTGGGTAGAAGCCTGCTTGTTCTGAGCATACCTTTCAAACATCTCCTCTCTCGACGAGAACTGGATTGTTTCCCCGCCTTCCCTTGCTTCCTGGAAATTGTATTCTAACACTTGTACCCCGAGAATCTGAATTTCCCCTTCTTTATTTCCCTCACTATCCATCAAAACAGCCAAATCGGGTTGTGTTCCAATTGCTCCCTGATCTTCAGTCTTGAGTCTCTTTCTTTCCTCTTCCTCATATTCATCCAGAATTTCCTACAAACTTCTTTTCTCCCCGACTTCCACCGCCTTATGTACCTTCTCCACCTCTATCACTGCTTCTAGCAATGTGAGCTCTTCTCCCTACAACATATGCGCTACTGCTGCCTTGGGTTCGTACTGCAACAGGTTATTTCCACCTAACGACCCTTCCACCTCCTTATGCTCGAACCCATAAAGGTTATTCAATTTTCTTCTATCAGAAATAATGTGACAAGGGTCGTAGCTCATGGCGATATCCTTTTTGAATTACAATCCTTCTAATAAACTTCGCACCTCTGCAACAACTTCCTTACCTTTTACAATAAATGGACCAACAACCCAAGGATACTTTAAATCGCTAGCCTTTCTGAACTTTGAAAAATGTTCATCTTCAATGGTCATCTTTTGCCTGATAAATTCTAAAGAGAAAATCCTCAATGTCAGGAAGGCGATTAGTATGTAGGGTTCATGCATGAACCCATACAGTCTGATGACAGTGTAATCTTTTGATAAAAACCAGTCCCCTGCGGTGACCTCCCTTTTTAACTACAACAAAGTCTTCATTTTAGGCAAGACCCTTGGCAGTTCTTCCCCAAAAAATAATTTGTATAATACAGATAACATAGAATTCATGTAATTGAACATGTTTTCCTCCAGAATGTTGGCATAAACCTCTGGAGTGAAATGCAGTTCATTCTAGTTACTGACCATGATTAGTTTCATTAAATGGGCCTAAAACTGGAAACATCTAGTGTTTGGAAACACAACAAACTGGGAATTCATGGCCTCTGCCACAAAATATTCAAACCTAAGGCTTGGAACCGACTCATAATTGACTAGGGATGACCCAACACTTATTCTGTACATCAAACTCAACTACAGCTCTGTCGCAAACCTGTCAGTATCGAGACCTAAAAACTACGCGACTAATGAGAGGACTAACTGGGTATTTGCATTGAACATGTTAACATCTAACGGGTATGGGGTTTCTCCTATCTCCTGGTCCGTTTTGAGGCAAGTGGTCAAAAAGGCTTGTTGACTCTCAGGAGGGGTTTGGCGGTAGAGGGTCACAATTGCTTTTGAAGAGAAGCTCTCAGACTCCGACGTTAGTGGCTCAGGGATTCCAAATGAATGACACATGACTGATGGCTCTATGGAATAGATGATTCTACTTTACTGACTATTCATGATAACTCTTTGGGACCCTTCTTAATTAGATGCACACCAGGAGACGAACTCAGGAAATGACATGATTTGGTCTAAACAAAACAAAATTATTGAAGACTGGAAAACCCTATGTACATCTGTGCCCCTATCTTGCAGACGCTTCAGCCTTCTCTTAATTTCGGCCACGAGTAGCTGGATAACTGTCTCAAAAATGTTACAATCCCTATCCTCCAGGGTACTCCTGACCCTATTCGTGCTTACAATTGAACCTTCTTCCATTATTCTACTATAAAAACACTTATATTACTGATGGAATCAGTCGAAAAAGGGCCTACCTATCGCTAGCAACCCTCTAGAATTATGCTATCGAAAGCCCTGTTGCCCTCACTGTCTCCCACATGCTGAGAAGCTTCTGACTTGGACAGATCCAACAAACAAATGTCAATAACACATGCTGGTGATTATATATAAAACTTCGTTCATTTAACCATCAGTCTTATCTGTCAATTTCCCAACGCTCTCGGTCGTTGGTTTCTCATGTGCCACTCCTCGTCGTCGGATCCGGCCTTTATTTAACCATTTGATTTGACACCTTTTCTCTACCCACCGTTGGATCATCCCGTAGGTCCCAATCTGCACCGTCCCCTCGGCACCACGTGTCCGAGAAGTGGTATCGCTGACATCCCAACGTGATTTTAAATAATGCTTTCCTACCTTGCGACCATCCCTTGTGTCGACACCTATCGAATGGTTGCATCTATCGCAACCACTGTTCCCCATATCCATTGCGCTACTTCTCGACGAGACTATCATCGGGAACCATTGATTTGTGCTCGCTTTGCATCCATGGTGGGGATAGATGACACGTTTCATTCTTTGACCTTTTCCGTAGATGGGGCCCACTTTTTCTATGATCCATGCATCTTCTTCATTGCACCGTTGTTGATTTGGCTAATTGCATTCCACACCGTATATTGTTTATGATCCTACCAATGTGGTATCGTGTGCTTCTACGGTGGTTTTGCTTACTACTTTACCTCTTCCTGGCAGCAATGCACTTCCTGGCTGCCATCTGTCAAGCGGCACAACCCATCGCGACCACCCATGCGATTAACTCCCGCTCCTCTTGGCTACGCGACCATTAGTGTGAGCCATCGATCTCATGCTCACGCCCGATCAATGGTATCCTTCCTGCCCTTGGATATCCTATGTAATATTTGGTTGTCAAACTTAGGACTTAGGTTTATTTGATTTTTCAAAAGGCCTTTCAACACATTCCCTTGCAAATTTTCCTATGGTGTATCATATTCACCCTTTTCCACACCAATTTTTCATACCTTAGCCTTCCAATCTGAAGGAGGAATGAGACCTCGGGCTTCTACCAGGTAATATTTATAATCCATCTTTCATTTTTGATATTTATGCTGTAGAAAAATCAGGTGCTAACACATGGTTTTGTGAAATGGGCATCCAGAATACCTTTAGGATCATGTCTTCTTTTGGCAGCATAATCCAATTTTAAAGCAGCAATTTTGTCACCCAACACTATAGCCCAAGTTGAAGTTGGGATGGCCAATGGTCCAAGGTTCAAGGGGAACTTAGGCCACACCTTCCTCTTGTTGATATATATGTAACTTCGGAATGTATTTCACCTATGTATTTCATCTATGTATATTTTACTCCTATAGAGATGTGTTATTCCTCTATAAGGAAGTGTTGTCATTTGTATTGACAAGTGTCGCAAGTGTCATAACTTACCGATGGGTTATTAGACCACCATGTGTGGGGTCGGCCCTAATTAAGTTAACCATGGGTTATTAGGCTAATCTAGACAAGTCATCCCCATTAGTTTATTAGGCAGGACAGGACAAGTATAAATAGAGATCGGGAGATCTCTATTTGGACATCTCATTACTCACTTCTACATCACTCATAAAGTGGCGCACATGTGAGGAGGAGGATCATCTGCTAGGAGAAGACTATCTTTTGTACTTGGGTTGTAATTTGGTTGTATTATTTCTCTATCCATATCTGAGGAAGTTGTGGGATTTTTCACCTTAGGGTTTTCCCCACGAAAAATCTGTGTGTCTATTGTCTCTTATGTCTGCCTCTTGTTGTGATTGACATTATTGACATGCTCGATATGATTGATATGCTGTACATGTTATTCTCTCAGTAAATATCCTAGAGTATATTGAATTAATGCTGAAAAATTAACATGGTATCAGAGCTTCCCTGAGAAGAAGACATTGTGTAGTGGTGGAAACTAGGGTTTCTTATTTATTGGGTTTCTCTCCACAGATTTTGGAAAAGTAATATGATAGATTGACTCTCCTCAGCAAGGTGAATCTTTCTATCCAATCAAAATTCAATTTTGAGCACTTTCAGTTTTGGCCCTAAAAAGTAGGGTTTCCACAAAAATAGGAATTTCTAAAATCAGAAGACATAGCTGGAAGCTCCTTGGAAAAATCAAACTTTAGAGATTTGGATCAAGATTTTTGGCCAGGTAAATCTCCAAGAAACTCAAACCCTAATTCAGGGTCCTCCCTAGTGAATCCGGGAAGACTAAAAGGCATTTCTGAAGGGTGAAACTTTCCAGAACTAAAATTCTGAGTATACCAGGCTGATCAACTCATCAAGGTGCATCTTTCCATCCTTTCAGAAAGTTGAAATTCACATTTTGAATTTTTAGGGTTTCTGACAAACCCTAGTTCAGCTACAGATCCTGATTTCTACAAATCAAGTGGTAAGACCTAAATCTTTTCAATTTCCATTTGAAGTACTCTTTAAAGATGTCTCACCATACCAAGCTTAAGGATAAGCTTGAAGGGGATGATAACTTCCGAGCCTGGAAGTATAGGATTGGGTTAATCCTGGAAGAAAATGAATTGGATACTTACAAAAGGGAAGAGGTCCCTATCCCAGAGGAAGAAGAGGCTAAGGCCTTACATAAGAAGAATTTGGTCAAGGCAAAGAGTATCATTGTTGATTCTATTAAATACCACCTCATTCCACATGTGTCATCTCTAAAGACACCCAAGGCTATGTTTGACTCTTTGACCAAGCCATTTGAAGGGAAGAACACAAATCAGAAGATGACTCTGCGGAATCAATTGAAAGGGGTAAAGCTTCAGAATGGAGAGACCATTCAATCCTATTTCTCCAAGGTGTATCATATCAAGGAACAACTTGAAGCTGTGGATGAAATGGTGGAGAATGGTGAAATATTCATGACCACTCTGAATGGCCTTCCTAGGTCATGGGATTCCTTTATTCAAGGGATTTTTGCAAGAAGGAAATTGATCTCCTTTAGTAGACTGTGGGAGGAATGTTCACAAGAAGAGGCTAGGATCGTAGCTCGAGAAGAAAAGGTGGGAAGTGAAAACCAAGCTCTCGTAGCTCATACCAAAAGAAGCAAGCCTAAGAAGGAGCACTCTCAGCACAAGAGATCCACTCACTATCATCAAAAGAATAAGAAGGATCTAAGATGCTTCACATGTAATGAGAAGGGTCACTTTGCTGTAGATTGTCCCAAGAACAAAAGGGACAACAACAACAACAACTTCAACAACAAGAAGAAGAATAACAAAAGGAAATATCATGCTCATGCTGCCGAAGATGATGAATCCCCCAGGAAGAAGGCTAGAGAAGAAAGTGATGACTCATCAAGCGAAGATGAATATGTTCTAATCTCTGCTCTCACAGGTACTATCTCTCATGGTTGTAATGATTGGTTTATTGATAGTGGGGCTTCCAAACACATGACTGGGTTTAAAGAATCTTTTGTAAATCTATCTACACATGAGTCACCCCATAAGGTGAAACTTGGGGATGACTATCAATACCCTATCAAGGGAAGTGGTGAAGCCTCCTACAACCTAGACTTTGGGAAGTATTTGAAGATGAAAGATGTTTTGTATGTACCTGGGCTCAAAAAAAAATTACTCTCCATATTTGCATTGGATGCAAAAGGCATGCGGGTTGCATTTGTAGATGGCCAAGTCCTAATGTGGCTGAAAGGTAAAACTATATATGATGCAGTGGTGATTGGAGAGCAAGAGGGAGGATTGTATAAATTAAAGGGACAACCTGAACATGCCATGGTACATGAATCCATAGAGCCAAGTGAACTTTGGCATAGAAGGCTTGCTCATGTGCACTATAGAGCACTACCAATTGCAAGCAAAGTTGTAGAGGGTCTTCCTGAAATCAAGACAAAGCATGAAGGTGTTTGCAAAGGATGTGCAAAAGGAAAGAACATAAAGAAAGCATTTCCAAGCAGTGAAAGCAAGGCAAAAGGAATCTTGGAAATCATCCACTCTGATGTATGCAGTCTGATGTCATCCAGTTCTCTAAGTGGGTATGTTTACTATGTCTCTTTCATTGATGAATTCTCCATGAAGACTTGGGTTTACTTCTTGAAGAACAAGGATGAAGTGTTTGACAAGTTCAAGGAATTCAAATCCTTGACGGAAAATCAAACTGATAAGAATATCGAGACCTTCAGATCCGACAATGGCGGAGAATTCACTTCAGGAGATTTCAAGAAGTTATGTAGTGATTCAAGCATTAAGAGGGAGTTGAATACTCCTTACAATCCACAACAGAATGGATTTGCAAAAAGGAAAAATCGAACAATTATGGAAGCAGCATGGGCAATGCTGCATGACCAGGATTTGCCTATGCATCTATGGGCAGAAGCAACCAGGGCAGCTGTATATGTGCAGAACAGAACACCACACAAGATATTGGACAACAAGACACCATAAGAGGTTTTCTCTGGTAAGAAACCTGAAGTCAGCCATCTCAGAATATTTGGTTGTCTAGTATACACTCATTTCCCAAAGGAAAAGAGGACCAAGCTAGATCCTTCAGGAAAGAAGGGTATCTTTGTGGGTTACAGTGAAAGCTCGAAGGCTTACAAAATATACTTTCCAGGTTTCAAGAAGATTGATGTCAGCAGGGATGTAACATTTGATGAAAAATAAGCATTCATCAAATCAAGGAAGACACATGTTAAAGATCATGAAGAACCAAAGGAAACCAGATTTCAAGACACTACCATGATTGAAGCAATTCTAGATGCTGATCGTGAAATTGAAGATCCACAAGAACCTATAGATCCACCTTGTGAGAAGGACTCTCACAAGAGGAAACCTGCATGGGCTAGAGAGCTCATTCAAGATGCAGAAAGATATGGCATTCAAGAAGAAGAACACAGAGCAAAGAAGAGAACTAGATCACATACCAGCTATGTTGCTTTACTCTGTGATATTATGAACAAAGAACCTTCCAGTTATGAAGAGGCAACATAAAAGAAAGAATGGAAGGATGCCATGGTCAAGGAATATCAGTCGATCATGAAGAATGATGTTTGGGATGTGGTCCCAAGACCTGATGGGAAGTCTGTTGTGACTTCCAAATGGATCTACAAGATCAAGCATGCTGCAGATGGCAGCATAGAGAAATATAAAGCGAGATTTGTAGCTTGTGGCTTCTCCCAGAAAGAAGGAATCGACTATGAAGAAACTTTTTCTTCTGTAGCTAGATACACTTCCATTAGATCAATACTTGCTCTGGCTGCAGTGATGAAATGGAAGATACACTAGATGGATGTCAAGACTGCTTTCTTGAATGGTGTAGTCGAGGAGGAACTATATGTGGATCAACCACTTGGTTTCAAGACACATGACAGGAAGTCATATGTGTGCAGGTTGAAGAAAGCATTGTATGTCTTGAAGCAAGCTCCTAGGAATTGGTATGGTAGGATAGACAGCTTTCTATCCAGTTTGGGCTTTAGCAAGAGTAAAGCGGATTCCAACCTTTACTACAAGGTTGAGGAAGGCAATCCTGTGATACTTCTGTTGTATGTAGATGATCTGTTTGTAATAGGTAATGAGAGTTTGATTGCCGATACCAAGAGGAAGCTTGCAGTCGAGTTCGAGATGAAGGACTTGGGGATAATGCACTATTTTCTAGGCATGGAGGTGTGGCAGAGTACGGATGGAATCTTCCTTGGACAAGGGAAGTACGCAGTGGAGATCCTGAAGAGGTTTAGGATGATGGACTGCAAGGCCATGGCCACACCTATGGTATCGAACCTGAAGCTTCTGTGTGATGCTTCATCTGATCCGGTTGATGTCACAGTGTATTGTCAGATGATTGGGTCCTTGATGTACCTGACGAACACGAGACCAAATATTTCCTTTGCGGTGAACACATTGAGCCAGTTCCTGACGTATCCCAGAGGTGTTCACCTGGTTGATGTAAAGCATATTATGAGGTACCTGAAGGGTACAGTTGATTATGGGCTCAAGTATGATGTGAATCAAAAGTTTAACTTGGAAGGTTATGTTGATTCGGACTAGGCGGGAAGTGCTGCAGATAGGAAGAGCACATCTGGGTGTTGCTTTAGTCTGGGATTAGGTGTGATCTCTTGGTTTAGCAGGAAGCAGTCCTGCATAGCACTGAGTACAACTGAAGCAGAGTATGCTGCAGCTTGTTTGGCTAGTTGTGAGGCAGTATGGCTCCGAAAGCTACCGTCTGAGTTATTTGATCTCCCGTTGGATGCTACTGGTATCTTTTGTGACAACAAGAGTTGTGTGAAGCTGTATGATAACCCGATGTTCCATGATAGGTCGAAGCACATTGAGATAAAATATCACTATATCAGGGATATGGTGTAGAGAGGAGCAATGAAGCTCCTATATGTTGCGATGGATGAGCAGGTTGCGGATGTGCTAACGAAACCACTAGCCAGAGTGAAGTTCGATTACTTCAGAGACAGGCTTGGTGTTCTTCAAATTGACGACACTTTGAGGAAGAAGTGATGGACACATTTGCTGGAGCCATTCCAAGCATGGTGAGAGGAGGATCCTTCCCATGGCCGTGGATATAAGCGTTGGATGATGAGCATCAAGACGATGTTCTAGTTTCTGCTCTGTATGATCAGTTGGATCATTTATATGTATGTATGTATGCATCATGTTGGATGCTGGATATGATCAGTTGGATCATGTGTATGTATCTGTAGATGTATCAGGAGGATACATTGTATGATTAGGTAGATCATGTATGTTGATATGTATCAGGTATGATCAAGTGGATCATGTGTTTGTATATGTATCAGGTGGATACATTGTATGATTAGGTAGATCATGTATGATGATATGTATCAGGCAGATACTGTGTATGCATCAGATGGATGCATTGTATGATCATGATGATCATAGATGATGAGCTTCAGGGTGTTGCTCTAAATGACATACATCAGGACGATGTAGTGATGATGATCAGGATGATCGTGTGTACATCAGGATGATGTATGGTGAGTATCAGGATGATACTTTGTGGCCATGGAACAGGTTGTGCAGATGAGCATGTAAGTTGACCTCGGAGATCCTATAGGTCGGAGCTATGTTCCCGCAACATCCTGGGATGCTCTTTCGAGGTTTTGTCCTATGGCATATAATAGTGCCCTGGGAGATCCTATAGGTCGGAGCTGTGTGCCCATAACAGCCTGGGATGCTCTTGCGAGGTTTTTCCATGACCACATATAATAGTGCCCTGGGAGATCCTATAGGTTGGAGCTGTGTGCCTGTAACCGCCTGGGATGCTCTTGCAAGGTTTTGTGGTGACCACATATAATAACACCCTAGGAGATCCCATAGGTCAGGGTTGTGTGCCCGTAACAACCTGGGATGCTCTTGCGAGGTTTTGTGGTGGGGTCACATGTAATCTGTCCCTGGGAGATCCTATAGGTCGGATTTGTGTGCCTGTAACAGCCTGGGATGTTCTTGCGAGGTTTTGCGACACACGTAATAAGTCTTGAGAATTCCACAGTATGGCCAGTAATGATGAAGACCTGCAGGTGGTGGGCCTACATCCAGTATGAAAAAGGACTGGCTTTGTAGAACTTCCTATGATGAGTAGATTCAGAGATTGATTGAGATAGCAGTAGCAGTGACGACGATGATGATTCGAGGACAATGATTTGCTGATGATGATCGAAAGAAGAAGACTTGTGCTAGCAGATCTGTGTTGAGAAATACCTTCCTAGTTAAGAGGGAGTGTTGATGTATATGTAACTTCGGAATGTATTTCACCTATGTATTTCATCTATGTATATTGTACTCCTATAGAGATGTGTTATTCCTCTACAAGGAAGTGTCGTCATTTGTATTGACAAGTGTCGTAAGTGTCGTAACTTGCCGATGGGTTATTAGACAACAATGTGTGGGGTCGGCCCTGATTAAGTTAACCATGGGGTTATTAGGCTAAGCTAGACAAGTTGGCCCCATTAGTTTATTAGGTAGGATAGGACAAGTATAAATAGAGATCGGGAGATCTCTATTTGGACATCTCATTACTCACTTCTACATCACTTGGAAAGTGGTGCACATGTGAGGAGAAGGATCATCTACTAGGAGAAGACTATCTCTTGTACTTGGGTTTTATTATTGCTCTATCTATCTCTGAGGAAGTTGTGGGGTTTTTCACCTTAGGGATTTTCCCATAGAAACTCTGTGTGTCTATTGTCTCTTATGTTTTCCTCTTGTTGTGATTGACATGATTGATATGCTGTACATGTTATTCTCTCAGTAAAGATCCTAGAGTATATTGAATTAATGTTAAAAAATTAACACCTCTTAGGACCAGATAGCTTTAAATACACACCTTCAGTAACAGTTTGATAGGAGACCTCTTCAATTACCAGTCTGTCAGGAACTATCCTGGGTAGCAGATGTACAGTACTACTTCCCCAAACTCTGACATATGAGAAGGATTCACACACATACCAATCACCAATTATGGCAATGAAGGTTTTGGCATCAACAGAGAAAGCAGGAGCCTGCTCTCTGAAGATTTTGAAGTAAATACTTCCAAGGAAGTGATCACAAATGTCATATATCAAAGGCACATAATTGTTCTCCCATAATGCTGAATGATAAATATGGACAGGAGGAGCTGATGGAGTCCAATTCCATGTTGGGATATTGGAATTCTGCACAAAATATATCAACGACAAAAGCTAAAAAGAAGAAATGTGGCTTCCTCACAGCCGGTGCCTTCTGATATGCTCCATTTCTTTTGAGTTCAAAAGACAAGATAGACGCCCAAGGGAATGACTCACCAGTTGTTAGAACATGATGGGCTACAGGATCCCACTCAACTTTAAATACATAACAATTTGGGAGACCATACAGTCTGCATAGCATGGCATCCAATAGGGAATAAAGTTCTCTAAACCAGGAAACTGGGTGCAAGTTATCAGCCCTAGGGATGAAACTGTTAGGTTTATTCATCCATGACTTCAACATTTCGTTAAAATTGTACATGGTGTTAGAGGATTCTATGAACTCAGCATCAAGGGGTTGCATAATATCTAATGAAAACCTCAGGGCGGAAGGTAGCCAATTGTGACCCTGCACTGTCATTTAAATGACCGGTCTTTAGGGTTAGCATGGTCCACAATCCATTTAACCGCATGAGTATAAGGCAAGACAGTGGGTCTGGCAGCAATGGCATGAAGCTAGGAATCCCTAATTTTCTCATATGCCAGCTGGTCATTCTAAATGTCTGATAGGTCATCATTATAAAAAATTGAGTAGATTTTGGACCAGTCTATCTGATAGGTTTCAGAGATTTTATCACTAGTGTCCAAGAAAATACCAAAATTTCGGTGTTTGTTTAGTAAATACTTCTGAGGATTTTTACAACATGTATTGTGCGACATGTTTGAAACTAGAGGTTTTCTGATAAACGAATGAACAAAAATAAAAAACAATTCAAAATATCGAAACAGTAAATAACTGAATAAGAAGAATGACTAAAACCAACCTGTTTCAGCTGAAAGTAACGGGAAACAGACACCTGGAAAAAACTTCACAGTAAAATTCAAGCAACAAGGTAATCTTTGAAATTAAAAATGATAAGGAAAAATAGGGAAATTCACATATTTATTGCTTTTCGACGGGAAACAAGTCTAGATCGTAGGATGAAAACGAATCAATGCCTGAGATTAAATCTTGCTGGATGTGGGGTCAAGTTGGGGGAGTTTTATTTTGGAACTACGTATATTGGTCCCACAAACTGCAATCCGCAATTTCAGGTTGCGGGTTGTGGGATCGCAACTTAGAAAACAAACAATCAAAAGGATCTCGCAATCCGCAATCCACAAATGTGGGTTGCAGGTTGAGAGAACAAAAAGTTCTAAAGCTATTTACAAAGTCTTCCCGCAATAAGCAATTTGCGGGTTGCAAGATGACAACACTTCCAAAAAGAAACGACAAGCTTGCGGGATGAAAATGACTTGGTGGAAAAACTCAAAGCTTCCCGCAACTTCATTAAAACAGTAAAAAAAACTAGAAATTTTCAAAGGGAAAATTCTAATCAAATCCAAACAATGCAATGGCATAAAATCATAGTAAGCATAAGGATGAAACCCCCATAATGATAGAGTAATTAGAACATGGGATATGTTGTTCCTACAACATAGCTAAACTTCATTTAAATCACCCTATGTAATCTCATCCGCAGGATCAAGACAAATCGACGGTTAAAACCTAAACATATTGAAGGAAAAGAGGGGTTGCGGAGTTTTATTTCATAAATATATACATTCTTTCTAGAATCTGCAATCCACAATTGCGGGTTGCATGTTGCGGAAACGCAAAGTGCGAAACTATTTTGAGCCGGTTCCCGCAATCCACAATTGCGGGTTGTGGGTTACGGAAATGCCTAGCGTAAAGCTATTTTATGACTCTTACCGCAATCCGCAATTGCGGGTTGTGGGTTGTAGATGTAAAAGACCACAATTATTGAAAAAGGATCGGCCGCCCCTTCTTTTCGTAGTTAACTGTGAAAAACTTTATCCAACAATTCAGCTATATCCATAATGGGGCACACAAGAAGGATCGACCGACCCTTCTTAAAGTGTCCAACTATTATAAAAATATTATGGGGAATAAGAAGGGTTGGCCGACCCTTCAATTGCGAGGGAATTGTACAAATAGAACACCATTTGTCCTGACTTCCATTTTTCGACAAGAAGGATCGACCGAACCTTATTGCAGTGTTGAACTAGTCTGAAAAGAATATTGGGATTAAGAAGGGTCGGCTGACCCTTATTGCAGTGTCAAACTAGTCTGAAAAGAATATTGGGAATAAGAAGGGTTGGCGGACCCTTCATTTCAGAGGGAATTGTAAAAATAGAACACCTTGGAGAACTCTTTCTTTGAAAATTTTTCTACTTGCCAACAAAGTCTTTAAAGCAAAACGTCTATAATTTTTTTTGTTATAATGTTGCTATCTAGTATCCTAGGGTGACACGTGGAACGATCATATTGTGACAAGTGGCATATTTGATTTGGCACATTGAGTATAGCGAGGTTACTAATTTTTATTTGATTTGTCACATTGAGTATAGCGAAGTTACGAATGTGGGTTTAACCACAATACAATCAGGAAATGAAAATTCACTGATAGTAGTTTTAAGCATCATTAGGCACAATATGCAAGATTACCCTGTAGCTGGAATGCTAATTGAAAAGTTAACATGAATTTATTAATTTAATATGTTGATCATAATTTTGCAGAAATAGATAAATGTTTTAATTAAATAAATTCACTTAAAACATAAAAGACACATAGATCATGAGTAATGACAAATCCAAACTACATTAGATCAATGTATGGATTATTGATTGCAAAAATTAAACAGTGTTCATAAATAATCTGAAGTGAAAATCAACATTCATCAAAGAAATTTGATCAATTAACAAAAGAGGAATGAAGAGAAGGACTAACTGTATTACTTCAAAGTTGCAAAAAATTACAATCTCTGCATCAATTAGAGTTTCTCCGGTCTTCTTTTGCTAATTTTCTCCCCCCTACCCTTTAAATAATAATTACAAAATTAGTTAAAAAAGATAGACTTCCCATAAAACAGGGATTACAAATCGAAACTAAAAGGCATCCTCGGGAGTCACTGATACTGACAATATTTTCACAAAATTCCCAAAATATTTTCATCACATGGTTTCTGGGAAGTAACCTGTAACAAACTGTGGAAGATACCGGCAATCCACTAGCTATCTGTGACAAAAGTTAAAAGATTCATGATGATCGACAACATTGTCCTAAAAAAACGAAAAATCGGCCACTTGTCCTTCCTTTAGGGGAATTGGTGGAGTCACAAGCACTTAATTAATCCCGGATGACTGTATTATCTCAATCAACATGTTTCTCAGTGATCTTCCTTCTCTTACTCCGAGGGAGTCGTGTATACATGGATGAATCTCGGAATCTTCTTTTTCACTACCAGTGTTGTCATCCAAAACATTGGCTTTAAAAGGTGGATCTTTCACCTTTTACAGAGCTTGGGCTCTTAATACATTTTAGTACTACGAGCTTGAGCTCACAAACATAGACTTTTCTACTACAGAGAATTTACAGACTTTATTTTGGCTTCAACTAGAAGCTATACTTTATTTTTTGCTTCCACTAGAAGCTATGAGTCACATTAGTGACAAATTCTGGTCTTGGGGCTTCGACAGTGCTCTAAATGCCCATATATCATGTTGTCGTGAGGATTTGTCATGGAACTGCTATCGAAATGCTCATATATCATGAAGAGAGTGACCATATGACTCAAGTATTTTTGATAAAAAAACAAAGGAAACGAAACAGAGGCGGTAAAGAAGAGTGCCATGACTTCCTGAAGATTTCATTTTGCTGCGATACCGGGTATCATGATTTAGTATTGGTGAATTGACTTGGATGTTACAGATGGGGAAGGATAATTATCACAGTATGGTGGGATAGTGGTCATAGATATCATCTGTACCGACTGTAGATCTCGCATAACCAGAGATGAGCTGGCTAACAAAGGTGTTGAAGCATGTTTAGCCTTTAAAGCAGGCACGCTAGAAGGTGCATGCGATCATGTGGCTAGAAGAATGAATGAATGAAATATTTTAATAACGTCCACGAGGCTAATCGGCCTAAGGGACCAAAAGATTCATAGCCATAAATCCTCTCCATATTCTTTTCCAAGTCGGATCTTTTGCTGCAAATCTTGACTAGAAGACTTGCAATCTAGTTGATCTTATCTTCTTCAAAAAGATGGTGCATGCTGTCAGCCTTTATGTTATCAGCCTTTTCCAAGACGATGCCTTTTTTGCATTATATTTTAGGATGCCATGTTTCCACCTTTACACGTGTTTAATTAAATTCTATATAACAATTAAATGATGCAGCCAACGTACAGAGTAATTACGTGGTAGAGTGTCAGAGTAGTAGGCGGGAAGGGTGAATACCAGCTGGTATTCATTAGTGGATCATTGTTAATGGTGGAGGTCAATTAATTGATCATTGAAGTAGAATAACTAATGCATGAGGTGACTGTATTTTTGAACTTGTACTCTGCACAAGATAATACAAGTCTGTAAAGCATGAATTTTGTGGATCTTAGGTTGATTTTAGACTAAAATGGTAAAACAAATTGCACATATATAAGTAATATTTGAATATAACAAAAACCAAATTGACACTTTATAAATTTTAATCAAAGGTAAAATGATAGGCAATGAAAATTAGTAACCGTCATTAAATTTTAACTTGACAGGCAGTGAAAATTTGAAATTCTAGGCCTGGACTCGAAGGCTTACCGAGCATGTGAGGCCTCGCATGCTTGGCCTCGGGAAGGGATGGAATGGTTATCATTTTAATTAATGGAAAATCAAGGCCTGTTAGGATGACCATATCTATTGGCAGGCTTATGGATTATAAATCCAAAACGGCAGACCGGTGCAGGCAGGTCCGAATTGAGAAAGTAGCTTGCCCTACCTTGAGAAAAGGCATGCTGTGTCTGTTCCATTTCTGGATTAAATAGTTTTAGATAACTTGAGGTTTTTCTCTTCCATCTGGAACCATATTCTTAAGCATTATGGCTCCTCGCATGCATCTTTGCAATTGTCGTGGCTCTAAATGAACCTCCGGGGAGAGTTGCAGGAAAAGGGGTGAAGGCTTGTCCAACCTAGCGAACGTCTCGGTGGATGACCACCATCTGGATTTCAATAAGGCGCATATTTATTTAGAGGAAAATCCTATGGCTACTGAGTCCCATATGGATCATTTGGAAATCTCACTGCAGTAGGAGGTCAAGGAGTAGCAGGGTCGTCAGATTGCAACCAACCCATTTTGGGCAGGCAGAATTCTTCTGGCCAGCGAAATCCAGGCGCGAGAGAAAATTGTCAAAGACATTAAAGATATTATTGAGGGAATGAAAGTGACTTAGCAGAATGAAATGGAGAGTACATGCACTCTGGAGACCTCAGTGGAAGCGCTCAACATCCATGACCCGCAGGAGGCCCAGAGCTGGGCGCCGAGAACCATGCGTTGATTAGGCTGGCTTTTTCTCTCTTTGCCCTGTGTCTACGGTTATATTTTGATGGCAGTACTAGTTGTTGGTTTTCTTCCTGTTCAAACTATTGTTCTCGATTAAGCCGGTAGCTTGTTCCCTTGCTTTGTTGCTAGGTTTTTTTTTGGCCCTTGGAAGGTGGTTTCTTGTCCGAGAGGTTTTGTGTTCTCAGTTTTTAAGATGATCTATGTCATGCTATCTGGTGCAATTGTTAAGATGATCCAAGTCATGCTATCTGGTGCAGTTGTTAAGATGATCTGTGTCATGCTATCTAGTTAAGTTGTTAAGCTGATCTTTGGGCGCCCGGTTTTCCCAACTTGGGAAGGGCTTGAGTGAGATTTTAGATCACTATGTTTGTAACTCTGTATCATTTTTGTACCTTTTTATACCATTTTTATAGAATTTCCGGCTCTGCTTACTTTAAAAAAAAAGAACGGTTGGTCGACCCTTCAATTTTGAGGGAATTATAAAAATAGAACAATTTGAAAGTTATAACATATAAAAATAGTTTGTCCCAACTTCTGTTTTCTGACAAGAAGGATCGGCCGCACCTTCTTTTCGTAGTTAACTGTGAAAATTTTTATCCAACAACTCAGCTATATCCATAATGGAGAACACAAGAAGGATCAACCGACCCTTCTTGCAGTGTTGAAATATTATGAAAAGAATATTGGTAATAAGAAGGGTCGACTGACACTTCTTGCAGCGTCGAACTATTATAAAAATAATATGGGGAATAAGAAGGGCCAGACAACCCTTCAATTACGAATGAATTGTAAAAATAGTACACTTTGGAAGTTATATCATAAAAAATGTTTTGTCCCTAATTCCGTTTTACGACAAGAAGGATCTACTGCCCCTTATTTTCGTAGTTAATTGTCAAACATTTATCCATCAATTTAGATATAGCCTTAATGGATAATACAAGAACGACCAACCGACCCTTCTTGCAATGCCGAACTATTATGAAAAGAATATTGAGAATAAGAAGGGGCAGCCAGACCTTCATTTACGAGGGAATTGTAACAATAGAACACCTTGGACAAAGAGCGGCCGCTCTTTCTCTGAGAATATTTCCACCTGCCAGTAAAGTCTTTAAAGAAAAATGTCTATAAATTTTTTTGTTAAAATGTTGATATCTATTATCCTAGAGTGACATTTGGAACGATCATATTGTGACACGTGGCATATTTAAGCACATTGAGTATTAATAGGGAGGCTACTCTTTTTTATTTGATTAATTAACAAAAGAGGAGGACAATCTCTACATCAATAAGAGTGTCAGTCTTCTTCTGCATAGCTTGCTCTTGTCGCCTTCTGATGCAAAATAGGATAGATAGAATCCAGCTCTCCATGCAGGCGAGTTTTTTATATTATTTATCCTTTGCTATCACCGCTGCATCTTCTGCGGTGTGGAAGCCTCCCTGGGCGTCTATTTTCTATGATCCCTGGTGGCCTCAAATCCCACCAAATGTCACCTTTTCTACCAGTTCAAACTACGAGAAGTCGCCCATCGTTGATCTGGATCTTGCATGAATCCTGGCCGTCAAACGGTGCGACTTTCACCAACATTGCGGATTTCGCTTGCGTTGATGTTTCGTGCAAGTTAGATCCACAAACAAAACCTCGGCCATAGATCTCGGCCTAGTCAGATCTGCGCCATCCAAACCCACGGACCTCTAGCAAAAGTTCACGGATCCGAAAATTTGTTTCCTCCGCGCATGTCATATCGGAGAAGTAACTCCTGACCGTCGATCTGATCCATTGGCCGTTAATCTGCTCCTTAAGATTCTTGTGGGTTAGATCTCACGCGTCCATCTAAAACACCTCACCAAGATGATTCTATTTTTCTCAAACCACCGAGGCTTTCTCCATTCTTTTTTAAAAATTGAACCTCCATTCTATTTTGCTCAATCCATGAATTTAGTGCTAACACCAACAAACTAAACGGGCAAGATAATCACCTAGTGTAATCTCATCTGCAGGATCAAGACAAATCGACGGTTAAAACGTAAACATGCGGGAAGGAAAAGAAGGGTTGGGGATGTAGAAGACAACAATTATTGAAGAATATTTATGCATCCGCAAACCTTCAAAACTGCAAAATCAAGTTGTGAAAGTGGCAATATTGGCAAGAAGGATTAGCTGCCCCTTCTTTTCGTAGTTAATTGTGAAAAAATTTATCCAACAATTCATCTATATCCATATTGGAGAAAACAAGAAGGATCGACCGACCCTTCTTGCAGTTTCGAACTATTATTAGAATAATATTGGGAATAAGAAGGGTCGGGCAACCCTTCAATTTCGAGGGAATTGTAAAAATAGAACACCTTGGAAGTTATATCATATAAAAATGGTTTGTTCCTACTTCCGTTTTATGACAAGAAGGATCGGCTGCCCCTTCTTTTAGTAGTTAATTGTCAAAACCTTTATCTAGCAATTCAACTATAGCCATAATGGATAATACAGGAAGGATTGACCAACCCTTCTTGCAATGTCGAACTATTATGAAAAGAATATTGGCAATAAGAAGGGTCAACCGATCCTTCTTGCAGGGTCAAACTATTATGAAAATAATATTGGAAATAAGAAGGTGTGGCCGACCCTTCAATTAGGAGGGAATTGTAAAAATAGAACACCTTGGATGGTATATCATATAAAAATGGTTTTTCCCGACGTCCGTTTTAAGACAAGAAGGATCGGTCGCCCCTTCTTTTCATAGTTAATTGTCAAAACCTTTATCGAGCAATTAATCCATAGCCATAAGGGAGAACACTAGAAGGACCGACCGACCCTTCTTGCAACGACGGACTACTATGAAAAGAATATTGGGAATAAGAAGGGGCAGCCGACCCTTCATTTAGGAGGGAATTGTAACAATAGAACACCTTGGAGAAAGAGCGGCCGCTCTTTCTCTGAGAATATTTCCACTTGCTAGCAAAGTCTTTAAATAAAAGCATCTATAAATTTTGTTGTTAAAATGTTAATACGATCATATTGTGACACATGGCATATTTGATTTGGCACATTGAATATGGGGAGGTTACTATTTTTTATTTAATTTGACACATTGAGTATACCGAGGTTACTATGAGAAGTATAGCTTGCAGTTTGTGGAGAAATGAGAAGTTACAGTTGGAGATGAAATGGTGTAAGGAATTTATGGTTGAATTGCTGAGGAAAAGTGTAAGGAATTTATGGTTGAGATGAAGATGGTGTAAGGAATTTATGACCGCCATACTGTGATAATTACCATTCCCCATCCAAGACTTTGTTGGTGACAAGACATAAACATAATGTGGACTAAAGCATGATGAGATTATTCACACGAGTGATTTTACGACGAATATTAATCAGCCTACTGTAGGCCATTTAATGCAATGGCAGCATGCATGTTGGCCATTGGATTGGAGTGATATGTGTACGATTACGGTTACTCCAGCAATATCTGTAGTCGGATTGGAGTGATACGTGTACGATTACTCAAGCAAAATCTGTACTCGCTACAGATGATATCTATGACCACCATGATTCCGCCATACTATGATAATTACCATTCCCCATCCATCCCAGACTCCCATCCCATTCAATCCATCAACACAGTGGCCACTCACTATATATAGGCTAACCATGCCCCATATCACAACAAACTGATATGGCGACATATTAGGGAGATTAGCACTGTCTAAGTCCCATATTAGGTAGATTAACGCTGTCTAGGGCTAACCCGTCTAAGTGAGCTGCCCAGACCAACTGTCTAGCCATCCCCTGTTATGGTGCACTTGGAAATTTAGGAATAGTTTCTCTGTTTTTATTGTGCATGATGATATGTGTGCTCACGCGCTACCCTGGCTGCAATAAAATGATTATTTTTGCATTTGTTGGAAATGGTTTCTTTTTACGGAAGCATGATAAAGAGTTATTTGTTTTCTATGCAGGTATTCGAGAGAGATGCAATACTGCCGTGTCTAAGCTATCCGCCTTCTAATATTCGAGTATTAAAAGTAGACATGAAGGGATATAATGGGACGGAAATCCCATCATCAGTCTTTGAATTTTGTTTTAGTACCAGACCATGCTATCAGCTTCTTCTAACTGCGCCAAGTAGAAGGCTTCAAGCACTCTCGAAGTCCTAATACACCATGATATATGGGCATTTCAAGCACTCTCGAATTCCCAATACATGGATTTCTCATTATGTTCCTTGGCACCAATCACGCTTTCGTCCATCTTCTTTCTGTCACTCTTCTTTCAATAACTGATTGTTATGCAACGAGGAGGGGACATAGCAAGAAGAAGCAGCATAAGTAGAATGCAGTACTGTGCTTTCTCTAAGACAACATGCATTGTTCCGGTCTTCAACATTAGGCTTGCAAGAGTCGTCGAAGGTTGTTTTAGTACCAGAAGGCTTCAGTCCTCGGGAAGGTGAGAAACTGTGCGAGTAGTTGAATCAACATCTTAAATTACATAGCATTCTATATCAAAGTTTGTTGACGACTCTCGGATAGCTTACCAGTATTTGCAAGAATATTTCGACTAGGTCCTCCATTCGACTACTTCAGAGATCATGTTGAACCGTCATGTCGATCACTGTTAAATTTTAATTAGCATTATGCTGTGTTTGGGAAGGCATGAGTGTGTTTCTTGTATCGGGGGTCAGCTCGTAGTTCATCATCTCTGTGCCTCCAGACACGTTTCTAAACATGACCAACTCACAGTCATCAACGCGCTCTTCATCCAAATCTAGTTATTTTTTGATTTCTTTGAGGCTAACAAAGGCATTGTTCATGGGGGAGATGTTAGAGGAGGTTAGGTCGACCGCCCAATTAGGTCCTCCGTTCGACCAATTCAGAGAACATGTCGAACCGTTGTGTGGATCACCACATGTCAAGTCAGTTAGTCTCGTAAGTTAGTGAACCTATGAGAAATAGAAGACTTCTTGAGTCTACTACCATTACTTATCTTGGGTTCCTATTGCAGCAAACTGAAATATTCTGGATAGCAATGACAATTTTCTTTACTGCCTTTGTTCTCTGTCTTTTTGTTGTCTTATGAGAAATGCTTGGCTTTGCAATTAGTTGATGGATATTTGTTGTTATAGGACTATGTAATCAATGAAATCCCTTTGAGGGGCATTACAATAACTGAAACTAACAACTAGATTCCTTAGTATTAAAGTCTTCATAGAGAATGATTTTTGCATGGAATTCGGCGGTGCTTCAATGTCAAATTATTTCTGTTTATAACCAACACTTTTGTAAATTTCCTTCCTTTCTCCGTTAATTGTTATTTCTAGTACTGACAGTCTGTAAATTTCCTTGATTTCTCTATTAATTGTTATGTGCAGTAAATTATGTCAGTTTGTAAACTTCCTTCCTTTCTCTGTGAAAAAATCAATGTCTAAAATTTCAGTCATTGTTTGAATAACAAGTCAATCGGATAAGTTATAACATAAAAAAAATTGTTCGGCCCGATTTCCTTTTTCCGACATGAAGGATCAGCCCCCCTTAATGGCGAACATAAGAAGGGTCGGGCGACCCTTCAATTTTGAGGGAATTATAAAATAGAACACCTTGGAAGTTATAACATATAAAAATAGTTTGTCTCGACTTCCATTTTCCGACAAGAAGGATTGGCCACCTATTCTTTCTGTAGTAAACTGTGAAAACCTTTATCCAACAATTCATCCATATCCATAATGGAGAACACAAGAAGGAGCAACCGACCCTTCTTGCAATGCCGAAATATTTTGAAAAAAATGTTGCTAATAAGAAGGGTCGACCGACCCTTCTTGGAGGGAACTATTATAAATATAATATGGGGAATAAGAACGGTTGATCGACCCTTCTTGGAGGGAACTATTATAAATATAATATGGGGAAGAAGAAGGGTCGACCAACCCTTCAATTATGAGGGAATTGTAAAAATAGAACACCTTGGAAGTTATATCATATAAAAATGGTTTGGCCCTACTTGCGTTTTACGACAAGAAGGATCTGCCAACCCTTCCTTTCCGAGTTAATTGTCAATACCTTTATCCATCAATTCAGATATAGCCATAATTGATAATACTAGAAGGACTGACCAACCCTTCTTGAAACGTCGAACTACTATGAAAAGAATATTGGGAATAAGAAGGGTCTGCCGACCCTTGATTTAGGAGGGAATTGTAACAATAGAACATCTTGGAGAAGGAGCGGACGCTCTTTCTCTGACAATATTTCCACTTGCCAGCAAAGTATTTATAGAAAAATGTCTATAAATGTTGTTGTTAACATATAAAAATCGTTTCTCCCGACTTCTGTCTTTATACAAGAAGGATCAGCCGCCCCTTCTTTTGGTAGTTAATTGTCAAAATCTTTATCGAGCAATTAATCCATAGCCATAATGGAGAACACAAGAAGGATCATCTACCAACCAATCTTGTAGTGTCGAACTATTATGGAAAGAATATTGGGAATAAGAAGGGTCGGCCAACCCTTCATTTAGGAGGGAATTGTAACAACAGAACACCTTGGAGAAAGAGCGGCCGCTCTTTCTCCGAGAATATTTCCACTTGCCAGCAAAGTCTTTAAAGCAAAACATCTATAAATTTTGTTGTTAAAATTTTCCTATCGAGTATCCTAGGGTGACACGTGGAACAATCATATGGTGACACGTGGCACATTGATTATAGGGAGGTTACCATTTTTTATTTAATTTGACACATTGAGTATACCGATGTTACTAGGTTTAACCACAACACAATCAGGAAATAAAAATTCACTCATAGTAGTTTCAAGGATAATTTAGGCACATGCAAGATTACCGTGTAGCTAGAATGCTAATTGAAAAATTAACATGAATTTATTAATTTATGTTAATCATTTTCAAAAATAGATAACTGTTTTAATTAAATAAATTCACTTAAAAGATAAAAGACACACAGATCATGAGTAAAGACAAATCCAAACTGTTAGTAGATGAATGTATGGATTATTGATTGCAAAAATTAAACAGTGTTCATAAATTCATCAAAGAAATTTGATCAATTAACAAAAGAGGAATGAAGAGAAGGACTAACTGTATTACTTCAAAGTTGCAAAAAATTACAATCTCTACATCAATCAAAGTGTCTCCAGTTTTCTTTGGCTGATTCTCCCCCCCCCCCCCACCTCATGAGACCTCTACCAACCCTTGCATTCTAGAACTAATATGAATTAAATACTGGGCAGAAGAAGGGTGGGTCTCCCCTTCATTTATGAGGTAATTGTAAAAATATTCAACCTGTGAAAAATAAAATTTGATTAAGTAGATTCTAAGGAGAATCTGACGAAAGTTAAACGTCTATAAATTTTGTTGTTAAATGTCAATATCCAGGTTTCCAGGGGGACACATGGAACGCTCAGATTGTGAAATGTGAAATGCTTAGATTATGAAACATGGAATGCTCAGATTGTGAAACATGGAACGTGAGCGACATCTGTATCATGGTGTATATTTTGTTCGTGACAAGACATAATGTCGACTGAAGCATGATGGGATTATTTTCTTCACATGAGTAATATCTACGATTACTCTAGCAAAATCTTCTATCACCGCAGATGATATCTATGACCACCATAGCGCCATATTGTGATAATTACATTACCCATCTGTCCCATCCCGGTCAATCCATCAACTCACTAGCCATTCACTATATATAAGCTAACCATGCCCCATATCACAGCAAACTGAAATCTTCGGGAATCAAAGCCATGGCATTTTTCTTTACTACCTCTATTCTCTGTCATTTTTTTATGATAAATGTTTGAGTCTTGTGATCTCTCCCCAGTTCTCCTCATGATATATGAGCATTTCAAAATCGTCTCCCTTGAAAATCCTCCCTAGACCATGATATATGGGCATTTCGAGCACTGTCGAAGTCCCAATACATGGATTTGTCATTATGTTTTTTTGGCACCAATCACATTTTTGTCAATCTTGTTTCTGTCAGTCTTCTTTCAATAACCGATTGGTATGCAAGCGACTATCTTGGAATATTTCTTCTCTAAGACAACATGTACTACTGCGGTCCTCAATGTTAGGCTTGCAGCAGTTGTCGAATGGTTTTTTAGTACCAGACCATGCTGTCAGCTTCTTCTTCGTGCATGGAGATGTTTCCAGACATGATGACCCATTTCCAGCCAAGGGAGTATCAGATATCAGCTCATAGATCATCATGTCTGTGCCTCCAGTGCCGTTTTTAGACATGACAACCCATTTCCATCCAAGGTAGTTTCTGCGAATCCGACCTTTCTTCTTGGTTGGGGAATGCGACCTTCTCGTTTCCTTATAAAGTTGTTCTTATTTAGGGAATGCGACCTTCTCGTTTCCTTAGAAATTTTTTCTTGGTTGGGGAATGCGACCTTCTCTTTTCCTTAGAAAGCTGTGGATTAGCACAGAAAGTAGCTACAAATTTCACACTCTGTCTGTGGAGTTTCTTCCAAGCCTAGTTATTATTGTGGCCAATTGGAAGAGCTTACTTTGCTGCAGTGGAAAAGATGAAAATTACATATGCAATCCTATGACCAAAACTTGGATAGAACTGCCTAAGCGTCCCAAACAATATAAATATAGTAGCCTCGATTTCATTTCTCTAGATTTCGATACCTGCGCTACATGCTGTAGTCTCATCATGGGAAGGAATTCGAGTGGAGACAATGATACAGCAGTTGAGATGTACAATTCTGAGTCTCATAAGTCTGAGCAATTGGTTACTTTGGATAGGGAGCATATATATATTGTTATAGCTCTATTTTTCCTTGCAAACATTTTCTCTGTAAGAAATTCCTTCCAGATATTTTGTAATGTTCGAGATTTGTCATAATTGCTAAATCTATTGTAGTTTTTGTTAGAATTTTGAACTCAATCGTGAGCTATAACATGAGAATACTTGGTTTAATATCTGGAAACTATGTTGTATCGAATTTGCTATGCTGAATTTTTTCTGCCAATTATTTTTGTAAAATGGAATTTAAACAGAAATGTGATGAAAAGACGATGAAAAGATTAGAAACGCCATTTTGTTCAATTCCTTTTTATCATGGCATTACGTGAAATATTCATGTGATAGAAAATATATTGAATGGCCTAATGAGTTATATAAATATGAGGTTTTGATTCCCATGAATGGTCAACCATAAGGTGTTTTTGTTTACTATAAATATGTAAGTGTATGGAACCATTTTCAAGGTTTTATATGGTTAATTTATTTTGATGGTTGAATATCTTCAAGGTTTTAAATGGTTAATTTATTTTGATGGTTGAATATCATGTTTAGTATACAGTAATTTGATGTATGATATTTATCCAGAAACATTTCTAGACATGACAACCCATTTCCATCCAAGGGAGTATCGAGTACTAGCTCATAGTCATCAACACGTTGTTCATCCAACTCCAGTTATTTTCTCATTTCTTTGAGACGAACAAAAGCATTGTTCATGGGGGAGATGTTGGAGGAGGTTAGGTCGGCCACCCAACTAGGTCCTCCGTTCGACCAATTTAGAGAACATGTCAAACCGTCATGGGCCGACCCTTCTTCTACCCACTAATATTTTCATAATAGCTCTAGACAGCAAGAAGGGTGGTTCGATCCTTCTTGTGTTCACCATTGTGGATACTGGTGAATTGTCGTATATTGGTGTTCACAATCAACTACTAAAAGAATGGGGTCGATCCTTCTTGTTGGTAGTCGGAAGTCGGGATAAATATTGTTTACATGTTATAACATAGGCAATGTCCCGATCCCTGCCACATACTGCGGAAGTCGGTAGTGGGGAAATGTTGTCCGAACCTTCGTAGATTAATTGTTTTTCATTTCCCTTTTAAATGAAGGGTCGACCGACCCTTCTTGTACTACTCTAATTGAATTTCTTTTGAACTTTTGAAGCTCTTAGTCGCTTTTCGCATCATTGCTTTAGAAGGACTTTGGTTGAGTTGTTTGAAGGAAGATTTGTCCACATCTTTTACAATAAATTGGAGAAATGCTCTTCTATTGTACATAAGAATCCTTTCATGGTTTTCCTTTATCGACCTAGACTTATTAATATTCATGTAATGCAATACAGAGAAATTTTTCGCAGCCAACATTCTTTTCCTCCATACCGACAAAATTCCTTTCTTCAGGGCTGTTGCGGTATCAATTCCGGAACGATTAGAAACATCATACGAGGGAAAAACCCACCCTTGCTTCGCATAGGAAATCGGATCTGGATCGGGACCACTTTTCATTAGATCTGGTCGATAATTACAAACCATAAGATCAAGCTTGAAAAATCATACAAAGATAACAAATAAAACTTATTAAAGAGTATTGATTGGATTGTTTCTTATCTCTTCTTTTCCACGAGACCAAAGCATTTTGACCGTAACTAAATGGATACCTTGCCTTTGTTAAAAATAGCCTTGCAATGAAGGGGCAGCCGACCCTTCTTGTACCAAGTATTCTTTTCATAATAGTTGTAGGTGAACTCCTGGATAATATACGTGTTCACAATTTTACACCAAACAAAGGGGCAGATGATCCTTCTTGTCGGAGGTCGGAAGTCGAGATAAATATTGTTTATATGTTATAACTTAGCCAATCTCCGTTCCCCACTATTTACTATGGAAGTCGGGAGTCGGGAATTGTTGTCCCATCCTGTAATCTGCATTGCGGGTTGCGGGATTGCGGAATTGATGGAATGTATTAAGAAAATTACGCATCCGCAATATATTTGCGTCTTCGGAAAAGGTGATGAATCCTCATGTGGGGTGCAAGAAGGGTCGGCTGATCCTTCTTGTGCCAAGTATTCTGTTCAAAATAGTTCTACGCTACAAGAAGGGTCGGCCGATCCCAACTATTCATCGCGGAAGTCGGAAGTTTGGAATTGTTGTCGCAGCCTAAGCGGTTGAATAGTTTTACCATTCACTCATAAATGAAGTGTCGGCCGACCTTTCTTCTACCCAGTATTCTGTTCAAAATAGTTCTACACTGCAAGAAGGGTCTGTTGATCCTTCTTGTGTTCACCATTCGGGATACAGTATAGGTGAATGGTTGGATATAGTTGTTCACAATTTTATAATAAACGAAGGGGCGGCTGATCCTTCTTGTCGGAGGTCGGAAGTCAGGATAAATATTGTTTATATGTTATAACTTAGCCAATCTCTTTTCCCCACTATTTACTTCAGAAGTCGAGAGTCGGGAATTGTTGTCCCATCCTGTAATCTGCATTAGGGTTGCGGGATAGCGGAATTGATGGAACGTCTTAAGAAAATTACGTATCCGCAATATATTTGCGTCTTTAGAAAAGGCGATGAATCCTCATGCGGGGTGTAAGAAGGGTCGGCTGACCTTTCTTGTGCCAAGTATTCTGTTCAAAATAGTTCAAGATAGCGGAATTGATGGAATGTCTTAAGAAAATTACATATCTACAATATATTTGCGTCTTTAGAAAAGGCGATGAATCCTCATGCGGGGTGCAAGAAGGGTTGGCCGACCTTTCTTGTGCCGAGTATTCTGTTCAAAAAAGTTCTATGCTGCAAGAAGGGTCAGTCGATCCTTCTTGTGTTCACCATTCTGGATACAGGTGAATTGTAACATATAGGTGTCTACAGTTCTCTACTAAACGAAGGGGCAGCCGATTCTTCTTATCGCTAGTCAGGATAAATATTGTTGATATGTTATAACTTAGCCAATATATCGATCCCAACTATTCATCATGGAATTCAAAAGTCTGGAGTTGTTGTCGCAACCTAAGCGGTTGAATAGTTTTACCATTCACTCATAAATGAAGTGTCAGCCGACCTTTCTTTTGCCTGGTATTCTGTTCAAAATAGTTCTAGACCACAAAAAGGGTCCGTCAATCCTTCTTGTGTTCACCATTCTAGATACAGTACAGGTGAATGGTTGGATATAGTTGTTCACAATTTTATAATAAACGAAGGGGCGGCTGATCCTTCTTGTCGGAGGTCGGAAGTCGGGATAAATATTGTTTATATGTTATAACTTAGCCAATCTCCGTTCTATGATGAATTCTGCATTAATTTGGAAGAAAGAACATTGACAATATTTAAATGTGTGGATTAGAGCATATAAAATGAATTCTAACTCAGATATTATAGTCAACTATGCGGCAAAGCAATAAGATGGTGTAACATGAAATACATTCACAAAATAGAAATTAAAAGACTGAAGAAAATAACAACATATGAATCTGTGTTTCGGATGTACTTGTACTTTTGTTCTTCTTTAAAGTCTTCAAAAAATATTACGTCATTTAAAATTAACACACCTGAATATTTATTCCTGACATAACCTGTGTTTTGGTTTCCCAAATCTTTCAACAATTTTCCATTGCTCTTGAGTTGGGATCTCATAATCCTTAATTTCTTTCACCATCACCTGCAATTCTATGCATTCTGTGTAACATACATCTGGAAGACCCTACTTAATCATTACAATTTTTTTAAGTATTTCAAAATCATCGATCATTTGATCAATTATTGTCTTTCCAGTTAATCCTTTGACCAAACCTTCAAATTTTGAGTGATCCATACGAGCCTGTACTATCAAACTGTGATGATTTTCTTGAGCCATTAATTTTCCATCGACACTCCAAAAAGAAGGTAGACCAAATTCAAAAGGCCCCAGAAATAATTCCTTAAAATTTTGAACTTCAAGGACCATCTGTTGCGCCATGTCTTCTACTTCTTTAACACGATCATGCTTGCCAATAACTCTTCTTGTTGAAATGAAGATTGATGGTCTGTCTTTGATTCCAAAACTATGCATATCTAATTGGGTTAGATTTTTTAACAAACTGACTGTATTCCGAACTGTTTTCGAAGGCCTTTTGCGTAATGTCTTGTTTGCAAATTTACAACTCTGGAGAGCTATGTTTGCTATAGCATATTTATCTGCTATAAAATTCAAATAAGACCAGAATTTGGTGACTTCCATTAATATCGCATCCCATATAAGGTGTTTAGCTCCGTGTAATGGAAGCCTACCTGCCAATTTATCTTTTAATTCATCAACTTTCTTTTGCAGTTGATTTCTATCACTCAAAGCCTTTAGCTTTGCTCCAGAATTTCGAATTACTTCCTCTTTCAACTTCAGGTTTTCTGCTTTCAACTCTTCTATCTATACATATTTTAGAGTAATTTGTGACATAGCACTGGTCAGTTCCTATGTGGAGGAGTTTTGCATTTGTCCTTCACCTGTACATAGAGATTGATCCCCTCACTTCTCTAGCGCTTGCACAGTTTCAATCTGATCCGTATTCAACAATGAAATTTGTGACAACAATTCAATCCTTTGTTTTTCCCAAGCATTCTTTTCATCTTGTAACTTTAACATTTTACCTTTGTGATCCATCATTTCTTGATATATGGATTCCTTTTCTTGTTGTAATGCTGTCAAATCTGGAGACTACACATGTTGGTTATTTGGCACCTTCAATTTTTTCTTGAGAATTTGAATGGCATTTTCTTTTTCATCAATGAGCCTTTTGGTACACTGGTTGTTCCTTGGATCGGCTCCCACGGTCACAAGGTCCACTTGTAGTCTTTTGATCTAGATCAAATTTGCTTTGTTTTCTACCTTCTCTTGCCTCAGTTGACTCTCCAGCTTTTCTATCACAGACTGCAATTAAGAAAATTTTAAAGTGAATTGCAATAAATCAGAATACAAGACATCTCCTGTTTGTTTATGCAATTGAATCTTATCTAGTATATTAATCACATCAAGCTTAACTTCCATTTCAAAAACTTTCTCATCGTTCACCACCGCAAACCTTATAGAGTTTCTTCCTGGATCCGTAGCTGTAAGGAGGGAAACTTTTTGTTTTGCTAGCGTTCTTACCTGAGGGTACAATTTTTCAGTTTCTTCGGAAGACTGCTTCCTCTTTGATGGATATTGTGAAAGCACATCAAATCTAGACTTATACTGAGAGTTACTTCCAGATTCTGAAAAATAATATTGCAGCATAATATTTGGCTGCGAAATCAAACTAGTTTTTTCTGGAACAATTGAATCTTGTTCCCCCATACTAATAATTTCCTTCTGTCGTTCCACTTTTGATTTCTTCCTTGAAACTTCTTGAACGACTTCCATACTATCAACTTCTGGAATACTTCTCTTATTGGCGATATTAGATTTAGCTGGTGTCTGAACCAGCATTTCCAAATTGCGTGTTTGTTCCATATTCGCCTCTTTATTATCTTGTTCAAATTTGAATAAATTTGCCATTTCTTTCAATCCTTCTACTATTTGATGATCAAAAGCCTTGTTTCCATTTTGATGTCTCCTTTGTGATATAATTTGATGAGGATCATAATTAATCCTTTCATCCTCTTGGAAATTCATAATCTTCAGTAATTTTTCTACTACAGAGAGGGTTGCCTTATTCTTAATGATGAATGGACCAACTTTAAGAGGGAATTTCACATCTGATGCTTTTTTGAAAGCACTGAAATGTTCTTCTTCTGACTGCAACCTTTGTCTAATAAATTCCAAGGCAAAGACCCTCGGTGTTAAAAACGTTGGCAACAGATATGGTGCTCCAGTAAAACCATACACCCTAATTATAGTATGTTCTCTATACAAGAACCAATCACATGTTTTGCCTTCAGGTGTAGGTTGCAAAGTTTCTTTCATTCCTTCTAACACTTGGGGCATTTCAGCATTAAAAATAATTCTGTAAACTTCTGCCATGATTTTATGGGTGAACTCAAACATATTGACATGTTTAGGAAGGTCATGAGAAAATATGGTACCAAGAAACTTGGATTCCGAAATGTTTGAACACACGAAAAACTTCAAGAGATATGACTGATATCTGAAATGCTTCAACTGGTTGAAATTCACCAACTGCAAATGAATCGCTTCAGCTAGGAATTCATCAAAATTAAAACAACACACTGGGCTCGACTGTGACTCTGGTGAAATTACTTGGAGAAGGAAACCTACCATAACTTCTGTGATTGAATTATCACTATCTAAACCTAAAACTTGACTCAACAAGGACAAAACTAACTGGGTATCTCGCTAAAAGACATCAATACTCAAAGGGAACGATAGGTTTTCATGCGACTGACCATCTTTCAAGACATGCAATAAAAACTTGTCTTTTTTGTAGGACTGTAGTTTGTATAAAACTTTGCCAAATTTTCTTCGTTAAACGACTCAGGGATTTTGGGAAATGTTTCAGGTAAACCTAGAACCTCACAGACAGTCTGCGCATTTACTGGGCATAGAATTTTGGTCATTTTTACATTAATGATTACCCTATGGCCCTGCGAATAATTCGCCGCACACCAAAAAACAAATTCGGGGAAGTGTGGGGTTTGTTCAACACAAAAATAGTACAGAAAAGAACCAAAAACATTAAATGCATCCTTTCCTTGTGACTTAAACTCCATTAATTTCTCCTTAGATTGCGAAATACTACACACAGACAAAACAGGGTCAAAAATACCCCTTTCCCTATCAAATACAAGCTTCTCATTTTCATCTGAACTTTCATTGAAGGGAAAGAGGTCTTGGGTTTTCTCCATTTGGGACACAAAATCTAAACAAAGAGGGTTTTGAGCTACCTGTGAAGTGAGCTTCTTGGGTGCTATTCCAGTTGATGAAGACAAATGACATGTTTCCCGTGGGTTCTTTCCTCCAGGAAATAAGCGGAAAAAACATTTTTTAAAACTTGGAACAAACCTTTTATAGAACATATGCTTAGGTGGTTCTGGAACTTGCGATGAGCGGTTTAAATTTAACCACTTTTCGTAGCAGACTCCACCAACGCTTTCCACATGGTAAGCAGCTTAATTTCCGCTCCACCTTATCCAGTTTTAACCACCATGCACTTTCTAGCGCAAGAACCCATTTCCTCCGTCGATTTGCTTCTGGGTGAATCTGGATCATTATTCCACCTCCACCCTTGGCCTTAGAATAATATTTGCATTGTTCCTCTCTATAAACATTAATAACTATCTGACATAATTTGTTTGTAATGGTTTTGTAGAAGATCTAGGTTAACATGGGAAGAAGCTGATGAAGAAGAGGGAGAGATGACCATAAGAGATAAGAGAAGTCTAAGCAACACAATCAATCTTCCCAGATGGAAGTGAGATGAAACATTAAATTAGGAAAAGAAGGAGTCAGAGATCACATGTCGCAGAAATAACATCTAAGGTTGGCATTGTTTTTGTACACAACCCATTTCATATTAGCTGCATAATTGTTCATGTAGTGTCCCTTTTTAATAAATTTTTTAAACTTCAAAAGTTACAATTTTTGCCTAATTCGACCCTTAGACTATTAATGACTCGAATGCTTCCAAATTTGGGTTTGAACGTGTTTAAAAGCTATTAGGACATAAAAAGCGACAAAATTTGCATCATTCCTCTCTACAGCTTTTAATAAGCAATGTCTAACCGAGATAAACCAAGAACCCATATAGAGGAAATTTTAGAATCCCCCAAGGGTAGATGGCTCCAAAAGACTCTTTAAAGGATTTCAAATTGGGTCTGAAGGTATATGAAGGGTATTAAGACATAAAAAGGAACCTCATCGGTGATTGTTGACTAATATCTTCTGGAACTTCTTCTACTGCCAGCAACCTCATGAATGGAACATCGTCTACTGGAACATCCTCATCAGCAACAAAATCAGCTGGAACATCTTTTTCTAACAGAGTGTTTTTCTTCTTGTGGGAGCTGCTTTTGTTCCTAGGACAATCTCCTTGGGATGAGGATGCTCCCTCTTGTTGTAATTCTTCTTGGTGTGTGATGTTCCTTCTCTTCACTACCCATGTTTTCTTTTCGAGCTACAATTCAAGCTTCTTCCAGTGAGAATTCCATCCACATCCTACTTCCTAGCACAAATTCCTTGGATGAAGGAATCCCATGACCATTCAAGGTGGTCATCACTATTTCTCCATTCTCTGTATCTTCTTTAATGGCTTCAAGTTGCAATTTTATCTGAGAGACCCTTGTAAAGTGTGTCTGCACGGTCTTTGCATTTTGTATCTTGACATTCTTTAATTGACTCCTCAAAGACATCTTCTGATTTATGTTCTTTCCTTCAAACAGCTTGGTCAAGGAGTCAAACATCTCTTCATGGATGACACATGTGGTATGAGATGGTCCTTGATAGAATCTGCAATGATCCAAGTTCTTGGACCAAGTTCTTCTTATGTAAGGCCTTAAGGCATCATCTCCCTCTGGGACTAGAACCTCTTCACTTATGTAGGTATCCAATTCATTCTAGACTTCTAGGATAGGATTTAAACCCAATCCTTACTTTCATGTTCGGAATTTATCAGCCCCTTCAAGCTTGATGTGGTGAGACATCTTAATGAGAAACTTACCACTGGATTTGGAGCTTAGCGTTTGACAGAGAAACCCTAAAAATCCAAACTTCGAATTTCAAACTTTTCACTGGACAGGGAGATGCAATTGACTGAGGCAAGCAAGTCGGTGTGCTCAGATTTTGAAAACTCCAAAAATTTACCCCTCAAAAGTGACCTGCGAATTTCGGATCTGCAATTTCTGTCAAATTTTGGATTTCTGTCCAATGCACAATGGCCTCTCCAATTTCTATCCAATGCACAATGGCCTCTCCAATTCCAAATTAGGATGGGAATCTTTCACCCTCGAAATTGGTAGTAAGGCAAGTAGAGTAAGCACTCCACTAGCATGGACAAGGTACAAGCTCTCCAAATTGAAAATATGCAAATAAAAATGATCAAAAGCTACAATCCTTGGGTCGAATTCCTTCAAAAGGATTCATTCCAACTCAATTTGGGAAGAGTTTCCAATGTGTGCGACTTGTCCAACAATTCATATTCCCTCATTTCGAATGGATGCCCTAACTCCCTTGTGCACCTTCTTGGATGCTATTTTTATCCCTAACATGTCATATATTTCAGATGTCAACATTCAAGTCTGATTTGTGTCATAGCATCATTGTTTTCATACTAGAGGCAGCCTAAGGAATTTAGCCCAAGTGTCACAATTCTTCTAATATGCCTCTCTTCCATGGGACCTATTCTTCTACTCCAATTCGACCTTACATGACTCATGCCATGAATAATGCCTCTCAAACTACCCCAAGTATGGTACCCTTCATCTTGAACTCGAATTGGTGAGAGAATCATGCCAAGTATGTTACCCTTCATCTTGAACTCGAATTGGTGAGAGAATCATGCCAAGTGTAGTGGGTCCCACAACCTCTTAATGTGTGTCCTCATGGTCCAATGCATAATGGCCTCTCCAATTCCCAATTAGGAAATCTCACCCTCGAAATTGGTACTAAGGCAAGTAGAGTAATTATGGACAAGCTATCCTCTCCAATATGCAAAATGAGAAATGATCAAAAACCACTCTCCAATGGCATAGATATTATTGGTGATTGTATACCATGGTAATGATATTAGCATGAGATCCCTCTAAGATTTGATTACACTCTGGGATTTTCTATACATCTGAAGTATATCTTGGAAGAAGTTGCTGCCATTCTTGGATGACAAATTTGGGGCATGTACAAGTTGGAATTGTGACATCGATATTTTTTGTGGCCTTGTGACAGAGACAATGATTGTGTCCTTGTGACGAACATGGATTGCGATAGTGACATCAATACAATGATGCAAGTACAAGGACATATATACACGTATAGGTTGATGGAAACTGTGATACAATGGCAGTGGAATATTATTCTTCTTATTCATATTAGGGTGGTAGGATCATGTGAAAGATAAATTTGAAAGGTGTTCATGAGGTGGGACAAGGTACAAAATATTTTCATAAAGGGACCCCATTCTTAGCATTATTTTTGTCCCAAGTACCTAACAAGATCGGGAAAATTTGATGAGCTTTGGAGTCCAAAGAAGGCTTAAAAAGTATAAGGGAAGTAAGCTTACCTTAGGGGGCCTACAAACTTATGCCAACAGGCCCAAGCGCTTAAAATATTAAGCGGAGGTGCTAGAGCATCAACTACACAAGGCGTTAGGCGACGATGAGGGCTATGCGGCAGGTGTTGGTTCATCCGTATTGCGGTGGGGGAATCCGTATTGCCTTCTTCTACCCTTTTTATATAAAACTAGTATTAAGCACATGTTAAATAATCATTCCCAATGTGAATAGGACAATTAAAAATTTGAACACAACGATACAAATCGTATACAAAATTGTTCTACAAGCACCAACTTGATAGAGAACTTAATCCCATGGATTCTTCTGCCACTACAGAAAGGATGCTCCTACAACCCTGGTTTTCTACCTGCTAAACAGACAAGGATGCTCCTACACCCCTGGTTTTCTACTTGCTAAACAGACAAGGATGCCCCACCACCCTAAATCTCTACCCACGACTAGAAGGAGGCAACAATTCCCTTAGAAGGACTCAACCTGCCCGAAGAACCACCCAACAACCCTCTAATTTATAATAGTTTTTACTTCGGCTTTTCAGATCTTGCTTCTGATATGCAATTACTTCATAGACACCTATGGTCCTCTTCATACATGGTTATATATATTTTCAAAGAACTTTATTATTTGAGAACTTTATCAAGGAAAATCATGCCTCTTCATAAAAAGAATATTGGATCCTTATAATGGCATCGATTCATCATTGATCTTCATAGTCTTTCAATCTTGTTTTAGCATGCGCTTAGGTAGATTTCATAAAGAATTTGCATCGTATCCTATGCTTTAAAAGCTGCACAACTTAACCCAGTGTAACTATCTTGTAGTGTTGGATTGCCCCATCCAAGATCGACGGTGGAATTCAAAAGTTTATGAGCCCAATTACGAAGGAGCAATATAAGGCCTAACCAAAATGCCCTCGACTCGCCGAAATCCGGTAGTGTGGAAATAGATGAAATGGCAATTTCGACTGCTCAAATCGCAATTTCGGCGATCTGGGTAGTTTTAAAATAGGGCATTTAGTCTAGGAATGGCAATTACAATTGCTGAAATTGCAGTATTGCGGAAATAACAATTTCTAGGAAGAAATTTGACTGGTTTCCATCCAAATTTCACTGGAAAAGTGGGGTGTTTTAATGTCCCATCAGTTAAATCAAAGGGTAAAGGGTAAAGTCCCATCAATTTTAATTTCTAGTAAGTTAGCTTTTATCCTACGTGAATTATGAAGGTGAGGACTATCCATCCTGCGGCAGGCCATTTAATGCGGTCGCAGCAGGTCGGTTAGCCGTTGGATTCCAATAAGTTGAGATCCTTGCCGTCAATATGTACCATTAGTTAAATCAAAGGGTAAAGTCTGCCACTTCTCAGGTAATGTCTTTGACCCTTAATGTCCTATAACCCACTGTAACAGACTTTCAATCGCTTTGATCTTTCATTCCGACGGCTCTGGAGATTTCCTGCAATCTGAGTTCTTGTTTTGGATCGTGTTCTGTTTTTTTTTATCATTTCCACTCATTTAAATAGGATCTGCTCCTGTTTGATCTAGCTTGTCAAAAATGTTTTCAAAATTAGCTCTATGTTCGACTCTTTCTCCGTCCATTGGCCCTCCTCAATGGCTGGTTGTTAAAGTTGGAGAAAAGGAAAGTCTCTAGATTCCAACCACTACTCTGCATAGCGGCCGCTCTTCAGGAAAGCTTTCTTACAACAGTTCTTCAGGAAAGTCTCCTTGTTTTATAATGGTGGACAGTAGCACACGTGGAAGGTCCATATTCACCGATGAAGCCACCCGCATCCCAGTGGAGAATCTGGAAAGGCGGATCGACGCGATTCAGCAGACCATGGAAACCAGGCTAAACTCAATGGAGCAAAGAATGGAAAGCAACCAGATTGAAATGATGGATACAATCCGAGAGAAAATCCGAGTCCTCCTCCATGAGCGCAACGAATCCATTTGAAATCAACCCGCCAGACCTCAAGGTAATGCCAAGGGGAGCCCAGTTAGTTCGGTAGGTTTTGAACAGTCCCGTCCAACTGCCGGAACTCCCTCATCAACTCACGCAACTGCCAGAACTCTATCAACTGCTAGAACTCCCTCAATATCATCCAGTGGGGTGAAACCAATGAATATTGACTCATCCTGAGAGAACCACGCGGCCCACCCACCACAGTCTCATGTTATTTTACTAAAAACTTTAATATTTTAGGTTTACTTTTCTGTTAGTTTAGTTGAGGGCTTTTTTCCAAGGCCTTTCTATTCAGTTTGTATCAGCAACTATTTTAGGTTTACTTTTTTGTTGGTTCAGGGGAGGGATTTTGTCCTCGGCCCTACATTTTGAAAAATTTAAACTCTGTGATATGTCTGGATCCTCCTTGAATGAAATATATGTAGATTTTTGAATATTAATTTTCTAATTCTTTGGTCTTCTCTAAATTCTCAACCTCTCTTATTTATCGATTATGTTTGTATTTATCTATTCTTTTTTAATTTAGATAAACTAAGTTTTGAATTTCTTTTGAATGATAGGTTAAATAATGGAAAACAAAAAATCAGGCCATTAATTCGACATAGTGATTATTTACTCGAGAAAAACTCTTTGAATGTAGAACTCCAGGAGACACATTGAGCAATGAATCATATTTATCTTGGAAGTGCATTTTAGCTATTTTCAAAGTACTAGTGTTTGTAAATTACCTTACTTTACTTCGCATAATGTTTGTTGGTTAATATCTAAATATGGCTTAAATCTCATGTTTGAAGGTCATGTATCTCTTGATTTTTCCCTCGATGTTTCTGCTCTTGCATTGGAATTACTATAACTTAAATCCGTATTCTAAGGTTTATATTGAAATACTACCTTTAAGATCCGTAATATTCTTTTAAACAATAGCAAAAGTAGTGTGAAAATCAAATATGCCATGTGTCACAATCTGAGCATTCCACGTGTCACCCTAGAACCGTGGAAGCTAGATCTCGATAATTTAACAACAAAATTTATAGAAAGATTACTCTAAAGAGTTTGATGGTTCCAAGATGAAACTTGTGTTTCGTGAAAGGGTGTTGGAATTAGATGCTGAGGAGAAAGAGCGACCGCTCCTTCCTCCAGAGATGTTTTGTAGCAATTGGAAATTTCAGCACTCTAAACAAAAATTTCAAACCAAAATTTCATATGAACATTGCAAAACTTGATTGCAATTGGAAATATTCTTAGAGAGGAAGGGACGATCAACCCTTCTCATAAAGGAAGGGGCGGCTGACCCTTCTTCTGCCCATAACTCTATTCATAATAGTTTTAAGAATGCAAGAAGGATCGCTCGATCCTTCTTGTGTTCTCCATTCTAGATAATATAGGTGAATTGATGGATATGGGTGTTCACAATTATCTACTAATCGAAGTGGCGGATCCCTACTATTTACAGCATAAGTTGAAAGTCGAGAATTCTCAGACTGGCCTTCATATATTAAATTTGTTTACAGTAGTCTCGTAAATGACGGGTCGGCCGACCCCTTGTTGTGGTAAGCATTCTGCTAGTGTTCACCGTTAAGGATATAAATGAATTGACGGTATAGCCTTCGTAGGTTGAATAATTTTAAATTTTTTAGTGGAAGCATTCTCAGAGAAAGAGCGGTCACTCTTTCTCTTCTTGAAGTTATCTATTTTTAAAATCCCATGTAAAGGAAGGGGTTGCCGACCCTTCTTTTGCCCAAAACCATTCATGAAATTTCTAGGATGCAAGAAGGCTCGGTTGATCCTTCTTGTGGTAAGTATTCTGCCAATGCCAACCATTTTGGATATAAATGAATTGACGGTCTAGCCTTCGTAGGTTGAATAAGTTTACATTGCTTTGCACAATTTGCTAGCAAATGGAAATATTCTCAAAGAAAGAGCGGCCATTCTTTCTCCAAGTTGTCTATTTTTACAAATCCTTCATAATGGAAGGGGCAGCCAACCCTTCTTTTGCCCGTAACTCTATTTCCCATAAATCTATTCATAATAGTTCTAGGATGCAAGAAGGGTGGGTTGATCCTTCCCATGTTGGCCAATATGGATATAGGTGAATCGCTGAGCTCACCGTTTTGGATATAAATGAATTGACGTTCTAGTCTTCCTAGGTTGAATAAGTTTACATTACTTTGCACAATTTTCTTGCAAATGGAAATATTCTCAAAGAAAGAGCGGCCGCTCTTTCTCCAAGTTGTCTATTTTTACAAATCCTTCATAACAGAAGGGACAGCCAACCCTTCTTTTGCCCGTAACTCTATTCATAATAGTTCTAGGATGCAAGAAGGGTGGGTTGATCCTTCCTGTGTTGGCCAATATGGATATAGGTGAATTGCTGAGCTCACCAATTTGGATATACATCAATTGACGGTCTAGCCTTCGTAGGTAAAATAAGTTTACATTGCTTTGCACAATTTGCTTGCAAATTGAAATATTCTCAAAGAAAGAGCGGCCGCTCTTTCTCCAAGTTGTCTATTTTTACAAATCCTTCATAACGGAAGGGGCAACCAACCCTTCTTCTGCCCATGACTCTATTCATAATAGTTCTTGGGTGTAAGAAGGGTGGGTTGATCCTTCCTATGTTTGCCAATCTGGATATAGGTGAATTGTTGAGCTTACCATTTTGGATATAAATCAATTGACGGTCTAGCCTTCGTAGGTTGAATAAGTTTACATTGCTTTGCACAATTTGCTTGCAAATGGAAATATTCTCAAGAAAGAGCGACGCTCTTTCTCCAAGTTGTCTAATTTTACAAATCCCTCATAAGGGAAGGGGCAGCCAACCCTTCTTCTCTATTCATAATCCACTAAATGAATGGGTAGATATAGTCCAGAATTCTCAGCCTGGCCTTTGTAGATTAAATATGTTTACACTTCCTTCGTAGTGCTCACCGTTTTGGATATAAATGAATTGACGATCTAGCCTATGTACGTTGAATTAACTTTACATTGCTTCGAACGATTTTCTGGTAAGTGGAAATATTCTTAGAGAAAGAGTGGCTTTGTCTTCTTTCTCCAAGTTGTCTTTTATCCCGACTGCAGATGGCAGAAACATTAAACCACTCAAGTTTAAATTCTCACATCCCCAATTCCGCAACCAAATTAATAATTTCCCTTTCAAATTTAATAGATTTTTGTGTGTTGTGGAAAACATAGATTTTCTCCCTACAATCATCTCGCAATGAGGATTGCGGATTTCTTGGTCATTTGGTTTTGATATTTTTTTATTCCGCAACCCGCAATTGCGATCGATCTCTTTTCCATGATGTGTCTATAACACAAGAGGTCACTGAAGTCTCTCAGGAAATTGTTGATTTGCTTGATAGCATTGTGATTGATGATCCCACTCTAGAGACCCATTGATGATCTCTTTGTTATGTCCAGTTATAATTTTCCCTTTAGAATTCATTGATTTTTTGTGCTTTTGTGATTTGCGGAAAGCATAAATTTTCTCCAAATTTTGTGCTTTCCGCCACCCGCAATCCGCAATGCGGAAGCTTGGTTAGTTGGATTTGAAAGTTTTTTATTTCCACAACTCGTTGTTTGGGAAGTTTACCCTTTGTATCTATTTGGTAATTATTATTTAAGGGTGGGAGAAAATCACAGAAAGAGGACTATTGTAATTTTTTGCAGCCCTTAAGAAACACAGTTAGTTGTCTCTTGATATCTGTTTTTTTAATTTATCAAATTTGTTTGATCTATGTTGAAATACACTGATTTAGTTTGCAGTCACAATTAATACATTGTTATGTAGTTTAGATGTGTCTTGACTTATGATCTATGTTTCCATGTTTTAAATGAATTTGTTTATTTAAATCATTTATCTATTTCTGCAAATGATAAACATATGTTATTAAATTAATGCCAATTTTCCAATTAGCATTTTATATGAAGATGATTTGAGGGGTTCAGGTCCATAAAATGAGGGGTAAGGCCTCGGTTGTTGAATCAGAAGACTCAAGGTATGTCTAATGTATCTCTGGATGTGAATTTATAGCGCGCGATTAAAATAATCAAAGATCCTAAGCTTTAACATTACTGATGGGGGAGATTTTTTTTTGTAAAGATGCGGATTTATATTAAGCTAATAAAAATACAGTAGAGATTACAGTCAGCGGTGGTCTTATCTAGAGGTGCCATCCATAGATATTAGCAGAGTTGTGGCGATTCAAAATCAAACGATACAAAAAACTAGCAGTCATAGGCAAAACCAAAACAGACAAAAAGTAAGAGAGAGACATCAGAAGAACCTCCTCAACCAGTAGCAGAGGGGCCTTCTGCATCCAAAGGTGTCTCCTCTAAAATTGGGAATCTGTAATCCGTGTCTTTCCAATTGCTTGCAAGTGTTGGAGCAGCATTCCAAGGTGTCGAAGCAGCAATCCCAGGTGTCGACGTAGCTCTCACGGGAGGCAGAGTAGTTTTCACAGAAGGACAAGTTCCCTAAGTAGGGAGCTTGACCGACAAAAGCGTCGTCTTTCGAGGCCTAAAAGGACCGAAACCAGATAGCTCACTGCATGTACACTTTTCCCAAGGTGGAGGGGATGGGATCCCTACTGCGTTTCAAAATCGACATGCTACCCCCTGGATTGGACTTATCCTTGCCAAGAGGAGTGGCTAGAATGTTCCAAGGGTGGCTTCAAGTCTGACAGCAGACGTGGTGGCGCCAGGTGTATTGTTCCCAGGACGACTGTCACGGCCGAAGGGACGAGTGGCGGAATAGGAGTCCCAATTGAGCGTGTGTTCCAGGGTGGTGAGCAGTGATCAAATTTGAAGGGTGGGTATTATTTTTTATTGGAAGGGTAGTTGTTCCTTGAGTCCTTCAAAGATGAAGGGCAATTTAAATAATTGTACTTCAATTGACAAGTATAAATTAACTAAACCCCCCCCAAAAAAAATGCAAAACACAAGCATTTCTCATCCAAATCTTTACAATCTTAAACAATTGAGAAATCCTGAATATCTACATGATAAAATGGTATCTTTTCAATAAAACCAAAATTGAACACATTAATTTGACATATATGTAACAATAATTTTACAGTTCATTAAAATAACAACTATTTTGTTGTATTTTTCCGGGTTAGACCACACTTCATTATACAGAAAAACTACCTAGACTATGCAATAACCATATTGGGGCATCTACATGATGTTATGCACACTGCTGAGAAAATTACTTACTGTTAACTATGTACAAAAAGAAGCCACTAAGCAAAATGAGGCTATAATAAACCTACAACCAAAATATACATATAAAACCAACTAAAACCTTAATTCAAACTGGAGAGAGGGAAACCATCCAAGCTTGAGAGATGTAAGAATGATGGACACTAGGAGCCTAAGAAAAAACAATGCATAGCTCAAAAAAACATTAAAAAATAATCCTCCATACCAACCAAGTTAGCAACACTAGCATCATAAGGGCCTGGGCATCAAATTTTGTTGTTCAACACTTGTTGCGACAACATACAGGTATGGGATGGAGGGGAAATGGAATCAATCCTAAGTCAACTAGAGCCTTGCACCTCGCTACATGTTTGAGTCTCGACAATCTACCTTTTAAATTGAACCACAATTTGGTGAATTCATAGTCACTGGCATGGAATTTAAGTTATTTAATGAAAGAATTAATGTATCTAGCTCTATGTTGAAACTGTTTTCCATGCTAATGCAGGCCAATTCCCTCCTTATTGTCTTACCAAAACGCATGATAATGAGGAAGAAGACTTAAGATTATGGACTTCACCATCAAAGAAGCCTTACAGTCACATTGGTAAGGAGTTATAAGAAGATCACAACAATCCAACGTGTCAAATCAAATCTTAGATGATAGTGCAAATTAAAGACTTATATGATAAATTTAATATAAGACTTACTTATAGTTGTCTCTTACTCTTTGCGTCTTGACACATTTGATAATTTATGGTTGTCTCTGTGCCTTGAACCAATTGATATTATAAGGTGAGGATGTGCATGCATAATAATCATTAGTCATGACTATGCGATGAGGATTTAAATGGAAGAGGATGTAAAGACATGTAATTTTTATACGTATTTTGGTGGCGAGTGTCGAAGAGAAATGTGGTGAGAAACCACATATTTTTGGAAGGACAGAGGGAGATTACATGATCATGATCATGCCACCCATCAAATTGAAGACAATTCTTGAGCCATTTTTTTTTTTTTAATTTTATTAATAACCATTGTGGTACTTTGGTCCAAATGTTTTTTCTAACTCATTGTTTCTGCATATTGTGTTCCTAGTGCCACCTCTCTATATCAATGCATAAATCAACCTTAGCTTGGTTTGTGTTTCTAGTTGCATGCCATTATTTGTAGTTGCATTCCATTGAGTGTTGTTTAGAGTTGTCGTGATTCTGTGACATTCATGCAATAAATGAATTCTTATAGAGGAGGACTCATCAAAGGGGAAATTTGAATTTCATTTTGACGAAAAACTAGTGGACATTGGTATCCAGGTTCACATAGGTAGTAGGGACAATGTTTCAACCTTGTTTTGGGCCTAGTAGTGGTTATGTTATTACAGCCATAGTCATTGAAACATTGTCACACCTTAGATCTCAGCCCGAATTGAGTCGGGATTCAGAGGGCCATGACAGAACATAGTAGCATGAACCTGGTAGCTTGATCTTCGCATGTCGAAGATCCATGTGAATTGTTTCCAGGCAGGATGAGGCGACGTCGGGGGCAGGGGAATTAAAGAGCCTAGCTACTTGACGTCGCATGGCTAACCTCATGGGATACTGTTGATGTATATGTAACTTCGGAATGTATTTCATATATGTATATTGTACTCCTATAGAGATGGTATTATTCCTCTATACGGAAGTATTTGTATTCCTATAGAGATGTTATTATTCCTCTATATGGAAGTGTCATCATTTATATTGCAAGTGTTGTAACTTATACTTGAAGGGTTATTAGACCACCTTGTTGGGGTCGGCCATGTGGGTCAAAGGGTTATTAGACCACCCTATTGGGTGTCAGCCCAGTCCGCATTATATTATGTGGTTAAGTTAAGGCCAACCTAGTAAAGTTTATTAGGCAAGTCAAGTCAAGTATAAATAGAGTGCGGGAGGCACTCTATTTCATCATTCTATTCTCTCTCACACTCTCGGGAGAGTGGTGCACTTGTGGAGAAGGAGAAGCTACTGCTAGGAGATGTCTATCTCGTATGCTTGGGTTGTATCATTGCTCTATCTATCTCTGAGGAAGTTATTGGGGTTTTTCACCTTTATGGTTTTCCCCAAGTAAACTCTGTCTCTTGTGTGCTTGCATTATTGTGTTCATGATTGATATGTTGTACATGTTGTTCTCTCAGTTAAGATCCTAGATCAGATTGAAGTAAATTTTGAAAAATTAACATGGTATCAGAGCTAGCCTAAAAGAAGGCATGGTATGGCATGTATGACACTTGTTGCAATTGTGAAGCTAGGGCTTGATATAGAAAAAACCAGTCATCGTAGAACTTTCGCTATAAATGAATTTTGGGGAGGTTTCAGGGTCTGAAAATCGTATAGGGAAAAGTGTAGATCCCCATGTACCTTGTGTCCAAAGGAAAACTTCTAATTCGTTGTACTTTGTGATTTATGATCTGTACAAGATAGGGTTTCTGCCTCTTCCAGATCTCAGTCATAAACAGGTGATCTTGGAAAAAAGGTCATAAATTGGGCTAGGAAGCTCCAAATGAAATTTAGTAAAAAGTGACAGGTAGTGCATGGACTGTAAGTTCTCAGGTAACTTTTTTAGAGGCCAAAATGTAGACAATGACACGTGGCATGCTGTACAAGTTCACTCTCCTGTTTTATCCCATAAACAAGTCACGTTGCGACACTTGGCATAACTCTCTCTCAGAGAATCCATTTGAGCTCAGAACTATGGGATTGGAAATATGACAGGTCGGGATATCACAGGAACATTTTTCAGACCCTGTGGATTGAAAAGTGTGGATTTACACCAGAAACAATCAGGTACATATTTCTATCAAAACAGAATTATTTATGAGCACCTTCATTCATGGCTTCCAGAATTTAGGGTTTTGGAGAAAGTTGGAATTTTTGTAATCGGAGACTACGGATGAATGCTACTCATCAAAATCAAAATTTAGAGACCAAGATCAGAATTTTTGTTTGGGCAGAAGGCCGGGCTTGATCATACCCTAGTTCAGGACGTTGATCGGAAAAGTGGAAAATTAGGGCTTCTGCAAAAATGGAAATTTTTGAAATTTGTGACCACGGCTGGAAGCTCCTCAGAAAAATAGAAGCTTAGAGATTTGGATCGAACCTTTTGATTGGGAAGAAGGGTGGACTTTATCAAACCCTAGTTCGGGGTCATGTCCAATGAATCTGGAAGTCTCAAAGACAAATTTGAGGGGTGAAACTTTGCAGTTTTCAAAGTATGAGTATACCAGCTTGATCAGCTCATCAAGGTGCATATTTATATCCTTTCGGAAGTTTGAAATTCAAAGTTTGAATTTTTAGGGTCTCTTTGACAAACCCTAATCCAGCTCCAGATCTAGTTCCTGCAAATGAAGTGGATTGGGTTAATCCTAAAAGAGAATGGATTCGTCACCTGCATAAGTGAAGAAGTTCCTATTTCAGAGGGAGATGAGGCTAAGGCCTTACATAAGCAGATTACAAGCAATCTCGACAGGTATGACTCATCCAGTTATGTTTCGATATTTGTTCATGATTAAGTTTATGGTATGTTTGTCTTCATGTTATTATGGTTAGTACAATCTTGATTAAATTTAGACTTGTCATATCACCTTAATAAAATTATGAATGCATGATAGAAGATATTCATTAATTAGGGTGTTGACACTTATGATTGTACTAATGCATTATGGTGTTGTATGAGGTTTATGTTGTCCACTAACATGAAAGGTACTCCAAGAAAGACAAATCATGTTCTAGTTCAATAACATATGATCATGGTGACATGAGGACAAAGATTCATCCATTGTCATGAAATCACTTAGAAGATCTATTTGCGAGGTATGTATAACTTGGTTCTATAATGGTTAACCTATGAGATATGCAGGTTACTAGCACAAGTCATTAAAGAGAACAAGAAGACATCATTTGGGTATGTTAGACATAACTAGCTAACATACCAATCCAGGTATGTTTTTCCTATATCAAGTTAGAATCCTACCTTGTGTTAGGATCCCTTATATAAGTATACTTGGTATGATTGGTTATGTTTATTCATAAAGTTAGAAATGTAAATAATCAAGGGTTTATGCATTTTATGTCTCTTATCTTGATTGATGATTTAACTAACCAGAAGACTCCTATGATCAAATAAGAATATACATGAGTAAAAGAAGACTTCCCTGTAACCTTGAATACTAATGTTTATTATCTGTGTTTGAAATGATCATGACTATACATGTTTAAGATTATTGTGTTTTGATAGTATTAAGATTATACTAATGAATGTGTGATTATGAGACCTCGAGGATAACACAATGATGAGCATGCAAAGTGATGGATATAAGTTCAAGGACAAATAATCCAAGAAGCAAAGATCAAGAGGGAGCACTCTCCAGTTGTTCCTACAAGGAAGCAAAGATCAAGAGGGAGCACACTCTAGTTGTTCCTGCAAGGAATCAAAGATCAAGAGGGAACACACCCCTGTTGTTCCTGCAAGGAAGCAAAGATTAAGAAGGAGCACACTTTAGTAGTTTCTGCAAGGATGTAGATATTCAGAGGGAGTTGACCACTTCTCACAATCCACATCAGAATGAAGTTGCAGAAAAGAAGCAAAGAATGAGAAGGATTCAACCCAACAAACAAACAAAGATAAGTATTTGAATTATCATTGCTTGCATATTTTATTGTTTAAATAATACTATTCAATAATGTATATACTCATGTTCCTAGAATTAGGTTGTGTATTATGCATATTAGAATAGTTGCATTGATGAATAGTATACTACTAATATACATGGGTAAGTGGCCTATGGCACTGTACAACATTCCATTGCTACTTATCTAGAATGAAACCTCTTTGCTGACATGTTGGGAGTTGTGCACACTCTTAACAATTTTCTGGTAGATATTGGAAGGCATCTATAAAGTTACGGTATATGGATAAATGTTGTATTGAAACATTGGCTAAGATAATTGCATGACTGTATGACATATTTCTTTATGTGTAAGAATTTGTTCTGAAAACTATGAGATGTTTTCTAATCATGCAATTTAACTTGTTGTGTAGGAAAGATCATATACCATCACCTACAAAAGAAGGACTACAACATTTGTTCAGCAACAAAGTTATCTATTGAAAATACTGAAGTTCACAGGATCTGGGAAGAATGCCATGATCGAGGAGTACCAATTGATCATGAAGATGTTTGGGATGCAGTCCCAAGACCTGAAGGGGAGTCTGTAGTGACTTCCAAGAGGATCTACAAGATCAAGCATGCTGCAGGTGGTAGCATAGAGACTTTGCTCCTGTAGCCAGATACACTTCCATTAGATCCGTACTTGCTCTGGCTGCAGTAATGAAATGGAAGATACACCAGATGGATTTCAAGACAGTTTTCTTGAATGGTGTAATTGAAGAAGAAGTGTATGTGGAGCAGCCACTTGGTTCTGAGATACATGACAGGGAGTCATATATGTGCAGAACTTGGTATGGTAGGATAGACAGCTTTCTATCCAGTTTGGGCTTTACCAAGAGTAAAGCAGATTCCAACCTTTAATTCAAGGTTGAGGAAGGCAATCCAGTGATACTACTTTTGTATGTGGATGATCTGTTTGTAACAAGTAATGATAGTTTGATTTTCGACATGCAGCGCAAGCTTGCTTCCAAGTTCGAGATGAAGAACTTGTGGATGATGCACTACTTTCTAGGCATGGAGATGTGGCAGAGTGCAGATGGAATCTTGCCTGGACAAGGGAAGTATGTAGTAGAGATCCTGAAGAGGTTCGGGATGATGGACTACAAGAACATGGCCACACCTATGGCATCGAACCTGAAGCTTTTGTGTGATGCTTCATCTGAGCCGGTCGATGTCTCTATGTATCGTCAAATGATTGGGTCCTTGATGTACCTGACAAACACAAGACCAGGTATTTGCTTTGCGGTGAACACATTGAGCCAGAACCTGACGAATCCAAGGAGTGTTCACCTGATTGCTGTAAATCATATTTTGAGGTACCTGAAGGGTACAGTTAATTATGGGCTCAAGTATGATGTGAATCAAAAGTTTAACCTACAGGGTTATGTTGATTTAGATTGGGAAAGCAGTGTGGCAGATAGGAAGAGCACATCTGGGTGCTGCTTCAGTATGGGATCAGGTGTGATCTCTTGGTTTAGCAGGAAGCAGTCCTACGTAGCACTGAGTACAGCCGAGGCAGAGTATGTTGCAGCCTGTTCGGCTAGTTGTGAGGCAGTCTGGCTTCGAAAGCTATTGTATGAGCTATTTGATCTCCCGCTAGAGGCTACTGGTATCTCTTGTGACAACCAGAGTTGTGTGAAGCTGTCTGAGAACCCGGTGTTCCACGACAAGTCAAATCACATAGAGATCAAATATCACTATATCATGGATATGGTGTAGAGAGGAGCAGTGAAGCTCCTGTATGTTGCGACGGATGAGCAGATTGCAAATGTACTGACGAAGCCATTAGCCAGAGTGAAGTTCGAATATTTCAGGGAGAGGCTTGGTGTTCTTCAGATCGATGACACTTCGAGGAAGAAGTGATGGAGACATTTGCTGAAGCCATTCCAAGCATGTTGGAAGGAGGATCCTTCACATGGCTCTGGATGATCAGCATCAGGATGATGCTCCATTTACTGCTCTGTATGCATCATGTTGGATGCTAGATATGATCAGTTGGATCATTTATATGCATGTATGTACGCATCATGTTGATGTTGGATATGATCAGTTGGATCATTTATATGTATGTATGTACGCATCATGTTGATGTTGGATATGATCAGGTAAACCATGTATTTGTATATGTATATCAGATGGATGCATTATATGATCAGGTGGATCATGTATGATATGTATCAGGTAAATACTATGTATGCATCAGATGGATATATTGTTTGATCAGGGTGATCACAGATGACGAGCTTCAGGATGTTGCTCCAGATGATATGCATCAGGTTGATGCTATGATGATCGGGATGATCACAGATGACGAGCTTCAGGATGTCGCTCCAGATGATACGCATCAGGTTGATGCTATGATGATGATCAGGTTGATCATGTGATGATGTACATCAGGATGATGTATGGTGAGTATCGGTTTGATACTCTGTGGCCGTGGACAGGTTGTGCAGGTAGCATAGAAAAGATCTCGAGAGATCCTATAGTATGCGCTAGGATTCTCTTTCGAGGTTTTTCTATAGGTGGCATAGAAAAGACCCTTTAAAAACCGGATAGGTAAAGCAATGTGCTCGTAACATCCTGGGTTGCTCTATCGAGATCCTATAGTCTGCGCTAGGATGATCTGAGTAGGTTTTGCTATAGTTTTGCATAGAAAAGATCCTTTAAAAACTGGACAGGTAGAGCAGTGTGCTCGTAACATCCTGGGTTGCTCTATCGAGATCCTATAGTCTGCGCTAGGATGCTATGAGTAGGTTTTGCGAAATTTCACATAGAAAAGATCCTTTAAAATTTGGATAGGTAGAGTGGTGTGCTCATAACATCCTGGGATGCTCTATCGAGATCCAGATAGTAGAGCTGTGTGCTCGTAACATCCTGGGATGCTCTGAGTAGGTTTTGTGAAGGTCAACATGTAAAAGAACCTATTGTCTACGCTAGGTTTTGTTGATGCACGTAATCAGTCCTGGGATCCACAGTATGGCCATTGATGATGAAGACCTGCAGGTGGTGGGCCTACATCCAATATGAAAAAGAACTGGCTCTGTAGAACTTCCTATGACGAGTAGATTCAGAGATTGGTTGAGATAGCAGCAACAGTGACAATGACGATGACTCGATGACGATTATCCAGTGACGATGAGACAGAGAAGAAGACTTGTGCTAGAAGACCTGTGTCAAGAAATACCTTCCTAGTTAAGAGGGAGTGTTGATGTATATGTAACTTCGGAATTTATTTCATATATGTATATTGTACTCCTATAGATATGGTATTATTCCTCTATACGGAAGTGTTTGTATTCCTATAGAGATGTTATTATTCCTCTATACGGAAGTGTCGTCATTTATATTGTAAGTGTCGTAACTTATACTTGAAGGGTTATTAGACCACCTTGTTGGGGTCGGCCCTATATAAGTCATGTGGGTCGAAGGGTTATTAGACCACCCTATTGGGGTTCGGCCATGTGGGTCAAAGGGTTATTAGACCACCCTATTGGGTGTCGGCCCAGTCAGCATTATGTTATGTGGTTAAGTTAAGGCCGACCTAGTAAAGGTTATTAGGCAATTCAAGTCAAGTATAAATAGAGTGCAGGAAGCACTCTATTTCATCATTCTATTCTCTCTCACACTCTCGGGAGAGTGGCACACTTGTGGAGGAGGAGAAGCTACTGCTAGGAGATATCTATCTCTTATTCTTGGGTTGTATCATTGCTCTATCTATCTCTGAGGAAGTTATTGGGGTTTTTCACCTTTATGGTTTTCCCCAAGTAAAATCTGTGTCTCTTGTGTGCTTGCATTATTGTGTTCATGATTGATATGCTGTAGATATTCTTTACATGTTGTTCTCTCAGTTAAGATCCTAGATCAGATTGAAGTAAATTCTAAAAAATTAACACTCATGAGAGTTAAACAGGGACAGAGATCCATGGCCCAGAGTAGATCTTACAGTTGGATGGCTTGAAAAACCAAAGCCACTGAAGTGAAAGTGAACTTGGAAGATATTCTTGTTCCTGATATGATCAACTTGCACAAGGAGACTAGGGAGGTTATCTATGCCAAACTACTAAAGGATTCCCTAGAACTGTCAAAATTGCAAGTCAGAACAAAGCCCACAAGACACAAATAAAAAAGCTGCAAAATACATTGTTGGCTATTGAAAGCCAAGAAGACAAGAAGGGTAGTATAAAAAAGATGTTGGATGACAAAGACAACATCATTCAATCATTAAAAAGGAATCTAAAGATCCCCTCCAGCTGGTAGAAGCGTCTGAATTGGCAGAGATCTCCAAGAGGAACCAACAGACTGCAAAGCTAGGCCGTTGAAGTTTGAAGAGAAGTTGTGGCTAACTGATATAGCTCTCATGGTGGAAAGTGAAAAGAAGTGGAGAGATAAGTCTGAAGACCTTGAAAGGAAAACACAGGAGAAGAGCAAAGAGTTGGAGAACATGGCAAGCCTAAAAGACTGAGAAGTGGAAAGGTTGCAAAGCAGAACACAGAGGTGAGGAGCAGAGTCTCAAAAGAAGAGCAGGAGGGAAACGCTTGGGAGGTAAATACCTAGGGCTACAAGTGAAATATGATGAATTAATAAAGAATCTTAGAGGTGAGACCTCCCTGATGGAAGCAAAGCAAGGGAGGGCTGCGGAGAAATTGAGGCCATATCTCGATTTCATTCTGGACAAAGAGGTTGTAATAAATTTAACCAGGAAAATCATAACAACAGTCAAGGAAAAGTTGAACAAGAAGCCCATGGAGTGTGCAGAAAAGGCCATAGAATTTCTACAAAGAACACAATTTAGGAAAGGATAGACATTTTAGCACATCAAGTAAAACTCTACAAAGAAATGTTTGATCCATTATTCAAGAAGGGACTTCCTCTCTTTTGGGAGGAGGATGGCACCATGAGTCAGTGTAATTTTTTGCATAATTAATGAAATTTAGTCGGTTTCGGCCATTTTTTTGGATTTCTTAATTAATTAATGCATCGATCTGTAGGTTGGATTTCTATGAATATATGATTCATGTGTTATTATGTCTTAAATGAATTTCTTCGTTTAACTCATTTTATCTATTAATTTTCTGCAACTGATAGACAGCCACAACGACATTTTATCTAAGTGGAAAAGCACTCTTACAATGCCAGTTGCTTGGATCTGCGTTGTATAAAGATACTATGTAGCACGGGAACTGCTCCCGGCTTTTAAGAAACTCGTTCCCGAAGTTTCGACGTTCCAGGGAACTTGGGAACTTGTAGGAAACTTTCCAAATCTGATGGGAACCATTCCAGATGGTTGGGAACTTATTGGGAATATATACCCTCTAAAATTGGGAACTTTGGGACTTTTTCTTGCGCGTTCCCTTCACCAGGCGCTTACACACATTCATGCTTGCCATGTGGATTGTTAACGACATTCCTATTGCCTCGCACCCATACATATACATGGTTGACTAAAAAAAAATCTATAGAAAACTAAGCTGCAGTAAAAATCTATTTCGTGCTACCTTGTTGAGTTAGTGCACTAATCTCTATCTACCACCCATTCTAGAGTATTCTCTTGAATTGCAATTACCGTAAACAATAATAAATGAAAATCTATTTTGACTTTTATATATTAAATAAAAGAAAGTAAATTTATATATTTTACTATTTACTTTATGAATTAAAAAAAACTTTTAACTAATTGGAAATAGTTTTAAATCTTATTTTAAAACTAAATTCATATATTACATTTAAATAACAATTATCTTGATTTTTATTTTATAATAATTTAAATTTAATTATTTATACACCTTTGCAAATACCCTAGCATAGAATGTATTTATATTCTAATACATTTTAATCATAGTTGGCATGAAACTGAAAACTTTATACATATAGCCACAACTATAGGGACTATAAATTCAAAAAGGCTCCACTTTAGAAAGAGCCTGCCTTATAAAATCAACTGTAAGGCAGACTCTTTGGTTTTGGTTACAACTATTATATCCGGCCACATCATATCCACACGTGCCAGCGACCGTGAAGGATGGGAGAAGGTGATTTCGCAAATGGAGGAAGGTGGTTTTCCTTACTGCCCTTCCAACTTGCGAAATCATGTGGTGCTCCCACGTGAAGAGCGGTTTCAAATTCTGTAACCACCCAATCCTTTGTCCTAGCGCGCATGTTGGGGATGTGGAATTGATCTTTTCCACCATTTAAAATGGTTTGTACGTTGGCAGAGGTGATCTTTTCCGCCATTTAAAATGGTTTGTACGTTGGCAGAGGTGATCTTTTCTACCATTTATAATAGTTTGTACGTTGGCGGCGGTAATATTTTCCGCCATTTAAAATAGTTTGTACGTTGGCATGGATGTAATATTTTCCACCGTTTAAAATGGTTTGTACAGCGCTAATGGTAAATGATGGACTGTATCACTCATGTGAATAATCTTATCACGTTTATGATGGATTGTGTTTATGTGTCACAACATACAGATGATATCCTGCCACACTGTGATAATTAATGCCATGAACTTTTCTGCAGTGATGATATCCCGCCAGAGAACATTGAAACTTAAAGTTCAAACTCTCTGTGGTTGCGAGTTTGGAGCTCTGTTTTCTCTGAGGACTGAGGCTTTCTTTTGCTGAGGTGGAACCGAGAAGAGTGTTGGGCGGGTAGAGCAGTAAGATTGGTTTGAAGAATCGACTGCTAGTTTTTCAATTGGCAGGTATTTATATTATTCAAACCATAAATCTAAATCTGTAACACAGCATACTTATTCAGCCTCTGAGCTAAAAATCCATATCTTCCATGGTTGTCAAAAATCAATGCAATGACATTTTCAAGTTCACAGTAATTTAAAGTCGCTGAACGTTTTAGATTCTTCAGATTTCCTTCCACCCTTGTTTGTCTTCTTCAGATTTCCAAAATTTATTTCCTTCAATTCTGGGTAGTTATCTTCTTACAGTCCATTAATATGAATTCACATCGTTATATTTGCAAAATCGTGCATTACAGGATTGTCGCCAGCTTGCATACGTTTTTTGTCTGGTGGTGTAGCGTATTATTTTCATATATTCCATTTTGTTTTCTGCAAATCCTCTAGCATTTGGCTAGGTTTGTTGGAAAAAGATAACGACAAATGAACTCGGAAAATTGAAACATGTTTCTTCTTTTTAATATCATTTTGCAGTTAATATTCACTATAGAAAAGTCCCATGTATTGGGTAGTTGCACGTGGTTTATGACTCAAATTGTTGGATGCAATGAGAACACATTTAAGTCTTGCATACGATACCAAGGAATTTAGTTGAAGAGATAAAGCTGATAAAAATGTTCTTAAAATTAAGTGAATTTTATCAGGAAATTCGTGAAAATCGGTGAATACCCTTGTTTGTCTTAGTTTGCAGATTGATAATGAAGAAAAGAAAATAGTCCATTAATATTGGGCATTGGTCATAAATGAATCCAATATCAATTTTAGCAGAAAATTGGTGAATACTTAGATGCGGTAAACCAGAGCATAAACATATGAATTCTGATTTAAGATTACTTTCATCCAAGCATGAAGAATAACACAATGGAAAAGATTTACAGGAAACAACAATTAACAGAGAAAGGAAGGAAATTTACAGAATGTCATTACTGGAAATAAAAATTAACAAAGAAAGGAAGGAAAATTACAGACTCTCATTAATGAATAATCAAAGCCACGTGGCACAATTTGAGCGTTCCACGTGTCACCCTAGAGACTAGATTTCGACATTTGAACGAAAAAATTTACATAAGTTTTGCTACAAAGAGTTTCCTATCAAGTCGAAATTTTGTCAGAGAAAGCGAGGGTGCTCTTTCGTTAGGTTGTTCCATTTCGGGGTTTTTGGAAGTAGATGCTGAGGAGAAAGAGCGTCCGCTCCTTCTTCTAGGGATAAGTTTTCGGAGTGGCTAAAGTAGATATCCGCACTCCAAATACATATTTCATAGAGAAATATCCACAGAGAAAGATCGACCGCTCTTTCTCCATGTTCTTTTTTTTACAATTCACAGAGAAAGATCGGCCACTCTTTCTCCAAGTACTATTTTTCCAATTCCCTCGTAAAAGAAGGGGCAGACGATCCTTCTTCTTCCCAATATTCTTTTTGTTATATCTTGAGACTGCAAGAAGGGTCAGTCGATCCTTTCTCGTCTTCAGGATTCTGGATATCGTTCAATTTCTAGATAAAGGTTTTCGCAATCATCTACTAAACGATCCTTCTTCTCAGAAAACAAAAGTTGGGGCAAACAATTTTATATGTTATAACTTCACCATTATCTGTTGACGCTTGATTTGGAATCGTTTTTCCAAACTACAAGTCTTTTTATTAAGGGAGGGTCAGCTGTTAAGCTAGATTGTCTTTTCCTAAATGTATATCTTTCCTAACGGGGGTAGTAGCATTTTGCTGTGCTTTTTTATTTCGGGCCTACGTGCCTATGCTAAGAATATCTCTGGTTCGACGAATTTTTGGATAGGTAGTGATTTTTGTCGGTCCAAAGCTTCTGAGGATAGGAATGGGCAGTTGAATGAAAACATCTTATATGTTTTGGTGATAATTGTCTACCTCAAGGTTAACAATGCTAGAGTCTATGGGTTAGTAGTTAGATGGTCTGTTTTGATGAACAAGTCTGACTCTGGGATAGCTTGTTCCTTCTGTAACTCCTCTTTGATTTAATACAAAAACTTCTTACTTACAAAAAAAAAAGAAGGGATGGCTAACCCTTCTTCTGCCCAGTATTGTATTCATAATAGTTCTAAAATGCAAGAAGGGTCAGTTAATCCTTCTTTCTTCCACCATTCTGGATATCGGTGACTTACTGGATATAGTTATTCACAGTTCTCTCCTAAACGAAGGGGCGACCGATCCTTCTCTTTGGAAAATGGAAGTCGGGACAAAAAATTTTATCTGTTAGAACTTAGATGATGTCCGGGTTGACTCCCTACTATTTACAGCGGAAGTTGGAAGTCGGGAATTTTTGACATAGCCTTCATAGATTAAATATATTTAAATTTATATCATAAATGAAGGGTCAGCCGACCCTTGTTGTGCTCAATATTCTTCCCTTGTTCACACTTTTGGAAATACTTGTATTGACGGCCTAGCATTCGTAGATTAAATATATTTAAATTTTTATCGTAAATGAAGGATCGGCCGACCCTTGTTGTGCTCAGTATTCTTCCTTTGTTAACAATTTTGGAAATACATGAATTGATGGCCTAGCATTCGTAGGTTGAATATTTTTAATTTTTCGTCATAAATGAATGAGTGGGAGAAGCTTCTTCTACCCAGTATTTTTTTTGTAATCTTTCACGACTGCAAGAAGGATCTTTCGATCCGTCTTGTGTTCGCTTCTTGTACAAGAAGGGGTGGCCGATCCTACCATTTGGAAAATTGCAAGTCTGGACAAACATTTTTTTACATATTATAATTTATGTTATATCTTTGTTTAAAATAAATATGATTGTTAATGTGCTCCTGTTATTTTATATTTCATAAAGTGCTTCTGAACTGGATTTTGGTTCTGAACAATGTGTCATGTTATTTTATATTTCAGATATCGTTTATGAAATGGATTTTGGTACTCAACAATGTGTGGACCTACTTTTCAATGGATTGAAAGTTGCTGAAGGAATCTCTTTTCCAGAAAGAAAATTTTTGCATAATATCATAATTAAGGACGGATGTATCATTGTAAATGTTACCAAGTATTTAAATGCAAGTCTTCCATTTCCCTATCAATCAGAAGGTGCAGATACATTGTCAGAGGCAGTTGGTGGTTATATTCAATGGTCTGTATCTGAGATCGTTAACCAGATTGGGTCTACTCTTCGCGAGAATGAGTTGAATGATATACCAGCTTCTACTTCGACAAGTGTAGCACATATCATAACAACTAAGAATGAGGTCAATGATATACCAGCTTCTACTTCGACGAGTGTAGCACATATCATAACAACTGAGAATAAATATTCTTTTATTATGAGAAAAGTTAAGTTGTTACATAAGTGTTAAGAAGGAAAGGATTGCATTTCCACAGGTGTTGTAACAAATGTGAGTGGGAGTGATTTTGTTGGGGAGACAATTTTGGGTGACTTCAACTTTGGTATTCTGGTGGATGAAGTGGTGTTTTCTTGTATGGCATGTTGTCCAGGGTTGAGTAGTGGAGATTTTGTTGTTTGGCTAATTAAGAGAATCATCAATTTTAATACAGAAACATTGCTTTCTTTTGCAAAAACTTTCAACGATAATCAATCTGAATCTACTTTGAAAGTATTAAGAGAAAATCACAATGAAAGGTTGTTGGGACGGATGGTTAATTTGACACATCAATGTTCTTTAAAGCCATAGTATGTTGCTTGGGGAATAGTGTCAAATGTTTTTGAGGGAGACATTGTACAATTCAAAGCATTAGACGCTGGTGAGTTTGGTATTTTAGTTCATAAAGTCTTCTACAATTGCGACGATTGTGGTGTATTTGAAGGATCCCTTATCAGATGGCCTGCAAACAATTTGCTTGACCTCGATAATGTTCCTTTGGATGTTATACTAAAAAAGAAAGCAGAGGAAGAAATGGTCAACTTTTGGAATGTTTTTGAAGAATGTACTTTACAGGTGGTCCTTCTAGGTACTCCTCGTTCGGAATATACAGATGTTAAAGGTAATGGAACAAGGCCATACAATTCCGTAAAGCGGCAAGATGGAACTAAAATTTTTGAAACAAATTCAAGATCGGTACCTTACAGGCCTGCAATAAATGTGGGTGCATTCCTTTCAAATATTTGCACTGAACATTGTTGCTCAAATCTTTGTATATCAAAAATTCCACATGGATTGATAGTTGAATGTACGAATAAATTTGATAGTATGAATGGAAATTCAAAAAGACAGTTTGTTATGAATTCTTTGGGATCAAATGCTCCTGTTGCTAAAGAAGGAGATGACAGTAAAAGAAGCTTGTTTACAATGATATTAGACACAGTAGACGTCTGTCAAAATGCATGGTATAAATGCCATCGGATAAAAAAAAGCACTTTCTTCAATTATAAAAGAATTTTCATGAATGGTGATGTGAGAGTTGTGCACGGTAACAGTGGCTTGGAAAAATCCAAGCCAAACACTACTGCATTGGTAGCTACTATTAATAAAATTGTAGTAGAGAATTCGAGCAAATCTCCACATCTTACACGAATAATAAGTAAATATGGAACAAGGACAACCTTGAAATTATTTCTTGCTAATATGTCCCATGGTTTACTGCGAAAAATGGCTAATGATGAAATCACAGGAATCGGTTTGCCTCCAATATCACAATCCTCCTTTAGCAAGGTGATGAGAGAAGATTTTCCAGATGTTAAAATTTCTAAATCAAACAACTTTGCAAGGTGTAATGAGTGCATTACAATATAGGATAGGTTGAAGGGGACCACTAATCCAACTGAGGTGGAAAAGTTGCAAGCAAATCAGGAAGCTCATAATAAATACGTCTCAAGTTGTCGCCAGATCTATTATGCTCACAAGTCGGCTTCCCAGCAACATCCAAAGACTTATTGTAGTATTGTTCATGACAAAATGGACAATTCAAAGACTTCCATTCCAAGGATGGGTAAGAAGGAAAAATATTTTAGTGATGTTATGAATCTTCCCATATCATTGACTGGAATGTAGACTCATGGGCACAAGACTGGTGGTTTTGGTCATTTCAGCCTCTCATTTTTAGAGATGGGATCGAATTTCACTGTGACAACCCTGGCTAAATGCTTGAAGTGTCTTGAAGAACCATTGGGTGATAAGTATGGTGATTTTCTCTACAAAGGCAGAACATCTAAGCACCAATTGCATGATGCTCTATTGCAATCAGACTAATATGAAAAGTGTTCGGTGTATAGACAAGATGTAATGCAAGATGATGTAATGTGTGTTGATGGTACTAATCAATGCATGCCTTATAGAAAACTACCACGCATATTGTTGTTGCAAATGGATAATTGTTCAGGTGATAACAAAAACCGCTTTGTATTTTCATTTTTATCTATTTTAACAGCAAGGAGAGTGTTCGAGAAAGTTGAAGTCGGATTCCTCCCGGTCGAACACACCCATGAAGACATAGATGGAACTTTTGGTAGGTTATCAGCAAAGCTAATGCGCAAGGATATATTTTCTCTCCCGAAAATTATGGATACGTATAGGACATGTGAAGATCAAAATTCCTTTGTCCCTTATCTAATTGATGAACTTTACGATTTTAAGAGTTTTGTGATACCCCACCTTTTGGATGGAAATGCCAAGATCGTCGGTATCAAAAAATGCCAGTATTTTAAATTTCAGCTCATAGATGACATTCCAATCATGCAATGGAAGGCATCACTTCGGGATGAAGATTGGTTGTCTCCTCTTAAAATTTGGCAGTCATTTCTAGATGGTAGAGCAGACTTGCCAGTGGGACAGCCTAGGTTATTAAATCTGCAATCAAAAAGTCCTTCGGACATTGACAAAACAAAAAAGGGACTAGAAACATATATTTCATTCTGGAATGGAGGGATTGAGAAGGGAGGTGAACAATTTTGGCGTCCCCAGTTAAATTATTGGGAGGATGTACTTAAAGCTTTGGACAGTCCCCTCGAGAGTGTTGACCATTCATCAACTAAATTTTGACCATTGACAAGCCATGATATTCATAGTGAACCTAGAAGATCTAAACATGAATTGTGGATTCCTATTTAAAGGAAAATGTTCCTGCTTTGTAGGATTGCTATGTTGGACCGCTACGCAACAAGCCTAGAGATGAATTCATTTCAAGAGTGGATGTTGTAAAGGGACAAATGGTCATTGTGCAATCACCAGACCCAGATTGTGCAATCTGGTTGGGTAAGGCGATTGGTGATGTTTATCAGGAGTCAGATGCTAGTACTGTTGGGTCTTACAAGGTAGAGGTGAAATGGTGGAAGCCAATAGGAACATCGAAGGATCTGAAGGTCTTGTACAGAAAATGCTTAGATAGACCGCAACAATGGGTTGTAGGTGTAGAAAAAAATATGAAGATCGATGTAAATAGCATCATATGGGCATGGTCACCAAGGCAAGGATGGTCAGGAGAAAGAATTAGAATAAACGAGAAGGGCCTTGCAGTAGTCAAGGAACAAGGAGTAAACATGGGGAAGAGTGTTCAGAATGATGGATGTCCACAAGGGTTGATAGTAGACAAAATTGGTTTCTAAATTTCCCTATGTGGCAGTTTTAAGCAACAAAATTGTTGTGTTTCTAAATTTCCACTTGGTCAACAAAAAGTTGTATTTATTCATTTTCATCAATAAAAGTTTTATAAAAGGAAAGATACAACTTATAGCCATTGGGATTGATAATGGATGGTTATTTGTTACAAAATTGAATTTGTGATAAGTGTAGTCATTTGCGCACTAACTGTCGTTAAGTGTTGTAATTAACACCTTAATTACTAGTTAATTGTGCTTAAGAATAATTATCCTTTAGAAGTGTTTTATCTGCTGCACTTAAAATCAAGTAATTGTCCTCAGAGTAACTGCTGAAATACTAAAATATGATCCAATATACTCGAACTGCCAAATTCAGCGGTGCTCATAGGAGAAAATATTCTATACGAGCCAATATTATAATTAAACTATATTTCTAATACTCAATGTACAGTATCAAATATGCCATCTGTCACAATAAGATCGTTCCACGTGTCACCCTGGGATACTAGATATCAACATTTAAACAATAAAATTTATAGACGTCTTGCTTCAAAGACTATGCTGGCAAGTGGAAGTATTCTCAGAGAAAGAGCAGCTGCTCTTTCCCAAAGGTGTTTTATTGTTACGATTCCCTCGTAAATGAAGGGTCGGCCGACCCTTCTTATTCCAAATATTCTTTTCATAATAGTTTGACACTGCAAGAAGGCTCGATCGATCCTTCTTGTGTTCTTTATTATGTATATAGCCGAATTGTTGGATAAAGGTTTTCACAGTTAACTACGAAAAGAAGGGGTGGACGATCCTTCTTGTCGGAAAATGGAAGTTGGGAGAAACCATTTTTATATGTTAAAACTTCCAAGGTGTTATATTTTTAAAATTGCCTCGTAATTGAGAGGACGGTTGGCCCTTCTTATTCTCAACATTATTTTCATAATAGTTGGACACTGCAAGAAGCGTCACTCGACCCTTCTTATTCTAAATATTCTTTTCATAATAGTTCGCCACTTAAGTTTAGCTTTCCCGGTTAGCTTGTCGGTGTTAGCACTAGCATTGTCCTGGATGAAACTGAGAGGTTCAATTTCTAAAAATAATGGAGAATCATCTGGGTAGGTATTCACGACCTCAAGGGTGAAATGATCAAAATGCCAAGCCCAAAACTTTGCAAGGAGAATTAAATTGTAGAGGTCTACCTCCTATTACATATTTGCGGAAATAAACAGTCTAGATCTTCGGTGGTGAAGATTTACAGACATGAGCAGTATTCGTGAAAAAAGGGTAAGGTGTTTCAGACGAAGGAGGATGTTTATCCAATGAGCATCTTAAGTATAAGATCAATGGCCAATGGAGCAGATCGATGGTCGGGAACTACTTCTCCGATACGACATGTGCAAAGCTAACAAATTTTCAGATCCACGAACTTTTGGTAGAGGCCCATGGGTGTGGACGGTGCATATCTGATGAGGCTGAGATATATGGCCGAGGTTTTGTTCGCGGATCTAACTTGCAAAAAACATCAACGCAAGCCAAAATTTCTGTGAATTTGATAAAATTCACACCATTTCACGGCCAGGATTCATGCAAGATCTAGATCAACAGTGGGCGACTTCCCGTGTTTTTAACTGGCAGAAAAGGCAACATGTGGCAGGATTCGAGGCCACCAAGGATCATAGAGATAGAAACTAGCGGCGAACCATGGCCCAGAACGGATCAAGAAAATAGACGGCCAGGGAAGCTTCCATGCCGCAGGAGATAGCAAAGGATTTTGAAGTATTTTTATTCAAAATAAATTTGTAATATTATTTGTGACTTTGACTCAAATGACATTTGGCAAGTTTAATTAAGTTATTTCAGTTTTTAGTTAAAAGACATTATGAATTACTTTGAAATGGTTGGAAACTTTTTGGAGAGACAAGAATTTTGTATCGAGTTGATATATTTGAATATAAAGAACCACACGGGAAATAACTCATCTTTACAGAATCAGAGATTCATGTGTTGATCTTGTTTACAGTAGACTGTATTTTTCTCTTCTTAAAATTGATAGTGTATTCATCTGTAACTTGGTGCCCATTATTGATATTTTTCTCTTATGTGAATGTTTCTCACTATTTAATTCATATTGTTATGCTTTTTCATGCCTTGATAAGTGTTGTATCGGGATAGAATTCATAAATATTATGCTCTATTGCTTTCATTTCAAGCATCCACTACCATTTTCTGCTAAAGTCAATATAGAATTCATTTCTATATTGATGGGTTGTTCATATCTTCTTCTTTAATCACCAAACAAAAGCTCTTTGACTATGAGCCGGTGGCAATCCTGCCTCTGATTAGTTTTCTCTGCAAAGCACTATCATGTTTAATCATATTTGTAATCAATAATCCATACATTGATCTACAGTTTGGATTTGTCTTTACTCATGATCTGTGTGTCTTTTATGTTTTAAGTGAATTTATTTAATTAAAACATTTATCTATTTCTGCAAATGATTAACATAAATTAATAAATTCATGTTAATTTTTCAATTAGCATTCTAGCTATAGGGTGATATCAAAGTGCCAAATCAAATATGCCATGTGTCACAATATGATCATTCCACGTGTCACCCTAGGATACTAGATATCAACATTTTAACAACAAAATTTATAGACATTTTGCTTTAAAGACTTTGCTGGCAAGTGGAAATATTCTCATTTCTCCAAGGTGTTCTATTGTTACACTTCCCTCCTAAAAGAATGGTTTGCGGACCCTTCTTATTCGTAATATTCTTTTCATAATAGCTCGACACTACAAGAAGGGTCGGTCGATCCTTCCTGTATTATTCATTATGGCTATAGCTGAATTGCTAGATAAAGGTTTTGATAATTAACTACTAAAAGAAGAGGCAATCGGTCCTTCTTGTCGTAAAACACAAGTAGGAACAAACCATTTTTATATGATCTAACTTCCAAGGTGTTCTATTTTTACAATTCCCTCGTAATTGAAGGGTTAGTCGACCCTTCTTATTCCCCATATTATTTTTATACTAGTTCGACACTACAAGAATGGGTCGCTCGACCCTTCTTATTACCAATATTCTTTTCATAACATTTCGACACTGCAAGAAGGGTCGGTCGATCCTTCTTGTGTTCTCCATTATGGATATAGTTGAATTGTTGGATAAAGGTTTTCACAGTTAACTTCGAAAATAAGGGGCGGCCGATCCTTCTTTTCGTAAAACGAAAGTCGGGAAAAAATATTTTTATATGTTATAACTTCCAAGGTGTTCTATTTTTATAATTCCCTCAAAATTGAAGGGTCAACCGATTGTTATTATTCCCAATATTATTTTCCTAATAGTTTAACACTGCAAGAAGGGTAGGTTGATCCTTCTTGTGTTCTCCATTATGGATATAGCTAAATTGCTGGATAAATGTTTTCACAATTAACTACCAAAAGAAGGGGTGGTTGATTCTTCATGTCAGCAAAAGGAAATACAATTGACTTGATATTCAAACAATGACTGAATATTTTAGACATTGATTTGTTATGTTATAACATAGCCAATTGACTTGATATTCAAACAATGACTGAATATTTTAGACATTAATTTTTTCACCTTAAAATTTTGAACATTTACAAATGAAAACTGCAATCTTCAAATATACGATTGCATTTTTTTATTTGAAATTCACTTTTCAAATCAGAAATTCCATTTTTTTATTTTAAATTTAACTTCACAATAATTTAAAGCCGCTGAACGTTTTAGATTCTCCTTATCCTTAATCAGATCATCTCCTTTAAAGGAACAATAAAGACTAAACTTTTATTGGAGCTTCGACTTGTAGACTTAGAAGCACTAGACTCATTCCAGACTAAAACAACATTCGATGACTGCTGCAAGTGTCTTTGAAAGAATGAAACCAATTCATTCACTGAATACATCATACCTCCTGCACAAGGTGGTAGTATAATTTAAACTTTAAAAAGTGTTGAAAATCCCATAGTCATCCAAGGATTCCAGTTTCCATCCCATTAACTTGGACTAGTTACTCGTGGATGCAGGCTGGAGAAACTTTAGAAAGCCTCCTACCTTGATGATTTTCCCAACTTCAGCTACAAAGGGAATATTCTTGCAAAGACTGGTAAGCTCTCTGGTCTAGATGTAGTTATTTGTTGATGAATACTGCAAAAAATGTGCAATGGTGATAACAAGTTTACTGTCTATTAAGTTTGATACTACATCATCCAAGAGTCTCTCAACAAATTTCAGATAGAATGCTATTTCAAACACTTGGCACAGTTAGAAGAAGCTGACAGCATGATCTGGAGGCACAGACATTCAAATATTAGCAAGTGGATAGCCTAGACACGGTGGTATTCCATCTCCCTCGAATACCTGCATAGCAAACAAATAATTGTTTATCACGCTGCCGTAAAAAGAAACCATTTCCAACAAATGCAAAAATAATCATTTTATTGCAGCCAACACGAAGCACACATATCATCATGCATAATAAAACCAGAGAAACTATTCCTAAATTGCCAAGTGCATCCTGCTTGACGGGTTAGCTCCTAACACCGTAGTTAGTAGAAGCAAAGGCATTCAACCAATGAAATATACTTTGCAAATGATAAGCAAACACTTAAATTAGACATGTGTATAATAATGACTACAAAAATTCTTTCTTACCGAGAAAAACCTTCTGCGGATATGTAGTCTTTCAAGGTTAGGAAGTTGCTCCAATAAGTTGAGAAGAGGAAGAGGCTTCAGAATATGGATATCAAGATTCTTCAATGATTTCAAGCTACCTAGTATCTCCACAAATTTCTCTGCAGGTAAATGGTACATTAGATCCATTATATGAGAACGTTTCTTCATAGCTATAAGATTCTGGCAGTTCACAGTCACAAAGCCTCTATTTTAGAAGCCCATTACACATATTAAGTGTGCAATGTTGGGAGAGGAAATAATAGGCTTCCGCAGTCCATAATAATAGATTAGCTCAAGCTTTTGAAGAAGAGGGAAATGAGAAATAAAACGAGCTAAAGATTCATCTACCAAAGCGAGCTAACAGCACCCCTTTGACTCTTACACCATTTTCATGAATTGAAACAAGAGTAAGAAGAAGCTGACAGCATGGTCTGGTACTAAAACAACATTCGATGACTGCTGCAAGTGTTAATGACCGCAACAGCGCATGTTGTCTTAGAGAAGAAAGCCAAGAACATAATGACAAGTCATGTATTGGGACTTCGACAATGCTAATCTCCCTATGCACCCTCCTCGTTGCAGGAAATTAATGACAAATCCATACATACACAGGGATTTTCAAGGGAGTGGACTTTGATATTCTCATATATCATGAGCAGAACTAGGGAGCGATAATAAGACTCAAGGCGAACAAACTGAAAAATTCCATTTCAGTTTGCTGTGAGTGGCCACTGTGTTGATGGATTAGCCTATATATAGTGAGTGGCCACTGTGTTAATGGATTGAATGGGATGGGAGTCTGGAACGGATGGGGAATGGTAATTATGACAGTATTGCGGGATCGTGCTGGTCAAAGATATCATCTATAGTGACTACAAATTTTGCTGGAGTAATCGTACATGTATCACTCCAATCAATTCCTTGAAAATCCAACGACCAACATGCCTACTGCCAGCGCATTAAATGGCCTACCGTAGGCTGAATAATATTCACCATAAATGATGGATTGTATCCCTCGTGTGAATAACTCATCATGATTTCAATCCACATAATGTTTATGTCTTGTCACCAAAAAAGTCTCTCGATGGGGTCAATGGTAATTATCACAGTATGGCGGGATCATAGATATCATCTGTAGTGATTACAGATTTTGCTGGAGTAATCGTACACTTATTACTCCAATCGATTCCTTGAAAATCCTACGGCCAACATGCCTTGTATCATTAATATTTGTAATATTCATTTAAAAAATCTTTGAAATAATTTTAACAATCAGATATGCCACGTGTCACAAAATAAGCATTCCACGTGTCGCCAAATTTATAGAACTTTGCTTCAAAGACTTTGTTGGCAAGTAGAAATACTTTCAGAGAAAGAGCGGCTGCTTTTTCTCTGAGGCATTTTATTTTTACCATTCCCTCGTAGATGAAAGGTCGGCCGACCCTTCTTATTCCCAATATTATTTTCATAATAGTTTGACACTACAAGAAGGGTCCGTCGATCCTTCTTGAGTTCTCCATTATGGATATAGCTGAATTTGTCGATAAAGGTTTTCACAAATAACTGTGAAAAGAAGGGGTAGCTGATCTGTGATGAACCTGCAATAATTAATTAATGCAAATACACGAGATATCAGAAATAATAGAACTCATAATCACTTTTATAATGATCACGGGCCACTTCGAGGGGGCAACCTCCTTTGAGCAAGCTCAATACAGTTAACTTCACGATGCCTTCATAGGCCTCAACACACACTTATATACTAAGTCTAGGCTCCAATACCATGGGTCAATACTATGTGTCAATACAAACCATGGGCTAAGTCTAGGCGCCAATACTATGAGTCAAAACCATGGGACATATAATACTATGGGACGACTTACAAAGCATATGCGTCCAATACTATGGGTCAATACTATGGGCTAATATAAACTATGGATCAACAAATACTACGGGATGACTTACAAAGCATATGCGTCCAACAACAATATACTAACAAAGTAAAGACATGGGTTCCTAACATCCCCTCTCCCTTAGAAAAAGCTTTGTCCTCAAAGCTTTAGATGTGGAAATTGATGCAGAATCTGAAGGAGTAGGTCCCCTGTAGCATCCTCGGGTTGCATTCCGAGCCACTGGCGCCTTTGGAGTTTCAAGGAGGATTGCATGGAAGGTTGTAGACGAAGAAGAACCATATCAGCGATGTGAAAAGTGCGCTCAGAATGGTGCTGATCAACTTGTTGTTTCAGTCGAATTCTTTCCATGTGAAAATTGTCCTGTAGAATGAGAAGGAAGCTGATCACGGTTTCGAAGAATTGAGTCAATTGCTTGAACTGGGGAGCTGCTGAAGGTGTATGGAAGAAGAACTGGTGGTGCCTGTCCAGAGACTGCTTCATATGGTGTCCTTTGAGATGTGGTACTATACCATTGGAGCGCTTCTAGGAAATCCATAGAAATAGTTGTCCAAATCTGTGGAGGGACAGGTGAGGGTTCGAGCAGTCCCGAAAGGAGGGTCGTTTCACCCTTGCTGATCTGGAAAGTATCATAGTCAACCACCATCCATTGAATTGTCCTTTTGAGTCCCTGCCAAAAGAAGTTACATTGTTCCTGGTCATACGTTTTGAGGAACCCAAAGTTCCCTACTGATGAAGAAGCATGGAGTTCATAGAAGAGATAGCCCCGTTGAACAGATTGCAACCAATTTGGAACAAGCAAATAAATAGCTATAAGAGAGACTGGGTCATCAAATGTGCGAGGAGCAGCATCTTCCACCATATTTTCCTTACCCTTCTGGTAAGTGGTCACATAGTCATAACCCATGAGTTGGATAACCCATTTCAGGTGTGTTGGGGAGGAGACCCGTTGTTCCAGGAAAGTTTCCAGACTCTGGAGATCAGTCTTGATGCAGAAATAATTCCCCAATAGGGATGGCTGCCACTTCTGTACTGTATGCAAAATAGTCACCATTTCCTGCTGAGAGGTAGATGCAGCTAAATTGTTACCGGAAAGGTCTCTTGAAGGCAACAAGCTCATTGGTTCAGCAAAGACACCTGCATATCTATCCAAGGAAGTAGTGGAGACTGTTGGTGGGTGCATCTGAATGGAATGGAGCTGAGCGATGACACCATGTGAATTCTTCTTAAGTATTTTTTCCAGGCGATGTGAACTGATGATGCAAAGAGACCCTGGTTGTAAGCCCATAAATTTGTGTTGTGCCCCATTGACTGAAAACTGCATCCAAAGTTCAGCAAAATCCCATAAGATGGGGCCAAGTGTGCGTAACCATTGAACGCCCAAAACCACATCACATCCGCCTAAGGACAAGACAAACATGTGAGAGCGCAGGTTATAATCTTCCATAGAGATATGCACATTGTGACACTTCCCCTTGCAACGTAAGGTGCCCCCATTGAAAACCATGACTTCAAAGTTGGAGCAAGGATGGACAAAACAATCAGCCTATTTGGCAATCCGAGGATCAATGAAGTTATGAGTGCTACCAGAATCAATGAGTATGGTAAGAGGGAGCTTCTTGAAGTATCCCCTGACTCGCATTGTTTGTGGGGTGGTGATGCCGGTTACAGCATGGAGAGAGATCTCGGGTGGGTCGTCCTGAGATGGGGTGTCAACAAGCGGGTGTTGAATGTTGACCTGTTCATCTACTGTATCTAGAGCTTCTTCATCAAGTTCTGAGGCAGGCGGAGAATCCGCATCCAAGAGATAGAGCTTTTGTTGAACACATCTATGTCCCCGAGTGAATTTCTTATCACCATTATAACAAAGCCCTTTTTCTCGGCGTGCCTGCATCTCTGTTTCAGACAAATGCTTGATAGGAGTTGGTTGAGGAGCAAGCGTGATGGGAGGTCATTGGGAACCCATATTTTTGAAGGGAAAAAAGGTGGGTTTGGAGCGTTGTTGAGCTACGATCTTATCCTCTGCCAACTTAGCTAACCCTAGGACTTCCATCATTGTGTTGGGACAAAACATTTTGACCTATGAGCGTATTTCATCCTTGAGACCACTGATAAAACAACTCCTGTAGAATTCATCAGACAATCCTTCTGTGTGATTGGCCAGTTTCTTAAATTTTGTCTGATACTCTCTCACTGTACCCATTTGGTGAAGTTTAGTGAGTGCTCCTGTGAAGTCATCAAAAGCACTAGGACCAAATCGTGACAAAAGGAGTTGGCAAAAATCTGTCCAGTTTGGCTCGGGATGAGCTTTGATGTACTAACAGTACCATTGAAGGGCTTCCTATTCCAAATGAAAGGATGCAAGTGGATCTTTCTGGACATCAAAAGTATTATGCAAACTGAAATATTGTTCTGCTCGGTATATCCATCCAGTCGGATCATTACCATTGAAGCGAGGAAAATCAAGCTTCGGCCCACGAAAATTGCTGGAAGAAGAGAACCTGGTGGCTGCAAAAGATTTTGGCTGTCAGTTATTGTTCATGGCTGAATGCTGAAGATGGAGGCTGAGAAATTTCTCATCCAGATCTTGGAGTTTAGTTTGGATGGCTGCAAGTGCTTCCTCCATGGTGTTGGCTCCTGTGCGAGTGACAACCATAACCAGTAATTTTTTTTTTGTGGGGGGGGGGGGAATGGATAGAAAAACACAAACACAAGCTTATTTAATAAGGGGAAATTTGGATTTGGGAAAAACACGGAGGGGTAGTTGGGGTTTGACTAGGTTTTCGACACTTTTTGAGGGACAGGGAAGCAAAAAATGGGGATTTCAGAAGCGGGAACTCTATGGTAAAATTTGAAGGCAATCGGGTGAAAATTGAAGAAGTTATGGCAAACCCTAACAGAATGGGATTGCAGGGATGTCAGTGAAGTTTCAGGGAAAATAGAGTTGAAACAAGGGAGATATGGCCTAAAAACAGGATTTTTTTTTTTTTTCCAGAAATGGATCGGCAACAGCGGCACGGAAGGGATCCACAACAGATGTATTTGCAATGGCGCAGAAGGGATCGAAAACGGCTGGATCTGAAACGACGATTGGATCTAGAACGCCTTTCATAATAGATCGGAAACGGCTGGATCTGGAGCGGAAGTGATTGGCTACAGTTCAGCCGAAAATAGATATGGACCCCAGGTATGTGCGGCTTCCTATCGGTTCAGGGGATTCACTCGGCCACCAATGCTGTCTAACGGCTTTCATATTGGGGCAGTACCCCTCACTCCACGGCTCAAGTAAAACTGATAACCGCTTTGCCACAAATGACAGCTCTTGGTTTACCTCACGGGTGGGAACTAGTCAATCGGGTAGGGGTCATTGCCCTTTTCGCTGGCAGGTCCTCTCAATGGGCCAGCTACTTTGGGGTTCCTGTGGTACTCCTCACAATGAGTTTTAGGGCTTATTCCCAAGTACTTCCCATAGTTAAGCGGATAGAGATTATTCCCAGATCCGAACTTGCAACAGATGTGAAAAAAAAATTGGCAGAAATTCCACCCAACGAGCTCAAGAAAGTTCTCTGATACCAGATGTGATGAACCTGGAATAATTAATTAATGCAAATACACGAGATATCAGAAATAATAGAACTCAGAATCACTTTTATATTGATCACGGGCCACTTCGAGGGGGAAACCTCCTTTGAGCAAGCTCAATACAGTTAACTTCACGGTGCCTTCATAGGCCTCAACACACACTTATATACTAAGGCTAGGTGCCAATACCATGGGTCAATACTATGTGTCAATACAAACCATGGGCTAAGTCTAGGCGCCAATACTATGAGTCAAAACCATGGGACATATAATACTATGGGACGACTTACAAAGCATATGCGTCCAATACTATGGGTCAATACTATGGGCTAATATAAACTATGGATCAACAAATACTACGGGATGACTTACAAAGCATATGCGTCCAACAACAATATACTAACAAAGTAAAGACATGGGTTCCTAACATGATCCTTCTTGTCGAAAAACAAGGATCGAATCCCAAGAATACCCCTCTGTGGACATGAGAATTGCTGAGTCTACCTCAGTTCAATGACAAAATGTTTTGTAGAAGAGATCCCTACTTGGATTAGTTTTTACATCAATTTTGCAATTTTTTTTGCATCAGCTTGTTAAATTTACAGAGCCATATTGGGAAATCTATTCATGCTCCCAGGCTCTCCTTTTTGTAATGAATGGTTGTACACAGCCTTCTGAATAAATCCATCTATATGCTTTAATATAATTATAGAGAAGTATTTTATAGAGAAATATGGTCAAATGATGAATATATCTTTCTGAATATAACTCATTGTATTTTAAATATTAAGAATAAAAGAATTTTACATATTAAGAACAAAAGTATTTTATATATAAAGAACAAACATTTGCAACCGAAAAATCAATGATTATTGGAGAACATTTACAACCGAAAACCAGAATGCTCAAATAATGGAAAAATACTAAGGCTAGGTCGTCATTTGAGGTATAACCAGAATGGAAAATAATGGAAAAATACTAAGCACAAGAAGGGTCGACTGACCCTTCGTTTAGTAGATAATTGAGAACACCGATATCCAGCAATTCACCTGTATCTAGAATGGTTAGCACAAGAAGGATCAGACGACCATTCTTGTAGTCTAGAACTAGTATGGAAATAATACTAGGAAAATCGCATGAATGTGGGGCTATCGAAGGAGAGAACTGGAGACACTTTGTACTTGGAGACTAGTAATGTTTTACAATCTTTAAAGAACTTTAGTTAGTTTCTATTTTACTTTCTTTTGTTATGTGTATCAAGTTTCCTTGATTCATTTTGGTTTTTCATACATACATCTAATAACTCTGTTTTGTATTGTTAAATCATAAAACATATATATCTGTGTGCTTGATTTATCATTCATATGATTTTTATGCAGGTTATGCATTAGTCAATTTCTTTACTTGATTCATATAGTTTCACATTCTCTAATAACAGCGCAATCATTATGGTCATAATTTAATTTGTAAATTAGCTCATCATTGACAAGACAGTCACATTCCTTTTAATTTTTTGAATAAAATAACACAGGAATCTTTACTCTTGAAAATATGCAACAACTCTGCTCGGGAATATTTATTCAAAATTGGAGGGCTCAATACAAAATGAGTATCTCTTCACGGGTTCCAACACTTACTACATTTCCAAAAATAAACATCTAATCCTTTGAATAAAATAACACCAGAATATCTTTACATTGTAGAACCTCTCGAGGTAAAACCGTAACTGCTTCATAACTAAAAATAGAAAATTATAAACTAACTATTACATTCCATTTCAGTCAAAATTTATACAATTTCCAAAATTTCTCAGAATATAACATTTGATGTCTTTCTATTGGTTGTAGCTGCCGACAGGGCTTCTTTCTCGAACAGTAGTCTTAAGGTGTGCAAGGTGTAATTCATTTTCCCATATCTCTCCATTGTCTTCCATTGATCTGTAGAAGGTACCTCATAACTAGTCATCTCCTTGACCAGTACTTTCATCTCTATGTGCTCTGCAATGGAGGTTGGAGGAATCTTTTTAGCTATCATGGCCAGTTGGTTTAGAATTTCAAAATCAAGGGAGAGTTTCTTCAGTAGAATTTTCCCTGTTAGAACATGAGTCAAACCTTGAAATTTCTCATGTTTCCTCCCGATGTTATATAGTAAATCCTTATAATTGTCCTGGGAAATTAACTCATTATTTTCATCCCAAAAAGAAGGCAGTCCCTTTTGAATTACCTTCTCAAATCCCTTTTTGGATGCTTCAACCTGTTCCTTCATCTATTCTGCACTAGCCTGAACATTCTCAATGTGATAATGTTTGCTAAGGACTCTCCTAGCCCAAGTTATGACCGTTACCCTGTTTTCGATAGCCATTGCTTTCAGATCACCTTCTGTCAGAGTATTTAAGAAACTTATGGTACCCTGGGCTGTATCTTTTGGTATCTTATCTAAAACTTCTCTCATTACTTTACAGCTTTGTAAGCTATCATTTGCTATGGCTTCCTTTGCCTTCAAAAAATCTAAATAAGGCCTCAATTTTGCAGCCTCATCGATGATTGAATCCCAAATCAAATGCTTTGCACCTTGCAATGCTAGTTGTCCTGTCACTTGGCCTATCATCCTCTAATTTCTAACTACCAAATATTTATTGTTTTTTGTCAACTCTTTTATTTCATTTTCCTTTTTCTGATTTTCCTCTTCTAGTCTTAGTTTTTCTTCTTTTAGTTCAATGATCTCCACCTCTTTCAAGCTAACTTGGGACATAGCTTGAACTATATCATCTGTGCTTGCTTCTTTGTTGCCTTGATCTATTCCTTGCTTCTCTTGTGCTATATTTTCCAACTTCACCTTTAGATCTTCAATTCCAGTCTTAAGACTCGATCTATCTTTCTCCCAACTTTCCTTTTTTCCTCAAACTCGAGCAATTTAGAAAGACAGTCATCCAATTCTCGAGATAAAGTTTCTTTTTCTTGTTCCAACACAATTAATTTAGAGGCTTGAATTATCTGTGTTGTTGGAATTCTAACCTTTTGTTGAAGTAATTGGATATTCTTTTCTTTCTCAGCTAAAAGATTTTTAATTGCCTCGCCTCTATTTAGTTCATCATTGCTCTTCACCAAGTCCTCTTGCAATCTTTTTATTTGCAGTTGATCAGCTTTGTTCTCTATTTTATCTTGCCTCAACTGGATTTGCAGCCTGTTCACTGTTTTCTGTAATTTTTCCACTATTAAAGTAGCTTTCATCATATCAGCATAAATCACCTCTCCAGTCTGTCTGTGTAGGTGAATTTTATCAGGGACTGTTATCTTCTGCAAATTCAATTTCATTTTTGTGACCTTATCATCAAACGATATGGCCAAATTCAAATTATTTTTGTCTGGATCTCTACTAGTCATCAGAGTAATTTCTGAATCAACAACATTCCTAAATTCTGGAAACAACTTATGGATTGCTTCTACTATTGTTTGTCTGTCTTTGCCATATTTTACACATATTTCATCTCTTGAATGAAATTTCCTAGAATCACCTGCATCTCTTGCCTCATCAAATTTGTATTCCTGTACTTGAATACCTGGCCCTTGGTTTTTTTTCTTTCTTCATTTCCTTTTCTTTGTCAGATACAACTACTTCATCTTGCTAGCTTGATTTTAATCTTTTGGCTTCTCTTTCTTCCTCCACCTGCATATGAGTACTTTCATAAAAACTGTATTTACTTGTTGCGTCAAGCTTTCCTGGGGTAGGTACCATCTCAGGTACCAACTCAATTGAAACTTTATCCAAGTTAGAAGGATTAGCATGTGAACTTCCCGAAACTTCCTTGTCGAATTCATATTGTAGTAAATTTGCCATCTTCACCAATCCTTCAACCTCTTGGTGATCAAAGGCTTTATTTTTGTTCTCTTTCTTTCTATCAGAAATAACATGACAAGGATCATAATTAATAGTTGTCACTTTCCTAAAACTCATTGCTTCTAAATGTTTTTGTAGAAAAGGGAGAGCATTCTTGTTCTTGATGATAAAAGGACCAATTTTTAAAGGGAACTTTATATCTGTAGCTTTCTTGAAAAGTAGAAAATGGTAATTTTCTACTGTCAATTTTTGTCTGATAAACTACAAAGAAAAAAATCTCAGAGTCAAAAAGGCTGGTAGAATAAAGGGCTCCTTAACAAATCCATAAAGTCTGATTACTATATCTTGCTTCCTTAAAAACCAGTCACCAATTGCTTTTTTTGGGCTTAATTGCATCAGGGTCTTCATCTATGATAATACTCTAGGAAAATTTTCTCCAAACATCAATCTATATACTTCTGATAAAATAAAATTCATAAAATTAAACATACTGTCTTCCACTGTTTCTGAAAACACGGACTGTGGGAATTGTAAATATTTTCGACTGCTAAACAGGAGCATTTTCATCAAGTGTGTCTAGAATCTGAAATGTCTCGAAGTGTAGAAATTCACTAACTGAGAGTGGATGTTCCAAGCCAATAATACATCAAATTTAAGGTAGGGTGCTTGACTGTAATCTATTTTTGGTTTAGCAATGCTTAGTATAAAAATCAATCTTTACTGGACCTTTGTGACCATGGAATCATCATCAAACCCTAAAAACTGTGAAATGAGTGACAAAACTAACTATCAATTTTCACCAAAGAAATTAATGTCAAGTGGATAGGGGGTGTTATCAATGGCAAGGCTAGGTTTCAAACAACTGGTCATGAAGGTTTGTTTGGTCTTAGGGGATGACTCTCTGTACTGGCTAACTAGGGATTCTTCGGCAAAATATTCTTGGTCGTGGGAGGAAAACAGGGGTACTCCTAGAGCTTTCCTAACGGTAGACACATTTACATGGCAAAGAATTTTCTTTCATGATGAATTTATAATGACTCTTCGACTCTGAGAATAATTTACTGCACACCACAAAACGAATTCTGGAAACCCTGAAGGTTGTCCTGGACAGAAATGGATAAAATGAGACTTATAAACATTGTGCACATCCAAATTCTATTTATATAAACCCTCCAACTTGCTTTTGATTTCTGAAACTGAGAATTTAACCATTATGGGGTCACGAATGTCACTATCTCTGTCCACTAGGGTTTCTCCTATCATCATAGTTTCAAGGTTTTGACAGACGGTTTCACTACTTCCTTCCATTATGTAAAAAATTCTAATTAATTTCACGAGTTAAGAATACCTACCTGGCAGGGACAGGTTGAATAAACTACGCTCTGTCTCTTCCGAGCAGCACAGACATGTTCCAATCCTCCACCTTTCGCAACACAAAAGTCAAATTTTGACGTGCCCTTCTCTTTTATACACCACCGAAGGTGTTTTGGCAACGTAGGATGGTGGTTTTCCTTACCGCTTTCTCTGATTGTGGAATTATGTGGAGACAACATGTATACAACGGTATGGTATTTCGCAACTGCTCAAACCTCCATTACATTGTGCATGTTCACAGCACGGAACTATTATGGGCCGTCAATCTAACCTCCCTTTATCGAATAGCCGTTGATCTAACCCCCTTTTATCATTCTCCCATGAGGTATGGTGGGCATTTTCCCAAGGCCACCTGAACCAGTTTTCCAACACTTGGCCATTTCCAAGAATTTCTCCAACTTGGTTGATCCTGAAACCCTATTTTGGCAGACTTATAACTTTCTCCTCATAAATGATCAAGGAAAACAGAGACCATGACTACATAGCCACTTCAACAAGCTATAGCATGATATGATAGTGCGTGCATTTTTCTCAAACCATGAATTATGGCGGGAATTCTCTCAGACCAGTTTTTTGTACTTTTCATACAACATGTCGGATTGAGACACTGATTTAATGATAGCACCAGAACACCATCACGTGTCTTTCCAGCCTCATCACACATTCCATGTCATCATAAATGCCACGTCATCACTTCCTATGGTGTCAATTTTCTTTTTGAGGTTCACACGTGTGAGATTTTGTCCTACCAAAATAGAGATCAATTCATGTATAACTAGAATGATCAAGGATGGAAAAACAAAAATCACAAGAAGGGTCGGCCGACCCTTCCCTTAGTAGATAATTGTTAACACGGATATCCAGTAATTCACTTGTATCCAGACTGGTGAACACAAGAAGGATCGGATGACCATTCTTGTAGTCTAGAACCAGTTTGGAGATAATATTTGGCAGAAGAAGGGTCGACCGCCCCTTCATTTATGAGGGATTTGTCCAAATATTCAACCTATGAAGTATAGGCTATCAATTTATCAATATCCTGAATAGTGAAGACTGAAAAAATACTAACCACAAGAAGGGTCGTCTGATCCTTCATTTAAAAGAGAAATGAAAAAATATTAAATCTAAGAAGGTTGGCACGACAATTCCCCACAACTGACTTCCGCAGTATATGGTAGGGATCAGGACATTGCCTAATTTATAACACCTAAACAATATTTCTCGGGACTTCCAACTGCCGACAAGAAGGATTGGCTACCCCTTCTTTTAGAAGATAATCGTGAACACCAATATCCAACAATTCACCTGTATCTAGAATGGTGAACACAGGAAGGATTGAACCACCCTTGTTGCAGTCTAGAACTATTATGAAAATAATAGTGGGCAGAAGAAGGGTCGGATGACCGTTCATTAATTTATCTCGAGCCTCATTTGAAATGGGGTGTTGGTTAATGAAATACAACTTCAAATGACCGTCATATTATGTAGACACCGATTCATTTGATAGTTTGCATATTTTTTACGAAATGGGCTAAACTCTAGACCGTTTGCACCTTTACCAGCAATTTTCACTGGAATCCGATGAAGGGGAAATTGTTGAAACTGCGATTTGGGTTGCAGGAATGGATTCAGCGACCTCGATTACCTCTGGGGCACCCCGATTATGCAATTCTAGCAACCCAAAACTGTCCTTTAAGCAATTTCAGTCGGATTTTCACCAGAAAAATCGTTGGATTCTTGGTGCAAACGGTCTAGAGTTTAGCTTACTCTATTTTTTACTACTTCAAATGACCGTCATAATTATCATATTGGAACACACCAAAAACCAATTTCAAAAGTGGCATTATCAAAAGAAAAAGTATGGTTTTGGAACCTGGATTTTGCAATTTTTGAAACGGATTTGGCAGTAAAATCCACACAGAAGGCAATTTTCGAGGATGAAAAATAATAAAAGGAAACAGAAACAAAATCAACATATTTATTCATTCCGTTGGCTTAGTTATGTGCCATAAGATTAAGACAATTTGACGGCTGAGATCTAATCTAGGGAATGCGGAAGACGAGTTGTGGGGGTTTAATTGTTATGAAATATATACAACGTTCCCGCAATCCGCAATCATGTATAACTATATAGCCACTTAAACAATCTATAGCATGATATGATGGTGCGTGCATTTTCCTGAAACCATGAATTATGGCGGGCATTCTCTGAGAACAGTTTTGACTACTTTTTCCATACTTTGTCAATTTCCAAAGTTTCACAAACTTGCCATATTTTTCCAGAATGATGTCAGATAGCACCAGAGCACCATCATGTGTCTTTCTAGCCTCATCAGACATTCCATGTCATCACTTCCTATCATGTGAGATTTTGGCATGCCAAAATAGAGATCAATTCATGTATAACGAGAATGGCCAAGACTGGAAAAATATAAATCAGAAGGATCACCAATTCACCTGTATCCAAACTGTGAACACAAGAAGGATCGCACGACCCTTCTAGCAGTCTAGAACTAGTATGAAAATAATAGTGGGCAGAAGAAGGGTCGGATGACCCTTAATTCAAGCTGGAAAAAATGGCAAAAACAACCCCTGTTAAAAACTCGTAGTAAAACCCACACAGCAGGTAATTTTCAAAGATAGAAAAAAAAACAAAAGGAAATAGAAACAAAATCCACATATTTATTAATTTCGTCGGGTTAAATCTAGGCTGTAACATTAATACAAGGGACAACTGAGATCTAATCTGGGGAAGGCTTCAACGATTTGCGGGGGTTTAATGGTTTGGAAATATATACAACATTCCCGCAATCCACAATCGCGGGTTGCGGGACTATGACTAGAAATAAAAATAAACCAAAGTTTCCGCAATCCGCAATCTGCCGTCTAGGTTGCGGAAACGCATGTCGCAAATCCATTATTCAAACACTTCGCGCAATCCACAATCATGTATAACTAGATAACCACTTCAACAAGCTATATCATGATATGATGGTGCGTAAATTTTTCTGAAACCATGAATTATGGTGGGCATTCTATCAGAGCAGTTTTGACTACTTTTTCCATACTTTGTCAATTTCCAAAGTTTCACAAATTTGCCATACTTTTTGAGAATGATGTCAGATTGCAACACTGACTAAATGATACACCAGAACACCATCATGTGTCTTTCCAGCCTCATCATACATTCCATGTCATCATAGATGCCATGTCATCATTAATGCCATGTCATCATAGATGCCATGTAATCACTTCCTATGGCGCCAGTTCTCTCTTTCAGGTTCACACGTGTGAGATTTTGGCCTTCCAAAATAGAGATCAAATCATGTATAACCAGAATGGTCAAGACTGGAAAAATATAAATCACAAGAAGGTCGGACGACCTTTCTTTATTGGGCACACGAAGGGTCGGCCGCCCCTTCATTTATGACGGAATTGTGCAAATATTCAACTGACAAAGTATAGGCTGTCAATACATGTATATCTTGAATGGCGAAGACTGCACAAATACTGAGCACAAGAAGGGTCGGTCGACCCTTCATTTAAAAGAGAAATGAAAAACAATTAATCTACAAAGGTTGGGACAACATTTCCCTACTACCGACTTCCGCAATATATGGTAGGGATGGGAACATTGCCTATGTTATAACATGTAAACAATATTCCCAACTTCCTACTAATGAAAAGAAGGATCGGTCGCCCCTTCATTTAGTAGATAATTCTAAACACCAATATCTGACAATTCACCTGTATCCAGAATGGTGAACACAAGAAGGATCGAACCACCCTTCTTGCAATCTAGAACTATTATGAAAATAATAGTGGGCAGAAGAAGGGTAGGCCGCCCCTTCATTCATTTATGACATTGAACTTCAAATGACCTTCATATGATACAGACACCAATATCAAAAGAAAAAGTATGGTTTTGGAACCTAGATTTTGGGTCTTTTGGAAATATATTTGGCATTTTCGGGACCGGTTTGGTCACTTTCGGAACCGGATTTGGTGCTTTTAGAACCGGTTTTGGCTCTTTCGGAACCGGTATTGTTAGTTTTGGAACCTTGATTTGGCACTTCCGAAATCGGATTTGGCAATTTTGGAATCGGTTTTGGCACTTTCGGAACCAGTTTTGGCACTTTCAGAATCGGATTTGGCAATTTTGGAATCAGTTTTGGCACTTTCGGAATCGGTTTTGGCACTTTTGGAACTGGTTTTGGCACTTTTGGAACCATTTTTGGCACTTTTGGAACATGGATTTGGCACTTTTGGAACTGGATTTTGCTTGATTTTGGAGTTTAGAAAGGTTATTTTTTACCCGTCTTCAAAGTGACTTGGACTGGAATAAGTCCAAAATTAATGAAATTGGCGTTCAATGGTATCAACCTCACTTAAGTCCATGGCACATACATTGTAATAAGGCCTGGTTATCTTTAAACCAAGTTGATCCATAAACCTTTTAGTCATAACATTTAGAATAAGCACCCAAATCCAACATGTAATTGTGCAAGAGCATATTGTTGACTAGCAAGGAGATGTAAAATGGTGGGTTATCTTCTTTCTTAGGATCCAAACTATGCAAAATAGTTGTGGCATCTTCATGAACATTTGAATCTTGCAGCTTGACTTCTTCTCTTTTTTTGTTAGGAACTACTTTCTTAGGGTCATTAGGAGATTTTACTATCTCTTATTCAAGAGGATTTATTATCTTCATCAAATATTCTTTCAAACTTGGGATTTTAATGAGATCAACTATGTGAACAGTAATCTTAGTGTTATATGACCAAGTACCCAAATCAACATTTAATTTATCTAAGGAAAGAGGATTTGTTACCTTGGGAACATTCTGATTTGAATTTGAGGCTCCAACGGTGTCCTTTCTCTGATAGTTTATTCCTTTAAGTATTGACATCTCCAGGATCTGATCGAGTGAAGGCACTCACCATATAATTTGGTCACATTGTCCTTTTCCTGACTGTATTATATTGCTTGTTCCCAAATTTCCTTTGAAATTGGGTGATTTTTTCCTACAACATTGATATACTCTTGCTGGGTTTCGGGCTCACTTGAGAATCTGGCACTACTACTGGTTTCTGGAAAACCTTGCTCATTCACTTGTCGAAAAAATGGCACAAGAGGATTCATCATGAAAATTATAGCATGCTCTACAATAGGGAGGAACTTCTAACATGGAATTAGCAGTTTCCAAAGGGTTTGGAGGCCTTTGGTCTTGGAGTGGTGCCTTCCTTTTCCATTGAGGTTTAGGAGCATATTGTGGTTTGGGAACAAACTCTCTTGGGTTTGGGTTTGCTTAATATATTTCAATAGAAATCAACCGATTCTGCATAGCATTCATCTAAGCAGTTTGGTTTGAAACTAGAGATTTTAGAAGATCGGTCATCTCTTTCATGGGGTCTTTTGCGGGATATTTACCTTCAAAATCAATGGCTTTACCCTTGTTCTCATGTTGTTTTTGCATTGGAACATTTCCTCTAGTGAAACCATGAAGGTTGGACTTACCACAACTTTGCATGTTTATGTCTATATTTTCGGCCATATCCATGGCTTTCTTAAGAGTTGTGGGCTCCTTATCTCTCAACTGATACTTCGTGTCTCCACCAAAAGCCTCTATGAAGTAAATGAGAATGGAATTGTGTAGAGGTTTAATCTTGGCATGGAGTCTTGCAACAAATTCACTAAATTTCTTGTTAAATTCCTCCATAGTTTCATTCTCATTTTTCCTAGTGTTTGTCAATGCACCCAGCAAGTAACAATCTTCTTTTCTATCTCCCCATCTTGTAAGGAAAGCAGTTTCAATGTATTTGAAGGTTTTGCAACGATCATTGTCTAGGTTTGTGAACCATTCATAGTCATCTACTTCAAATTATAAGGAAAAAATCTTCATCTTCACGTCTTCATGCTTGGCACTTAGACACCATTTGTTGTAACACTGAGAAAAGGACAACAGGTGAGCTCTCTTACTGATAGCATTTTTGCCTTGAAAGGAAGGCAATTTTTCAATGTCCTTTTTTGGTATTGCATGAGGGAACCCATCTATGGTAGTAAAATCATAAGGATAAAAAAAGTAAACCATTTTAATAGGGGGATTAGTTTCAGAAAATAAAAGGTGAATGTCCAAAATTGACTGAGATCCAATATCCTCAAGGATTATACAATAAGCTAGCTTGATTTTCCTCCTGTGGTAGACGTTTTTAGGCTCATGAATGATCTGAAGAAATCCCTCTAAGTTCCTGCTTGTAGAATGCCTTGGTAAATTTAATGACAGTGGATTCACCAGATGATCTTAGTCAATTTTCAAAAATTCACTACATACATCAAACAAAGCAAAGACAAAAAGGAAAAATCAAAAGTTGTATTCCGGGAATAGAAATATTTATCCCCGACAATGATGCCGGAATTTTTCCCCTTGGATGCACACCTAGGGAACGCGACAATATTCAAGCCACTCGGTGTGGCCTTGGGGGCAAGTCAAATTCAAGAGATATCACTCGAAACTTGACTCGTCTGTCTAGGCTTACTCCTAGTGAAGCCAAGGGGAGTGGACCCTAATAAATAAAAAGTCTAAGGTGTTAATATATGAAAAGAGAAAAACAAACACACTTAATCTAGGAATTAAAATGATGATATAAATATTGAAATGAAAACTTCTACAAAAAATTTAAGCAACAACACATAAGTTTAAATAACATTCATTATATTTTTCAAATTGACTTAAATAAAAGATAATGTGTGATGACCAATGCCGAGATTTGAAAATGATGTTTTTGTGTTGGGAAAGTATTGCAATAGTCTCATTTTTAGTTTTAATTTATTGATGATGAGTGATTAAGGAGTGGATTAATTCTTGGTTTGGCCCAACTCCAACTTACTCCTTCGAACTGAGCGTACTGAAAACTATACCAAGTGTCCAATAGGGCGAGGCATAACTTGCGTAAAGTAGCCCATTGACTCTATAATAAATTTCATCCAACCTCCCCAGTTCTTATGATTATGCTATTGTTGGATTTCCCTATTAAGCTAGTCACTCAAGTTCCTTTCTGGTTGGCCAACTGGTCAAAATAAGATGCAATGGTCAAGAGCATACAAGAACTTTGAGCCTTGATTAGTTTTAAGAACTTTATTAATTGTGAAGTTGTTTGATTTAAAATAACCAAGATTTATTACTTTATGAAGGGAAAAAGTAAAACTAACTAAACATCCCATTAGGACGAATTGTGTGAGTGTGTTGTTAACAAAAGTAAAAAAAAAAAGGTTAGAAAATGCTAAAACTTTGAAATGTGAGTTCCCGAGTACACTTGTAGCCCGTCGTTGAAACGGAACCAACAAGGTTAATTTTATTCTTGGGTTGATTTTATTAAATTCAAAGAAGGAAATCTAAAGTAAAAATCAAATCACAAAAATCGAGATGACACATATCCCCCCTGGGGGGATGGGGCGTGGGACCTGGGTAGCCCACTTGCTCTCGTTTATTTCTCTTTTTTACAATGCTTTTTGGGAATGCTTGTAATCCTTTGAAGAATAGGACTTTCAAGCTTACAATTTTGCAAAAGAACAAATTCAGACAAAGAAGAGGGCTTTTGGAGCAGTCTATATGGCTCAAATCACTGGAATTTATCGAGCATGCCTCTCTAATTAATCAATAAAACATGCAAAACATCAATCAAATGTTAGTAACTAATGCCCAAAAACACTTTAAAAGTGTCTTGGGACTTACCAAAAATATATATATATATGTAAAATTGCTAATTAAAAATTGCAAAAAATGACTAAGTAGGACAAGCTATCAAGCTTGCCACCTTAGGATCTTTGTGTGCTCAAAATAACAGCAAATTTAATGCTCTAAAAAATCCAAGTAAAAATTTAAACCACTCTTAACATTCTACTTGTTCAAGCCTTAATATATACCGTAATTAACTTGCAACAAAGAAGAACGCTTGTACTAGATCTAGATATAAGATGTGTGCTTTGAAAACAACTGATGATCTAGTAAAATAAAAAAGGTACACTTTAAATTTCCATGATAACTATATATCTGAGATATTAAGTAACCTAGTAACCAAGAATATTTAAAAGAAGAGGATGAGAAGAGTGAAGTGTGTTAAGCCCTTGAACTTGGGAAAATGGAGTCACTTGAAGTGGATATTAGAGGGAACAAATTATTGTAGAAATTATCTTGAAGACAAGAGGATGATAAAACCCTCCGCTTATTCTCCAACTTGAGTATCCTGCAATCTCACATCAACTTGCAAAAGAAGGGTTAAAAAGCACCAGTGTAAACTACAACAGAAATCCAAAATGCATGCATTTAAACAAAAATAACATGCTAATCCAATAAATCTATTGTAAATCAACAAAAGAAATAATATATCAATTTATCATTCTACCCTACTAGGAAATACTTCCCCTTTAAAGGCCAGTTACAAACCAACAATCAAAATGCAATGACAAAAGACACAAATTACCTTAAGCGCAAAAGAAGATACGCATCCACACATATGAGGATCCACACATATACGGATCCACATCATTACTTGAAAACTTCACAAAGATTACAGTGCCAATCTAATACAGGTTCCACCTTCTCATGCTCAACAATGGAGAAGTGGGTTGCATTTATAGAAGATTACAGAGGGGGGAACTCCCAAATAGGAGTGCATAAGCTTGATGAGGGTGTTAACTCCAAGTGAAAGGAGGTGATTGAGGGCTGATTGGATCTCAATCCCATGAGAATTGCACCACCTCAAGAGAGATAGGTGCATCCTACCTTGATAATATCACATCCAACATATTTCTGCCATGTGGAAAAGTCTCCCAAGTTGAGAGAGGGGCGCATATCTTGATTCAAATATGATGGAGATGAACTCGACCTTCCCAAATATGATCCCAATCCACTTGAGATATCACCCAATCAATAAAATATTCGATTTCTTAGTTAACTTAGAGCTCCAAAATAGACTCCCTCAATCCATGGGATTTGTCTTTTCTCACTTTATTATGTCTTTTTTGGCCATTTATTTGGTCTTTCTGTCCTTTTTCGAGTAAATATTAATTTTGGAGAGAAATACTTACTTGAAACTTAGGAAAAGTGGGTTTTTGGGTTAAATGGGTGCTCTGGCTTAGAAAACGAGCATCCCACTGACAAATACACAAACCACTTTATATTACATTTTGAATTTTATTAATTAAACCATTAAAATTGGCTTGATTTTACAAGAAAATTTCTTTTTTTCAAAACTTAAAAAAAACACTAGGGGACCTGGAACATGTTCATATGACTCTACTCTAGTGTCAAGAATATTCATATACATTGACACATGAAATTTAATAACCTCCTAAGGCCTAACCACCAAGATGGGCATTCCAACTTTGGAGGAGCAAGAGAAAAATGCGAAAATTATACCCTGCTAAAACGCAAGGCCTAATTAACAAGTGAAAAAACTCCTTGGAATACCTGGATTGATTGCTAAGTACTAGGAATACAATTCCTTTACATAAAATACCATTCTAGAACACTTTATTACAAACCACATGGGGCATGAACATGTGAAAAAATTTAAAATCGCCCTGAAAGGCCTGATGGACTTCAGAATGTAGAAAGAGAACATGAAACATGTTCAAATTTGACACACTCACTTGAAAGTCCAACTAAGTACAACTTAGTTGGTAAAAGGAGGGACAAGAAACCTCCAATAATCACCATCTTGATCATTATGCAAAGGAACCATACCATTTTGTTCCAAAAGTCCCAAGACATCATAGGAATCCTCAAAACAACGATAAGTAGAGCTCACCATTTCTTCAATTAGGGCTTCTTGGTCTTCATGTGCTTCCTCTTCAAGCATCTTCTCTTGATTTTGAACACGGATTTCCGTGGCTTCATCTTCTTGAGCATCTTTATCTTCATCTTCAAAAGTATTTCCTTCTTCAAGCATAGGGCCCAAGATGTCTTCTTCCTTAGTCTCTTTGACAAAATTCTCAACCAATGGTTCTTCAACAATGGCTTCTTCATGAGAGTTTTCTAGGGGTTGATCTTCATTTTCAAGCAATGGGATATAAATTTCTTCGACAATGAGACACCCAATGTTCCCCATGAAAAGAAAAGATCTCATCTTCACAAAATACCCTGATAAATTATTTGAGTGAACGGATTCCTTTCTTAGGAATCCCATCATACCATTTTTCTATATCCTCGTTCCACAGATCAAGAGACAACTGGAACTTCTTCATCTTGACATATTCATGGACCACATTTAATTCTAAAATAACTCTCATGAATGATATAGCATGTCAATCAATTGAATCCTCATGTCCATGAAATTTTGGGATGCTTCCAATCATCACCACGGAATTGATTAGGATATCGCGGGACCCCCAAGAAACCCAATGGGTCAAACCAATCATGCATCCATGGTTCATCATAAAACACCATATCATATTTTTATCAATGCCAAAAGTGTGTGGAGTTTCCAGGATGATATTTTCTTCACAACTGATGGATGTGCTCACCTTTGCATCCAACACTATCGCCAATGGTTGAGGGATTTGTTTTGAAGTGTATCTTTTTTATTTATTTTCTTCAATGGAGTTGCTAGGTAAGACCTGCAAGGTTAGTCCATAATAGTAATATAATCAAAGTACACAACAAAAAATTACCTCAACTTCACAAAATCTATCATTCGTGATAGGGAGATTGGGATTTGACCCAACAATGTGCCCAAATTGTTATGTGACAATATTCAAGCGGTCTCTAAAAATGGCACTAAATATTTTTACCGTACATATTAGCACCCTTCTGATAGGTCACGACGACCAGTGCTAAGATTGGAAACATCTCAGAAAATGCACCCACTGTCACCACAATTCACTCTCCTCTCTCTTTGGGCATGCTCATTTGGCCATGGGAGGATTCCCAAATGTAGATAGAAGTACCCCTGTAAAGTATAACAATGAGGACAACTCTATTTCTAACAAAACCCTCCTACTTGATTATTCAACCAATGTTTTAACGAACTCAATAAGATATTCAATAAATACTCAATGACTAGGAGGTTAGGAGCAACATGATTTGGCACTATTTTTTCATCAAGATTTTTGAATGAACTGCAGTATAAACTAGCACCAACAGTCTACAATAAAACTTGATTGGAAATATCACCAATATGTACCTTTTACCTCTTACCAACCAACACTAGACTTGTATCCTTCTTGAGGGCACTTAGGTTGATAGATGCTGGCTGTGATTTATGACTGTTAAAACATTTCAAATCTGTACTAGGCTGCAAAATTGATAGCTGACTTGATTTAACATTCCAAAACCCCCTAGGAAACTCAACAATGCTTGGATATGAATTAATAACCCTCTTGCAACCCCTAGGGCTTGTCCTTTATCAAACATGGGCCTACAAAATTAGAACACCAGACCTGCGCTAGGGTTGTAGCAGCCCTTAGAACCTGATGTCACACTCCTAAGGATGACATCACCCTAGACTAGGGCTTAAACCAACTGCAAAATACACTTTTGTGGATTTTTTTACTTTTATGGATTTTTCAATATGAAAACAACTTTAAAAATTAATAACAACAGTAACGTTTTGGATTTTGTAAGTAAAATTAATACAAATCAAAGTACAATGACAAAATAAATATTTTTTTGGATTTTTGCAAAAATATTTAATTTTTAGGGTTTTTCTATGTATTTGATTTCTTTGTATTTTTTTCGATATAGTACATAGAATTTGTAAAATTTAAGAGATGAAGATGAGGTAAATAGACCTAGGTGTTATTCCTCTGGGCAATGAGAAAATTTAAAGCTAGCATCTTCTCTCAAGAATTGACAATTTAACATTTAAAAGAATTACAGAAAGGCTAAGAAACCCTAGGTTGTGTTAGCACTTGACCTAATTAGGGAAAATATATGACAAGGTCCAAAACATGAGAGACTATTCAAGAGGAATGTCTCACCCAATAAAACTAAGCTATCATGGATAAAAACCTAAATTGATCTTACCTTGGATGCCTCTGACAGTGCAAAAAAAAATATTCAAGAGATTACCACAATTGAGATAGAAAAGGACAAGAGAAAGAAACCTTATAATCCTTTCACCTTGAAATAGCCTTGAATGATTGCAAAGAAGCCTCACACATAAAAATTTGTTCCTTGAAAACCCTAGAAGAGCCAAGAAGAGAGGTGTGCACCACTTAATTTATCATGTACACAAGATTACAAATTCAGTCATATTTGATCTCATGATTGTTGGGCGCAGCCCAAGTGAAGGAAGTTTTGATGGAAAAGGTACAAGTTAGGCGAGGCCTAACATTGACCAGTTTTGGGGGAAGCAACTCCACAATTCCCTAGAGGAGGGTATGGAGCGAAGCGAAGTTGACAGGAAAGGACCTGTCCCTTTAGTAAAGATGAAGTACTAAGGATGACTAGAGGTAGTTGGAGTAGTTATGAATGAAGCACTGAACTGTCAGCTACAGAAACAAAGAGTAAAGAAGTGGAATGGTGCAAAGGATGCACCAGTGTAGAGTCACAGTCGCGCGGTCAAAACTGTGACTGTCAAAAAAGGCATCAGAGTCATAGAAGCGGTGCAAAAGGACAACATAGCTCCATCGAAGTTAAGGCAAAGTGTGGTCAACATGAGAACCATGCTATTTTGGGTTTAAGGGTGATATGGGGGTTGGCCCATAGTTATTGTAAAGTGTTAGTTTTTCAGAATTTTCAATCTGATCTAAGATCTTAACTGAGAGAATAACATGTACAGCATATCTACAGCATATCAATCATGGACACAATAATGCAAGCACACAAGAGACACAGAATTTCACCGGGGAAAACCAAGAAGGTGAAAAACCCCACAACTTCCTCAGAGATAGAAAGAGCAATGATACAACCAAAGTACAAGAGATAGTCTTCTCCTAGCAGCTGATCCTCCTCCTCACATGTGTGCCACTTTCCGAGTGATGGAAGAGTGAGTAAGTGAATGATCAAATAGAGATCTCCCGATCTCTATTTATACTTGTCCTGTCCTGCCCAATAAACCAGTGGGGCCGACTTGTCTAACTTAGCCTAATAACCCATGGTTAACTTAATCCGGGCTGACCCCACACTTGGTGGTCTAATAACCCATTTAGCCACATGACTCATACAGGGCCGACCCCATCAAGGTGGTCTAATAACCCATCAAGTATAAGTTACGACACTTACAATATAAATGACGACACTTTCGTAAAGAGGAATATTAACATCTCTATAGGAATACAAACACTTCCGTATAGAGGAATAATAACATCTCTATAGGAATACAATATACATGGGTAAAATACATTCCGAAGTTACATATACATCAACACCCCCTCTTAACTAGGAAGGTATTTCTCGATACAGAACTGCTAGCACAAGTCTTCTTCTCTGGATCATCATCATCGAATCATCGTCATCGTCATCGCTGCTACTATCTCAATCAACCTATGAATCTACTCGTCATAGGAAGTTCTACAGAGCCAGTCCTTTTTCATACTAGATGTAGGCCCACCACCTACAGGTGTTCATCATCAGTGGCCATATTGTGGAATTCTCAAGACTTATTGTGTGCATCACAAAACCTTGCAAGAGAATCCCAGGATGTTATGGGCACACAGCTCCGACCTATAGGATCTCCCAGGGATAGATTACATGTGACCCCACCACAAAACCTCGCAAGAGCATCCCAGGCTATTACGGGCACATAGATCCGACCTATAGGATCTCCCTGGACCCTATTAGATGTGGTCACCACAAAACCTCGCAAGAGCATCCCAGGTTGTTACGGGCACACAAATCTGACCTATAGGATCTCCCAGGGTTCTATTATATGTGGTCATGGAAAAACCTCGCAAGAGAATCCCAGGATGTTATGGGCACACAGCTCCGACCTATAGGATCTCCCAGGGCGCTATTATATGCCATAGGACAAAACCTCGAAAGAGCATCCTAGGTTGTTACGGGCACACAGCTTCGACCTATAGGATCTCCCAAGGCACTATTATATGTCCTCTCAGAGCAATGCCTCGAAAGAGCATCCCAAGCTATTACGGGCACACAGCTCCGACCTATAGGATCTCCCAGGTCAACTTACATGCTCATCTGCACAACTTGTTCCACAGCCACAGAGTATCATCTTGATACTCACCATACATCATCCTGATGTACACATGATCATCCTGATCATCATCACTGCATCATCCTGATGCATGTCATCATACATGATCTACCTGATCATACAATGTATCCGCCTAATACATATACAAACACATGATCCACCTGATCATACCTGATACATATCAACATACATGATATACCTGACCATACAATGTGTCCACCTAATACATATACAAACACATGATCCAGCTGATCATACCTGATACATATCAACATACATGATCTACCTGTTCATACAATGTATCCTCCTGATACATCTATAGATACATACACATGATCCAACTGATCATATCCAACATCCAACATGATGCATACATACATACATATAAATGATCCAACTAATCATATCCAGCATCCAACATGATGCATACAGACATACATATAAATGATCCAACTAATCATATCCATCATCCAACATGATGCATACATACATATATAAATGATCCAACTGATCATACAGAGCAGAAACTAGAACATCGTCCTGATGCTCATCATCCAGCACTTATATCCACAGCCATGGGAAGGATCCTCCTCTCACCATGCTTGGAATGGCTCCAGCAAATGTGTCCATCACTTCTTCCTCGAAGTGTTGTCAATCTGAAGAACACCAAGCCTCTCTCTGAAGTACTCAAACTTCACTCTGGATAGTGGTTTCGTCAGCACATCCGCAACCTGCTCATCCGTCGCAACATACAGGAGCTTCACTGCTCCTCTTTGCACCATATCCCTTATATAGTGATATTTGATCTCAATGTGCTTCGACCTGTCATGGAACACTGGGTTCTCAGACAGCTTCACACAACTCTGGTTGTCACAAAATATACCAGTAGCATCCAACGAGAGATCAAATAACTCAAACAGTAGCTTCTGGAGCCATACTGCCTCACAACTAGCCGAACAAGCTGCAACATACTCTGCTTCGGCTATACTCAGTGCTACGCAGGACTCCTTCCTGCTAAACCAAGAGATCACACCTGATCCCATACTGAAGCAGCACCCAAATGTGCTCTTCCTATCTGCAGCACTGCCCTCCCAATCCGAATCAACATAACCTTCCAGGTTAAACTTTTGATTTGCATCATACTTGATCCCATAATCAATTGTACCCTTCAGGTACCTCAAAATATGCTTTACAGCAACCAGGTGAACACCTCTGGGATCCATCAGGAACTGGCTCAATGTGTTCACCACAAATCAAATATATGGTCTCGTGTTCATCAGGTACATCAAGGACCCAATCATCTGACGATACACTGTGACATCAACCGGATCAGATGAAGCATCACACAGAAGCTTCAGGTTCGATGCCATAGGTGTGGCCATGGCCTTCAAGTCCATCATCCTGAACCTCTTCAGGATCTCCATTGCATACTTCCCTTGTCCAAGGAAGATTCCATCTGTACTCTGCCACACCTCCATGCCTAGAAAATAGTGCATCATCCCCAAGTCCTTCATCTCGAACTCGGCTGCAAGCTTCCTCTTGGTATCGTCAATCAAACTATCATTACCTATTACAAACAGATCATCTACGTACAATAGTAGTATCACAGGATTGCCTTCCTCAACCTTGTAGTAAAGGTTGGAATCCACTTTACTCTTGATAAATCCCAAACTAGATAGAAAGCTGGCTATCCTACCATACCAAGTCCTAGGAGCTTGCTTATAGCCATACAAGGATTTCTTCAACCTGCACACATATGACTTCCTATCATGTGTCTCAAAACCAAGTGGTTGTTCCACATATACTTCCTCCTCGACTACACCATTCAAGAAAGCAGTCTTGACATCCATCTGGTGTATCTTCCATTTCATCATTGTAGCCAGAGCAAGTACTGATCTAATGGAAATGTATCTGGCTACAGGAGCAAAAGTTTCTTCATAGTCGATTCCTTCTTTCTGGGAGAAGCCACGAGCTACAAATATCGCTTTGTATTTCTCTATGCTGCCATCTGTAGCATGCTTGATCTTATAGATCCATTTGGAAGTCACAATAGACTTCCCTTCAGGTCTTGGGACTGCATCCCAAACATCATTCTTCATGATCGACTGGTACTCCTCGATCATGGCATTCTTCCCAAATCCTGGGAACTTCAATATATTCAATATCTTCAATAGATAACTATGTTGATAAAAAAAATGTTGTAGTCCTTCTTTTGTAGGTGCTCGTATACGATCTTTCCTACAAAACAAGTTAAATTGCATGATTAGAAACTTCTCATAGTTTTCAGAACAAATTCTTACACATAAAGAAATATGTCATACAGTCATGCAACTATTTTAGCCAATGCTTCAATACAACATTCATCCATATCTTGTAACTTTCTAGATGCCTTCCAATCTCTACCAAAACATTGTTAAGAGTTTTGCACTACTCTCAACATGTCAGCAAAGAGGTTTCATTCTAGATAAGCAGCAATGGAATGTTGTATAGTGCCATAGGCCACTTATCCATTACATGCATATTAATAGTATGTTGTTCATTAATGCAATTATTCTAATATGCCAAAATACACAGCCTAATTCTAGGAACATCAGTATATACATCATTGAACAATATTATTTAAACAATCAAATATGCAAGAAATGGTCATCCAAATACTTATCTTTGTTTGTTTGTTGGGTTGACTCCCTCTCAGTCTTTGCTTCCTTTCTACAACTCCATTCTGATGTGGATTGTGAGAAGTGGTCGACTCCCTCTAAATGTCTTCATCCTTGCAGAAACTACTGGAGTGTGCTCCCTCTTGATCTTTGCTCCCTGGATTACCTATCCTTGAACTTATATCCATCCTCGATCATTATGCATGCTTACTAGTATCATCATTGTGTTACCATTGAGATCTCATACATAATCATACATTCATTAGTATAATATCAATACTATCAAAACACAATAATCTTAAACATGTATAGACATGATCATTTCAAACACAGATAATAAGCATTAGCATTCAATGTTTTAGGGAAGACTTCTCTTACTCATGCATATTCATATTTGACCAAAGGACTTTTTTGGTTAGTCATATCATCAATCAAGGTAAGAGACATAATATCCATAAACCCTTGATTACTTACATTTCTAACTTCATGAATAATCATTATCAACAATACAACAGTATAAGATCCTAACACAAGGTAGGATTCTAACTTGATATAGGAAAAACATACCTGGATTAATATGTTAGTTGGTTATGTCTAACATATCGACATGATGTCTTCTTGTTCTCTTAAATGACTTGTGCTAGTAACCTGCATATCTCATAGGTTAATCATTATAGAACCAAGTTATACATACCTTGTAAGTCGATCTTCTATGTGATCCATGACAATGGATGAATCTTTGTCTTCATGTCACCATGGTCATATGTTCTTGAACTAGAACATGATTTGTCTTTATTCATGTACCTTTCATGTTAGCGGACAACATCAACCTCATGCAACACCACAAAGCATTAGTACAATCATAAGTGTCAAAACCCTAATCAATGAATATCTGCATTCATAATTTTATTGTGATACTACAATTCTAAATTTAATCAAGATTGTACTAACCTTAATGAAGACAAACATACCATAAACTTAATCATGAACAGATCTCGAAACATACCTGGATAAGTCATACCTATCGAGATTGCTTGTAATCTTCTTATTTAAGGTCTTAGCCTCATCTCCCTCTGAAACAGGAACTTCTTCACTTATGCAGGTGACCAAACGATTCTCTTCTAGGATTAACCCAATCCACTTGATTTGCAGAAACTGGATCTGGAGCTGGATTAGGGTTTGTCAGAGAAACCCTAAAATTTCAAAATTTGAATTTCAAACTTCTGAAAGGATAGAAGGATGCTCCTTGATGAGTTGATCAAGCTAGTATACTCAAAATTTGAAAACTACAAAGTTTCACCCTTCAAAATTGCCTTTGAAACTTCTGGATCTTCTGGAAAGGATCCCGAACTAGGGTTTGATAAAGCCTGCCCTTCTGCCCAACCAAAAGGTTTGATCCAAAGATATAAACTTCTATTTTTATTAGGAGCTTCCAGCCGTGGTCACAGACTTCAAAAATTCCAACTTTTGCAGAAGCCCTAATTTTCCACTTTTTCGATCAAAGTCTCGAACTAGGGTTTGATCAAGCCCAGCCTTTTGCACAACCAAAAAATTTGATCTTGGTCTATAAATTTATATTTTGATGAGTAACATTTATCCGTGGTCTTCGATTACAAAAATTCCAACTTTCTTCGAAACCCTAATTCTCGGAGCCATGAATGAAGGTGCTCAAAATCCAATTCTGTTTTGACAGAAATATGCACTTGATTGTTTCTGGTGTAACTCCGAAATTACGAATCCACAGGGTCTAAAAATTCTACCTATCGTATCCCGACCTAACATCTTTCCAAACCCATAGGTCTTACCTCAATTGGATTCTGTGAGAGAGATTTATGCCAAGTGTCGCAACGTGACCTGTTTATGGGATAAAATAGGAGAGTGAATTTGTATAGCGTGCCACGTGCCCCTGGTTCACTTTCAGCCTCTAAACCTTCGTATTGTGAAAGTAAATTATGTTCCCTACCTGTCACATTTTACAAAATTTCATTTGGAGCTTCCTAGCCCAAGTTATGACCTTTTTTCCTAGGTCACCTATTTATGACTGAGATCTGGAAGAGGCAGAAACCCTAGATTGTACAGATCATAAAACACAAAGTACAATGCATTAGAAGTTGTGCTTCGGACACAAGGTACATGGAGATATTATCTTCGACTTGTAAGAGTTTCAGATCTTGAAACCTTTCCTAAATGGATTTATAGTGAAAGTGATACGATGACTAGTTTTTTCTATATCAAGCCCTAGCTTCGCAAGTGCAACAAGTGTCATACATGCCATACCATGCCTTCTTTCAGGCTAGCTCTAATACCATGTTAGTTTTTCAGAATTTTCAATCTAATCTAAGATCTTAATTGAGAGGATAACATGTACAGCATATCAATCATGGACACAATAATGCAAGCACATAAGAGACATAGAGTTTCACCGAGGAAAACCAAGAAGGTGAAAAACCCCGCAACTTCCTCAGAGATAGAAAGAGCAATGATACAACCAAAGTACAAGAGATAGTATTCTCCTAGCAGCTGATCCTCCTCCTCACATGTGCACCACTTTCCGAGTGATGGAAGAGTGAGTAAGTGAATGATCAAATAGAGATCTCCCGATCTCTATTTATACTTGTCCTGTCCTACCCAATAAACCAGTGGGGCCAACTTGTCTAACTTAGCCTAATAAGCCATGGTAAACTTAATCCGGGCCGACCCCACACTTGGTCGTATAATAACCCATTTACCCACATGAATCATACCGGGCCAACCCCATCAAGGTGGTCTAATAACCCATCAAGTATAAGTTACGACACTTACAATATAAATGATGACACTTCCGTATAGAGGAATAATAACATCTCTATAGGAATATAAACACTTTCGTATAGAGGAATAATAACATCTCTATAGGAATACAATATACATAGGTAAAATACATTCTGAAGTTACATATACATCAACATAAATATGTATCTTCAGGCACAATCTATATAAAGAAAAATTTTGTATAAGGGTTAGACTCATGTTGGGATTTTGTTAGATATTGCTAGATCTAGTCTGAGAGAGATCTAAGAGAGAAAAGACTTTGCAGCTGAGTGCACATCGGTCTATTGTAGAGAAGAGCCTGCAGCTGAGTGCACATCGGTCTATTGTAGAGAAGAGTCTGCAGCTGAGTGCGCAGACTGGAACTGTTACCCCTTCCAAGTAATATAAGAACATTTCCCATGGATGTAGCTCCCATATGGGGGGTGAACCACGTAAATATCTATGTTGTGTGTATGAATCTATGATATGATTTTCGTTCATGCTATGATTATACTTATTTATTTGCTTTCATATGCATCTGAATGAGAATGTTATGATAAGTAAGCGGAACACATATGCATGAATGTTGCGAAGTCATGTTAAGTATGATGAATGCGTAGTTATAAGGGTAAATGAAGAGCAATTCAACGAAGTCTATAGCTTGTTGATAACTGGGAAGTGTGCAGTTACATATTGGTAATGATATGTTAAGTAGATGCTAAAAAAGGAGTACATTACAAGTTTGCATAACACATCCGTTCATCACCAAGGTTACAGAAACCTGATTTTGTAACCACCCATCTTCGCTTCGGGTGAGACTTCAGCATATTCGCAGGTTGATCCCGAAAGGGCCAGTGAAGGGGATTTTGTTGGGTCTACAGTAAGAACTTCACTGAACCCAGGTCATCCCATATAATAAGTATCCAGCAAATGGTTCTGTTGTCGATTTTGGACTAGTCGTGCTGGTGATATGCGATGTTGATATGTCATCCTAGAAGAGAAGAAAGCGCAACAAATGGGTATGTTTCCTTGAGACTTGTTATGCCGGAAAAGTGAGAGATTGACATATCATATTGATGTGGAATCGAGGGAAGAAAGAAATACAGAACTAGGTAAGCCAGACAAAACTTGAGTTTGCGAAGAAAGAAAATAAACATCCACGTCTTACTGCAGAACAATGGTTGTAGAGGTATATATTCACTGACCTGCATGAAATTTTCTTCGCATATTTTGGTAATGAGATACATGAGTGGATATCAAGGATAGCAGAACAGAAAAATTGTTTTTAGAGTGCAGAACCTACAGTTTGGAATCTAGTTTTGATTCAGAGGCTTAAAGGGATTGACAACCAAATTTCAAGAGCAGTAAATTTTTGGTTGGATAGATTACTGGAAGGCTATATTACAGAGTTCGTTGTGGACACTTTGAAGTCTTACAGCGCAAAAGATGGATATTCCTTCCAAGGATTTAGAGGTAAGTACCTGAAAAAATTTATTTTATGCATTAAAATGTTATTAGCTGAAAAAGGTGTCTTTAAAATGCAATCAGATTCCTAGGGTTTGAATCTATAATGTTCAATAACATAGATAGTGACATAGACGAAGATATTGGTATTTTGCGAAGTGTAAAAAGATATAAAGTTAGCACTAGAAAGAGGTCTCGTGAAGATGAACCTCGCACATTCCTAGAAACTGATTTAGGAAGTGATAGAAACCCATATCAAGTTGAGTCTGATAGTGAAACAGAACCTAGACGCATTGGCTATCAACCTATTACTCCATAGAAACCTATAGTTGAAGAAATAAATATTACTAGTTCGCAGAACACTAGTAGTAGTAACACTGCAGGAGCAAGTACTCAGAATCAGCCAAGTAGTGGTATACCTTCATCATTCCAGAACACTACACCACCTAGAAGAAGAATGGAATATGACATTAAGCTACCTATTTTTAAAGGAACTGGTCTAGAATATCTAGAGCAACATTGGTTCCTCTGTGAAGTTGTATGGAATGTTAAGCAAGTACAAGATGATGCTATAAAACAAGCTCAGCTAGTTACTACATTTAGAGACAGAGCTTTAACATGGTTCATGAAATATTCTATTGGACAGAATAAAATGCTAGTTGATATCAGAACTGCGCTGATTAGAGAATTTAAGAAACCTTAGTCAGAATCTCAGCGCATTACAAAGCTAAAATAAATCAACTAGAAACCTAATGAGACTGTGTGGGAGTTTGATCAAAAATTCAAAGCCTTGTTAGATCAAGTTATCATTGAAATAGCACCGCAACAAAATCAAGAATGGTTCATAGTTGCATTGTTGCCCCACATTATATTACCATTGATGCAACATAAGGTAACCTCGCAAACCGAAGCATTGGAAATTGCGATGAAGCTAGAAGCTTCATACATAGGAGAGACTAACACATGAATGGTACAAATATAGACACTGATAACAAACCTAACATTACAGCTACAAGATATGAAGAAAGGAAAAGAAATAAGAGAAGAGGTTTGGTGCACTAAATGTAAATCCAAAGGACATTCCAAGGAACAATGTCATGTATTCATAGATTACATCACTAGCGGAGCACTAAATCCATTAAACCAACAACAAGGACCATGGTGCGAGATTTTCCGATGTAGAGGACATCGTCTAGAGGAATTTTACCTACTTCAGAAGTATGTACAGACACCAAAGAACCTGTACTGCACATTTTGTAAGTCAGTTGGCCATGATGATACCAATTGTAGAGCATATGACCTCATGATAGAAAGAAAACATGACTACAGAGTCCAAGGAGAAACACAACATAATAATGAAAATGTGCAGTATGATCAAGGAACATATAGAGGATGTGGTGGATTCAGTGGAAGAGGACGTAACACTGGAAAAGGAAGAGGAAGAGGTCATATTTTCTGTCATAGTTGTGCACAACCATGACATTTAGAAAGAGACTTTCATAACCCTTGCACTACTTGTAAGTACTGTAAGTCATTTGACCATGTCATTGAAGCATGTCCCATTTTGCAAGGCAAAATGAAAGAGAAAAGACTAGAAGGATAGAACCATAATATACAGATGATCACAGCTGAGAAAATAAATGAAGATCGCAACATCCATATTGTGACACGAAATGGAACCGTGACTAGAAATGACAAGACAAACGAAGCTTCGACTTCTAAAGATCACATAAATAGACCAAAGCCTAATAATGGGCCTTGGGTAAGAAAAGAAACTGGAAAAATGCATGCATTCAACCCTGAACAAGAAAAAAAGGTATTCATGGAAGCAAGAAAAGGCTTTTAGGACTCAAAACCTTCGACCACAAGGATCCAAATGCGAAGTGATCAGACACCAGTATTAGACATGCTGATCTCGTATGATGGCTTACGAACTTTGCCAGAACAGACAAGTCCTATTACGCAGTTTCTACAGAGCTGCATAAAGCTGCTAAGGCATGGAAATGCCTTAGGATAATTATAGAACCTATTGGGACATTACGAACAACGTAATACAGTAAATGAAGCACATAGACCAGTTCATCATATCAAGAACCATAGAAGGACATGAAGAGAAATGAGGCTAAATGCATAGATCAGAGATTTTGAAATGAACCAGGTCATTCTCGACCTAGGCTCAAAGGCGAACATCCTCACAAAACAAACATGAGAACATATGGGGAATCCAAAGTTATCTTAGTCTCCTATACAGTTGAGATTAGCCAACCAGCAGAAGGTTATACCCTTTGGGAGATTATCAAGTGTTCTTGTTGACATTGATGGAGTGCGAAGTAAAGAAGACTTCGAGGTTAATGAGATCATATATGATAGTAATTCGTATCCTACATTATTGTGGATTGACTAGGAAATTGATAACCTCGTGGTTATCAACTTGAAGAAAAAACAAATGATATTTGAAGGACCGGATATCAAGGTCATCGCACCCCTGGATCCTTCACAAGTACTTAGGTATGTTGAACCAATACAAGAAGAATGTAGAGCTCAAGAACTTTATAATATCTGCAAAATGACAGTGAATCAAGCAAATTACATTAACCCTATAGATGATGGAACAATGAGTTGGAGATGTGTTGGCCGGATTTTTTTACTATGGCCATCTATAGAGAAATATCCCATACAAGGTGCTTAACACAACGCCCAGTATGTTTAAATTAGATAAATATCACAGGAACAAAGGCCCCGCTACCTTTGTAGGTTTGCTCTCAAGAATAGAGAGTCTCACAATTAGGTGTGTGTTAGCTGTGTGATTAGTCCCTACCTATTCAATTTAAATGAAAACTAAATTATTTTGACTATTAGCAAAGATCTATTTTAATTTAATCAAACACAGAAATTTAGTAGCTACTAAACTGTAACAACAGTTTAGTAGCTGCTAAATTTTTTGTAGGTTTCCTCTACGAAAAAAAACTATAAAAACTAAATTATGCCTGCTTCATCCTATCTAAGCTGAGAGCAATTTGAGAACTAAAATGATATATTTAATTATGAATAAGGGATGAATGTACATATTCATAAATATAAAACAAATTTAAGATTCAAACATAGCACATTAAAAATACTAATCATATAATTCAAAGTAATGAAAAATGATTTGTCATCATATGAAATACATGATCATTAGAACAGAATTAAAAATAGCATGTGTTCAAGGATAATGAACTTCAGAACATAATCATGAAAGATATATGCACAGAAAATATATTTATATAAAGAAGTGAGAGGAGTCTTTAAAATATCCAAAACAAATCAAGATTATACCAGCACAAAAGCATTGTAATATGATAAAGACTGATTGTGAATCAATTCAACAGCAGTGATAGTATGATAACACTACTTGCAGCTCCTCTTAGCATTTCTTCATAACTTTCCTTGAACTTCAGAGGAGAAACAAAACATAATTCTGGAAGTAATTCTAATCCTTTTCTGGAGTATCCCCCCCTCTCCTCTCAGACCTCTTAGGTCGAATTTATAGAAGAGAAGAGCAATAATAAGGATAGGATCAAATCCCCAGACCTTTGGTTCGTTCAACCAAACACCAAAACGACCACAACGAATTTTTGAAAATTCACCTCTATTAGGTCACAGATTTTATCCAAATCTGTTGAGATATTTCCAAAATCGTCTGTGATAAGGGGTAACAGAGCCCATTTGGGAAGTGGGTTTTCAACTGTGTGAGCTAATTATTCTTAGTTTTCCTACAATCCTCCATGCAAAAACATCTCTATGACAGGTGTGCGATCCGTTTTTTTTAATCTTGATGAGACAAACTTCCTTGCTTCATTTGATCTCTGCTTGATAAATTCTTCATTGTTTATTGAGTGAATTGATCAATCTGATTCCTTAATTGATCCGTATTTATGCAGGAATGAAATGAATGAAGCAAATAATAGATCAAGCACAATAATATTGCAGAGAACACAATGATATAGTAAACACACATTGCTATTAATTAATGAAATAGAGAGACTATAAAACTGTTGAGCAATACATAGCTAGAATGGTGGTAGCTTATCCCTGATAAGAGATGTGGCAGATACACTCATCCGTGACCAAGATGACCTCCAAAAAATAGGCCAGGGGACCTTATTTATCAAAAACATGAAGCAAGGAACCCTAAAAATCCAAAACCTAACCCTAGGAGGTGAACCATCTCGAAGCTTGTGGGCCCCAAGGGGGTTAGTTGAGCAGTCAACTTCCTGGGGTCATAACATTTGCATACGAACTCTGTTTTGGGTGAATTATAGCGTGTTGGAAAGGCCTACCCAAGAACTACAAGGAGAGCTCTAGCTAAATGTTAGCATTAAGATAAAATTTAGAATATGGATTGCAAAGAAACATCATTTAGGGCCTCAAAATGGCCCCAGAAGTTTAGGACCCGAAAAACCATAGAAATTTTGACAAAACACTAATTTGATCTAGAGGGATAGGTGGGTGGCCACCGATACCCATCTGGATCATTCCTCCCCCATTAAGAAGCAATGGTCCCCATTGCGTCAAGTGCCGGGATAAGATGGGGGATGTTCAGCTAAATTTGGCTCCTAGTGAGCCACTTGCCCTGATGAAGGAACTGCCCAGCTTTCACGACCTGATAGAGCCAGACATGTTGCTGATGAGTGCCCTTTACCTATGAATCCATGATCCGATCAACTGTTTCTTGCTCCAAGCATTCAGGGTTGAGTTCTTTCGGTTCCAACTGTTAGACCATTTCTGAGGTGTCCAACAATGGTGGAAAATAGGGGCGAAGGAGCTCAACATTGAATACAGGGTGCAAGCCAAGAAATGGAGGGATGCTTAACTCAAAAGCATTATCATTGACAGCCTTGGTGATAGTATATGGCCCATAGCGAAGTGGGCGAAGCTTGCGATGAGGTCTCACGAGCCTTTCTTTCTACAAATGCAACCAAACCTTATCACCCACTTGATACTTGTGTCGCACTCGATGCTGGTCATGATGCTGCATGTACTTGGTATTGGATTTTTCCAGAATGTCATGGACATGTTGGCGAATGTGTTGGATCCGTTCAACAAATTTGGTGGCTTTATCAGCCTCAGTCTGAGCACGAGAAGATGCTTCCGGTGTGGAGGAAATGGGAAGAGCTACATCTATGGGGGCCAATGGTTGAAACCCCAGGCATGCTTGGAAAGGGCTACGTCCGATAGAGCTGTGAAGGGCTCTATTGTAGCTATGTTGAACATACGGCAGGTTCTTGTCCCAACTACAGGGATGTTTAGAATTGTACATCCTCAGAATATGCACAATCATCCGATTGACTACTTATGTTTGTCCATCGGTTTGGGGATGGAAGGTCATCGAATGTGTGAGCTTGGTATCCATCAGTGACCAGAGGATGGACCAAAATGTGTTGAGGAACCTGATATCGCACTCTGAAATGATAGTCTTAGGGAATCCCGAAATATACCTAGATATGTTCCAAGAAGAGTTTAGTAGTGGCTTCGGCAGAGATACTTTTATTACAGGATGACAAAATGGCCAATTTAGAGAAGCGATCCACAATCACAAACACAAAGTCATTACCATGCTTGGTTGGAGGTAGTCCTGACATGTAATCCATGGAGATGGATTCCCAAGGCCCATTGGGAACATGCATAGGGGTATGCAACCCTTGCTTCTTAATGGATGGTTTGGCGATGGCGTAGGCAATGCAGGATCCGATATACTTTCCGATATCTTGTCGAAGCTTTGGCCAATAAAAATACTTCTGCAACACCGCTACTATCTTTTCGGTGCCAAAGTGCCCTACGACCTGACTGTAATGCGCTTCCCAGATCATCTTTGCGCGCTCACTTGAAGGAACACAAAGGTGGCTTAGGTGGCATAATAGTCCATCCTAGAGATGAAATTCAGTCACTAGAGTGTTTGCATAGACTGCTTGATAGGTGGTCGAAAAGTTAGGATCACTATCATATAATTGAGACCACCTGGAGGTTTCGTGGCCGCAAGAGTTAAGCACCATGGTGAGTGCGGCCACAGGAGGCCAACTGAGGCAATCAGCGACAAAGTTGGTGCTTCCCTTCTTATATTTGATGTTCATATGGAACTGCTTCAAGTATGCAGACCACTTTTGGTGGTGGTCATTTTGTAATTTCCCTTGTGTTTGCACAAACTGCAAGGGCTTGTGGTCAGTATGAATGACCGTCTCTCTACCTAGGATGTAATGCTTCCATTGGAGACAATCTTGGACAATGGAGTACATTTCCTTGTCATAGGTGGGGTACTTGCGGACTGTATCTGAAAGCGTCTTACTATGATATGCCACTGGATGGCCATGCCGCATGAGGACTGCACCAACAACATAATCTGAAGCATCTGTCTCAATTTCAAAAGGTTGTTTGCATATCCGAGAGGGTAAGGACGGGCGCTGAACATAAGCGCTGCTTCAGTTCCTCAAATGCTTGTTGTTGAGCTGGGGTCCAAAATAATTTGGCTTTATCCCCACCTTTGGTCACGTTTCTAAGGGCCCAAGCAATGTTAGAGAACCCCAACATGAACCTGCAATAAAAGTTGTCCAATCCTAGGAAGTTGTGGAGCTCTGTAATGGTATTTGGGGTCGGACAGTCGCGAATGACTTGGATCTTGGCCAGGTCCACATGCACACCATGTTCATTCATGATGTATCCCAGATACTAAATTTCCTTCATCCTGAATGAGCATTTTTTGAGATTGGCATATAAATTGTGCTATCGCAGGGTGCTAAGGACTTGCTCGATATGCTGCAAGTGGTATTCCCACGTTCTGCTGAAGATGAGGATTTCATCTAAATAGATGACCACAAAATAATTGGTGAATGGTCACAGTATATCATCCATCATCCTCATGAAGGTTGTTGGAGCATTAGTTAAGCCGAAAGGCATGACCAACCACTCGAAAAGGCCTTCCCGAGACTTGAAGGAAGTCTTCCAAACATTAGTCGCCTCAATTGGGACCTGGTGATAACCAGACTTCATATCAATCTTGCTAAAATACTTGGTTCCCTTTAGTTTATCGAGGATGTCATCATTCCGGGGAATAGGATACTGGTTTCGGACTGCGATTTTGTTTAAGGCTCTATAATCAATACAGAGTCGCCAAGTCCCGTCCTTTTTCTGTACCAACACAATCGGGCTCCCGCAAGGTGAGGAGCTTGGTTGAATATGCCCCTTTTGGAGTAATTCCTCGATATGGCGCTTGATCTCTTCGTTTTCCATGAGGGAACATCTGTAAACTGGCCCATTAGGCATAAGTGCCCCAGGTATCAAATCAATGGAATGCTTGACTCAACAATGGAACGGCACTCTGGTAGGGGAAGTGAAGATGTCCTGGTATGCATCCACGAGTTTGTCCACTTGTATATGTTGTGTAGAGGTGGTAGATGTGGCTATAGTATTTTGTTTCCCTTCTGGGCGAATCATTAGAAGGACGAATTTCCCGGTCTGGGAGATCACCATCTTGCACTGTTTGGCTATGATGAGGGAGACCGTGGTAGTGGGAACTACCTCGAGTATCCAGTAGCATTGTTTTCTCAAAGTAACAATGACACTACGAGTCCTGGATTCATACGTAGCATGGCGTTTCCACATATATGGTTGTCCTAAAAGAACATCAGAAACTTCAACTGGAGCAATTCACACATTACCTCATCTTTGAAGGGCTTGATGTCGTACGGTAGGAGACACTGCTAGCTGACGCGGATGTCTCTTCCTGGGGTGAGCCACCCAATATTGTATGGTTGCAGGTGCGGCGATGTTGGAAAGTTCAGCTGCTTGACGACCTCTATTGAAATCAGGTTCTTCTGGCTTCCACTATTGACAATGAAATGTAATGAATTTCCTTGTACCCACATCTGCAAGTGGAAGAGGTGCTCCCCTTCTTCTGTCTCCTCTGGATGGTCGAGATGGATCTTTGTGGTGGCAATGGTGACGCTGGGTTCCACATCAATGATCTTTTTTCCATGATCTGTCTCTGATTCCGATTCAGATCCCAATATGACTCGAGCGCTTTCATCTCATCAAGTAGTGATTGTTTTGCATAGCACTCATCAGTGTTGTGCGTGGGAATCTTATGGAGCTCACACCATTTTCCAGTGTATTTATTTGTCTTCTAGTTACCCTTCTTCTCCTGTGGATTTGGCTAGATGTCCAAGGGTTTGGCATCTTTGCTATGTCCTTTGTTCTGGGAACTAGGGTTTCTCTTACCCTGCTTCTGGTTTGCTTAGCCGAACTCCCGCTTGTTCTTCTTCTTAAATTTTTGCTCGATTTTCATGGCATGTCGGTAGGCAACGCTTAATGACAAGATGTCTAGGAATTCCATCTCGGTAAGGATGTACCGATGTAGGCCACTGCAATATTTCAGAACCAAGTGCTGCTCAAAGTCTTTAATGCTGAGCTTTGTGCGCAGCGTATGGGAGTTGTTAGTGTACTCCGTCACTGCTTGGTCCCTCTCTTGTCGCAGAGTTTCCCATTTTGTGTACTGGTTATCATAGTTCCCCACAGGGAAGTATTGCTCCTTGAGGACATCAACGAAGGATGCCCATGTGGGTTCCATCCTAAATAGTGTGGGTTCCTCACCCTCTTTTTGTTCACGAAGGGTTTCCCGCCAATATTTGACATGGGGGACCGCCTTAAGAAGTGCAAATGTAATCTTCTCTTTGTTGGAAAAATTATGGACAGAGAAGTAACCCTCGAGCTGATTTAACCATTTTTCCAGAGCATCTGCATCTATTTGACCTTCAAATAAGGGGATATCAAAATTAACTTGTACCTTGAAAGGGGTCGGTCCTCCAAACTGATTGCTGGTCGAGGTTCCTTCCGTGGCGGTCGGCAACCATCAAAGAATTTGCGCAAAACTGTCCATCATCTCGTTCCGCTATCACGCGAGAGCCTCCTCGAGCAACATCTTGATAGGGTGTCCTAATCTGTCATCTCGCTTTTCCTCTACCATGGGAGGATTTATGCACCAGAGAAAGGTTTCTCTCTCAAGCTAAACTAATTCGAGACCCAACTCCTTATATCCCGACCTCTTCGGTGACATGCACAGAAAGATGACAAAAGAGCAGTCTGCTCTGATACCACTGATCTAGATTCATGCAGGAACGAAATGAATGAAGCAAATAACAGATTAAGCACAATAATATTGCAAATAACACAGTGATACAGTAAACACACACTGCTATTAATTAATGAAATAGAGAGACTGTAAAACTGCTGAGCAATACATAGGTAGAATGGTGGTAGCTTATCCCTGATAAGAGAGGTGGTGGCTACACTCATCCATGACCAAGATGACCTCCAAAAAAGAGGCCAAGGGGCCTTATATATCAAAAACATGAAGCAAGGAAACCTAAACATCCAAAACCTAACCCTAGGAGATGAACCGTCTCGAGGCTTGTGGGCCCCAAGGGAGTTAGTTGAGCAGTCAACTTCCTAGGGTCATAACTTTTGCATACGAACTCCATTTCGGGTGAATTATAGCTCGTTGGAAAGGCCTACCTGAGAAATACAAGATGAGAGCTCCGGCTAAATTTTAGCATTAATCCAACATTTAGAAAATGTATCGTAAAAAAACATCATTTAGGGCCTCAAAATGGCCCCGAAAGTTTAGGACTCGAAAAACCATAGAAATTTTGACAAAACACTGATTTGAGACAAAGGGATAGGTGGGTGGCCACCGATGCCCATCTGGATCATTGATAGCTGAGATATACTCGGAATTCAGTGTAACCTCTTCCGTTATTGACGAACAGAATCAGCTACTTGTAATTCCAAATGATCTTGTGGCATCTTCTTCTGGATCCTTCAATTATTTTCAAAATCAAGTTGTCCACGTATGCTTCCATCTTTACCACATTAACCTACACATTAAAATGAAAAATAATAATAAAATATGTGCAGAATAATCATCAATTATAAAAAGAGAATAACAGTTCATAAAATATAAACTAAGGAAACATTATCTCCATGCCACGAAGATATAAAAAAAATGAAAGTGTTGAAGAAAAAAGATATGACATGCACACTTTTATGAGTTTTAAATAAATAAATATCCATGCATAAACTTTTCATTGTTCTCATGCAACGTTGAGTGGAATTTCGTTATGATAAATAACATAACCTTGGTAATAAAAATTTGGCTATGTGAAATCTTGTAAACCAAAGCCACAATCTATATTTCTCACGTTCATTATTCTTTTAACATGTGTTGGCATGGCTAACTCTTTAAATGTCATGGAATGTATTGTTCACTTAAATTTATTCTTAAAGATCTTAATATTCTTTTAAGAAAACATTAATGTGAATCTTAGCTTATAATAATAAAAAATAAAATTGCTTCATTAGAAAAGTCTTTAAAAATACTTATAAAATAGTAATATGACTTTTATTGTTTATATCATGAATTATAAAGTAACTTCATAATATTATCAAAAGATTTTTCCAAAAGGCCATGTAGATAACATGTTGAGAATAATAATAATGGTTACATAACCTTGTCTTTATAATAAGAATTATCAAGAAATTTAATGGACATTCCATGTATTCAATGAAAAATGTTAAAAAATTTCATCAAGAATAAGCTTTCAGAAAATGAAATTTACATATTCTCCATAGGAATGATAATTTTTTGATGAAGCAATTTAGTTAAATAACATGATGAAATGAAATTATCATAAATTACTTCAATAGAAAATATAGTGTTGCAAAAGTCATCATCGCATAAAAATAATAATAATAATAATAATCAGAAGCACCAACCATGAATAACTTGAAACCCAAACACTCAAGAAAGCATACAACCACCAAACCATCTTGCATGAGAAACCAAATCAAAGAAATCCAGTAGGATCCAAAGGAGATCATCAAACAACTGATTAAATCAAGCAAGAAAAATAAAAGAAAACTAAAGGTTAAATATTTACAAAATTTACATGGGGGGCCTTTAGTTTGCAAACTGAAGGGGAAGTTGTTGGGGTGCCAACAAATGGAGACATGCTCGGAGAAACAGTTATGTCTATATGTTTACCTGAAAATTACAAAGATAGGAAGTAGAGAAAGATGTCTCAAAGTATTAAATTTGACCTCCTTAACTCCCTAGCCTATAGTAAGGATCAAACTTAAAATATTGTTACAATTAGATAAATTACCCCCAAGCATTATATCTGAAACTTTACAAAGATAATGGTTATTGTTATATGTATAGTGAGGAAACTCCATCAAGAAAGAACCTTCAAAAGCAAAAAGATAGTCAAGTGAACACCAAAATACGGATATGACCACCATACACTCAAGAAGACATCAAGATAATCTATCCCATCCATTAAAATACAAACATTTATTTACATTTATATCATTTGTCATTTTTTCTCATTTTTTATTTTTTATTATTTTTTGTTTTGTTTTTTGTGTCAAAAAGTATTTACAAAAGAGATTAATTAAGGACCACTGCCTTAGCTTGGCAACTAAATTATGCCAATGTCATTCACAAGTACCATCAAAAGTGAGCAAGCTGGCTCATGGTGAGACTCCCCATCTCTCGATTTCACAACCGAGATCCATTGCCCTGGCTTGGTGACTGGATCTGGGCAATTTCAGTTTGATGATACCCACGATCATGAGTAGGTCGACTCATTTCTGAGACCTCTTGTTCCTTAATTAGCTTCTTCATTTATTTCATAATTATTTACAATGAGATGGTGATATTTATAAGAACCTTGGTTAGAGATTACTTCCCTGGATTGGTAACCAGATGTTGACAGCATCACTCACGAGAAATATTGGAGATGAACAAGTCGGCTCGTAATGAGACCTCTTGTCTCTTGGTCTTTCAACCAAGAGCCATTACCCTAGCTTGGTGACTAGAGATGGTGATTTCATTCCGATAAGGCTAATGATCATGATAGTTCGACTTTATTAAGAGACCTCCTATTCTTTAACCAAAGCTTTAAAATAATTGGTTTTATTTACAACAAAATTTAATGGATGGGTAGAAAAAGCAAGATAAGACTCCTCAAATTGTATAAACAGTCTAATGATGGCTAATGTTATTGACTCATGAATATTTCCAAAGAAACATCCTTGATAGGTGAACTTACTGTCTTTTGATACCATTTAAAAGATAAAATTCTAAGGATAATGCCTTGGGATTTAACCGACTGCTTAATGAAGTTTGTAAAAAAATTTCCAAAGCTAGGAGTAGTTTGGTACATAGTAAGAAGGTCTGATAGAACAAAAAACCAATTAAAATGCCTTCCTAAAAATATATCAGGGTTATTAGTAGCATGCCTACACAACGTTATTTATTTACAATATTCCCCTTCCAACTTCAAGCAAACTAAGAAAAGCAAATGAAATTCAGAAAGGTCAAGATATCAAATTTACTATTAGAAAACCAAACAAACTTGAAATTGAAAAAATGAAAAAAAAAAATCACTAATTTAACCAAAACATTCAAAAACTTATATACAAGATAGGACCTCATCAAATCAAAATTTCAACCAAAAGGTATGTATTACAATTCAAAAGAAAATAAGAATTAAGCATTGATAAACTTTAAATGATAAGCAATAAGATCGAAACTTAAGCTGACCATCAAAGAAGGTAAATGAACTTGAGATCAGAAAATCAGGATACGGTCATAATCTATGAGACAAACTATACCAATAATGTAAAAAATCGCAAAGACATGCATAAAGAAGGATGAGAAATCTCCTAATATTTAATTTGACCAAAAAAAGATTACACTTTTTAGAAAAAGGGGTCAAACATGAACAAAAAATGAAATAGGATATGTGAATATAATACGCACGTCAAAATAGATATGAGTTCATCATTGACATCAAGTTTCCAAAATTCTTCAAAAATATTAGAATTGATAACATAAAATTCATTCTTCAATTCCTAAGATTATGATAAACTTCATTTAATCATGGTTGAAAGGTTAAAATGAATCAGACCCTTTCCCTCAATACTATTTACAAAATGAAATCAAAATAAAAAAGATAGATTCTAAGTTGTGCAATTTATGAAAAATAATTACAAAATGAGTGAGTTGCAATTCAAAAGAGAAAAATTATATATGATCACAACTCTTTACCATCTAATCTTTTTTTAATATTTCTTGCTTTAAAGTTTTGGTTAATTAATCATATGTAAACATTTCATCATTAGGTCTTTATAATCATCAATTCTGATTAAAGATCAAACTTAAAATGAGATGTTTAATGGATAAAATCAAAGCAAGACAAAAACAATTAAAAGATATCGAGAGTAAAGAGTACTTCCATGAACAATGGCTTGTCTCCATCCCAAAATTGGCACATCACTTGTTAATTGCACATTATTAAAAATAAAGAAACCTACTTGTAACAAAGGAAAACAAAATAACTAAACTGAATCTAAAACTAGGTCTCTAAACTACATATGTACATATGTACAATAAAATCAAAGGTAATTAAAACTTAATTAAAATGAAAAATCCAGTGAAGCCACCAAAGCATCTTTACTCCTGCAAGATGAGACATATCAAACATTAGTATCAGAATTTGAGATGCTTGATGCCTAATACTGAAAAATATTAAATCAGATTTTTTATTTACAAAAGGGAGAATGTGACATGGAAACCTTTTAAGATATGACTTTCCAACCATGCATAAATAGGATCATGAAAAGGAGATTGAAAGGCACTTGAATATTGTGGATATGCAATGGAATGAGAGATGGAAAAATCGTCAGGATAATGATAAAAAAGAGGCATGTCAGGATTATGATTAGAGAATTCAAAAGGAGTTGAAGTGGAGGATCTCTTTTTTAGAAACATATCATCATTTTTAAACTTAAAATCAGATTTTGACATTATCTTGGAATAAAAAATCTTGTTTCCCCTTTCATATTCATAAGATTTACAATGGAAAACATTAGTATGGTCATTATCCAAATGATGATGATAAATAGTTATATCCTCTAACTTAGACTCCTTAATGTCATCAGATGCATATGATTCATGAATGACATTTGTAAAAAGATTATTTTCATCTTCAATATATTGAACTAATTTAGATTGAATAAAAATATGTCCATCATTCTTATCACTTTGCATCAACTCAAGATTTGACCATAGTGGAGTGTTAGCTTGAATACCAAGGTATAAGGTATAATCAACAAACAGATATGGATACAAATCATGATAACTTTCCAATTTAGAAAAATTAGATGTTTCTCCTCTAATAAGACAATCTTGATTGGTTGATTCAAGGGAAAAATCATTGTGTAAACTCTGATTTGTTGATGGGTGAAAATGCGAAGCTGGGAAACAATTACGTGACAATGGAGTGAAAAGAAAAAAGGCGTGCGGATGAACAGGGGAAAAAAAGTCAACCTCAAACTCTCGGCCGAAAGTTTAAAAAACTCTAGGTCGAGAGTTTTGAGAGTTCAAACTCTAGGGCGAGAGTTTAAAAAAACTCTAGGCCGAGAGTTTGAACCAATCGCCATGCTGTATTTTCAAAAAAAATCTCGGACAAGATTTTGTACTAAACGCTCAGCCGAGAGTTTGGAAGGTATTTTTCGGCCGAGAGTTTATGGTCAACAAAACCTGCGAAAATATCAGGCATCTTTCTGGAACCTGCAACTTCAACAAGCCCGAACCCCTACAAATTTGAAGTATTATTTGTCGGACTTGGTAGCAATGGATTCATCTCTGAATCTAGTTTCCAATGATATAATAATTGTTTCATTTCGATTTGAATTACTATTTATTAATAATTTTTTCCTAAACCTTATCCCTTAAGAATTTTATTACTCTGAAAATCACCCGAAAGGAAAATTCAATATCATAACAAAGACAACACCAAAAAATTTGAAATTTCACAGAGATCATAATTGGCTCGTCCTCTTCAAAAGTGTACTTTTAGTTTTTCCAATAAGAGTCACATTTGAAAGAAAATGTGAAGACAAAAACATGTGTCGATAATGCACCATTTTCTGAACATGCGTTGTTTCAATAAATAATAAAAAATAGTTCCCAAGTCTTAAAAAACTCAAAATATAGTCCAGGATCAAGTGTAGTGTGTGTAGATTATGAGCCTACAATTGTTTTCTCTAAAATGAATAACCATCTATCAAAACACCATTGTCAACACATGTCACTCATTATCCATACCTAAAATTTTCAAGTATATGCCGTTGGTTGACAACAAATTTGTCCCACGATATGTCCATAAAAAAAATTAAAAAAAATACGAGTAGAAAGCTAATTCAATTCTCTAAAACCTTTGTGTTTACTTCAAGTTGAAATTCCTAAGGGAGATATGGGTTTGAAGAGGTCAAAGTTGAAAAACATAAAATTTAGCAGTTTTGTTTGTCAAAAACAAGCCAAAATTGTTTCCCAACTTCATGTTTTCACCCTGATAAATTTGGTGAATTAAAGAGAGGATCTCGTTAGGGATAATTTTAAGGACCCATACTTATTTAAAAGTGTATAAACCTTGGCGAATCTTACCAATTCTTAAAATGTCAACTATAAAATATTTGGCGATATTTTTCTAAAATTATTTCAATTTATAAGGATTTTATATAGTTTATATAATAATTTGGCGATTTTTAGAGTGAAAAAAATTTACCCCATCAAAATTGAGCGAAATGGGGCTTCAAAAAATGCAAATTGGCGAATCACTTTTTGGAAAAAAACATGGAAAAATAGCCCATGGGATGAATTTCGCCCCTAAAATTATCCTTGGATCTCGTTCAAATTGAGAAGAAGAAAGTGTAAAATCAAGGTTTATGCTACTATCATTCACAGATTCAATTTCAGGTTCTAAACTCATCAAGTATTTTCCCACTACATCTGTTTTAACAAAAGTTTGAGAATGACTGATTAATATATGTGTTGAATGATCATAAGCACCCCCGTGTTCCTAAAATTGTCCATTACAAAATTATGACTCTTGTTGTTGCATTACAATTTCAACATTATTAGTGGGCTCAATGGAATTAGACTTTAAATCATAATCAGATCTTGAATCTAATGAAACTATATCTTTAGGAATATGCATATCATGAGATGAATATTCTTTATGCTCATTATTAATTTCATGATGACTTAAATTAGAAAGAGACAAAAGATAAAAAAACATAATAGGTAGTCTCTATATAGAAAGTTGATCTTTCTCATGAAATCTAAAGTGGATTGAGATAAATCTTGAAAAGAAAGATTCAATAGACTCACCTTCTTGTATGCAAAGACTTTCGATTTCATACCTCAATTCTTGATAATTGTAGTCCTCATGTGCATCAATAAACAACTCCATGAAATGTTTCCATGAATGAATGGATTTAGCTCGCAACGTTTTAAACCATCCTCAAATTCTTCCTTTAAAAGTGACAGTAAAAAGCCTGCAAATATTGCTTTCACCAATTATATGATAATGTTTACAAATAAATATAAATTCGGTGATATGTATAAAAGAAGTCCTTTTACCCTCTCCATTAAAACTTAATATTTGCAAGATATTTACTACACTTTCAGAAATACCCCTAGCAGGCCAGGCATGCTAAAAGCATGTTCTAAAACAGTAATAAGAGCCATGTTAAAATAGATAAAATTTAAAAATAAATAGCTCAAGAGAGATTACTTGCCTATTGGCCCTCCTTCTAGTGCCATTTGTTGGCCGGATTTTTTTTACTATGGCCAACTACAAAGAAATAGCCCATACAAGGTGCTTAACACAACCTCGGTATGTTTAAATTAGCTAAATCTCGTGGAAACAAAGGCCCCGCTACCTTTGTAGGTTTGCTCTCAAGAATAGAGAGTCTCACAATTAGGTTTGTTTTAGCTGTGTGGTTAGTCCCTATCTATTCAATTTAAATCAAAACTAAATTAGTTTGACTATTAGCAAAGATCTATTTTAATTTAATCAAACACATAAATTTAGTAGCAACTAAACTATAACAACAATTTAGTAGCCGCTAAATTTTTTGTAGGTTTCCTCTATGAAATAAAACTATAAAAACTAAATTATGCCTACTTCATCCTATCTCAACTGAGAGCAATTTGAGAACTAAAATGCTATATTTAATTATGAATAAGGGATGAATGTACATATGCATAAATCTAAAACAAATTTAAGATTCAAACATAGCACATTAAAAATACTTATCATATAATTCAAAGCAATGAAAAATGATTTGTCATCGTATGAACTACATGAGCATTAGAACAAAATTAAAAATAGCATGTGTTCAAGGATAATGAACTTCAGAACATAATCATGAAAGATATATGCACATAAAATATATTTATATAAAGAAGTAAGAGGAGTCTTCAAAATATCCAAAACAGCTCAAGACTATACCAGCACAGAAGCATTGTAATATGATAAAGGCTGACTGTGAATCAATTCAACAGCAGTCATAGTATGATAACACTACTTGCAGCTTCTCTTAGCATTTCTTCATAACTTTCCATGAACTTCACAGGATAAACAAAATAGAATTCTGGAAAAGAATTCCCATCCTTTTCTGGAGTATCCCCCCACCCCCCCCACTCTCCTCTCAGACCTCTGAGGTCAAATTTATACAAGAGAAGAGCAGTGAGAAGGATAGGATCAAATCCCCAGACCTTTGGTTCATTCAACCAAACACCAAAACGGTCGCAACGAATTTATGAAAATTCACCTATGTTAGGTCACATATTTTATCCAAATATGTTGAGATATTTCCAAAACCGTCTGCATAAAGGGATAAAATAGCCCATTTGGGAAGTGAGTTTTCAACCATTTGAGCTAATTATTCTTAGTTTTCCTGCAATCCTCTACGCAAAAACGTCTCTCTGGCAGGTGCGCGATTCGTTTTTTTTAATCTTAATGAGACAGTCCTTGCTTCATTTGATCTTTGCTTGATAAATTCTTCATTGTTTATTGAGTGAATTGATCAATTTGATTCCTTGATAGCTAAGATATACTCAGAATTCAGTGTAATCTCTTCTGTTATTGGCAGACAAAATCATCTACATGTAACTCCAAATGATTTTGCGGCATCTTCTTCTGGATCCTTCAATTATTTTCAAAATCAAATTGTCCACGTATGCTTCCATCTTTACCACATTAACCTACACATTAAAATGAAAAATAATAATAAAATATGTGCAGAATAATCATCAATTATAAAAAGAGAATAACAGTTCATAAAATATAAACTAAGGAAACATTATCTCCATGCCACGAAGATATAAGAAAAATGAGAGTGTAAAAGAATAAGATATGACATGCACACTTTTATGAGTTTTAAATAAATAAAGATCCATGCTTAAAATTTTCCTTGTTCTCATGCAGCGTTGAGTGGACTTTTGTTATGATAAATAACATAACCTTGATAATAACAATTTGGTTATGTGAAACCTCGTAAACCAAAGCCACAATCTATATTTCTCACGTACATTATTGTTTTAACATGGGTTGGCATGGTTAATTCCGTAAATGTCATGGAATGTATTGTTCACTTAAATTTATTCTTAAAGATCTTAATATTCTTTTAAGAAAACATTAATGGGAATCTTAGCTTATAATAATAAAAATTAAAATTAGTTTATTAGAAAAGTCTTTAAAAATACTTATAAAATATTAATATGACTTTTATTGTTTATATCATGAATTATAAAGTAACTTTATAATATTATCAAAATATTTTTCCAAAAGGCCATGTAGATAACATGTTGAGAATAATAATAATGGCTACATAACTTTGTCTTTATAATAAGAATATCAAGAAATTTGATGGACATTCCATGTATTCACTGAAAAATGTTAAAAAATTACATCAAAAATAAGCTTTCAGAATATTTTAATATATCTCATATTTTTGTAGTATATCTTTGAGGAGGCCATTTTTTTATCTCAAAATCTCTCTAATAGGCTAATCACCAATCATAGCATCATGTATACTTGAAATAACGCAAAATGCACAATACACAAGATTTGGCGTGGAAACCCAAGCTCTGGGGAAAAAACCACAAAAGCCTTTATAATAATAGTTTTCCACCAACAACTGGAAGGAGGCAACAACCCCCTTGTTACAATGACTTCAATTCTCCATCTACAACTGGAAAGAGGCTACAACCTGAAGTAATCCCTAGCTCCCTATATTTCCTTGCCCCATCCTACCACCTTGATATGAAGATAGAACTACTGAACCACAATTGCACTGATCCTGCGGACCTGCTGACCAACACCTATGCCACACTACACAACAATTGTCCCTGCTGACCATTGCTCATCAACTATCACCGTTGATCACTGACTACTGCTCATTACCACTGCTCATATTTGTACCATTGTCGTCATTGCATCATTTATAATCACACATTGTGTTTTTCATCACTAAGCATCATCACTAAGCGTATCACTGAGCATCATCACTAAGCGTATCACTGAGCATATCATTGTGTAAACTCATCATTTCACTGATCATATCATCATATCACTATGTTATCTGAGCCTACTGAGCATATCATCATATCACTGAGTAATCCGAGCATACTAAGCATATCATTGATCATATCATCATATCACTAAATAATATGAGCCTACTAAGCATATCACTAAGTATATGTTATTGTGTGAAGAATGGTATACATACCATTGTTTCATCACTAAGCATGTCACTGTGTAAGCATCACTTGATCATTGAATATATATCATGCATTTACACATCATTGTGTAACATCATTCCTGAGTATATATGTTGTCACTGAGCATATCATATCATTACTGTGTAAATCATTGTGTAGACTAAGCAAACATACCATTTATTGTGTAACATCATTCCATCACTGTTGTGGACATCACTGTGTCTTCACTATGTTCTCCTCTAAACATCAAACTCGGGACTAATATTGTAACTGTGCTTTACTCTTTGAAAAACTTTGACTGTGATGACAAGTTTAGGATTGTGTTCTTCACTATGCTACCAACTTTGCTCATGCTATGTCTTCATTGACATACCTCCAGACTGTGCTATCAATTTAAATCAGGAATTTCAAATTGTGGCAAGTATGACTGTGTCATCAACTTCAGAAATTTTGGACTGTGATAAAACTCCAACAAAACTCGAACTGTGGCTATTTACTGTGTCATCATCTTCCAAATTGTGTACTATGGAATTCTTCTTTTGATTGCTTGATAAAACTGTCTCAAAACCTCTTGAGTTATTTGTTGCCTACTCAAAAAGAATAGAGATAGAATCCTCGGGCGCTTGTAAAACCTCTTCCCTAGTTCACTATGGATTCCTCAGAGATAATCGAAATTTTTAGACAAAGATGGATAAGGTTAAGTGCCACGTACTCACTCAATGGAGAGGCAAAAACTTTATATAAATAGCCATTTCGTGGAGTAAAAAATATCCTAGCGGCCTTGCTTGGGGTTTTAAACAATTAATAAATGTAATTTTTTAAGTTTTATTAAAGAAAAAGGTTGTTGGACCGACTTCTTCTTTGATAATAAATACCATTTAATGTGTCTTTTTAAGTACAAGGGTTCTGTTTCAAGTTTTCATCAAAATATCAACCACACTTTGTTCAAGAAAGGATTTTTTTTTTAAGGTTGCACATGTTTTCATAAGAAAGGGGTAGTAAATATTAGATTATCAATTCTAAGAGGTAGACGTCAACAAACACATTCAAGGGTCCAAGTCACCTTAAGAAAGGGAACCATCAAGTGCTAGGGTTAACAATACAAAGGTACTATGGTTTGAGGTCATCATTATCAAGGCCTTCTTGTAAGGTCAAAATGACCACTAGGTGTGACTAGAGAGCTTCAAATATGTGCAAGAGTTTCAAAGACCAAACAACCATATGACCAGCCTACCACATGACCACAACAGATACAAGGAGACACAAAGAATATAGAGGAGACCAAGATACAACTTAGGGGAACTCATCAAAGCCAAAGGGTAACCAAGGCTTTTTCCATTGTCACAAGGCCTCCAAGGGCTTCACTCTTGGGCTTAGACAACCACAAAAGGACTCATGTGACTCTGTCAATACAACCAGACACCAGACACTATTGTTGTCATCAATCACAACTTAATCAACAATCTCCCCCTTTGTTATTGATGACAACACCAAAGCTCCCCTTGAGAGCAACTTCTCTCCCCCTTTGGCATCAATGGAAAAGGGTATTACTATGTAAACACAACTCCCCCTATCACCAGGCACTCTCCTCCAGAGATTTAATTTAGTTGGGAGATAATATGACTCCCAATTTTTCCCGTAGATACTCAAAAAATTTCTAGGAAGAGGCTTAGTGAAGATATCTGCTATATGTTCCTTTGTCCCAATATATGCCAGCTTGATATGTTTATTTGTGACTTGCTCCCAAAGAAAATGAAACTTGATAGGTATATGCTTTGTCTTGGATTGCATGACTGGATTTTTGGAGATATTGATGGCACTGGTATTATCACATAGGATTGGAGTTGGCTCATCACATGTCACTTGTATGTCTTGTAGATTTTGTTTAATCCAGAGAATCTGAGTACAACAAGCTACTGCTATTATATATCCTACTTTAGCAGTTGATAAAGACACTGAAGATTGTTTTTTACTGGACCAAGATACTAGATAGTTGCCTAGGAATAATGTTGCACCGTTGGTGCTCCTTCTGTCATCAACACATCCTGCCCAATCTGCATCTAAGTAGGCTACCAAAGTTAACTTATTTCCTTTTGGATACCATAATCCAAAATCCATATTTCCCTTGAGATATTTGAAGATTCTTTTGACTGTAATAATATGGGTTTCCTTGGGAGCAGCTTGAAATCTTGCAACTTTTCCAACAACTTGCATTACATCTGGCCTTAAGGCTATTACATAGAGTAAAATACTGATCATTGACCTGTAAATATTTTGATCAACTTCTCTAGATTCATCATCCTTTCTTAGCTTGCAGTCGATGTCCATAGGAGTACTCACAGGTTCACAGTCTTCCATTTTGAATCTCTTTAACTTTTCCTTGATGTACTTGGTCTGAGAGATAAAAATGCTTTCTTCGCGTTGCGATATCTGAAGTCCTAAGAAGAAGGTTAATTCACCAAGTAATGAAATTTCAAATTTGTTAGTTTTTTAGCATAAATTCAATAGATATAGGATCTTAACTGAAAGAACAACATGTACAACATATCAAGCATAAGAGACAAAAGACAAGAGACACAAAACATTTCACCGGGGAAAACCAAGAAGGTGAAAAACCCCGCAACTTCCTCAAAGATAGAATAAGCATCAATACAAGGATCACCATGATCAAACCCAATAGATAGACATCTTCAGCAGCATGCTCCTCCTCCACTTGTGTGCACCCTTCTCTTCTCTCACTAATGCGAAGTGAGTGAATGAGACAATGTGTAAAATGAGAGAGTCACACTCTCTATTTATACACTAACTTTCACTTGACCTTTACTCAACTAGGTTGGCCCTAACTTAACCACATAACATAATGCTTACTGGGCCGACCCCCAATAGGGTGGTCTAATAACCCTTTGACCCACATGACCTATACAGGGCCGACCCCAACAAGGTGGTCTAATAACCCATCAAGTATAAGTTATGACACTTACAATATAACTTGCGACACTTGCAAGTACACATGACGACACTTCCAATCGGAGGAATAATACATCTCCGTTGGGGATACAATAAAGTACAAATACAATATACAAGTGAATATCTTCCGAAGTTACAAATACATCAACACTTCCTCTTAACTAGGAAGGTATTTTCTTGACACTAGTCATCAATACATATAGGCACAAGTCTTCAACTCTGGAGTTGGATCATCGTCACTGGATCATGGAGCATCATCGTTACTGCTGTTGTACTCATCATCTCGTCACGGGTGTTATCTCTCAATTCTTCTCATCATAGGAAGTTTTACAAAGCCAACCCTTTTTCATGCTGGATGTAGGCCCACCACCTATAGGTCTTCATCATCACTGGCCATACTGTGGAATCCTCAGGACTTATTATGTGTGTCAACAAAACCTCGAAAGAGCATCCAAGGACTTTTACAAGCTCACTGCTCAACCTATCGGATCTCCCAGGATATTTTACATGCAACTGCACAACCTGTCCACGGCCACGGAGTATCATCCTGATACTCATGATTATACTAATCATGTCATCTCAGTGAGCAAGCCATCAAGTAGGTACACCTCAAGATTGATTACACTGCCTCTGCAAAACCTGCAAGAGCATCTTAGGACTGATCATATGCCTCTGCAAAACCTGTGTACCATACTGTCACATCATCGTCTTCAGATCATCGTCATCGTCCACGGAACACAACCTAGATGCACACACACAGCACTTACACTCACCAGCATGGGAGGACCAACCTACTACCATCTGTGAAAGGCTCACATCACTTACATCAACGACCATGGGAGGATGAACCTACCACCATGTCGAAACGGCTCAGCAATTACATCAACGAACATGGGAGGATGAACCTACAACCATGTCGGAAAAGCTCGACAATTACATCAACAACCATGGGAGGACGAACCTACCACCATGTCGGAAAAGCCTACTCAGCCCTTACAACTCACCATGGGAGGGCGAACCTACCACCATGTCAGAATGGCCCAACCCTTACATCTACACCATAGGAGGACGAACCTACCACTATGTGAGAATGGCCCAACCCTTACATCTACACCATAGGAGGACTAACCTACCACTATGTGAGAATGGCCCAACACTTACATCAATGACCATAGGAGGACTAACCTGCCACCATGTCGGAAAGGCTCAGCACTTACATCAACGACCATGGGAGGACTAACCTACCACCATGTCGGAATGGCTTATGTGCATCTGTGTCTCTGAACTTATCCCTTCCCCTTGGAAGGTATCTCGATCTGAAGTACACCAAGTCTCCCTCTGAAGTATTCAAACTTCACTTTGGCTAGCGGCTTGGTCAACACATCGGCTATATGCTCGTCCGTCACAACATACAGGAGCTTCACTGCTCCTCTCTTCACCATATCCCTGATATAGTGATACTTGATCTCAATGTGCTTCGACTTGTCATGGAACACTGGGTTCTCCGACAAATTCACACAACTCTGATTGTCGCAATATATACAAGTAGTACTCAGTTGGAGATCAAACAAATCAAACAGTAGCTTCCTAAGCCATACTGCCTCACAACTGGCCAAACAAGCTGCGACATACTCTGCTTCAAATGTACTCAGTGCCACATAGGACTGCTTCCTGCTAAACCAAGAGATCATACTGGATCCCATACTGAAGTAGCATCTCAAAGTGCTCTTCCGATCAATGGAAATCCCTGCCCAATCCGAATCAACATAACCCTCCAGGTTAAACTTTTGATTCGCCTCATACTTGAGCTCATAGTCAACTGTACCCTTCAGGTACCTCAGAATATGCTTTGCAGCTATCAGGTGAACATGTCTCGGATCTGTCAAATACTTGGCTCACGTTGTTCACCGCAAACAGATATCTAGTCTCATATTTGTCAGGTACATCAAGGACCCAATCATCTAACGATACATCATAGCATCAACCGGCTCACAAGAAGCATCACATAGAAGCTTCAGGTTCGATGCCATAGGTGTGGCCATGGCCTTGCAGTCCATCGACATCCCGAACCTCTTCAGGATCTCTACTGCATATTTCTCTTGTCCAAGGAATATTCCATCTGCACTCTGCCACACCTCCATACCAAGAAAGTAGTGCATCATACCCAAGTCCTTCATCTCGAACTCGGCAGCAAGCTTCCTCTTTGTGTCGGCAATCAATCTATCCTCACCTGTTACAAATAGGTCATCCACATACAATAGTAGTATCACTGGATTGCCTTCCTCAACCTTGTAGTAAAGGTTGGAATCTGCTTTACTCTTGGTAAAGCCCAAACTGGATAGGAAGCCATCTATCCTGCCATACCAGGTCATGGGTGCCTATTTCAAACCATATAGGGCTTTCTTCAGTTTGCACACATGTGAGCCTCGGTCATGTGTCTCAAACCCGACTGGTTGCTCCACATACACTTCCTCTTCCACTACACCATCCAAGAAAGGTGTCTCGACATCCATATGGTGTACCTTCCATTTCATCACTGCAGCCAGAGCAAGTACTGATCTAATGGAAGTGTATCTGGCCACAGGAGCAAAGGTCTCTTCATAATCAATCCCTTCTTTCTGGGAGAAGCTACGAGCTACAAAACTAGCTTTGTATTTCTTTATGCTACCATCTGCAACATGCTTGATCTTATAGATCCACTTGGAAGTCACAACCATTAGAGAAATTTTGAGGTCAAAAAAGGGCCTCAAAACAAAGAAAATGTACTATAAAATACAACCAATCACATTCTAGTAGATGACATCATCCCCCTTGATGAGGTGGCATTGCATGAGTTAAGAATGCTTATTTGTCAAATTTTCTATGGTGGATGAAAACACATAGTTAACCAAGGTAGTGGTGTAAATACTTTTAAGTCATAAAGTAAAGTACTCATAATGATAGTCTTTTCATAAAATAATATTATTGTCATTTTCAAGTAAAGTACTCATAATGAATGTCTTTTCACACTTTCACATAAAATAATATTATTGTCATTTTCAAGTGAAGTACTCTTATTCATAAAGAAAGTCCTTTCACATTTTTTTATAAAATAATATATTATCATTTTTATGTTTTTAATTTTAAATTATATATTCACTCCATTCTATTTAATAACATAATGTCAAACTAATAAAGAATAATAATAGATTTAATAAATAATAATAATAATAATAATAATAATGCAATTTGGATTATGCCATTGGAAACGAGATTGAGCTCCAAGAATCTGAAGGAAGAAGTACTTTGTTTCAAGAACTGTTCTACACAGAGGAATATGGTTGCTTCGCTGATGACATACGATCTGCACCAGTTAGCAGAGCAGACTCCAGGCATGAGGTCGGTTCGCTATACTAGTTAGCTGTACAGTCTGGAGATTCCTTGGTTATCAGGGCGATGGAGGATTATCAGACTCCAGCCTGGGACTGATTTCATTACGGTCAGGAGTTACATTGGATTTTAGGGCGATGGTGGTCAATAACACAGTTGTGGCAGAGACTATTATGTGAAGCGTTTGATAGCACTATATACCGTCTATAAGGAAAACGAACCAAGGATTATCAAATTTATATTGATAAAGATCTTGGCTGGGATTGGAGGAGATCGCAGCTAGATTCTGAAGGTAGAAGTTCGTTATATCAAGAATTGTATACACAGAGGTAATGGTGGCTTCGAGGAGAACATTAGATATGCACCAGTATGCAGTCTGAGCTGACTCCAGCCATTGGCATGAGGTGGATTCGATCTGGTGTAAAGCGAATTTAGCGTGGTTGGCTTCTTGATTCTGCCATGGCACATAGGGACTGATGGTTGGCCGTGAGACGGTTTTCAGGGGATCAGATGTCGATGAGGCCCTGATGGGAGGTGATTTCTGTCGAGCAGCTATAGATTGGTACCATTCTCGGGAAGTAGGAGGGTGGGATTCTGCCTTCTGTTAGAGGACTTCGGGTAGCAGGGGGAGCTGGCTTTCTGCTGGTTCTTGGTTCGTTTCTTGGTGGTAGGGGGAGAATCGATGGCAGCCCCGGGGGATGGTGACTCTTTGCATGTTGAAGAACCCCTGCCTAGAACAGGGAGGTCTGCTAAAGATGGTTCAACTAAACACTCCGTAAAGACGGTCAAGGAACGCAAGAGACCAGACCTGCTTGTGCTGGGGTTGGATGTAACGATGGAAGAAGTGGAGGACTTCTCACTTACAGCGGTGGTTGGACATATTAGGGGCAGAAGATTTGGCCGTGGCTTCCTACAGTGCTGGGTGTCTGAGCAGTGGAAGCACTGCGTGTCATCAGCCCCTGAGATCCGTGTCTTGACGAAAGGTTGGTTTTCCTTCATCTTTAGGAACCAAGGGGAGGTCAAGGCCGTATTGAGTAGACATTGGTCGATGCTGGGAATCCCTCTGGTTCTGAAGAGATGGTCCCCATTCTTTGACTCTAAAATGGAGAAAGTTGCTTATGAACTGCTGTGGGTGAAGCTTCCTGGCTTTCCCATGCATATGTGGAATGAGACGCGGTTTGCTGAGATAGGGAATTATCTCGGTGAATATGTGTGTTCCGATTCCTCCCATACTAAGACTGGCATCTACACGGTTGCAAAGATTTTGGTAAAGATTGATATTCGGATGGGTCTTTCGACTGAGATTAAAGTTCACTCCAAGGATGGGGATTTTACTCAAATTCTGGATTACGTGGGTGTGCCGTTTAGGTGTCATCGCTGCCACTCCCTTGGCCATCTTGTAGCCTGCTTCCCATTACCATTTCGGACGAGTTTGCCTCTGTCCGATGTTGTTGCAACTGTAGAGGCAGTTCCCGTGTTGAAGGTGAAATCTCTGGAGGTGGTGGATGATGGGAGTGGGCCTATTTTCGACGGGGGGGTGAATTTGGCTTCTGCGGTACCAACCGATCATGGTGGGAGGCTCGGATCAGTGGAATTGTTACCATCTTTGGAGAAATTAGGAAAGGAGCTTATTGGGGGTGCGCATCCTGCTGCGAAGGGGGTTTCTTTGTGCTCCATGGGTCCGACTTCTCTGGCCACGACGGATCAGCTACTGGAGCTGCCTATCACTCATTGGGACTCTTCTGCGATTCCATCAGGTATGTCGATCTGCTTTTCTCCTATTGTTTCCTTTCTGGACGAATCTATGGTAGACGGGGGGGGATGCCAGGGGTCTCCACCTCGCCTGGATGCTCCTTGTCTTCGGCATGCTGAGGATTGTATTGTCACTTTGACAATGGATACCTCCAATCACTCTTCCAGCTCCGAGGGTAGTAGTATACGATATTCTCTTCGTAGTAGGGAGATTACTAAAGGTGGCACTGGGGGCAAGGGACTTCCTGATTTGGCCGCCAGAGTTGGGGGGAAAGGCAGGGGAAGAAAATCCCATTTGTCTAAAGCTAAAGAACGGGCTAAAGTGGATTTAGTGATGGGTACACAATCTTCGATTGAGTGGGCACTTAGAGCAGTGAAATCCCAGGATGGGGGTTTTTTATGAAACTGATGTCCTTCAATTGTCGTGGGTTGGCGAGCCCCATTAAAAAATCGTCGCTAAGGAGGCTGGTAGAATTAAATCAACCAGATATCTTACTGCTGCAAGAAACATTGGGTGGCAGCGAGGATGTTGTTAGTACTTTAGAATCTTTGCTTCCTGGTTGGAAGTTTGTGGGTGTGGATGCTCGGGGGCGTTCGGGAGGGCTGGCCTCGGGGTGGAAGGTTCAGCGTTGCAGATGTGATTGTTCTTGGGGCATCTCCTCTGGCCTCGGGTTGGAGGTTTGGGATGCTACGATTGGTCGGAGGATCACGGTTCTCAATATTTACAGGCCCTACTTAAATAGGGTGGGCTACTGGGACTCCTTGTTAGGCATGGATATTTTTGATGGCAGAGATGTGATTCTGGGTGGGGATTTCAATCTCACTCTGGGGTCTTCTGAAGTATGGGGACCTCGGGCTGCTCCGGACTCATTAGCAGATTATTTTATTCAGGCCTTTGTCAGGACGGATCTTCTTGACATATTACCTTCCAAGTTATCTCCGACTTGGAGGAATAAGAGAGCTGGGGACAGTAGGGTGGCTAAAAGACTAGATAGGTTTCTGGTGGCTGAAGTGTTGGCACAGAGCGTTGATGTGGTCAGACAATGGGTAGGTTCGGGAGGGATTTCCGACCATAGCCCGATCTTCTTGGAATTACGTGGTTGCAGGAATAAACCTCCTAGCCCATTCAAATTCAACCCTAGCTGGCTGAAGGAAGAGGCTTTCATTAAGATGGTTCAGGAGCTATGGATTCTTCGACCACCTGATTCTCTGGTGCATGCAGGAGCTCACTTTTATCAAAACCTTAAGCAAATTAAGAGGCAACTACTTCCTGGGCTCATGACAAAAGGGTGACTGAAGATCAGGATTTGCGGGCTGCTGAGATGAACATTGATAGGATACTTAATTGCCAGGGCATGGGTTACCTGGATGAATAGCAAAAAGGCGAGTTGTTGGAGTGGGAGAGACGCAGGAATGTTATTCTGGGTGAGCGTGAAGAGCTGTGGAGAATGAAAAGCAAAGCGATTTGGCTTAAGTGCGGTGATGAAAATACTAAATTTTTTCAAGCGTATGCCAAGGGGAGAAAATTCACAAACTCTATTTGGGAACTATCTTCAGACACAGGGGAACAGGCTTCCAGCTTTGATGGATTAGCGGAAATGGGAGTCCGACATTTTGGAGATTTATTCACTGCACAACCTGGAGTCTCCATTGCTGAGGTAATTCGGGTGACTCAGCTCTTTCCTCGATTTGTGGGGGAGGAAGAGAATAGAATTTTGATGGAGGAGGTGACGCCGACTGAGCTCTCGCTGGTTATGCATTCCTTGCATAAAGACAGTAGCCCGGGGCCTGATGGATGGCCTATAGAATTCTTCTTAGGATTCTATGACTTCTTTGGGGAGGAGATTTTGAATGTGGTGGAAGAATCGCGTAAGGCTGGGTTTATCCATGGCCCCTTCAACTCCACCTTTATAGCTCTAATACCGAAGACGTCCAAGCCTGACAGCTTTAATGAATTCCGACCGATTTCTCTCTGCAATTGTATCTATAAGATCATCTCCAAGGTTATGGCGAGAAGACTCAAGAATATCTTGTCTAAGCATATATCTGGTGAACAATTTGGCTTCTTGGAAGGCCGCCAAATTCATGAGGCCATCGGAGTTGCCCAGGAAGGATTACACACTCTAAAAGTGCAGAAGAAAAAGGGTGCGGTGATTAAGATTGATCTCTCTAAAGCTTTCGATCGGGTTAGCTGGCTTTATCTCCGAATGCTCCTTACTCATCTGGGGTTCTGCTACGAATTCATTAGATGGATAATGGCCTGCCTCACAACGGTGAGCTTTGTTGTTCTGATCAATGGTTCTGTTAGTCCATTCTTCCAGCTTGGTAGGGGGCTACGACAGGGATGTCCCCTGTCTCCTCTATTGTTTCTTCTTGTTGCTGAAGGACTCAGCCGCTTTATTCTGAATGCAAAAGCCGATGGTTCCTTTCGTGGCATCTCTATCTCTCAGGTATTGTTTATTACACATCTCCTTTTTGTTGATGACATACTGATCTTCTGTGATGGCACGAGTCAGGATATTGATAAGGTGGCTGAAGGTCTCCAATTAATGCATGTAGCAGCGGGTATGTTAGTGAATAGGGACAAATCTTCCATCACTTGCTCGCATTTATCCGAGCAGGAGATCCATCGATTGGTTAACAAACTTCCTTACAGGTCTCTGGATATAGATGAAGGTTTAAAGTATCTTGGCTTTCACTTGAAGCCGAATGCTTATCTGAAGGCTGATTGGAACTGGTTAATTGCTAAACTAGAACAGCGCCTACTTGGTTGGAGTCATAAATGGCTCTCTCGGGCTGGGAGGCTGGTTCTGGTTAAATCAGTTTTGGAAGCTATTCCGGTGTATTGGATGTCTCTTGCTTGGATCCCCATTGGAGTCCTGGAGAGAATTCGGAGGTTGTGTTTTGCCTTCCTTTGGCAGGGTAAGGGTGGGCATCGTGCATTGGTATGGGTCAGATGGGAGAAAATTGCGGTCCCTAAAGCACTGGGAGGTTGGGGGCTAAAGAATATTTTTCTGTTTGCTAAAGCCTTGGGGGCCAAAGTGTCGTGGCGTCTTATCCATTCTCAAAGTCTCTGGACAAGAGTGGTATATCATAAATATATAGCCCCTCTTACTCTTCTTGAATGGATAAGGCTGGGAAGTAAGTCGAGGGCTAACTGCTCTGTGGTATGGAAAGCAGTGGTGCAGCACTTCTCTTTGGTAGGATCTGGATTGGTGTGGAGGATAGGTAATGGGCGACTACTACGTATTGGACGGGACCCTTGGGTGGGCTGCAGGGGAGGCCATGTACTCCCTGTGGAACTGAGGGATCATTTGGCAGCAAGAGGTTGTAATTTTCTGGCAGACATTGTGGACCCGGGTACTTCTACTATTTGGCATCAGGGGTGGATATCAGCGCAGAGACTGGAGATCTCTGAAGAAATGCAGGGGGCTTGGGTGGATTTTCTGCGGTTATTAAGACTAACTAATATTCGATTGACCAACCGGATCGATGTACTGATATGGGATCATCATCCCTCGGGCATCTACACTCCTAAGAATGGATATATCCAGCTGAACATGGAAATTCATAACAGGGATTTGGTGTGGTGGTGGAAGCATCTGTGGAAGTTTAGGTGTCCGGGAAAAGCGAAGTTACTTTTTTGGGCTATTCTGGAATACAAGACACCTACCTGGGACATTCTGCAAAAACGATTTCTCCAGGGTCCGGGAATTTGTCCACTCTGTCGGGAAGCGGAAGAGACCATAGCTCATCTCTTTGTACATTGTCGGTTCTCACAGGATATATGGGAAGGCATAGGATGTTATCTGGATATCAAGTTACAGTGGCGGGGAGAGTGCGTCCTGGAGGCATTCAATGGTTGGTGGACGTTATATCAGAATTCACTAATTCGAGCCTTACCATGTATCGTAGCCTGGAGCTTATGGATATCCAGAAATGCGACAATCTTTCATGACAGCAGGGTGCGTTTGGAGTCTGTGGTGGCTAACGCGGCGGCAGTTTTACAACATACCTTCACTCCTGTTCCAATGAGAACTCGACAGGTGCGCGAGGAACTGATCGATTATTCTATACCGTGGGCCTATTTTGACGGCGCTTCCCTGGATCATCAGAGGGTGTGTGGAGGGGGGGCAGTCCTTCACAAATCTGAGACCCACTATTTTCATCTAGTGGCTGGATTGGGTTATGGATCAAATAACTATGCAGAGATAATGTCGCTTAAACTATTGATGTTATTTGCACTCGAACAAGGCTGTCTTTCTCTTCAGATTTTTGGGGATTCATTGATATTAATAGATTGGGCAAAGGAGATAACGCGCTGTCATGTTATGGTACTACTACCAATTCTGGAGGAGGTGATCAGATTAAAGCAGTCCTTTAATCATATCTCTTTCTCACATATTTACCGGGAACGGAATGGGATGGCTGATCAGCTATCTAAGGCAGCGACGCAGCAGAATTTAGCTCTGGGAAATTGGAGGATAACAATTTATTCACCAGAGGGCTCATTCAGCTACTATCACAGACCTTTTCTTGAAGATATTGAGGCACAAAATTGAGAGATAGTGCAATTTACAGCACTTGTTACAGCACTTGTTTTTATGAAACTAGATCTAAGAGGTAGTATGGGCAGCAATAATAGCGATTGTTTTATGTATGGGATAGATATGAAGACTATATGAGATAGCAAATATGTGATAATGTAGGGATCTCAGCGATCCTAATACATGTGCAGAGTGTAATTTTGATCAACTATTTGAAATAAAATTACGAATTTTTCCGAGGAAAAAAAAAAAAAAATGCAATGTGGATTATAATAATATTATTGACATTTTACATGTAAATAAATTCTCAATTAAATTACATTATTAAATTCATGAGAAAAGTACTAAATATAAAAAGTCAACATAAAATTAAAAAAAAAACTCTTAAAAATGTTTTTTATTATTTAATTTCATTTGCAAGTTCAAGACAAATAAATGTTAAAGGACAATACATTTTTGGGAATTTACAATGAATTTTAGTCACATTAATGTAGACTTATTTTATTAATTTTATTTTTAGTGAATTTTGAAAAGTAACTCAACCTTGGTTATTTATATTGTGCATAGAAAATAGTGTGGGAGGTGATTTGTCATATATACCTACCCCATAAAACCCCCAATTCATAATATTTTAATATATCTCATATTTTTGTAGTACATCTCTTAGGAGGCCCTTTTTTGACCACATCCCAAACATCATTCTTCATGATCGACTGGTATTCTTCAATCATGGCATTCTTCCATTACTGTATCCCGGATCCTAGGAACTTTAGATTCTTCAATATCTTCAATAGATAGATTTCTTTGAACTTCTTTGCTAGAACAAATGTTGTAGTCCTTGTTTTGTAGGTGATTGTATACGATCCTTCCTGGCAAGTCAAATTCAATTGCATGATTATAAACTTCTCATAGTTTTTCAAAAACAAATTCTTACACATAAAAATATATGTCATACAGTCATGCAATTATCTTAGCCAATGCTTCAATACAACATTTATCCATATCGCGTAACTTTCTAGATGCCTTCCATCTCTACCAGAACATTGTTAAGAGTGTGCACAACTCTCAACATGTCAGCAAAGAGGTTTCATTCTAGATAAGTAGCAATGGAATGTTGTACATTACCATAGGACACTTACCCATTACTATGTTAGTAGTATCTTGTTCATTAATGCATAATGTACATCCTAAATCTAGGAACATAAGTATGTACATGAGTGGACAACATTATTTAAGTAATGACAATTCAAATACTTATCTTTGTTTGCTTGTAGGGTGGACTCCCTCTCAATATTTGCTTCCTGGATTACCTGTCCTTGAACTTATATTCATCTTGGACCACTATGCATGCTTAAGTGTGCACCAGTGTCATGATTGTGTCATCCTCAAGATCTCATACATAATCATACATTCATTAGTGTAATCTCAATACTATCAAATGATTCTAACTAATCTTAACCATGTATGGTCATGATCATTTTGAACAAGCATTAGTATTCAAGGTTTCAGGGAGTACTTCGTTTACTCATGCATATTCTCATTTGACCATAGAACTCTTATGGTAAGTCATATCATCAATCAAGGTAAGAAACATAATATGCATAAACCCTTGAATACCCAAACTTATAACTTCATGAATAATCATTATCAACCATGCCAAGTATACTTATAAAAGAGATCCTACCACAAGGTAGGGTTCTAACTTGATATAGGAAAAACATACCTGGATTATTATGTTAGTTAGTTATGTCTAACATACCTGCATAATGTCTTATGTTCTTCTTCAAAGACTTGTGCTAGTAACCTGCATAACTCATAAGTTAACCGTTGTAGAACCAAAAAATATACATACCTCGTAAGTAGACCTTCTATAATGGCTATGGATGAGTCTTTGTATTCATGTTACCATTGTCATATGTTCTTGATCTAGAACTTGATCTGTCTTTCTTGATGTACCTTTCATGTTAGCGGACAACATCAACCTCATACAACATCATGGTGCATTAGTACAATCATAAGTGTCAAAACCCTAATCAATGAATCTCTTCTATCATGCATTCATATTTTATTAAGGTGATACGACATGTCTAAAATTAATCAAGATTGTACTAATATTAATGAAGACAAACATATCATAAACTTAATCATGAACAGATTTCACAAACATACCTGTATCTCTTCAAGTCATACCTGTCGGGATTGCTTGTAGACTTCTTGTGTAAGGCCTTAGCCTCATCTCCCTCTGGAACTGGAAGCTCTTCACTTATGTTGGTGTCCAATTCATCATCTTCTAGGATTAACCCAATCCACTTTGATTTACTGAAACTGGATCTGGAGTTGGATTAGGGTTTGTCAAGGAAACCCTAAAAATTCAAACTTTGAATTTCAAACTTCTAGAAGGATAGAAAGATGTGCCTTGATGAGTTGATCAACCTAGTATACTCAGAATTTGAAAACTGCAAAGTTTCACCCCTCAAATTTGCTTTTCAATCTTCTGGATTCACTGGGGAGGACCCTGAATTAGGGTTTGAGTTTCCCGGAGCTTCACCCATCCAAATAGTTTGATCCAAATCTCTAAACTTTGATTTTTCCAAGGCGCTTCCAGCTATGGTCACGGATTTCAAAAATTCCCATTTTTGCAAAAGCCCTAATTTTTCACCTTTCCGATCAAAGTCTTGAACTAGGGTTTGATCAAGCCCGACCTTCTTCCCAACCAAAAAATTTGATCTTTGTCTCTAAATTTCGATTTTGATGCCTATCATTCAGCCGTGGTCTCCAATTACCAAAATTCCAACTTTCTTCGAAACCCTAATTCCTGGAGCCATGAATAAAGGTGCTCAAAATCCAATTCTGTTTTGACAGAAATATGCACCTGATTGTTTCTGGTGAAACTCTGAAATTACGAATCCACAAGGTATGAAAATTCGACCTATGGTAGCTCTCCCTGTCATCTTTCCAACCCCATAGGTCTGACCTCAATTGGATTCTATAAGAGAGAGTTATGCCAAGTGTCGCAACATGACCTGTTTATGGGATAAAATAGGAGAGTGAACTTGTACGGCGTGCCACCTGTCATTGGTTCAACTTCGGCCTCTGAAAAAGTTACCTGAGAAGCTGCAGTTCGTGCTCTACCTGTCACTTTTTACAAAATTTCATTTGGAGCTTCCTATCCCAAGTTGTGACCTTTTTGCCTAGGTCACCTATTTATGATTGAGATTTGGAAGAGGCAGAAACCCTAACTTGTACTAATCATAAATCACAAAGTACAATGAATTAGAGGTTGTCTTAATTTGTTGTCCTTTGGACACAAGGTACAGGGGGATGTTATCTACGACCTATAAAGGTTTCAGAATCTGAACCTTCACCAAAATGGATTTATAGCGAAAGTGCTACGATGACTGGTTTTTGCTATATCAAGCCCTAGCTTGCAATTTGTCGCAAGTGCAACAAGTCTCATAAATGCCATAGCATTCCTTCCTTCAGGCTAGCTCTAACTCCATGTTATTTTTTGAGCATAAATTCAATAGATATAGGATCTTAACTGAAATAACAACATGTACAGCATATCAAGCATAAGAGACAAGAGACAAGAGACACAAAACATTTCAACGGGGAAAACCAAGAAGGTGAAAAACCCTGCAACTTCCTCAGAGATAGAATAAGCATCAATACAAGGATCACCATGATCAAATGCAAGAGATAGATATCTTCAGCAGCATGCTCCTCCTCCACTTGTGCGCACCCTTCTCTTCTCTCACTAATGCGAAGTGAGTGAATGAGACAATGTGTAAAATGAGAGAGTCGCACTCTTTATTTATACACTAACTTTCACTTGACCTTTACTCAGTTAGGTCGGCCCTAACTTAACCACATAAAATAATGCTGACTAGGCCGACCCCCAATAGGGTGGTCCAATAACCCTTTGACCCACATGACTCATACGGGGCCGACCCCAACAAGGTGGTCTAATAACCCATCAAGTATAAGTTACGACACTTACAATATAACTTGCGACACTTGCAAGTACACATGACGACACTTCCAATCGAAGGAATAATACATCTCCGTTGGGGATACAATAAAATACAAATACAATATACAAGTGAATATCTTCCGAAGTTACAAATATATCAACAAAATTCATTCTGCATATCCTTGGAAAACTGTTGACATAGAGAATCATTATCACTACCAAAGATAATGGCATCAACATACACTTCGATAATAAGTATACTTTCATGATCAATCTTGATATACATATTACTATCTATATTTCCCTTTTGAAGCCTTGTTTTAGCAAGTAATTGTCCAATCTGGAATACCAAGCTCTAGGAGCTTGCTTTAAACCATATAGAGCTCTTTTTAATTTGCACACATAGTCCTTGTTTGTTGATTGTTGGAATCCTTCTGGATGTTTAATGTAGACTTCCTCTTCCAGTTTTCCATTGAAAATGGAAAACTTAACATCCATTTGATACACTTTGATTTCTTTAGCACAAGCATAGGCTAAGATCATTCTTATGGCTTCCATTCTGGCTACTGGAGCAAATGTTTTTCAAAATCTATCCCTTCAATTTGAGCATATCCTTTGCAAACCAACCTTTCCTTGTTTTTGATTACCTGTCCATCTTCATTAAGATTATTTATGAAAACCCATTTTGTGCCAATCACATTTTGTCCTTGGGTCTAGGAATAAGTTCCCATGTTTCATTTTTCTCGATTTGGTCAAGTTCCTCTTTCATAGATTTAATCCAGTGTTTATCTGTTCTGGATTCATCAAAACATCTTGGTTCAATTGTAGATAATAATGAGAGATGTACTTTTTTTGTTCTTTGCATTGATTTCCCTCGTTTTCTTGTTTCTATTCCTGCATCTTTATCTCCTATGATTAATTCTGAGGGATGATTATTCTAGTACCAATTGTCTGGAGTCTGTTGTTCCTTTGGTTGTTCTATTTCTTCTTCCTCTTGGGTTGTAACAGGTCGTTCTTCATCTGGTTGTTCCTCTCCAAGTTCTTCTAAGTCTTCTCCTTCTAGATCATCAAGGTCATATGGATCTTCTCTGTCTATTGTTAGGCTTGATTCATCTATTTTTACATTGATGCTTTCAACAACTTTATTCAGTCTTAAGTTGTAGCATTTGTAGGCCTTCCTTTTGGATGGAATATCCAACAAGTATGCCCTCGTCCACCTGAGATTCAATTTTTTTGATTTTATCATCTCTTTTGATGTAACATCTGCTTCTAAACACTCTGAAGTGTTGAACATTGGTTTTTCTTCATGTCCATAGTTCATATGGATTTTTGTCAGTGTTGCTTCTAAGTAGTCCTCTGTTTAAGATGTGTACTGCGGTATGAACAACATGTCCCCATAATTTGTCATTCAACTTGGAATCATTCAACATGGTTCTGGACATTTCTAGAACTGTTCTATTTTTTCTTTCAGTAACTCCATTCTGTTGAGGTGTTCTAGCTACTGAGAACTGTCTCTTGATTCCATGTTCTTCACAATACTTGTTGAATTCATTTGATGTGAATTCTCCACCATTGTCGGATCTAAGATACTTGATTCGTAAACTTGTTTCATTTTCAAACTGTTCCTAGAAAACTTTGAAACATTCAAATGCTTCTGATTTTCTGTTAAGAAGACAAACCCAAGTCATTCTGGAGTAGTCATCAATCAACAACATAAAATACTCTTCACCTTCCAACCCTTTGCTTCTGGTTGGTTCGCATAGATCAGTGTGGATAAGCTCTATAGGTTTTGTAGAAGAATACTCTTTTGTTTTGAAGATAACTCTAGTTTGCTTTCCATGTTGGCACTGATTACACATAGAATTAGAAGGCTTGGCTATTTTTGGCATATTCCTCACCGCTTGTTTTCTGTTGATTCTGACTAGATTGTCAAAGTGTATATGCCCCATTCTTCTGTGCCAAATTCAACTCTCATCTTCTCTTCCTAGGTGACATTTCTCGTTTGTAAGCTTATCCAAAATATAGATATTATTTGGATTCCTGGTAGATGTAGCCACTAACTTCCTGATCCTTGTTCTCTTATTTTGTAGTCTTTTGAGGTAAACAACAATTGATGTCCTTGGTCACACATTTAGATGACACTTAACAGATTATGCTTCATATTATCCACTAGTAGAACTTTTCCAGTTGTAGTATCCTTGTATCCAAGTTTTACCGCCCCTTTTCCAAAAACTTTGGATGAGTCATTATTTCCAAAAGAGATAGAACCTTTATCCACTTTTAAAGATATAAATATACTTTTGTCACCTGTCATATGCTTGGAGCAGCCACTGTCAATAAACCACTGTCTTTTGTTGTTTTGAGCTTGAAGAGCAATCCCACATTCATGTATGTTCAATCCGTCCTTACTTTTTACCCATACCTTTTTTTGTTTCCTTTCTGGAACCTATTGAGTACCTATAGTGACTGTCATTCTGCAATATTTGGCTCTATGCCGAAAGTTGTTACACTTGTAGCATTCAATTTCAGTTCTCAATAGACGAAATTTATCATTGTTGTTTGGCCATCTGGACACTCCATAGTTATTTCAATTTTTTGAGTTTATTCTTCTTAGACAGTTTACAGCTTTGTGTCCAAAATTTCTGCATGAAAATAAATAGCCATAAAAGAAATATCCATACCTTGGAGGAAATGGTCTTCTTGGAGGGTTGATCTTCCAGAAGGCTTTTCCTTCATCTGGGGCTTTTGGTTGTTCTGGATGAGACTTGGATCTTTCTTCATTTACAATTTTTTGTCTTTGCTTCGGTTTTTACTATCATAGAGCTTGAGGCTTCATCATCATGCTTTTTGTATCCCAAGTCGGTCTTGTCATAAAATGGCTTTTGGTTGCTGATAATTTGTTCAAGAATCTTAGAGCTATTTTCATAGTTTTGACTAATATTCTTCTTTTGTAGTTCCCTTCTTAGAGATACTATCTCTGCCTCGAGACTTTCCTTTTCTTCTATGCTTCTTTCTAGTTGATTGGTAAGGGAGTCTTCTATTCTTTTAGATTCTTCCAACTAAACTTTAAGATTTACAGTGGATTTCTTGGCTTCTTCAGACATGAGGGATTTGCTTGCCTTCTTCAGACATGAGGGCTTTATCTCTCTTTTTTTCTTTTTTTCCTCGGAATCTCTCATTTTTTTCATTTCTTCCTTTAGTAGTTTATTCTCTTGTTTGGCTCTTCTTAATTATTTTAAAGCACTAATAAGTTCTACTTCCATATCTACTTCTCCTTCCTCATCGGATTCTTCATCTTTTGAATCGATTGCCATGAATAATACTCTTTTTGGTTCACTATCAGAGTCTTTATTTGATGAGCTACTAGTTTTCTTTGAGTAAAGGCTCTTTTTCTTTTTGAACATGTTCCTTTTGTAGTTCTTGTGGTTTTTGTACTTCTTGGAGTTGTCATCTTCATCACTATATGAATTCTTTGCATAAGGACATTTAGAAGCAAAATGTCCAATCCTACCACATGAAAAACATTTGAGAGGTAACTTCCCTTTATACTTACATGTTCCTCTTTTCAACTTTCGTACAAAGTTGGCTATTTCTTTATCAAAATTTTCACTATCATTGGAGCTTGATTTTGTCATGGACTTGTCATGTTTGGTTGCATTAACCTTATTTGTTTGTTTAGGGGAAGCTTTGAATGTTGCGTCCTTTCTAGTTGATTCTTCATTTTCTATTCTCATTTCGTAAGAAACCAATGTCCCATGTAGTTGATCTACTGTCATATCGTCCAGGTCTGTTCTTTCTTCTAGGGATGATATTTTTGGATTAAATCTTTTTGGAAGTGACCTTAATATCTTCTGGACAACAAATGACTCATCAACTTCTTCTCCAAGTCTTCTGACAGTATTTACAAGTTCATCAACACGAATAATATAAGTTGCAATGTCTTCTTCATCCTTCATTTTCAGATGTTCAAATCATCCTCTGTAAGTTTGTATTTTGACTGCTTTGACCTTCTTATCCCCTTCATAGGTAGTTTGGAGCTTGTCCTATATTTGCTTTGCAAATGTACAATGCATAACTTTGACAAATACTGATTCTTCTAATGCATTTAGAATGCGATTTCTGGCCTTTGAATTGATGTTGTACTTAGCCAACTCATTTGTATATGTTGGAGAGGTTTTTGGTACCTTGTATCCATTTTCAACTATTTTCCATTCCTCAATTCCTTAAGCTTCTAGGAAAGATCTCATCCCGATGCTCCAAAATGCATAATCTGATCCATCGAACAAGGGTGTTCCACTTTTTTTGTGCTTTGCAAAATTGCTCATGATTACCTTCTAGTGGTGAAACTATTCTTGAAGGAACCCACTCTTATACCAATTGTTGAAATACTAAGAGGGGGGGTGAATCAATGTTTCTTAATTATTTTCTTTTTATCATGAGCAAGTTGCTAATCACCAAGCATAGCATCACATATACTTGAAATAACACAAAATGCACAATACACAAGATTTGACGTGGAAACCCAAGCTTTGGGGGAAAATCCACGGAATCCTTTATAATAATAGTTTTCCAGCAACAACTGGAAGGAGGCAACAACCCCCTTGTTACAATGAATTCAATTCTCCAACTACAACTGGAAAGAGGCTATAACCCCCTGGTTTACAAGCTACAACCTAAAGTAATCCCTAGCTCCCTATATTTCCTTGCCCTGTCCTACCACCCTGATATGAAGATAGAACTACTGAATCACAACTGCACTGATCATGTGGACCTGCTGACCAACACCTGTGCCACACTGCACAACAAATGTCACTACTAACCACTGATCATCAACTGTCACTGCTAATCACTGACTACTGCTCATTACCACTGCTCATAATTGTACCATTGTCATCATTACATAATTTATAATCACGCATTGTGTTTTTCATCACTGAGCATCATCATTAAGCATATCACTGAGCATAGCACTGTGTAAACTAAGCATTTAACTGATCATATCATCATATCACTATGTTATCTGAGCCTACTAAGCATATCACTGATCATATCATCATAACACTAAGTAATATGAGCCTACTGATCATATCATCATATCACTAAGTATATGTTATTGTGTGAATAATACTATACATACCATGTTTCATCACTAAGCATGTCACTATGTAAGCATCACTGGATCATTGAATATATATCATGCATTTACACATCATTGTGTAACATCATTCCTGAGTATATATGTTGTCACTGAGCATATCATATCATTACTGTGTAAATCATTGTGTAGACTAAGAAAACATACCATTTACTGTGTAACATCATTCCATCATGGCTGTATACATCACTGTGTTTTCACTGTATTCTTCACCATGTTCTCCTCTAAACATTAGACTCGGGACTAATATTGTAATTGTGCTTTCCCCTTTAAAATACTCTGACTGTGATGACAAGTTTAGGACTGTGTTCTTCATTGTGCTATGAACTTCGCCTGTGCTATGTCTTCACTAACATATCTCTGGACTGTGCTATCAATTTCAATCAGGAATTTCAGACTGTTGCAAGTATGAATATGTCATCAACTTCAGAAATTTTGGACTGTGGCTATTTACTGTGTCATCATCTTCCAAATTGTGGACTATGGAATTCTTCTTTCAATTACTTGATAAAATTGTCTCAGAACCCCTTGAGTTATTTACTGGCTACTAAAAAATAATGGAGATAGAATCCTCGGATGCTTGTCAAACTTCTGCCCTAGTTCACTGCGGATTCCTCAGAGATAATCGAAATTTTCAGACAAAGATGGATAAGGTTAAGTGCCATGAACTCACTCAATGGAGAGGAAAAACTTTTATATAAATAGCCATTTCATGGAGTAAAAAATATCCTGGCCGACCTTGCTTGGGGTTTTAAAAAATTAATAAATGCAATTTTTTAAGTGTTATTAAAGAAAAAAGTTGTTGGACCGACTTCTTCTTTAATAATAAATACCATTTTTAATGTATCTTTTTAAGTACAAGGGTTCTATTTCAAGTTTTCATCAAAAAGGTCAACCACACTTTGTTCAAGAAAGGATTTTTTTTTTTAAGGTTGCACATGTTTTCATAAGAAAGGGGAAGTAAAGATTATATTATCAATTATAAGAGGCAGACATCAACAAACAAGTTCAAGGGTCCAATTCACCTCAAGCAACGGAACCATCAAGTGCTAGGGTTAACAATACAAAGGTACTAGGGTTTAGGGAATTATCAAGGGCTTCTTGTAAGGTCAAAATGACCACTAGGTATGACTAGAGACCTTCAAATATGTGCAAGGGTTTCAAAGACCAAAGAACCATATGACCAACCTACCACATGATCACAACAGGTACATGGAGACACAAAGACTATAGAGGGGACCAAGATACAACTTAGGGGCACTCATCAAAGCTAAAGGGTAACCAGGGCTTTTTCCATTGTCACAAGACTTCCAAGGGCTTCAATCTTGGGCTTGGACAACCACAAAAGGACTCTTATGACTCTGTCAATACAACCAGACACTATTGTTGTTGTCATCAATCACAACTTAATCAACATCTCTTACATATTCATATATCCAAGCAGTAAACAAATAAAAATAATTTTTAATAAAAAAATATGTCAAATTGTAAGATGCAATAACTAAGACTAACTAACCTTAGAAGTAAAACATAAAAACAAACTAAAAATATATAAAATATATATTATTTCTCCAAAATCTAATGAAAATTAAAAGACAAATAATATTTTTTTAACCACATATTTGAAATTGTAAAATGCAATAACTAAGATTAACACATAAAACTTTAGCAATAAGACAAGGAAGAAAAAAAACTAAAAATATATAAAATATACATTATTTGCCCCAAAATTGATGGAGCTAAATTTGTATTCTTATAAGTAGATGCCTCTTATGAATAGATCAACAATTCACAATGCATTAGGCTAAGTATTTATTAGTATTATTATAAAAAAATCAACAATAAACCAACAAAATAACTTAATAAAATTAAAATTTAAGAATATATTTATTAAATTTTAAAATAAAATTATTTTTATATATGGTTTTCAATGCCTTTTATATTCATAAACTGAGACATCTAACACAAACATGACATGATATGGCATATTTACTATGGAGCTGTCATATTTATTATCAAACAATGTGAGAACTTTACCTTTATTTTATTATTATTGTTAATGCGTGTAATATCCTTGTTATCACACAACTTGTAGTTGTCTCTAAAGGTATCCCATCCAAGACAGTAGAGGTGTATACAACTAAAGAGGTGACCCAAGAGATGCCATGTTTCCCAATGCAATATGGGTGTCACATTAACCAAGGTAGTCTTCACTTGAGATCAAGCCTAAGCAAGACCAAGGGGGAGACCCTAGCTTAGCCAATGAAGGCTAGTGAATTCAATCAAATCCTCCTAGGGAAATGTGATGATGAAAGATAAGGAGACCAAGATGGTGCCAGATCTAAATCTAGGATGATAAGTGGACCCAAGGTGGTTAGTGTTTGGTTGAAGAGGCTTAAGGAAGTGACAAAAGTTCAACCAAGTGTAAGATAGGGTCACTTACGGATTAAGAATAGTAGATCTACATAGATCTAATGCCAACGAAAAGTACCCAAGTGGGGCCCACCCTTAAAAAGTGGAAAATGGTCCAAATGGGGCCCACAAGGTCAAAATCAAAGTGAGATGGCACTAGGGGATATGCTATAGCATGGATCTATGGATTTGAGAAGGAATGAGCAATACCCACGTGTGGGATCTAGCAAAAGACCACTAACCCAAGGAGTGCGACTTGCCTCAAGGAGGACTAGTGCCTTAGATGAAGTGGCAAATGGAGTCGAATGTCCACCAAATTATAGATCGGGGTAGTTAAGATGATTATTACGGTGGGTTTTAATTATTAAGCCCAAGTGATTGCTAGATCTCCATAGATCTGAAAAATAAAAAAGAAAGGGTTTTGATTTTAGGGTTTATATGACCAATGGAGAAAAGATGGATGGAACTAGATACATACCTTGTAGAACATACCTCAAAATCTTGTGGCCACTTTGCAAATTGATAACCTTCCCCCTGTGTGTATATTCAAGAGTGAGATCCAAAGGCCTAAGTGAAATCATCCTCCTCCTAAGGTGGCCAATTTGCCCTCCTCCTGCAAGACAAGATCAATGAGAAACAAGCTAAGCAAAAGAATGATGATAATGATGGAAAGATGAAAGAGAAAGCATCAACTATGTCACTAAGATACAATAATGATACTCCCTGAGACAAAAGGCCAATCCAAGGCAAGATATGGGGTTTCCCCACAATAGCCTCCCTCCAAATCATCATCATCTTCACCAAATCGACCTCCCTGTAGAAAAATGCCTTGGAACCCCAAAATCCACAATGATACACACAAAAAAAAAAATTGTATATTCAACTTGCGAAAGAATCCATCAAGACAAGAGAAGTATATCCACAAAATAATATTTTTATTCCAAGTTTGAAGAGCTCCAAAGGTGCCTTTACAATAGGGGGGTCTCCTCCTTAAATAGGATGAGGAAGACCAAAACCCTAAACCACTTTTAAAATGAGTGGTTGAGATCAAAAGATACAACAATATAATCAATGGCTAAGATGATCCAATACAACATATGACATGGATCACTCACTAAAGGGATGACGCCATGGCTAAAAAGACCCTAGGGGAGGTGACATCATGACTAGGGGAGACTAATACAAGTGTGTCTCACATAAGATGACTAGGACAAGTGACTAGGAGCACATGGTGGGGATAGGAGGTATTATTTCCCTTCACTAGCATCACCCCATGGCACAATAATATAACATGAGACTCAATGACATGTCCAAGTACACAAATGGTAAAATCCTATCCCCCCAAATCTGAGAGAAAAATACATCAAAAGGCATCCTACTAACTATGTGAACCCCACTGATTGTTGCAAATTGATCTGGAAGGAGTGGGCTACACCATAGATGACCTCAAAGAAAACCTCATGCCAAAACCTTGCCTCAATGTCCCAAATCGAATTCCTTTATGGCCTTTTATTCCATTTTTTAATATTCCTGAAAAACCCTGAAACTACCCTATTATCACACCATAGTAGCTGGGATACTATATTTGTTGAGCAAATATCTGCACTTTCCAGAGCTTTTCCTTTATACAGTTTCAATGAGATCAGTCCTGATGAGCAACACCATTTATGATCACTTACACATCAGAGCAGTTTAGATCAGACAGCGTGTAGACCTTGTGCCAAGGCTGAGCCTTGAGAGCTTAGATTTGATGACCGATATGACCTTTTGTTCCATACAAATTCAGTTCAATGCCCAAAGTTCTAGATGTTATTATTGCAGCAGTGTTTCAGTGGTTCTAGATGATGAGATATATAGTGATATGACCATTAGACTTATGATTGTCAACATTGATTATTATCTTGTTGTTTTAGTCATCTTCATAGCATTAACTTGGTATATAACTCATGATGTGGCAGTATTATTTAAATAAATGAAATGAACTATCTTGGTTGGACTTAAATAATAAATTGGATGTATTACTTGCACTTTAAGGTTTATTGACTATACTCATTGGTTTCACTTACCCTCCTATGAGCATGGACATGGTCTTTCCTGACATTTATGTTTGCTAGCTTAGGCACTACATTCACTTGACTCCATCCATCCATGACCTTCCTTGTTTTGGATTTCACCTTGATTTGTCTTCTTGACTTTTGATATGGAGGACTTCCCCGCTCCTACCTCTGTGTTGGATAGCATCCATGGTTGTTTTGTGTCTTGGCTCTGAGTTGATGATAGAACTTGTCTTTGGTGAGTTGGACTTTATGCCTTTATCATTCTAGTCGGTTGCCCCGATGTGTGGTTTAGATTGCAAAATTATCTCTAGTCACATGAGATGTTGTTGGCTAAAACTTGAAGCACATGTACTACTTATATGGAAATTATTGGAAATCTCTATGAAATGAAATCCCATGGAAATAAATGAAATAATGTGATTATCATCACAATGGAAAAGGGATAAAGCAATGAAATGCTAAAGCACCCCAATGAAGGGTCCAGAAAAAGGTCTAAAAAGAAATGGCTAAATGTATGCGAAATCTAAAGATTGTTGACCTCCAAATTTTATAAATGAAAGGCCAAATAAAACGCAGTGGTTAAATGTATGCCAAATCTAAAGACTGTTGGCCATGGAAATGAAATTAATGATCCTAATGAACTTGGATCAACTTGATATAAACGTGATGTTAAGATTGAATAAGCACTCTCTAAACAACTTATCCATTTGTGAGGCACTGTCATTCCCTTTGTTTATCTTATCCAACACAATGTATAGCTCCCCTTTTCCCCTGTCCAAAGTATCACTTAGTTAAGTTGGTCAAGTCATCCCTCTTACCTAGCCTTGTCCTTAGCCTTCACCCTATGCTAGCAATTAGGCCATGTCCATTGGATGAAGTATGTCTTTAAAGCTTTGGTGCAAGTTATAAATAACATTGAATATCTATGTATTAACTGCCACTGGATTGATGTTTATACTTTAAGTTAAGTTGTGAATATGGTTAAAGGAACATGTCTTAGTCATTTGTTATAATCTAGTCTTTGGTTGTATTTTGACCTAGTCAAACATAGTTTGACCATGTCATCCTTGGGATCCGTGATGAGATGGACCACTTATGCTATATGATGTTGATCTATGGTCCTACATATACCTATTGATGATTCCATATGTTGGGCATATGCTCCAGATGATGATTGATGCAATTTGTCATGTTCATTATTATTTCCAGATCATCATATTTTACACTGTTCGGGTATGGTGGACCCTATAGATGATCCCACGGGTTATCATGAGGTGTATGAGTACTCATCTCTAGTGGATTTGGGTCTTTTGGATCCATTGAGACACTTATCTTTCAGTTTCAGGCACTATCTGGCATGATATTAGCAGTTTTCCACCTGTTGACCAGTTTGGGCATGCTAATGTGGCTTGTCCAACAGGAGCATTGGAGGCAAGTCGTTGACTAGGGAGCTATAGAGGAAGGGGGTGGTATAGCCACTTGTTTTTACCATAATACCACCCTTCAAGACATGATGGTACACTCAATTTGACAGCGCAGGCACTCCAGAGGCAGTTTTGGTTTGTTTCAGGGTTTTCAGGAGGATTAAAAATGGAATAAAAAGGTCATTGAGGAATTCGATCTGAGCAATTGAGGCAAGTTTTGGCACTTGGTCTGCTCAGAGGTCATCAATGGTGTATCTCCTTCTTCCATATCAGTTTGCACTAGTCAGTGGGGTCCACATGGGCTACAGGAGGTCTTTTATTGTATTTCTCTCTCTGATGATGGGGATAGGATTTGATCATTTGTATACTTGGACATGTCATTGAGCCATATTTTATATTATTATGCCATGGGGTCATGCTAGTGAAGGGGAATCATACCTCCTAGCCCCACCATGTGCTCCTAGTCACTTGTCCATGTATTTATATTGTGGCTCCTATGTTGTTAGCCACCCCCATGTATGACGTCACCCCTCCAAGAGGATTTTTAGCCATGACGTCATCCTCTATTTGAGTGATCCATGTCTATTGTTATGTTGACTCATCTTAGCCATTGATTACATTGTTATATCTTTTGATCTCATCCATTATTTTTCAATAGTGGTTTAGGGTTTTGGTCTTTCTCTCCTATAAAAGGAAGAGACCCCCTCATTGTAAAGGCACCTTTGGGCTCTAGAAAATTTGGAATAAAATACTATTTTTGGATATGTTCTTCTTGGATTTGATTGGGTTTCTCTTATACATGATTATGCATCTTTGATTTTATACATATTTGCTTGTAACAGGTGATTTCAACGTCTACTGAAGAAGGCCGAATTGGTTGAAGCTAGGAGTGCGACTTGCTTGAAGGGAAGATTGTAGGGGTTGCTCACATTCCCCTTGGGCAAGACGTCTTCATCTTGAGGGAGTTTTTCAATCGTGATTTGTCCATTGATTGCTTCTTTGACATGACATGCTGAGATCTCATTGATTTTTGGATCAAATCTAACTTATTGTAGTTTGATTTACAGGTTTAATGGGGCATCTCTCCTCCTAGGGATTGGACGATTATGCTTGCAATCATTTGTATCTAGCTTGGAATTGTAACTAAAGGCAAGAATCATCCATGTGCAAAGTAGCCGCAATCTTTTGAGGTAAGATCTACAAGATATGTATCCATTTCGCTTGTTCTCCATCCTATTGGTCACATAAACCCTCATTTTACTTTTTTATTAGATCTACTTGGATCTAGCATGCTCTTGGGTATAAAACTTAAAAACCACCTTAATAATATTCACGGCAATTCCAATCTATAGTTTGGTTTTCATTGGACTCCATTTGTCCCATTTCCCAAGGCACATCGGTCTCTCCAAGGGAAGTCGCATTCCTTGAGGGAGACCTTTTGTTAGGTTCTAGTACATGGGTAGTTGAGCTTGTTGCTTCATTGGATAGATCATCCCTCAAAACCTACCCCTAGTGCTTCACCCCATTGATTTTCACCTTGTGGGCCTCATTCCTCATTTTGAGGGTTGTGCCCCACTTAGGTCATTAGGTGATGCATTAGCTCATTCTTATATCTACTTGTTTAACTCCTTAAGTGGCCTTATTCAAACACTTGGTTGACTCATTTGTCCATTGATTAAGCCTCTCAACCAAGCCTTAACCTCCTTGGGTCCACTTATCTTTCTAGATCTAAAATATTATACCATTGATCTCCTTGCATAACTTTACACATTTCCCTAGGAGTCTTTGGGTTACCTAGTCTTCATAGAATGGCTAGGGTCTCCTCCTTGATCTTGATTCTTCTTGATCTATAGTGAAGGTTTCCTCAGTTATCATAACACCCACTTCCATTGGGAACTGTGGAAAGCCTTGAGTCACCTCTTTAATTGCCCAACACCTCTACCATCCTGGATATGATACCTTTTTAGGGACAACTACAAGTTGTGTGATAGCATGCCCATAACTGACTGTCAGGTGCCTACGCTGTCAAATTGAGTGTGACATCATGTCCTGAAGGGGGGTAATATGGTAAAAAAAAGTGGTTGGACCACCCACTTCACCTGTAGCGCCCTAGACAATGACTAGCCTCCAAGGATTTGGCTGGACATGCCACATTAGCATGGCCAAACCGGCCAACGGGTGGAAAACTGCTCATAACATGCCTAGGAGTGCCTGAAAATGATAGATAAGTGTCTAAATGGATCCAGAAGACCCAAATCCACTACATATGAGTACTCATACACCTCATGATAACCTATAGGATCATCTATAGGGTCCACCATACCCGAACAATGTAAAAATATGATGATCTGGAAATAATAATAAACATAAAAAATTGCATCAATCATCATCTGAATCATGTTCCCATCATATGGAATCATCAAAAGGGTATATAGAAGACCATATATCAACATTGACATAAAGTGGTCCATCTCATCATGGATCCCAAGGTTGACCTTGGTCAAACTATGTTTGGCTGGTCAAACTGATCAAAATATGACCATGGCTATAGAAGCCATGTTGCTGCAAGTGCAAGTAGTTAAGACATGCTCTCTAAATCATTTTCATAGAAAGACACTAGAGTATTAAGCATCATTTCACTAGTAGTTAATAAGTAATCGTAGGTTAGTTAAATAATTTACCTTCAAGAAGAATCTCAAGAATATACTTGTTTGTAAACATGATTAGATTGCTAGCAAAGGGTGAAGGCTAAAAACACAAGGCTAGGCAGAAGGGATGACTTGACTGACTTGAAATTGTGATACTTTGAATGAGGGAAATGGTGTTATACACTTAAGCATGCATTGGACAAGGAGTACACAAGGAATGGTGGTGTCTCACAAACGGATAAGTTGTTCAAAGAGGTGCTTATTCAACCTTGGCAAAAGTTGTCTACTGCTAGAACCGTCGTGAACTAGGTATTTGGATAACCGTAACTTGAGGTTATAGGGGACACTTAGAATTAGTTGTCCCTTACTCCATCTCATTTCATAACCCGTAGGCTCAATGAGGAAATTTTCACATAAGGTCAACAGTCTTTAGATTTAGCATATATTTAACCACTGCTTTTTAGGATCTTTCATTTCATGGCCAACGATATTTAGATTTAGCATACATTTATCTACTGCTTTTTAGGCCTAATATGACCTCACTGGGATTTCACATGTGCTTATAAGCACAACTAATCGCAGCTTACATCTGGGGTGCATTTACATTTCATAACATTTGAATTTCACTTCAATTTCATAGCCCTTTTCATTGGGTTGTACAAGATATACAATAATTTCCATATGTAGTACAACTTTGCTTCAGGTTTTATCCAACACAACTCAAGCAACTAGGGGGACTTCTGCAAATATAAACCACACATCGAGGTAACCAACTAGAATGATAAAGGCATAAAATCCAACTCACCATGGGCAATTTGTGTTGCCAACTTAGAGCTGAGACACATAATAAACATGGATGAAAGTCCAACAAAGAGACAGAAGCGGGAAAGGATCCTCCATATCACAGGTCAAGGTGTAAGTCAAGGTGAAGATCAATATATGGGAAATGACAAATGGATGGATGGAGACAAGTGAATATGGTGCCTAAGCTAGCAGGTCAGGCAGACACTAAATGATCATGTTCACATTCATATTAAGGTAAAAACCAACAAGTATAATACAAGAGTTTCCAAATGTCAGTAATACAACCAATACATATAATCCATAACCAATTTTATTTCAATTTTAATACATTGCCAGATCATAATTACTTTATACCAAGTTAATGCTATCAAAATGACCTAAACAACAAGGTAATAACATCAACACACATCATATATATATTGGGTCATCAATCAACATCAATAATCTAAACCAACTATAACCACTGAGAACACTGTATCTATAATACTAAAGAACTGCGCTTCAACTGTATGGAATAAAAGGCCATATTGGTCATCAAATCTGAGGTCTCAAGGCTCAACCTTGGCATAAGGTCTACTAAATGTCTGATACAAAGATGCTTTGATGTGTGAGTGATCATAAATAATGTTGCTCATCATAGTTGATCTCACTGAAAAGGTGTAAAGGCAAAGCTCTGAAAAGTGCAAATATCTGCGCTGCTCACATGGTAGCCCAGCTACTATGTGTGTGATAACATCTGGCTCCGGCTGGGACAAGTGCTCTAAGGGAGAGAGTGCTTGAGAAACTCAGAATCTTCGGTCCCCAACACTAACTACATCAGTCTTCAATCCAGCACTTGAATTTCTTTGCTTTCAATTTTATTTGCACCTGTTCCTATACTCATGGAAATCAAAATACCACGTGAAGCATGTATGGGATAAAAATAAATCGAAATGAACTGCATAAGTGAAATTGTACTTCTAAAGCACAAATAAAATGCATATAAAATGAAATTACTAACTCATGAAATTTTTAACATTTTCATATTTTATCAATGTGGATGCAGGAGATGAGAAAGGCTTAGGAAGGAGGATGACTCAACTCACTCAAATAACTCAGCAACAAGAAAAAGCACTCAGAAAAAAACTCAAAACTATCAACAAAGAAGAAGAAAAAAATACTCACAATACTCGGTACACAGAAAAAGAAAAAGGCACACAAATCCTACTGCTCAAGGGAGATTATTCGAAAACCCATCTACTCTAAGCATGCAAGAGGAGTCCTAGCTCAAGTCAAGTTAGGGATATAATCCCTCAACTCTCTCTGATTGATAGGTAGCATGATCTGCTGCTCAGTCCTAGTAGAGAGGATTCACATATCATCAATGCAACTCTCGACAGTGAGCGGTCCAACCCAAATATCGTCAGATCCCCTGGATCATATGTAAAATAAATCACTAGGGATAACAACCCTATCACCGCATGAAAACTTGCGATGATTTACCAATTCAGGGATGGCTTCAACATTGCGAATAAGAATGGGATGGATATCAGAATTGCACTGAGGTTGGGGCATGACTATCCTCGAGTTCCTATTAGGAGGAACTGCATCAAATCTGGTAGGTCCACCTTCTAAAGGAATGGCTACCCTACCAATAAGGACTTCCTGAATCACTCTTCTCCTTGGATTTTCATCTCTTGGTTCTTCATTTTTTGGGTGAATGATATACTTCGGAGTTTCTCCCACGATACAAAAATCTCTGATGACTAACTCATCTTCCTCATCTTCCAATGGCGATGGCATGTTTTGGTCTTCAATACTCCTACTGATGCCTTCTCCAGTTGGCATCGGAACAACCATATCTTCTAAAATTTCTAGGTGACTGGTGGGAAATGACAAATGACTTGAAACCACACTAGAAGCATCCTAAGCTCCCATGTCAAAATATGTTGGTGACTGAGTGGGAATGGGAGGTGCATTAATAGAGTGCGTGCTCTCTTCACCAATAGGTATCTCATGGGGAATAAGAAAACTAGGGATATCCCTAAGTAACGGACAACATAAAGACAACTCATCCTCATTGGTTGAAACATTGGCTTGAGGCTCTTCCTGAAAAATAGCTAGATTGTTCAAGGCAAAGTCTTCTTTAGGAGCATCGTGTATCAAGGCATGTTCTTGCCAACTCATAGAGTTGTCATTCACTTGCTTCAAGACACCATCTTACAAGGACATATGAGAAAGATGATTAGGAACATCAAAAAAATAAACTTCTTTAGGTTCTTCATCACTTCCCATACTAGGGGAAGGATGTGTTCCTTCAATGTTGTTTGCCCAAAGAATAATATGATCAAGCCCTTGTCTTTGTCGTTCCATATTAAGATCAACCAAGGGAAGCCATTCATTAACCATCCTAGGTATATGCTCACCCCTTCTTATTTCCTCTAGAATAGTCTCAAGTTTGTTTGTATTAGTGGTGGGCTCAAGCTGATCAATTTGTGGCCCCACATCACTAAGTTGGTTCAAAGTTCTAGTTTCTTCCGACACTTCACCACCATGCAAATCCATATCAAACTCTCTAGAAAAAATAGGCCTATCCCTTCCTTCCTCAGAAGAAGCATCATCTCTAAAGGATCTCCAACTCTCTTCTCTTCCTGTACTATGATCCTCACTATGGCCACTCATCACCATGAAGATACCCTCCGGTAATAACTCACCCTCACCATAAGTGTTCCTTATGCCATCCTCATAACTCTCAAGGTGACCCTTACGCCATCCTCATAACTCTCAAGGTGACCATCGAAAAATGGTTCCCGATATATCCTAACTAAAGACCCATCAGAGTTAGGAATAGTAGCGTATGATAAGTCCATTTGAAGATGTCCCCCCAATCCATCAGACCACTTTCTACACAAAAGCATTCCGTAGACTGGGGGCAAATCTATGACTACTATGTCCATTAGCATGGATATATCAGGGCATGAAAACAAGTCAGCTCTCAATTTCTTGATTAGTCCAAAGACTTGAACTGGTCTGGAGTCAATTCCACACACATTCCCATAAGGCCTAGTTATTTTCAACCCCATGGCTTCCATGACTTGCAAAGGCATCACATTCATGGAAGCTCCAGAATCAAGCATACATTTGTGAAGAAGGGTGTCACCTATGTGAAGTGTAAGATAAAAGAGTTGATGACCACCATTATTCCCCTCATACAGTGTCGTCTGGATATTGATAGGAGGATCTTCTTCTTCTTCAACATTAACACTAGGTGTCAATTCTGGAAGAGGATGATCCTTGCCATGGCTAGTGATAGGTTTGGGGATATTCTCTAAAAATTATACCACTTGTTCTTTAATGGATGGGATTTTCATAAGTTCAGTGAGTGGAATGTTGCGCATAACTTTATCCAATTCCTTCTCAATGTTAATGTCTAAATCATACTCTGGGAGAGGAATTGGCTCACTCACTAGGCTAGGAAGCTCACTATTCTTCCTTTCAAGGAAAGGGGTAGGATTTTGGCCATCCTTTCTTCTTTGCAAAACTCTAACAGGAGCTTGGCCACTACTTTCAGGTTGTTCAGTGGCATAAACAGGAGCACTAGAACTAGGATCCTCTACAGACTCTTCTTCTTGGTTGAGAAAAATTCTTCCAAAGTCTTTATCAAAATCCAAGTTATCGACCCAATTAATGTTCATGAGAGAATCTTGACCATCCTCACCATGAGTGGGATAATCATGATATTCCCTTTTTTGTTCTTCTGACCAGTTAATACTAGGAGGTTCAAGAGACAGTTGGCTCACAGGGTTTCTTTTATCATTCTCATTATTAGGCAGCTTTTGTTGGTTCCAATAAGGTTTTGGGCCATAAGGTTTCCTATACCTTTCCGCCTCTTTATTATTAGCTAGATCCCTAGTCAGGAGAGTCAATTTTTTCATCATTTCTTGCATACTCTCCATCATATCGTTGGGATCTTTCATTGGTTCTTTCCCCTTCTTGGCTTTGGGCTCGTATCTATAGGACAAAGCACTAATTGAAACAAAGAAGTTCTACTTCCCCATGGAGGCGGCATTTGCTTAAGCCCTTCTAGCATTCCCTTGAGCGGCTTTTAAGTCTTTAGGGTCCTTGTCTTTGAGATGGTATCCTAGGTAACCTTCAAATGAATTAAGGTAATGAATCAACACAACTTATTGTTTAGTCCTAATTTCATTAGGGATGTTGGCCACTATCTTGTCTAAACGGATGTCGAATTCATGGATGGATTCATTCTCTTTCTTCTTAAATTCGAAAAGTTGGTTCAAAAGAAAACGCCTATCCAACTTGACTGACCACTCATACTTAAGTTTTTCAGTGAAGTCATCATATCTTGTGACCGATGATGCAGGAAAATGGTCAAACCATTTACGCGCATCACCTTCCAAGGATGCGAAAAGACCCATCATGTAAACATATTCTTCTTCTGCCCCATAAGCCTCCATGTGTGCCCAGACATTTTCAATGTGGTCCTCAATGGAAGTTGCACAATTCCCATTGAACTTAGGGACATTTTCAAAATACTTGTCTGGCATATCATGGGGTGAACTAGGGATTTGGGAAAAGTCTAAAGGAGAATCTTTGGCTTTGTTCCCAAATCTACGAACGACAGGTGGATTGGTTTGAGAATTGTTTCCTGGAAAAGTTTGAGTCATTACAGCCATTTTATTTGTTGGACTTAGGTTGTGATTAGGAGATGAAGGAGGAACCAAATTGGTTGAAGGGGATCCCAAGAAATGATTTGGAGAATCGGAATTAACGATTTTCCTAAAGAAGTTAGATGGTTGAGCTTTGGGATCTATTCTATGATAAACAAGTGGGGTTCCTTCCAGTTGATTTAAATTAGCCCTACTTCTGAGATCGTAAGGATGTTTATGAGGTCGTTCCTCAGCGGAGTCATGATTAGGAGTCGCTAAATAGACTTAGGTTCTTTTCTACCAAAAGATATGTCGTGAATAGCTAGGAAGATGTGAGTGAAAATGGATGGTTATGAAAGATTTAGGAAAACAAATGATAACCATCTAGTTTACAAGACCAGATGCGATAAGATATAAGCTTAGTCACCGCATTCGGCGAATTTAAACCTTGGAATTCGAATTTCGCTAAACTTCAACCAAATTCAAACTTGAAGCCGAATTTAAAGCTGAATTTCAAAGTCAAATTTCAAGCCGAACTTGATATCGAACTTCAAGTCGAATTTGAACTTCAAAGCGAACTTCAAGGCGAATTTAATCGAATTTATTCTATAGAAATTTTCAAAGGTTAAAAAAAAAGACAAAAAACCTAATCTAAATTCCTAAATTTTTAATAAGATACCAACCTTTTGAAATATAATTATATATGTTAATGTTAAAGTTCAATTTTCATTTTACATATATTTAATGAGTGGCTAGAATTTGATGATATATATATATATATATATATATATATATATATATATATTGAAATATATAATCCCTCGAACTTAATGTCGAATTTTATCACCAAATTTTTCATTGCCGATTTTTTGTCGAACTTCAAGGTCGTCGAATTCGAACACAAACTCGAACCATGTGACTTAGGATATAAGTTACACATGGATACTCGTAGACACGTAAGGTAAGCCTCTACCTCTCAGGAAGCGGCGCAAAAAATGTTATCACACAACTTGTAGTTGTCTCTAAAGGTATCTCATCCAGGACAGTAGAGGTGTAGACAACTAAAGAGGTGACCCGAGAGATTCCACGGTTCCCAATGCAAGATGGGTGTCACGTTAACCGAGACACTCTTCACTTGAGATCAAGCCTAAGAAAGACCCTGGCTTAGCCAATGAAGGCTAGCAAATTCAATCAAAGCCTCCTAGGGAAATGTGATGATGAAAGATAAGGAGACCAAGATGGTGTCAGATCTAGATCTAGAATGATAAGTGGACCCAAGGTGGTTAGGGCTTGGTTGAAGAGGCTTAAGGAAGTGACAAAAGTTCAACCAAGTGTAAGATAGGGTCACTTATGGATTAAGAATAGTAGATCTAGATATATATAATGCCAAAGAAAAGTACCCAAGTGGGGCCCACCCTTAAAAAGTGGATAATGGTCCAAATGGGGACCACAAGATCAAAATCAAAGCGAGATGGCACTAGGGGGTATGCTATATCATGGATCTATGGATTTGAGAAGGAATGAGCAATACCCACGTGTGGGATCTAGCAAAATACCACTAACCCAAGGAGTACGACTTGCCTCAAAGAGGACTAGTGCCTTAGATGAAGGGGAAAATGAAGTCGGATGTCCACCAAATTATAGATCGGGATAGTTAATATGATTATTAAGGTGGGTTTTAATTATTAAGCCCAAATGATTGCTATATCTCCATAGATCTGAAAAATATAAATGAAAGGGTTTTGATTTTAGGGTTTATATGACCAATGGAGAAAATATGGATGGAACTAGATACATACCTTGTAGAACATACCTCAAAAGCTTGTGGACACTTTGCAAATTGATAACCTTCCCCCTGTGTGTATATTCAAGAGTGAGATCCAAAGGCCCAAATTAAATCGTCCTACTCCTAAGGTGACCAATTCACCCTCCTCCTACAAGACAAGATCAATGAGAAACAAGCCAAGCAAAAGAATGATGATAATGATGGAATGATGAAAGAGAAAGCATCAGCTATGTCACTACGATACAATAATGATACTCCCTGAGACAAAAGGCCAATCCAAGGAAATATATGGGGTTTCCCCACAATAGCCTCCCTCCAAATTGTTCTCCTCTTCACCAAATTGGCCTCCTATAGAAAAAAGTCTTGGAACCCCAAGATCAACAATGATACACAGAAAAAAAAGATTGTATATTCAACTTGTAAAAGAATCCATCAAGACAATAGAAGTATATCCACAAAATAGTATTTTTATTCCAAGTTTGAAGAGCTCCAAAGGTTCCTTTACAATAGGGGGTCTCCTCCTTAAATAGGATGAGGAAGACCAACACCCTAAAACCACTTTTGAAATGAGTGGTTGAGATTAAAAGATACAACAATATAATCAATGGCTAAGATGAGCCAATACAACATATGACATGTATCACTCACTAAAGGGATGACATCATGGTTAAAAAGACCCTAGGGGTTGACGTCATGACTATGGGAGACTAATACAAGTGTGTCTCACATAAAATGACAAGGACAAGTGACTATGAGCACATGGTGGGGCTAGGAGGTATTATTTCCCTTCACTAGCATCACCCCATGGCACAATAATATAGCATGAGACTCAATGACATGTCCAAGTACACAAATGATCAAATCCTGTCCCCCCAAATCTGAGAGAAAAATACATCAAAAGACATCCTACTGACTGTTTGGACCCCACTAACTGTTGCAAACTGATTTGGAATGAGTGGGATACACCATAGATGACCTCAAATAAGACCTAATGCCAAAACCTTGCCTAAATTGCCCAAATCGAATTCCTTTATGGCCTTTTTATTCCATTTTTTAATCCTCCTTAAAACCTTGAAACTGCCCATAACTGACTGCCAGGTTCCTACCCTGTCAAACTGAGTGTTCCATCATGTCCGGAAGGGGGGTAATATGGTAAAAACAAGTGGTTGGACCACCCCCTTCTCATGTAGCTTGCTAGGAAACGACTAGCCTCCAAGGCTCTAGCTAGACATGCCACATCAGCATGGCCAAACTGGCCAACAGGTGGAAAAATGCTCATAACATGCCTGGGAGTGCCTGAATTGATAGATAAGTGTATCAAATATAGAAGACCCAAATCCACTAGAGATGAGTACTCATACACCTCATGATAACCTGTAGGATAATCTGTAGGGTCCACCATACCCGGACAGTGTAAAAATATGATGATCTGGAAATAATAATAAACATGACAAACTGTATCAATCATCATCTGAATCCTGTGCCCATCGTATGGAATCATAAAAAATGTATATAGAAGACCATATATCAACATCATACATAAAGTGGTCCATCTCATCACGGATCCCAAGGTTGAACTCGGTCAAACTATGTTTGATCGGTGAAACTGATCAAAATATGACCCTGGCTATAGAAGCCATGTTGCTGCAAGTGCAAGTAGTTAAGACATGCTCTCTAAATAATTTTCATAGCAATACTCTAGAGTATTAAGCATCATTTCACTAGCAGTTAATAAGTAATCGTAGGTTAGTTAAATAATTTACCTTCAAGAAGAATCTTAAGAATATACATGTTTGTAAACATAATCAAATTGCTAGCAAAGGGTGAAGGCTAAAAACACAAGGCTAGGCTAAAGGGATGACTTGACTAACTTAACACTATGATACTTTGGGTGAGGGACATGGTGTTATACACTTAAGCATGTGTTGGACAAGTACACAAGGAATGGCGGTGTCTCACAAATGGATAAGTTGTTCAGAGAGGTGCTTATTCAACCTTGGCAAAAGTTGTCTACTAATAGAACCACTGTGAACTAGGTGCCCGACTAACCGTAACTTGAGTTTCTATGGGACACTTAGAATTAGTTTTCCCTTGCTCCATCTCATGTCATAACCCGCAGGCTCAATGAGAAAAGTTTCACATAAGGTCAACAGTCTTTAGATTTAGCATACATTTAGCCTCTTCTTTTTAGGACCTTTCATTTCATTACATTTCATGGCCAGGAATATTTAGATTTACCATACATTTATCCATTTCCTTTTAGGCCTAATATGAACCCACTAGGATTTCACATGTGCTTATAAGCCCAACTAATCACAGCTTACATCCGAGGTGCATTTACATTTCATAACATTTGAATTTCACTTCAATTTCGTAGCCATTTTCATTGGGTTGTACAAGATACAATAATTTCCATATGTAGTACAACTTTGCTTCAGGTTTTAGCCAACACAACTCAAGCAACTAGGGGGGCTTCCACAAATCTAAACCACACATTCGGGGTAACCGACTAGAATGATAAAGGCATACAATCCAACTCACCATGGGCAAGTTTTGTTGTCAACTCAAAGCCGAGACACATAATAAACATGGATGCAAGTCCAACACAGAGGCAGAAGTGGGAAAGGATCCTCCATATCATAGGTCAAGGTGTAAGTCAGGGTGAAGATCAATATATGAGAAATGACAAATGGATGGATGGAGACAAGTGAAGATGGTGCCTAATCTAGCTGGTCAGGAAGACAATAAATGATCATGTTAACATTCCTATGAAGGTAAAAACCAACAAGTATAATACAAGAGTTTCCAAATGTCAGTAATACAACCAATACATATAATCCATAACCAATTTTATTTCCATTTTAATAAACTGCCAGATCATAATTACTTTATACCAAGTCAATGCTATCAAAATGACGTAAACAGCAAGGTAATAACATCAATGCACATCATATATATACTGGGTCATCAATCAACATTTGTAATCTGAACCAACTATAACCACTGAGAACACTGTATCTGAAATACTAAAGAATTGCACTGCAACTATATGGAATAAAAGGCCATATCGATCATCAAATCTGAGGTCTCAAGGCTCAACCTTGGTATAAGGTCTACTAAATGTCTAATACAAAGATGCTTTGATGTGTGAGTGATCATACATAATGTTGCTCATCATAGCTGATCTCACTGAAAAGGTGTAATGGAAAAGCTCTGAAAAGTGCATATATCTTCTCTACTCACATGGTAGCCCAGCTACTATGTGTGTGATAACAGTCCCTTTTATGAAAATTTGTGCAATTTTGGTCAATTTTCGAACCTTGGGACTAGTGAACTCAACTATTCCAAAAGCACCCAAATGCTTTCAAATTTTGTATGGAGGGACTTAGGAGGACTTCAGACTGCATCTCTTAGACCCTTAGAAATTCATTAGAAACATTCAGGGTTTGCAATTCTCAAGGAGGAAAGAAGGGGAAAAATATTAGGTGAATTCAATGGTTGAAAACCCCACTAGTCTAGTAACTTTTTGGCTTCCCAAACACTGTACGGACCTGCCTGTTTTCTGAACTGAGACTTGGCTCTGATAGAGAACCTCAAGGGAAACCCAAATGCAACTTTAACTCGGGTTTTAGGGTCTTCTATAACTCCCATAAAACAACAGGTTGTGAGACATAGGAATTGTGAGAAAATTGTTAACAATGGACATAAAATTTATTACACAATATTTAAGCAAAACTAAAAGGGTCTGCACATAATATTCTGGTCATCAATATTACTCCATATGCAGCTCGAAACATGAGAAAAAAAATCAGAAAAAGTCTGATGTCAAATAGGTACAAAATCATTTTAAAAACAGCACGTGAAAATAGAGAGGAACTAGCTCGAATCTTGAGTTTGCTTAGGAATATAACATGAAAGGTAAGGTATTTTGAGCTATGGCTCCAATATGCATTTCATGACAATGTTATACATCAGATAACATGACCATGGAGTCAAAATATCAATCTCCACAAACTTTGTGTAGCTATGAGTGCGCCATCACACTTTGAACATGTACATTGAGAGAGTATTGAGAGACGGATAGTGGAGAAAGAAGGTAGAAGATGAACTCGGACTGAATGGAGGCTCAAACCTGTATCAAAACATATCCATTAACCTCTATTGAGAGGTCTGAATGGCCTCTCCTCCAACCATCTTGGATAGGAATCTTTCACCTTCGAAATTGGTTCTAAGGCAGGGAGGATGAACATCCACCGTGCAACGAAAATCTAAGCTCTTTAAGAGTGCAAATGAGAAATGACCAAAAGATCCTCTCCATCCTCATCCTCCTCTTTTATTAACCTCAAGTGAACTCAAGAGCTCGAATTCCCTCCAAGAGACTTCACTCAACTCGAATTAGTGATAGATTCTCTCATGAGACGCTTGTCCACTTCTTCCTTGCATTCTTCTTTCCCCAATTCAAATTGGGAATCTTGGTTGACCATAACTCCCTCTATGCACCCTCTTGGTGGCTACTTTAGCCCTGATATGTCAGATGTTTCATAGGTCAGCAATCAAGTCTGACTTTGTCATATTTGTCACAGATTCCTTCATCATTATTGTCATAGATGCCATGGAATCTAGCTACAAGTGTCACAGTGCCTCTTCCTCTTCCTTGGGAGTTACTCTTCCACTCCAATTCGACCTTCCTAGATTCTTGCCATGAATATTGCCTTTTTATCTCTGCCGAGTATATTACCCTCCACCTTGGACTCGAATTGGTGAGAGAATGATGCCAAGTGTAGTGGGTAGTCTTGCCACATGTGGGCCCCACAACCTCTTATGCGCACTCATGATCCAATGTCACTTCATTTTCCTCTTTATTATTGTTAATTTGGCACATTTAATGTGAATTTGTAAGTCTAAGGTCATTTTGGGTTTTGTAGCTCTCTTATTCCAAATTTCGATGCTTCCACCTCAACCTAGAGAACTAGTAGGTTAGTGGAATTTTTCCTCAATGATAATTTATTTGAATGGGGACATTACAAACTTTGAATTGGGAATTTTCTCTTCATGTGACCCACCTTGTCCATTTGGATCTAATTTTCACATTATTACTAACTATCATGTGACCCACCTTGTCCTTAGCCACAATTTGACAAACTATCATGAACATGGCCAAGTGGCTTAGGCTTGTTAGATTTTCTACTTTAATTTAATGTTAGCTAGGATATTTAACTGAAAGAATAACAAGCACAACAAAACACAATAGACACAATAATTTTCCTTGGGGAAACCATAAAGGAACCCTGCAACTTCCTCAAAGATAGATTCGTCACCAATACAATATCACAAAATGGAAAATCCCAAAACAAGAGTCTTCTGCAACTCTCTTTCTTTCTCCTTAGCAAACTTGTATTCTCTCTCTCACTTATACGAACTTGAGTGAGTGAGTGTATGTACAAATGAAAGAGCCCAACTCTCTATTTATACTTTACTTTTGAGGTGACCTTTTACCTAACTAGGTCGGCCTCAACTAAACTGACTCGGCCGAATTCTCTAGGAGACTCAATAATACATTTACATTTGACCTTTTGGAGAACTATTGCCCCGACTTACAATGGAGGATTTTTATCTCAATGACCTAGCATGACTAAGCATAATAATGACATCCTTGGACGGAGGAAAAAAATCTTTGTCAAAGGTACACATAAAATACAATAATAATAACAATATAAAATACAAGTGAATATCTTTCGAAGTTACAATTACAACAACACTCCCTCTTAACTAGGAAGGTATTCTCTTGCCACAGTCATCAACCCCTTGGACACAAGTCTGGACAACGTCATCATCGCTGGAACATCTTCAATGCTGGAACAACACCATCATCGCTGCTGCCGCAATCTTCATTTTTTCGATCATTGAATGGTGATATCTCTCAAATCTATCTGTCATAGGAAGTTCTACAGAGCCATCCCTTTTTCATGTTGAATGTAGGCCTATCCCTCATGTAGGTCTTCATCATCTCTGCGAGCAAGACATCAAGTAGGTACAGCCCAGAACCAATCATTACATTGCCACTACAATCACTTGCGTCTCCTACTATCGCCTCATCGTATCCAGATCATCTCATCATCACACGGAGCACAGCGCAGATGCACATCTCATGTCCCTCAACGGTCAGCCTGCGTCTACCAACATGGGAGGACAATCAAGAGCACCCCAGGTGCATTACGTCCCAAGGACAACCTACAACTACCACCATGCGAGATCCTTCCTAGGCGCACACACAGTGTCTTATGACCGGTGGACCTCTCAACGTCTCCAGTATGAGAGGACAATCAGGAGCATCCCAGATGCATTACGTCCCAAGGACTACCTACGCCTACCACCATATGAGAACCATCCCTTACATCTACCAACATGGGAGGAAAATCAGGAGCATCTCAGATGCATTACGTCCCAAGGACCACCTACGCCTACCACCATGTGAGAATGGCTCTATCTTCTCCAGCATGGGAGTACAACCCAAGGCACACCAAGTGCATTATGTCCCAATGGACACCCTGCGTCTTCCACCATGCGAGAACTAGTGCATCTGCATCTTCCGGTCTCATCACTCCCTCTTAGGAGGAACCTCGATCTGGACAACACCAAGCTTCTCTCCGAAGTACTCAAAATTCACTCTAGCTAATGGCTTGGTCAACACGTCGGCTATCTGCTCCTCTGTCGCCACATACTAGAGCTTCATTGCTCCTCTCTACACCATATCCCTGCTATAGTGGTACTTGATCTCAATGTGCTTTAACTTGTCATGGAACACCGGGTTCTTAGACAACTTCATGCAACTCTGGTTGTCACAGAAGATACAAGTCGCCTCTAACTAGAGATCAAACAAATATGACATTAGCTTCCTAAGCCATACTGCCTCATAACTAGTCGAACAAGCTGCAACATATTCTGCTTCGGCTGTAATTAATGCTCAGGGTGTACTCAATGCTCAGGAACTGGCTCAGAGTGTTCACAACAAAGCATATGTCTGGTCTCGTGTTCGTCAGCTACATCAATGAACCAATCATCTGACGATATATCATGGCATCAACTAACTATGATGAAGCATCACACAGTAGCTTCAAGTCTGATTCCATGGGTGTGTCCATAGCCTTGCAGTCCATCATTTCGAACCTCTTCAGAATCTCCACTGCATACTTCCCTTGTCCAAGGAAGATTCCATTCACACTCTGCCACACCTCCATGCCTAAGAAATAATGCATCATACCCAAGTCCTTCATCTCGAACTTTGCAGCAAGCCTCCTCTTCATATCTGCAATGAGCTCATCCTCACCTGTAAAAAATAGGCCATCTACATATAGCAGAAGTATCACTGGACTTTCCCCTTCAACCTTGAAGTAAAGGTTGGAATCTGCTTTACTCTTGGCAAAGCCTAATCTCATCAGGAAATTGTCCATCCTGTCGTACCACGTCCTGGGTGCCTATTTCAGTCCGTACAAGAATTTCTTCAACTTGCACACATGAGTTTGTTTGTCATGTGTCTCAAATCCCAGTGGCTACTCCACATACACTTCCTCTTCTACCACACCATTCAAGAATGTTGTCTTGACGTCCATATAGTGTACCTTCCATTTCATCACTGCAGCCAATGCAAGTATAAATCTGATGGAAGTGTATCTGGCTACAGGTGCAAAAATCTCCTCGCAGTCTATGCCTTCCTTCGAGGAGAAGCCACGTGCCACAAATCTTGCCTTGTGTTTCTCAATGCTACCATCTGCAGCATGCTTGATCTTGTAGATCCACTTCGAAGTCACAAAAGACTTCCCTTCTGGTATCGGAACTATCTCCCAAACATCATTCTTCATCATCGACTGGTACTCCTCGATCATGGCATCCTTCCATTCTTTCTTCGTTGTTGCTTCCTCATAGTTGGAAAGTTCTTTATCAATGATGTCACATAGCTGGAGTATGGTCTAGGTCTCTTGCTTTCTCTGTGCATCCCATCTGGAGCACCATACTTCTCTGCATCTTGTATTGCCTCTCGTACCCATGTTGGTTTCCTCTTATGGGAGTTCTTCTCAAGTGGTGGATCTACAGGTTCTTATGGTTTTGCTATGTCGCGGTCTTCATGATCCTCTGGAACTGCTTCTTCCATTACTGAATCTCAAATCCTGGGAACTTCAGGTTCTTCAATATCTTTAATAGGTAGTTTTCTTGATTTGTTGTATGTTGAGTCTTCGTCGAATGTCACGTCCCTACTGATGTCGATCTTCTTGAATCCTGGGAAGTATATTCGGTAGGCCTTTGAAGTTTCGTTGTATCCTACGAACATTCCCTTCTTTCCAGAGGGATCTAGCTTTGTTCTCTTCTCCTTTGGAATGTGTATGTACACTGGGCAACCAAATATCCTGAGATGGTTGACTTCTGGTTTCTAACCGGAGAAAGCTTCTTCTGGAGTCTTGTTATCTAGTACTCAGTGAGGAGTACGGTTCTGTATAGACACCGTTGTCCTTGCAGCTTCTTCCCATAAGTGCATCGGAAGATCCTGTTCATGTAGCATTTCCTTCGCTGCTTCCATTATTGTTCTTTTCTTTTGTTCTGCAACACCATTTTGTTGAGGATTGTAGGGAATGCTCAACTCCCTCTTAATCCTGGAATCTCTGCAAAGATTCTTGAATTCTTCTGAGGTGAATTCTTCGCCATTATCTGATCGAAGGGTTTTGATCTTCTTCTCTGTGTGATTCTCGACCAAGGCTTTGGATTCCTTAAACTTACTAAATACCTCATCTTTACTTTTCAATAAGTAAATCCAAGTCTTATGATAAAATTCATCTATAAATGAGACATAATAAACATACCCTCCAAGTAAGTTGGATGGCATGGGACCACATACATCAGAGTGGATTATCTCCATTATTCATTTCGCTTTGCTTTCATTGTTGGGAAATGCCTTCTTCACATTCTTTCGTTGCACACATCCCTTGCAAATTCCTTCATGTTTGGTCTGGATTTCTAGAAGTCTTGACACTTCTTTGCTTGCAATAGGTAATGCTCTATAGTGCACATGTGCAAACCTTCTATGCCATAGTTCACTTCATTCCATGGAATCATGAACCAATGCTTGTTCAGATTGGCCCTTCAACTTGTACAAACCTCCCTCTTGCTCTCCAATCACAGTTGCATCATCTATCGTCTTTCCCTTTGGCCACATTAGGACTTGGCCATCTACAAATGCAACCCTCATTCCCTTAGCATCTAGTGTTGATATGGAGAGAAGGTTCTTCTTTAGCCCTGGAACATATAGCACATATTTCATCTTCAGAGATTTGTCGGAGTCTAGCTTGTAGGAAGCTTCTCCACTTCCTTTTATGGGGTATTGGTAATCATCCGCAAGTTTCACCTTATGAGGTCACTCGTGCTCAGATAGATTGACGGATGATTCTTTGTATCTTGTCATGTGCTTGGAAGCTCCACTATCTAAAGCTAATCATTGCTCCTATGTATAATAGTGCCCATGAGTGTTGAGATCAGGACATATTCTTCATCACTTGAAGAATCATCTCTTTCTTCTTCTCTGGTTCTTTTCCTTGCAGGTTCATCATCTTCCGCGATGTGAGCATGATGTCTCTTTTTGTTTGTCTTCTTGTTCAAGCCTTTGTTTCTAGAACAATCTCTGGAGTAGTGTCCCTTCTCATCACATGTATAACATCTAATGTTGGATAGATCTCTTCTGGGTCTTCTTCGTCTATCGCAGGTCTCCCTATTATTTCTTCTAGTGTGAACTGTGAGAGCTTGGTCATCATTTGCTCCCATATTTTCTTCTTATGCCATAGGTCAAGCTTCTTCCTATGTACACTCTTCCCATAATCTGCTAAATGTGATCAACTTCTTTCTGGCACATATCCCTTGAATGAATGAGTCCCATGATCTTGGGAGACCATTCAAGGTGGTCATAACGATCTCTCCTTCTTCTACCTTTTCTTCAATTGCTTAAAGTTGATCCTTGATCTATGAGACCCTTGTGAAATAGGATTGCATGGTCTCTGAGTTCAGGATCTTTATGTTCTTGAGCTGGTTCCTTAATGTCATCTTCTGATTGATGTTCTTCCCTTCGAATAACCTTGTCAATGCATTGAACATCTCCTTGGGTGTCTTCAAGGATGACACATGTGGGATGAGATGATCCTTACTGGAGTCTACAATAATTCTATTGGCCTTAACCAAGTTCTTCTTGTGGATAGCCTTAGCCTCATCTCCCTCTGGTGCTAGAACCTCTTCACTAGCATACTTGTCCAAATCATTTTCTTCAAGGACAAGAGCAATCCTATACTTCCATGCTCGGAAGTTATCAGCTCCCTCAAGCTTATCCCCAAGCTTGGTGTGGTGAGACATATTGAATGAGTACCTAAAATGGAAATAGCAAAGATTTAGATCTTACCAATTTGAGATGCCCAACCTGGTTCTAGAGCTGGCTAGCCTAGGGTTTGTCAGAGAAACCCTAATTTTCCAAACTCGGAATCTTGAACTTCTGATTGGACAAGAATATGCACCTCCTTAAGGTGAGTTGTCTAATGTACTCCTTTTCCCAAATACGTGGACAAAATCCCAAAATACTGATGCCCTAGTTTTCTTCCGGTAGTAGTGATGGGGTCAAAAATGAAAATTCTTGGATTTGAATTCTTCCTGCACAGGAAAATGTGCCCTCCTAGGGAGAGTTGGAATAACCTCCTTTTCAAGTTGATCTGTGGAGGAAAGTGCCCAAAACAAGAAGCCCTAGTTTCTCCAGGTCCCAATGACAAGGTCAAAAATCAAACTTCTCAGAACTGGGTTCTGCTTCCTCCAAAAGATGCACCCTCCTAGGGCGAGTTATCCTAGCCTCCTTTTCTTGATGATCCATGGAGAGAAGACCTCAAACTAGGAAGCCCTAGTTTCTCACTGCTGCACAATGCCTTATTTTCAGGTTAGCTTTGATACCATGTTAGATTTTCTACTTTAATTCAATGTTAGCTAGGATCTTTAACTGAAATAATAACAAGCACAACAAAACACAATAGACAATAATTTTCCTCGAGGAAACCATAAAGGAGAAAATCCCGCAACTTCCTCAAAGATAGATTCATCACCAATACAATATCACAAAATGGAAAACCCCAAAACAAGATAGTCTTCTGCAGCTCTCTCTCTTTCTCCTTAGCAAACTTGTCTTCTCTCTCTCACTTATGCGAACTTGAGTGAGTGAGTGTATGTACAAATGAGAGAGCCCAACTCTCTATTTATACTTTACTTTTGGGGTGACCTTTTACCTAACTAGGTCGGCCTCAACTAAACTAACTGAGCTGACTTCTTTAGGAGACTCAATAATACATTTGCATTTGACCTTTTGGGGAACTATTTCCCCGACTTACAATGGAGACTTTTTACCTAAATGACCTAGCATGACTAAGCATAATAATGACATCTTTGAACGGAGGAAAAACATCTCCGTCGGAGGTGCAAATAAAATACAATAAAAATAACAATATAAAATACAAGTGAATATCTTTCAAAGTTATAATTACAACAACAAGGCCATTGTGATCCAATGCAAAATTTGGGGACATGACAATAGGGATGCGATTTTTTTTTTTAATGGCCATGTTTTTGTTAAGAGCAATGTACATTGTTTTTACCTTTATAAATAAGAAATACATTGTTTTGATTAGGAGATTGAAATACTAGAAAACACTGGAAAAAAAAAAAGAAGAATTTGTGATTGACTATCAAATTTGGGTGAAAAACAAAGCCCGTTACACTCTTCCAAAGATTGTGAATGCAACTTTACTTTTATGAATTCAGTGTGGAATCTTCTTCCTTTTGAAGATTTGCTCATATAAATAAATAATATTATGTTAACTTACAAGAAAGATTTCTCTTTACTTCATTTCATCTGTTAAGTAATAGCAGCAGTAGAGCTTCAGCATACCACACTTAGATTTGTCCATATCCTAATATAGACAACTACATATATGAAATATAAGGGTTACTAAAACCCCAATATTAGAGCTCTATTAGGGTAGAAACCCCAATGTTAGAGCCCTGTAAAGTCCATGTTAGGGCGAATGTAACCCCAAATCTTAGAGAACAAAAATCTCTGGGCAATTGTAATGCCCGATGGTTGATAATAAAAAAACACTCAGGGCTATTGTAATCTGCGAATTCCATGCTACGACAAATATAACCCCAAACTATAGAGGGTGAATATAACCCCAAACTGTAGAGAACCAAAAATCTCGGGGCGATTGCAATGCTAGATGGAAGAGAAACAAGAACACTCAGGGCTATCGTAATCCACGATGGTAGAGAGGTGAGAGTGAATAGTGGTTTTCGTATTATTGGTTAAATAAAGGGATATTTATAATTTAAAAGGCGAAAATTATAAGTATCACGATATTAAAAATGGGTTTTAAAAAGAAATTTAATTCCTTAACCTTTAAATTTTCAGTGGACTTGATGACTGTGGAACCCATAGATTATTAAGCATTTTGACAGAAGTGTCAGAGTTTCACTTTATTGTTGAGAACTTTGCCTCTTCAGTTTTAGCCATTCTTAGGCGACCAAATTGTCACATTTAAAAAATAATATGGAAATGATGGAACTTTGCCTCAAAAGCCACCCTGACTGAAAATGGGAGATTTGAGATATCAAATACTTGAAAACAAATCCAAGAGGTGGTCTTCCCAAAAAGAAACTCTAACAAATGGATACAAGTAAAAAGCTCTATTTCTTTCAAAATCAGATACTCTACTCAAATATTTCTGAATTATGTGCAATTTTTGACATGCTCGTTTCACAGAAATTTTACTCCAAATCTCTAAAACTTATTGCTTGAAGAGTTAATATAGCATTTTTTCTCTACTAATAGTGTCTGTGAATCCTCATATTCTGTACAGACATCGAAAGAGACTGATTAGTTGGGTGATTAAACTTTCCTAAGGAGAGATCCTACAATGCGATTCCTCATAAAAACTATGTAAATCAAAATGCCAATAAAGCAGAATCATTTGTGTAAAAGCAATAAGTAACAGGATACAATTAAGAGCCGGGATAACCATGTGACGGTCAAACATTGTATACTAAGCCCCAGATGAGCAATGTGGAATCAACCCCAAATCTTAATTCATCATGGTGTACTATGATGTCCTGTGTCATTGCGTGCAAATAAGGCATCTTAACGCTGGAAGTATTTCAAGTCTTCGATGAGAGAAATCAATACAATATAATTGTATATGGATAATCGTGCTTGTGAACAAGGCAGCAAGAGAATCGCAACATCGACACACTCATATGATAGCCCCATTGACCCCAGTTTCCTTGTCTACCAAATATGAAAATGTTAATACAGAGGTCGTCATTCTCCAAGCAGAGAACAGTGCTGGTCAACAAGGCAACAAAAGAATCGCAACATCGACACACTCATATGTTAACCCCATTGACCCCAGTTTCCTTGTCTACCAAATAGGCAATTGTTAATACAGAGATGGTCATTCTCAATCAGAGAAACAAAAAATCAAATCTGGCAAGCTTGAGAACACCACCGAGAGTGTCAAAACAACATACCATGATGGCAATGCAAAATTGAATTTCAAAATGTACTACTCTTACCATAAACTAATTCACAATTCAGAACAAGAGCAGAGAAAGATGTCAAAAGTAGAATGATAAACATTGCATTGTAATGCTCCTGGCATATTCTAATAAAAGACTCCAAATAAGAGCAACAATAGAAACCACAATAAGATTATAAACCAGACAGAGTAGCCACAATCCAACAGGAGCAAAGAAAATCAGAGGCTAAGTAGTCTGAAATGTACATAGAGTATAAAGGAATTGAACACAAGGTTCCATGAAAAATATTGAATACAATGAATCAAACCTATGAAAACCTGATTAAAGTAACAAAATAGGTAACTTATCTAGTTTGGCCTCTCTGATTTTCTCAGATCCTATTGGAATGTGGCTTCTCCTCGCCTGATAAACCTAATGAAGGACTCAGCTTGGTAGTCCTAAATGTACGTGGAGTATGAAAGAATTGGTCACAGGTTCCAAGAAATTTGTTTACGAGACAAACGCATGAAAACCTGGTTAAAGTAACAAATTAGGTAACAAATTTTTTTGACTAGTCAAATGTATGAAAACCTGATCACAGGGTTCCAAGAAATTTAGCTAATTCGTTTTTTAGCTTTTTCCAAAAAACAAATTCATTAATTAATCTTTTTACTCTAACAAATATGTACATAAACTATTTTTTTATAATATTTTTCAGAATTATAAATCTTTTATATATATATATTAAAAAAAAATTATAATATTTTTCAGAATTTACAAGTTTTAGTATTGTTTAATATAAGTATATCAAAACAAAATATAATAACCTAAAATACTTTACTAAAATATAATATTTGAAACATTAAAAATACTTGAATCATTAAAAAAAATACACTCTGGAGAACGCACCTTAATAATCCAAAATGTACTTAGAATATAAAAGAATTGAACATAGGTTCCATGAAAAATCTTGTCTACCATTTTTGTTGCTTGTCAAACATATATGTTTATAGAACCAGAACGGAGAAATAAATATTTTACTTGTTTCCTTGTAATGCAGATATATTTACATTTTCATAATATTTTAATAAAAGCACTAATCAATCATGATTATTGTTTGGTGTAAACAGAGAAAGTCTATGGAAACAGCATCAGCAATGGATATTCATTAATCAAACTGTAACAAATATTGATCTCTCCAAAAGAGATGTGAAATATTCATACAAAGTCGATGAAAAATATTCATACAAAGTCGATGAAAAAGCTCTTTATGTAGAGATCAATAAAGTGGCATCTCACATTGTGTTAAGGGCGGCATCTCACATTGTGTCAAGTGCAGTAAAAAGTTTCAGAAGAGGACAAGATATATACATTTATATGTCAGAATAGATTACATTTTTTTAGCCGGAACCAAAGCATCGACCACTATCCCACTATACTTGTAAGTTATTACATTTGTTTAGCCAGAACCGAAGCATCAACCACCATTCCACTGTATTGATTACATTTTTTTAAGTTAGAACCGAAGCATCAACCACCATCCCACTGTACTGATTAGTTATCTTAGAGTCTGTTTTTGCAAATAATCATATTTACAATTAGATGAAGTTAAATATATATACTGAATTTTCACTGCATGTGACAATGCATATTGAATTATAAAAAAAAAAAAAGATATAAGATGACGTAGCCTTGAATATAGATATTAGAAATTATGAAAGGAACTAAACAAATGATAAAATATGCATGGCATCATGCTATAACATATTATGGCGACCCAGTTCACTCTATCCCATTTTTTATATCTAAATGTAAGAAAGACCATACTCAAGCAAATTCAAATTTCAAACACCATCAAATAATACGTCACAGGCTATTGCTTCTTAAAAAATTGTTGTGGCCGTCCTAATTTTATTTCACTTCTGATAATACTATGAAGATCCAAACCATCACGGATACTACAATTTATGCAAAATGTGCACAAAATGTGCAAACATTGTAATCATACATATATGTCAAAAATTACTCATGGATATGCAATGGCATAAATTCCCAATCTTCACTACACATTTATGTAATTTCCCAACCCATCTCTCATAAACTTCACCAAATTCACCAACCAAGATTAGTAAAGCAACATGATGTTCCAACTTTTATGTTTTAACATACGATATTGTTTCATAAATTGCCAATCTTCACGACACACATTTATGTAATTTCCCAGCTCATCTCTCATTAACTTTACCAAATTCACCAACCAAGATTAGCAAAGCCACATGATGTTCCAACTTTTATGTTTTAACATACGATATTGTTTCATTTATTTTGTATGTTCCCCGGTTCTGTATTATAATTGTATTGTATAAACTGGGATAATCTTCTTGTCAATCCAGGTAAGCTAGCTCAAGAGGTGGGGCCACTCTCCCAACATAAAGATACAATCCGTTTCCAACAATGACTCCAAGCAAAATATTCAGCAGGAATAAGAAGGCTGCAAATTTCAAGTTTCAAGCAGAGAACTTCACATCCCTCGATCATAGTGACTACTGGAAAGAGTTGTGTGCCGCAGAGAGAGTAAATGTTAGTGGGTAAAGTCTTTATGCAAAATTTTCAGTATGAACATAAAGCAAACACCTTCCCTGCCCCCTTGACCATAGTGATCACTGGCAAGGGTTGGCAAGGGTTGTGTTACAGAGAGTAAATGTTGATTTTAGTTTTTGCTGACATTTAACAGTGTGGGTTAAATGACAATAAAATGCTTACGCTGTTTTTAGCGTCTCTCGTGCACCATTTTGGCTCCAATCGGGCAGCTGCAACTTCAATCATTGTGAAACTTCAAAGTGAAGGAAGTTCACTCCATTATTTTCTTTAATTTTCCAACAATAACTACCCAGAGCATCCAAATGCTCCCGATAACAAAAATATTACAAAGATTTCATTGTTTTTTTCAGACGCCATTCTGCGAATCGAAGTTCCATAGCAAATTTGTTTTAAACAAATTTGTTAGAATTGAGTAACTTATTATAATATTCTGAATTGCACAACACTCCAACAAACTTAACTTACCAGAGTCATTCAACTTACGCTCTCCTCGGCCTGTATAGAAATTCCCTTGACCGACCTGTGAGAAGCTCCAAATGCACCCGAAAACATTGGAGGACCTGCTCACAGCTCAATAAAACTAGCTAACGAGATACGCTACCACAGGTTGTGGTTTGAAGCTTTCGACCTAAAGCGTTGAGTGCACTTATGGCAATAATAAGAATAGAAAGGCACGGGATTCGAAGATCGGATCTGAGAAAAAAATTAAGAAATTTTTTCAGAGAGGAGAACTTTCTGTCATTTGAGAAGAAATCACAGCAGTTACTAAGGAGTTGAAATTTGTTGGAAAAATCCTGTAGATGGGTAACTGTCTCAGTTCTTGCAATGGCAACAACCCCATTGTGACCAATCCTCATCCCCAAAGCCCCACTCTGCGAGATTTGGCTAAAAACCCGCCTTTGTTCACACATCACCTTAAGCCATATCAAGAGCTTCTCCAAGCCGTTGAAATCCCTAAAAAATTTACACAATACAAGCGATGGTCATCCATGAGACCCTGCATGATGAAACTCGGAGCACAGACAGGCAGCTCAAGGAAAACCGAATGTGAATTTGCTAGTGATTGTTAAGGCTGGCAGGAGGCGTGAATTCTGTAGAAAGCATGTGAATGGGATCGAGACCTGCCCAACGTGAAATCAAACCTACAACGTCCCGAAGATTAGAACCCATTCCATCTCCAGAATCGAACCTGCGACGTCTAGAAGATCATAATCCACGTGATCTCCACCAACCGTATCTACGACATCCAGGAAATATCGAATCAAGGCCAGGTTTGAGGTGAATTTCAGGAAATTAAGTGCAGGAATGGGAGGGAAGATAGAATTGTAGCCCACGGAAATGAAACACAGAGGAAACCTCAGGAACACGCTCTCGACAGACCAGCGACTATGTAGTGGAAGAGAGTGAATGTGGTAGCGTTGTATTGGAGTGAACGTGTCATATTTCTATTTGATGGAGGGACGGCGAAATTGGGAACCGTGCCCACAAACACGAACAAGCCCTTAAGCGTAAATATATTGGGCAAAGGCATCATTTTTAGACATTGGCTCTATATTTTGAAAAGGAGTCTCCAATTGGTAACCATGTGTATGATATTCTCCAATTGTGTATGATATTTTCCAATTATAGGTAACTATGTGTATGATATTATGATTGTATTGAAGAGGAGCATTTTACAATTTAGTAAAGAGAGGATGTGTAATTTTTTTTGGAATTGGAGTTGACATGTGTTTTTTTTTTAAAAAAAATATTATAAAAAATAATATGTCTATTCAAATTAGATTTAAAACATTTACAATTGTATATATAAAACTATACAAATTAGATAAATTAAAACCCTTTATCAACACTCGCACTCTAAAAAGAGGTTTGTACTTGAAGAAATTTGATCCCTCTCGGTCCTTGGTAAATCCCCAGAAACCTTTAATAGATCTCTTTTTAAGATAATAGATCTCTTTTTAAGATAGATCTATACTGATTTTATCCTTATACCCAATATGAACTAAGTTGTCAAACAACCTTACCCATACCAAGCATCCCCAGACAGAGTAATATATTACAATAAGTCATAACACTGTCATGACTCTAATCCTCGATAAATCAAATCCCATTTCATTATCCAAAGACATGTGTTCCAAAAATCAGAGCAGTCTACCCTCTAGTTTTGTTGTACTCGTGTGTTGTTATTGCACCTCTAAATTCAGAATTTGCAGAACAATCTCGAATAATAGTTTTCAAAATCCTAACATCAAAACCGAGACCCTTTATTGCCATCTCCTGAAGTAAACTATCTACTTCTGTGAAATTACTTCGATGTAATAGAGTCTACAGATTATCTATATTGATAAAAGATTGTCTGGTCAATATCACTATGCTGTCGGGAAAGTCTTCATTCTACCTCCTAGTTAACTTCACGGGAAATATTAAGGTGTCTCTAAAGAAGCAACTAATCACTATGCCCTACCTTCTGCAAAGCTTCTAATAATTTCCAAACTCAGATACATCCTTCTCCTCGGTCCACTGGATGGGCACCCATGCCTCACAAACTATTTATTATTCTACAGGGACACAGCTCCTATCCTCCTACTCTAAGCCTAATCAACTCAGAAAGAAACCAAAAAGAAAAAAGCCTCAGCTCTCATCCCAGATCCGTCTTTTTATTACATCCGGACTACTCTAATTCCCCCCCTAAAAGATTGCGAAATGCTCCCTCTCACCAAGACAAAACCAACGTAGAAATATATTACTAGATTTAGAAACAACAAACTCCTGAAATTTTTCAACGACGGGATGGAACTGTGAGATCTGTAGGTAGTCTGTTATAGAACGTTGGAGAGACCCATTAGTTGATGGGTGCTCCACATCAGCTTGTTAATTGCATAGACCTTCAAGGACTAGACGTGATCATAAGTTCTTTTACTTGTAGTCTCTCAAAGGAAAAAGAGCTATGCAATATTAGTGTTTTTGAATTATTGAATAGTTTTGATTACAACTATCAAGATGGATACTTGGTGTACTTGGAGGGATTTCCCATTTGATAGAACTGAAAATGGGTGGGAATGATTTTATAGGACCTATCCCACCACAGCTTGGTCAACTTAGAGGCTTTCAGATTGCTCTAAATATCAGCTTAAGTAGGCATTGAGGGAAAATACCATATGAACTGGGCAACCTGAGTTTGTTCGGATCCACATATCTCAGTAAAAATCAATTTGTTGGTCAACTTCCTCCTTCATTTCCAAATCTCCCAGTTTGATCGTGTGGAGCATTTCTTACAATAATCTTACTGGGCCTCTGCTTGACAACTATTTTTCGCAATATGTCTATTAGTTGTTCACTGAAAATCAAGGGCTTTGTGGAGGACCAATTATTGGTTCTTCACGCAGAAAGTGTGCTTGTCCCTTTGGAATATCAACAATTTGTTATGTTGTTTACTTTGTCCAAAGAGAGGGATTCACTTTCTAGGACCTAGTAGAAACCACAGATAATTTCTGAGGCAATTGTGATTAGAAGAGGAGCATGTTGAACAGTTTATAATGGCATCATGCCTTCAGGAGAATTTATCGTTGTCAAAAAGATGTCTTCTATGAGAGAAGGAAACAAATGTAGACAATACCTTCAACCTGAGATATCTACTGTTTTTAAAGTTAAACATTGCAATATTGTGAAGCTATATGGTTTTTGCTATCATCACGATTTGTTGTTAAGATATGACTTGACAAGAAATCAAAAATTCCTCCATGGTCTCATTTCCTTCAATTCTACTATGTTGTTCCTCTTTCCACCAGTTCCAAGAACTTTCAACATTCTTTTCAATATACCATCTATTTTACTGAGAACAAAAGCCTAGATCCCATAAAAACATTGCTTGGCAGCAAGCATCCATTGCGGTAGTTGTAAGGAACTTCTTTGGTGGTCGTTCCAAATATTTTCTATCATCCTTTCCTCCTCTAGGCTTCAAAAATTGTTCTTTGTCGCTCTCATCATCTTCATATATGTCATTATATTCATCACTAAACTGCAGAAGCTTCTTGTCATAATCTTTGAAGAACTCAAGGTGAGACTTCGATATTAAGACCGAAAGAGGAACACAAGATTAAAGTCATATGCTAAAGAAGAAGGATTCTGAATAGTACTATAAAAAATACTGCAACAAGCATAAGCCTAAAACTATCTGTTGTTGTTCTAGTTAGTTGTTACCTCTATCTACCTGAAATGTGTTTTCTATTTGCACGCTTCAATAGTAGCCTGGAGCATATCCTCACATTAGCCCAAAGAAGCTTGATTCCAATCCAATAATGTTGGAGGGATCCTTTCAAGTCATCTTTCCACTGATGAAGCTTGCTGGCTCAAACTCTCATGCTCATAGAAGCAACAGCCCTTAGTGCAACTCCAGGCCCATCAACAAAGACCAAAAGTTTTTGACAATGGTTTCATTTTTCTGTGTGTTTCCTGGTTATGCTCTTCATTTCCAATCTCTTGCAGTATCCTCCTTTGATCATGTACATCTAGTTTTATTCAGTTGTTCAACATAATCAGGAAGACTAACAGGTACATCTGCAAAGAAACCAGCATTTTACAGACCTTCCAAACTTTCTCAAATTGCTGGATTAGTTGAACTAGAAAACACTCAACAATGCAATAAAAGAAAACTAACCTAAATGTGATAAAAGAAATTAAAAATAGTAATATATATAGGCTGATTTTAAGGACCAGTTCACTTATGATACCAGAAACTACATTTAAATTCATAAATAAACTAGAACTAGGAAAGGAAGAATGTAGCCAAAAAAAAACTGTTAATCTAATCCTACCTTAGACAATTAAAATTTCATTTGCACTGGGCAATTAATGCAAATCTGAAAATTCACCTTCTTTTGAGAAAGTTCCTCGTATCTTAACCCTAGAATTTTCAGCCATTAGGACTACTGTAAATTAAATTGTAAAACAACAATGAAACAATCACAATAATTCACTTCTAGTAGTCCCAAAATTCACGGAAATTCAAAGAGAAAAAATACCAATCATTCCAATGAGTTTCCAACCCTCTAGGGCAACTTCACATGCATAAACCAGATCTAAAAACTCTTCTTATACAACAGATATAAAAGCAAACACAACAGCAATAGATGGTCATACTATTATCTACAATCTTAGTGTTAGTCTTGTTTACACTCGAACCTGCACTGCTTCCTCAATGGAGATCAGGTGCAACTTGTAGACACTGCACCCATTGTCACCTCGATGTATGTGCCTCTTGATGAGGCTTGGTGCATGCCAACTCCAAGGGGGTATCCCTAACTGTACCTATTAGTTATTTCACTTAATGAGAAAGTGCTGCAAGTAAGTAAAAATTATATCAAAACTAGTGAATCAAGAAGGAAGGATCAGAGAAGACTAGTGTCTTTTAGGGGTTGTTGGGGTCAAAAGTGGGCTAGAACAATCATCCAAAAGAGGGGAGGAGAATAGGGGTGAAGCTTCCGAGATGGAAGAATCTCACCACTCAATAGGGTGTGGCTTCAAATGAAAGGGCTATAATGGATGAATACTTTATCCTAGTTGTTATGAGGGAGCTAGGGGTGGTGTAGCATGCTACAGGTCTTGAAAGGCCAATGGTAGTGTTATCACATTTATAGTAGCCAGGGCTACCATATTTTTAGACGGGATTCCATTACTTTTGTGAGCCAGTCCTTTACTTTGAGATGCTTGAGATCGGCAATTGATGAGCATCCGTTCCATGATCACTCATACTTTCAAGTTTCAACAGCCCCAAAGCAGATATTACAGCCTTATGCCATGACTGAGCCTCATGACCCCAGATATGATGACTGAGGTGGCCATTTCCTTCCATATAGAGTAGTGTGATAGTGCCCAGAGTTATGCAACAGTAGTGTGACAGTGGATGGTTCAAATCATGGACATAGGTATATGAACCAGCGGGTATATGGTTGTGCATTGGATACTTTCATTTTTTCTCTCTTGCTATTCTTAATAGATTGGCTAGGTATCTAGTGGTCATGATCTGGCGATATTATATATAGATATGGTTATTAGTTGACTGTTTGGAATTAAAGTGGTCTAATTGCTTAGAGTTAGAATTTCTTGTGTATACTCGTTGGTCTCACCCTCTTAAGTAGTATGGACTTGGGCATTCCCACCATTTATGGCTTGTTAGTTATGGCATCACCTTTCACCTTTCCTCATCCATCCATTATCTTTCGTATTTGGTTTTATCCTGACTTACACTTCAGCTTGTGATACTGAGGACTTCCCCACTTATCCCTCTATGTTGGATAGACTCCCTGTTGTTTTGTGTCTCGACTCTGAGTTGTGCAACAGAACTTACCGAAGCCTTGATCCTTCTAGGCCAAGAGAGCCCACTGGTGTTGGTTCCTGAGCTTCGGTGAGTTGGATTTGAAGCCTTGACCTCTCTGGTCGGTTTCCCCCGGTGTTTGGTCTTGATTAAGGGTAGTCCCCCTAGTTGCATGAGTTGTGTCAACTAAACTTGAAGCAAATTATACTACCATCATTACATGCATATATGACTGATTGTTATATCTTCTATGCAAGCCCATGATTATAAAATAAAACTGTGCTTTTAAGCGCAATGAAAGAGGGCTATGAATTAAAATGAAAAAGCACCCTGGATAAAAGCTATGATTACTTGTGCTTCTAAGAAAATGCAAAATGCAAAGGGACATAAGGCCTAAAAAAAGCAGTGGTTAAACACATAGTGGAAAAAATCGACGATGTCCCGAAAAATCATGATTTTTTTTGTGTGCCGATTTTTCGGCCCGAAAAAATCGGCAAAAATCGGGAAGAATCGAGAAGAATCGAGAAAAATCGGGAAAAATCAGTAAGCAAATTTTGACCCTATTAAAGTACAATTTTTCCATTTTTTAATGCTTTCCATGTGTTACCAGGCAAATTAGCAGGGCTAATTCCCAGTAAGCACAAATAAGAATAGTGACCCAATGTCACCTTGGTCACCATTCTAACTTCTTCGGAAGTCGAAACCTCCAAGGAGAAGTATCCTTATGGAATCCTGTAGAACACTAAGACAACCACAAAATGTATTATCTATGCAAACCTATAGTTAGACCAGTGCCTAATGGAGTCAATTATGCTATGATCGATGTCAGTGGGTGCAAAAGATATGATCAGAATCAGTAGTTCGCTTAGATCATTCAATGAAATGTATAAGCATGTACACATGTATTATAGTAATCAATATTGGATCAAAAGATTATATTGCCAATAAACCTCAACCAATAACCACATATGCGTTAAGTAGTAGCTTCAGTGTCATTCACCCATAAGCATGTTACATGACAAATTATAACCAATTATAATTATTAGCTAATGAAATGCAAGAGGTAAAATGTTTATCTTAGATATGCCCAAGTTATCATCGATAATCAATTTTAATTAGATAACATTACCATCACCCAAAACACTTCAGGAGATCAACATATGTTTCCTATTTGCAATCATAAATTTCAGATCTGTAAGTAAGGTTGTGCAGCAGTGAATGTATTACAGCTCCAGGTATGAGATGACCAGTTCTAATACAAATATTGCTGTCAAATCAGTTTTAGTATTTAAATATGGAATATGTAAAGGATATCAATGACCACCAGCATTTAATAACATCATAATTGTCAAGCCTTTAGGAAACCCAAAACATTCCAGTGTTGCAGATGTAATCTTCATATTTACAATTAACCACAGTGGTGGGATTTCGGTATGCATTTGATAACTAACTTCAGATCCTAATGTGAATATTTAGTGCATAAAAAGGCATATGATTGAGTTTTGTCACAAGCACTTTAACTTTTAAAGCATTCAAATCCCATTAAATTCATTGAGACATATGCAATTTTTCAGATCTGTTATAGGGAGTTGCAACAGTGATAGATATGCATATGTTAACCAAGTTTGAACCACACTAGCAATCAAAACATCATCTTTTATTAGCTCAGAACTAACATGTTTTCTGATTTCTGTTTTAGGTGTTTCACGTGTGCTTACTATCACTTCCAGACCTGTATGTAGTGTAGAACGCAGCAGTGTTAATACTAGAGAGTGATGGATAGTGAAATGCAAAATGCACATGCATCAACTTCACCAATCAATAGACCATCAATATCAATTCATAACCAATAACAAAATGCCTAAACGTTAACCTATCATATGACAGTGTGTAAGAGCAATCAGATTTACTGTATGTGAAAAAGATATTAGCACAGTGAAATTACTTCTCAAAATATCACAAAAATCAGACCTCCTTTAGTGTTAAAATCAGATCATAAACCATACTTCCTCGTTGACTTTAGTTCTTGGTTTCTGTGTGTTAGAGCAGTAGAAAGGAGGATGAGCAGGTCTGAAATTTTTATTACAGACCTATTGTATGGTGGAAGAAGGAAAAAGGTGGGAAGAAAAGGGGAAGAAAGGAGGGCTGGAAATGGTTAAGGGATGAGGGAGAACAAGCTGTGAAGGAAGAGGTCGATGGGAAGAGAGATGGAAGGTGAGAAAAGGTAGGAGGAAGATGGAAGAGTGGGCTTCTTAGTTCTAGGTTTCAACACTTAGAATTTAGGATTTTTAATACTTAAAATTAAAAACTAACTCAGAAATCAAAAAATTAAGACTAATGCAACATAATATTTACAAAAATATACAAAACTCAAAAATTAGGGTTTTTAGGGAGTTTTTGATAATTTGGGGATTTTTAGGGCTCCTAAAATTTCTCCCTAAGGTTTTAGAAACAAATAAGGCAAGCCGAATTTATAGGAGAAAGGGCCGAAATTTTAGGGAGGCCAAAAAAAATAATTTAATTTTTAGATTTTTAGGGGTTTTGTAGGAATTGTTGATGTTTTAAAAATTTTAGGGCTTCCTAAAATTTCACCCTAAGGTTTTTAGGGCTAAAGAAGATAAGCCGAAATTGTAAGAGAGAGGGCCGAAATTTTAGGAAGGCCAAAAAAATTAAAACTTTTTATTTGTAGGGTTTTTGTCATAAAATTACAGACCTAATTCTAACCTTAATACTACAATGAGAACGTAGAAATTTAGCTCTAAATAATAATTACAAATGCACAAAACTTAGATTTTAGGTTAAAAAGTAGTTGAACAACCTAGGGTTTCAAGAGAGAACTAGCCACCAAACCTAGGGCATCAATGAGAGGAGTAACCCTCCTTGAGATGGTACTTGGCAAGCTTGACCAACTAGGGCTCACCTCTACAATCTCTAGGATTCATAGAGGAAGCCTAGATCTAGCAAGACTTGAAGACCTAAAGCTCAAGCTTGATTGCAATGGTGATCAATGACGAAAATGACATGCAAATCAAGAGAAAATGAAGCAAACAATGGCTTCCATCCAACCCTAACAAGCATCACTTTCATGCATTTGACAAAGAGACATCAAACAAAAAGTATAGATACCTCCAAGTGCATGTGTCAAGCAAACAACTCTAACCTCACCATAGCAATGGCATGAACAAAAGAAAAACTTCCAAGAAATGCTTCAAACTTGCAAAATAACCTTCATCAAGGAGTGCCTTCCTTCAAAGAGCCCTAGTTAGGGCAAATAGCAGACATAACGATCTTATCCCAAAAGTTGATATGTAAAGATGAAGTGAGGAGATTGTACTTATATGATCTCACACTCACTTTTTACAAAATAACCAAACCTACATGCTTTAAAATGTCAATTTAAAATTAAAACATGTCAACTTAAAATTAGAATTAAAATAATATAAAAATAATCCAAGTAGTGGGTAAATTGGGTGTTTTCCCATATTTGACCCCTGCTTGAGCTAAAATGGCTAAACAAGGCCAAATTTGACGAAACGAAAGGCTAGACTATACAGGGGGGGGGTCGTCATGCCCCAACTAACCCCTACAGTGATGAAAACCCTCAACGCCCCCCCCTTTTAGCAATCAAATAGTCTGCCAGGAGGATGACGTCATCCTCTGAAGGAGGGCCCCTAGGGAGGGCGTTGTTGAACTAGAGGACCAGGAGGGTGCTGGATGTGCTTCGGAAGATAAGAACGAGTCTCAGTGCTGGAACAACTGCTGCTGGAGTGTTGAAACAAGGTGGGGGGCATGTGACCCAGTGACCCACCCCTGGAAGACCCGGACACCAACCTCAGGGTTTCAAACACTTTCATGAGGCAGTTAGCGATGCCATTAAGCCATAGTACTTCTAGACGAGAATCCAGAGGGTCTGGCCATGCCCCTACCTAAGAATGAGCTGGCTAAACACCCCTCCTGGTCAGGAAAAAGACACCCTCTCCCTAGGGTACATCTACAGGCGCACTGGTGTTGGTACCATCATAACACCGTGGTTTGCCTATTTTTGCCTTTTTTTGCGGATGTTGCCGAGAAGATGTTTTTTGGACCCTCACCAATTTTTTACCAATGCCGGTTTTTTCCACTATGGTTAAACATATGCTAAATCTAAAGACTATTGGCCATAATAAAATGTAATGATTAATTCCTCACGGAGTCTACAGGTTGTGATGTGAAATGGAGTGAGGGATAGCTAATTCTAAGTGTCCCCTGGAACCTCAAGTTACGGTTAGTTGTGCACCCAGTCATGGTGGTTCTAGAAAAGATCCTCACAGAGCTGGTTCAAAGCTTGGATGTGAGCTGTAGACATTTGTTAAAGTGAATAGGCACTCCTCAAATCAACTTATTCCATTTGTGAGACACTGCCATTCCTTGTGTGTTTTTTGTCCAACATATGCTTAGGTGATTTCCCCTTTTCCGTTATCCAAAGTGTCACAATGTTGAAGTTTGGAAAGTCATCCCCTTATCCTAGCCTTGCATTTTCCACCTTCACCCATTCCTAGCAAAATGGTCAAGTCCATGAATTGAGTATACACTTGAGGGTCTTTCTCTTAGTAATTGATTGTTTTAATCTAGACTTATATTTGATGTACTACTGCTTAATTGCCAGTGAAATGCTACTTTGTACTTTAGTCTTGCTATTGAAATAATTAAAGGAGCATATCTTATCCATTTTCACTTGTAGCATCATTTAGTTTGAGCCTGGGTCATTATTTTGATCAGTCTTGAGTTGGTCAACCCAGTTTGACCAAGTCAATAGTAGGATCTAAGATGAGTTGGATCGATGATGTTCGAGATTGATTATTTATCGTCCTATGATGCCCACTTGATGTATCCATGCAGCAAACACAGTTTTCATATAATGGTTTGATGGATTTTTATTTCTATTATCTTTACAGACCATTACTTTTTATTGTCCGGGCATGGTTGAGCTTATAGATGATTATCCAGGTGGTCATATGGTGTATGAGTACTCAGCTCTACTACATTTGGGCCTTCTGAGTCCATTGGCACACTCATATATCATTTTTAGGCACTTTCAGATGCGTTTATGGTCATATTATCACTTTATTGCATATTTGCCATATAAAATGGCCTGTTAGCATGTTTTGAGATTATTTTGGCTCACATAGGGCGCTACAGAGGGAGTATGATGTCCAACCACTTGTTATTACCATATTACCATGCTCCCAAACATTTTAGTGCAGTCAAATTTGTGTTTGGGGCACCATCCAGAGAGATACATGCATTTTATTATATTACAAGTGATTTTTTGAGGATAAAAAAAGGAAGAAATGGCTACTGAGGAATTCGACTTGGGAAATTGAGGCAAGGAAATGGCATGACGTTTGATCAAAGATTTATTGTCAAAAAGATGTCTTCTATGAGAGAAGGAAACAATGTAGACAATACCTTCAACCTGAGATATCTACTGTTTTTAAAGTTAAACATTGCAATATTGTGAAGCTATATGGTTTTTGCTATCATCATGATTTGTTGTTAAGATATGACTTGACAAGAAATCAAAAATTCCTCCATGGTCTCATTTCCGTCAATTCTACTATGTTGTTCCTCTTTCCACCAGTTCCAAGAACTTTCAGCATTCTTTTCAATATACCATCTAATTTACTGAGAACAAAAGCTTAGATCCCATAAAAAACATTCCTTGGCAGCAAGCATCCATTGCGGTAGTTGTAAGGAACTTCTTTGGTGGTTGTTCCAAATATTTTCTATCATCCTTTCCTCCTCTAGGCTTCAAAAATTGTTCTTTGTCGCTCTCATCATCTTCATATATGTCATTATCTTCATCACTAAACTGCAAAAGCTTCTTGTCATAATCTTTGAAGAACTCAAGGTGAGACTTCGATATTAAGACCAGAAGTGGAACACATGATTAAAGTAATATGCTAAAGAAGAAGGATTATGAATAGTACTATAAAAAATACTGCAACAGGCATAAGCCTAAAACTATCTGTTGTTGTTCTAGTTAGTTGTTACCTCTATCTACCTGAAAAGGTTTTTCTATTTGGAAGCTTCAATAGTAGCCTGGAGCATATCCTCACATTAGCCCAAAGAAGCTTGATTCCAATCCAATAATGTTGGAGGGACCCTTTCAAGTCATCTTTCCACTGATGAAGCTTGATGGCTCAAACTCTCATGCTCATAGAAGCAACAACCCTTAGTGCAACTCCAGGCCCATCAACAAAGACCAAAAGTTTTTGACAATGGTTTCATTTTTCTGTGTGTTTCCTGGTTATGCTCTTCATTTCCAATATCTTGCAGTATCCTCCTTTGATTGTTGATGTATATGTAACTTTTGAATGTATTTCATCTATGTACTTCATATATATTTATTGTACCCTTATAAGAGATGTGTTATTCCTCTATAAGGAAGTGTCGTCATGTGTATTGACAAGTGTCGCAAGTGTGTGTACTTGTCGATGGGTTAGTAGACCACCATGTGTGGGGTTGGCCCTGAAATATATATTATATTGTGGATGTACCTAGCTAGACAAGTCGGCCCCATAGTGTACTGAGCAAAAAGCTTAAGTATAAATAGAGATCAGGAGATCTCTATTTGGTCACTCGAAAACTCATACTTCTCTCACTCAGAAAGTGGCGCACTAGTGAGGAGGAGGATCATCTGCTACTAGGAGACTATCTCAGTGTATTTTGGTTGTACTTTGGTTGAGCCATTGCTCTCTCTATCTCTGAGGAAGTTGTGGGGTTTTTCACCTTAGGGTTTTCCCCACAAAAACTCTGTGTCTCTTGTCTCTCATGCTTTTGATTCTTATGATGCTTGTCATGCTTATTATGATTGTTATGCATTGATATACTGTACATGTTATTCTCTCAGTAAAGATCCTAGAGTACTGTGAATTAATGCTCAAAATTTAACATTGATCATGTACATCTAGTTTTATTCAGTTGTTCAACATAATCAAGAAGACTAACAGGTACATCTGCAAAGAAACAAACATTTTACAGACCTTCCAAACTTTCTCAAATTGTTGGATTAGTTGAACTAGAAAAGACTCAACAATGCAATAAAAGAAAACTAACCTAAATGTGATAAAATAAATTAAAAATAGTAATATATATAGGCTGATTTTAAGGACCCGTTCATTTATGATACGAGACACTACTTTTAAATTCATAAATAAACTAGAACTATGAAAGGAAGAATGTAGCGAAAAAAAAACTGTTAATCTAATCCTACCCTAAACACTTAAAATTTCATTTGCACTGGGCAATTAATGCAAATCTGAAAATTCACCTTCTTATGAGAAAGTTCCTCGTATCTTAACCCTAGAATTTTCAGCCTTTAGGACTACTATAAATTAATTTGTGAAACAACAATGGAACAATCACAATAATCCACTTCTAGTAGTCCCAAAATTCACGGAAATTCAGAGAGAAAAGATACCAATCATTCCAATGAGTTTCCAACCCTCTAGGGCAACTTCACATGCATAAACCAGATCTAAAAACTCTTCTTATACAACAAATATAAAAGCAAACACAACAACAATAGATGATCATACTATCATCTTCAATCTTAGTGTTAAGTCTTGTTTACACTCAAACCTGCACTGCTTCCTCAATGGAGATCAGGTGCAACTTGTAGACACTACACCCACTGTCACCTCGATGTATGTGCCTCTTGATTAGGGTTGGTGCATGCCAACTCCAAGGGGGTATCCCTAACTACACCTATTAGTTATTTCACTTAATGAGAAAGCACTGCAAGTAAGTAAAAATTATATCAAAACTAGTGAATCAAAAGGGAAGGATCAGAGAATACTAGTGTCTTTCAGGGGTTGATGGGGTCAAAAGTGGGCTAGAACGATCATCCGAAAGAGGGAAGGAGAATAGGGGTGAGGCTTCCAAGATGGAAGAATCTCACCACTCAATAGGGTAGGGCTTCAAATGAAAGGGCTCTAATGGATGAAGACTTTATCCTAGTTGTTATGAGGGAGCTAGGAGTGGTGTAGCACGCTACAGATCTTGAAAGGCTAATGGTAGTGTTATCACATTTATAGTAGCCAAGGCTACCATGTTTTTAGATAGGATTCTAGTACTTTTGTGAGCCAGTCCTTTACTTTGAGATGCTTGAGATCGGCAGTTGATGAGCATTTGTTCCATGATCACTCATACTTTCAGCAGCCCCAGAGCAGATATTCTAGCCTTATGCCACGACTGAGCCTCATGACCCCATATCTGATGACTGAGGTGACCATTTCCTTCCATACATAGTAGTGTGATAGTGCCGAGTTACGCAGTAGCAGTTTTCCATTGACAGTGTGTTATCACATTTTATGTCGGGAGTAGCTTCCACACTGCAGATTGTGCGGCTGAGGACCGCACAGTACTTTTTTTTCCAGATCGGAGATTAGCCGCCTTCAGACGAGGTAGGTTTGTTCAGATTCTCCCTAGCAGATTCATCAAAGGGGACAGGCAGTTGGACTTACCATCTACCACAGGGTTACCTTTCCTTGCCAGGCTTTGCCACAAGCCCATTTGAGATAGTTCCTAGTCATATTCTGATAGAGATTGTCACAGTACAGTGCTAGTTTATTGTATGCCCGGATTCAGCAGAGATCCAGCTCAAATACAGGTTCAGTGGCAGCAGGTATATGGTGCAACAGGTATTGCATATATTGATTATTGCTCATGTTGTAGATTAGACTCTTTTACACTTGCTAGTACACTAACTTTGCATGAGATGATATATTTGGTGATCTGCTTATGATATGATATGTTTGGGCCTATTGGTGATGTCAGTCCACCCCCCCTAGTTAGACTTATGTATATGCACGCTGAGTCATGTCCTGTATACTTGGCTTAGACTTGATCATTTAGCCCCTCGATAGCTGACTTTAGCACCATCTTCACTTCCTCCACTCATCCGACTCATCCATGACAATTCTTCCCCGACTTGGATTCTGATTTGTGATCACGAGGACCCCCTTTCCCCACTGATCTCTGAGTTTGCCATGACTTCCTGTTTATTGTGCCTCGGCTCTTTAGTGTGTGAGATACACGGTTAGACCTGGGATTTGCTCATGTCGGTTGCCCTCGATGTTGCAATGCAGTTAGGATTGTGTAGCCTCACCGGGTGCTCCCCACTTGTCGTCAAAGCTTGTATTACCCACCCCCATTACCTTTGCAGTATGAGCGCCATGTTTATATCTTTTGAGATATGTATGTAGCCCAAGAGGGCCATGAAGAAATGAAGAAATGAAATGTAAATCAAGCTAAAAGGGCCTTTATGTTGTAAATGCAAAATCTAGCCAAAAAAGGGCTAAGTATGAAATTCATTGTAAAATCCATGCAATGTGTTTATCAACACACATGGATTCTATTCAGCTATACATGTCAGCATTTGTAGTGGTTATTCCTCACCTAGTCCTGCGGGACAAGGAGGTGAGAAGGAGCAAGGGACAAGCTCAAGATTGCCCCCTAGAGTCTCAAGTTACGGTTTGTCGGACACCCAGTTTGGCGGCTCTAGAAAAGAACCTCACGGAGTCTTCAGATATGGATGTGAGTTGTGGGATACTTGTTAGATGACTAGTGGCGGTTTCCCTGCACTATACCCATTTGTGAGGCACCACCCTTCTCCATGTTTTGTCATGGCATACTCAGCTCAGTGGACCCTGCTTTCCCGAGTTGTCTTAGTGGTCACATGATCCTTATCCTTGTCTTCCTATATCTTTTACCATGTTGTCCACATCACCTAGAGTCAGCAAGGTGGTCAATTCTATGGAGGTGTATAGCATCCTAGTCTTTTGTAGGTGGTGGGCCCACTTCATCAGGGCCTTGTACTATTTCGGGATTTAATGTATTTTTGATCACCATGATTTCATTTATTGCTTAGTAATGTACTAACTTGTTTAATTGAGCCTTGTCGCTTCATGCTTGCATACAGGTTTCAGCTAGCACTATAGTTGACCAGATTTGACTTGGTCAAACTGGGTTGACTAGGCCAAAAATGGGCCCGAAAAAATGTTGCGATTGGAATTTCGATTTCGATCATTTATTATCTATAGGGGTTCCGTATGAGCATACAATTGACGGAATTGCAAAACATTGAGCTATTTGAGAAATTTTTAATTATTATTGGTCAACTTTGACCTGTTTTAATTAAAAATCATGGATTTGGGGCAAATAGTGCCAAAGTCATGGATCGGGATCGTTCAAGTGGTCATCCCTACTACTTTTGGGGTCCACGATCACATTGCAGCAGACGGTTCGGCAATCTGGGCAATAAAAGTGGGTCAAAAGCCCAATTTTCATCTTCAGCCATATAAACCAGCATAAAATACATGGAAATCAGAATTTTGACTAAGGCAACTATAGTGAAATGGCAAAATCAATGGCTAGCATGGGTAAAGGTAAATCATAAGGTAATTTTGGTATGTTTTGACATTGCATTTCATGTTTGTGGGGCCCTCACTTGCCCAGCTCACCATGGAGGATGAGTTGCCCATAGGGGGGCATTTTTCTCCACTAGGGGAATTCGACTTGGTGTATGTTTCATTGTATTGTGCCTTGATGTATTATGTTGGGGGGATTAAACATACTATAGACACCCCCCAACACCACTTCATATATTGTATGGACCCCACATGGTCCCTCTCACCCACTAGTGTGCTTCTCCTTGGGGCAATTTGCACCCCCCTCTTGAGTGATCTCCACCATTCGATTTTGTGGATGGGGAGATGATCTCAACCCTCCGTTTTGGGGGGAAACCTAGCTAGAGAGTGACCCATCTCTATAAGAGAATGGACTCACCTCCATTGCAGCCTCTTGGCACATTTGTACACTTGAGTTTTTGATGATATAGAGCCATTCTTCTTCACTTCTTGAGAGTTTATGGATGGATATGTATTGCTTGACTGATATCTAGACTTCCTTAGCCTTGTTGAGCTGCTAGTGTATTGTTTCCACTACTGTCTTTGGCCATTCGACTTGCAGGTGAAGAGCACAGCTGGAGGAGGGCATTGGTTTTGGAGTGGGAACCCCACACTTGCTCATCTTCTTCAGAATATCAACAAAGGGAGTTGTTATTGCATTTTGCCTCTCAATTTCCTTCATTTTGGTCATTTTTACTTGTTGGTTTCTCTTGTTATTTGCTGCATCATTGACTTGTTCCTGTTTGTGGCAGGTACCTAGGGCGCACTTGGTCATTTTGAGCTCAAAACGCAGAGAAAAAAACGTTGTTGTTCAACAATTGACTTTGGAGGGCTAGTCTTCGGAAATCTTGTCCATCAATTCATTCTCAAGTAGGTCTCTCTTGCTGGTCTCTTGCATTTAAATTCCATTGTATGTGTGTGTTGAGCAGAAAACTCACTTAAAAACCCTAAAAAATACAAAATATTAGTTTTAACCGTAGGATTTCTTTTTTATTAAAAACCCAGTAATGATTTATGCTTAAGTAACCATATCTAAAGTTTCATTGCATTCCGACTCCATTTACCCTTTGAACCAACACTGGCCACTTTGACAATTTCGCCCTCCCTGAGCATTTTCGATTTTCTGGGTGATTGGGTCAATTTGGGGTTATGGGTACTTGCTAATCTGCTTCAAACCATCTTTTTACCTTAGGATGACAAGTTTCATTGGTTGAAAGTGATTTTTTACGTGTTTTTTTGGCTGCCCTAGGTCCTTTTTTTACTGTTTAATTCATTCCCCAAGGGCTGTAAATTTCACTTATTGCTGGCCTCTTTTCCCTGTCTTAAATCAGCAAGTTAATCATCTATATAATAGCTGGAAAATGTGTCTAATTTGTTTATCTATCACTACCGTGTATGAATAAGTCATCAAGAGCCTCAATCCCCATAGGTAGTGCTTCCAATCACTCTTCCAGTAACTTTCTGTTCGCTGATTTAATTTCCAACCTTCTATTCATTCATTGATTTTATCATTTACATGTGTAATCAGATCTGAATGTGTCTCATCTAGTACATCTTTCCATCCAGAGTCTCGATTCCACTAAGGCTGGAAGACAACTCACATTTAGTCATCCATTCTGTCTCTCACTTTGTTAATCTTTTGGGTTTGGGTGTCTGATTGTTGAGTCTCAACCATCACTGGTTGAGCAGGGTCTCCCCCTTGACTTGGCCAAGTGCCTTGTCTAAAGTGACAGTAGCCTTGTTAGGCGTGACTTCCGCTCATTTGAGCGGAGGACCTGGCTATTGCCAGTTACACCCTCCTAGTTGTATCCTCTACCGTCCCTATTGGGATATCCACCACAAACAACTAGAGATTGTGTGACAACACAGTGGATGGTTCAAATGATGGACACAGGAATATGACCCAGCAGGTATATGGTTGTGCATTGGATACTTTCATTTTTGCTCTCTTGCTTATCTTAGTAGCTTGACAAGGTATCTAGTGGTCATGATCCGGCGATATTATATATAGATATGGTTATTAGTTGACTGTTTGGAATTAAAGTGGTCTAATTGCTTAGAGTTAGAATTTCTTGTGTATACTCGTTGGTCTCACCCTCTTAAGTAGTATGGCTTGGTCATTCCCACCATTTATGGCATCACCTGTCACCTTTCCTCATCCATCCATTCTCTTCCGTATTTTGTTTTATCCTGACTTACACTTCAGTTTGTGATACTGAAGAATTCCCCACCTATGCCTCTATGTTGGATAGACTCTCTATTGTTTTGTGTCTCGGCTTTGAGTTGTGCATCAGAACTTACCGAATCCTTGATCCTTCTGGGCCAGGAGAACCCACTGGTGTTGGTTCTTGAGCTTAGGTGAGTTGGATTTGAAGCCTTGACCTCTCTGATCAGTTTCCCTTGATGTTTGGTCTTGATTGTGGATAGTCCCCCCAGTTGCATGAGTTGTGTCAACTAAACTTGAAGCAAATTGTGCTACCATCATTACTTGCATATATGGCTGATTGTTATATCTTCTATGCAAGCCCATGATTATAAAATAAAACTGTGCTTTTAAGCACAATGAAAGAGGGCTATGAATTAAAATGAAAAAGCACCCTGGATAAAAGCAGCGATTAGTTGTGCTTCTAAGCACATGCAAAATCCAAAGGGACATAAGGCCTAAAAAAAGCAGTGGTTAAGCATATGCTAAATCTAAAGACTACTAGCCATAATAAAATGTAATGATTAATTCCTCATGGAGCCTACAGGTTGGGATGTGAGATGGAGTGAGGGACAGCTAATTCTAAGTGTCCCCTAGAACCCCAAGTTACGGTTAGTTGTGCACCTAGTCACCATGGTTCTAGAAAAGATCCTCACAGAGCTGGTTCAAAGCTTGGATGTGAGTTGTAGACATTTGTTAAAGTTAATAGGCACTCCTCAAATCAACTTATTCCATTTGTGAGACTGCCATTCCTTGTCTGTTTTCTGTCCAACATATGCTTAGGTGATTTCCCCTTTTCCTTTATCCGAAGTGTCACAACGTTGAAGTTTGTAAAGTCATCCCCTTGTCCTAGCCTTGGCTTTTCCTATACACTTGAGAGTCTTTCTCTTAGTAATTGATTGTTTTAATCTAGACTTATATTTGATGCACTACTACTTAATCGCCAGTGAAATGCTACTTTGTACTTTAGTCTTGCTATTGAAATAATTAAAGGAGCATATCTTATCCATTTGCACTTGTAGCATCAGTCAGTTTGACTTGGGTCATTATTTTGATCAGTCTTGACCTGGTCAACCCAGTTTGACCAACTCAACAGCAGGATCTAAGATGAGTTGGACCGATGATGTTCGACATTGATTATTTATCGTCCTATGATGCCTACTTGATGTATCCATGCAGTAGACACTGTTTTCATATGATGGTTTAATGGATTTATTATTATTATTATTATTATTTACAGACCATTATTTTTTATTGTCTGGGCATAGTTGAGCTTACAGATGATTATCCAGGTGGTCATATGGTGTATGAGTACTCATCTCTACTACATTTGGGCCTTTTGAGTCCATTGGCACACTCAAATATAATTTTTAGGCACTTTCAAATGAGTTTATGGTCAGATTATCACTTTATTGCATATTTGCCATATAAAATGGCCTGTCAGCATGTTTTGAGATTATTTTGGTTCACCTAGGGCGCTAAAGAGGGAGTATGGGGTCCAGCCACTCGTTATTACCATATTACCATGATCCCAGACATTTTAGTGCAGTCAAATTTGTGCTCAGGGCACTAGGCAGAGAGATACATGCATTTTATTATTTTACAAGTGATTTTCTGAGGATAAAAAATGGAAGAAATGGCTACTAAGGAATGCTACTGAGGAATTCAACTTGGGAAATTGAGGCATGGAAATGGCATGAGGTTTGATCAGAGAGTTATTGTGATGCATCCCACACCTTTCGGCTCTTCAGCTTCAGTGGGGTCCACATGTCCTTCGGGTTATTATTTGGGGGTTTTATATTGTATTATCGGGACAAAACGTCCTAGTGATTTGTATCACCTATTCATGTTATATTATTTTGATGTAGTTGGGGCATTAGTCTAAGGAAGATAGTATCTCCTAGACCCCCCCAACAAGTTATTATGTTGTGTTTCCTAGTCATGTCATGTTATACGTCCCCCCTAGGGCATCATTGAGGAAACACATCCCCCTCTTTTAGAGTGATCCATCTATTATTGTTCCGGCTCATCTTAGCCGTTGATTATTATTGTTGTATCTTCTAATATCAACCACTCATTCAAAAAGTGGTTAGGGTTTTGGTCTCTCTCATTCCTATTTAAGGAAGAGACCCCCCTCATTGTAAAAGGACTTTTGGCTCTTGGCTATTGGAATAAAATATGATCCTTGTGAGAAAGTCTTGTATCTTGGTTTGGATGTATGGCTATGGTGACTGAAACTATTTTTCCATTGCATTGAGGATCTTGGTGAATATCTTGCGCATTTTCTATCCATATTTTTACTTGCAGGTGAAGAGGACTATTTGGTAGAGGGACGCATTAGCTGGGGAGACTCACCTTGTCTCTCTCTCTCAGATCCGGTTGATTCAGGGAGTAGTTTTGTCTTTGTACCACTTATTCTCTGTGTTTAATTCTTTACTTGCATTTACCCTCATTGTTGCTTGTTGATTGAATTGATCTCTTTGGTTTTGCAGGAAGAGAGGAGTGCACTTGTGGACTCGGGAAAATCGTGGGATAAAGAGCACAAGCCAAATCTTCATTTGATATTTGCAGGAGTAGTCCTCGTCATGCTAGCATCCATTCTCATCATCCAAGTACGCTCATAAGGTGAGTATTTTATTTCTCTAACTTACCCATCTGTCATTTACATTCAAACCTTCTCTACTAAAACTTCTAAAAATTCTCTGGGCTTAACAACTTAGAATTTCGGCGAACCATTTATGGGTTTTTACCTCTAGGCCTATCCCCAGGTGGATTCTCAAGGGCATCACCCTCTGAGGAATCCATCTGTCCCTTTTCCTAGGCATTGATCCTTTAACCCTTGCGGCCTCCCTGGTTTGTGTTATCACATATATAGTAGCCGGCCTACCATACATTATTTTTCTGATTCCAGTACACTATTCAGTCAGTTCCCTTACATTGAGACGCTGAGATGAGCATCTATATTGGATCACTATCAGATTTTGGACAGCAGTATATATTCCCCATGCCATGACTGAGTCTCAGGACACTCAGAGAGATGACCGATGTAGCCATTATACCATTTGTTCAAAGCAGTCAATAGTGCCCAGAGTTGCAGTATCAGTTTCAGAGGACAGATGATGGTTCAGATGATGAGCATTCAGGTATATGACTCAGCAGGTATATCATTGTGTTATGGTTATATTGCTTTTATATTTATTCTTATGGCATGTCTTAGCACTTAGTGTCATGACCTGGCGATCATATAAATATGTGGACCTGGTTGATCCTATTATATATATTATATTGTCCCTACTCAAACTTAGAAGTTCACTATTCATACTCATTGGTTCTACCCTCCCTAGGGAGAATAGAGGTGATCATTCCACCATACCTTGGCTTGCTAGTGTTGGCTCCATAATTCATTGTCTTCATCCATCCATTGCCTACCTTTTAGTTTATCACCTTGACTTACTACTTGACTAGTGACATGGAGGATCTTTTCCCCACTGTAGCCTCTGTATTGGAGGAGCTTCCCTGTTTATTGTGTCTCGACTCTGAATTGGTGACAAAACTTACCTATGGTGAGTTGGAGTTCCTTGTGAACTCCCCCTAGTCACTAAAGTTGTGTTGGCTAAACCTGAAACTTTTAGTGCTGCCATGAATACAAAATCTGGAAAATGAAGTGTTATATCTTGTATGAAAAACCCATTCATGCAATGTGTTTTTCAACACACATGAATGAAAGGCATGCCAAATGAAAATGGCCATGAAAATAAAATGTTATATCTTTTGGAAATGTAAATACCTAGGTAAACAAGTTGTATGTGACACACCTAGAAGTGCTCAGGTAAACAAGTGCCTTAAAAACACACCCGCAGCAGAAAGCCTAAAATAAATGTAAATCTATGCAATGTGTTTATAAACCCACATAGATCAAGGCTATGGAAACTTCAGGCCCAAAAAGCAATGGAACTTAAATGTTATATCTAAATTATTGCTGGCCTCATTTGTATTATGGATTGTGCGCATCTGTTAAAGGTGAATAAACTCTCTTTGAACAACTCATCCATTTGTGAGACACCGCCATTCCCTATGTTGTTGCTCATTCAATATATACTATGGTGTGTATTCCCTTTCCCTTTGCCAAAGTATCACAAAGTTAAGTCAGTCAAGTCATCCCTTAGCCTAGCCAGTTATTTTAGCCTTCACCCTTCACTAGTAAATTGATCATAGCTATGAAGTGAGTATGATCTTGAAAGTCTAATCTGAGTAACAATAATAATTAATGACATTATATATTTGGATTTAGATCGCCAGTAATGATTACTTTGTGTAATAATTGTTATTTGAATAAGTTGTAGAGCATGCATTAACCTATGACACTTTACAGCAGCTTATGATGGTGGTCTGAGTTATATTTGGTCATGCTGACTTGGTCAAACCTAGTTTGACCAAGGTCAACTATAGGACATGAGATGGTTGGACCTTGTGATGATATGGATAGATGATATATGGTCTATATACATTTGCATGATGATTCTATGCAGCAAATATAGGGTTATGATGATGATTCATGGTTTACAGCATTATTTCATCATTTACAGATTATTATTATTTCACCTGTTCCGGTATATTGGATATATTTTATGATCATGCAGAGACTCATATGGTGTATGAGTACACATCTTGGATGGATTTGGACCTTCTGAGTCCAATGAGACAGTCTGTTTTTAGTTCTAGGCACTTACAGTGATGATTGAGCCTCAGTAGGCTATCCCAGTGCAATTTTGGTCTATCGGAGACCCTATCAGAGTAGAGGTGATTTTTATCCAGTTGACCTAGGGCGCTGTGCTTGGAGGTGGTGGTCCAGCCACTTGTTTTTACCATATTACCCGCCTCCCGGACACACTAGTGCCCTCACCTTGACAGCGCAGGCACTCCAGGAGGCAGTTTGGGGCAGTTTCACGCTTCTCAAGGCATTTCAGGATTGGTAGAAATGGCTATTGAGGAATTCGATTTGGGCTACTGAGGCAATGTCTTGGCATGGGATGATCAATGATGATGGATTGATGTCTTCCACACCTCCTCCAGCAATTTCAGCTTCATCGGAACCCGCATCCATTACTTATGGCACTTTCTGATGATTTCTGAGGTCTTTTGAGGCCTACGATTTGTCCATAGAGGCACGATTTGGTATATTGATGACTATTTTATTATTATTGTGCTATGGGGATTGACCAAGGGTGGCCAAAATTACCCCTTGGACTCACCATGAGCTTCTTATTATATTTTGTCATCATGATTAGGTGGGATTCCCCTTTCCTAGGGCGATTTTGTCCACTTATGTTATATTTTATTAGTGATCCATGTATTTTATTGTTGAGCTCATCTCAACCATTGATTAGACATTTGTATCTTTTAATCTTAGCCACTCATTCAAAAAGTGGTTAGGATTTTGATGCCTCTCCTTCCTATTTAAAGGAGAGAGCTTCTCATTGTAAACGGACTTGTGGATCTAGATTATTGGAATAGAAAATTATTATTGCATCTATCTCCAATGTTGTGGTGAATGTTTTTGGTGTTCGTTCGTTGGTTCTTCCTTTGCACTGAGTTATTGGAGATCTTGCTTGCCATATCTTTTGTACCATGTTTTTTGCATCTACAGGTGGAGGCCGATTTGTTTTAAGGAGAAAGTATTGGTAGGGGAAGACTCTCCCTACTTCTTCTTTGGATCTCTTTGTTGGTAACAAGGAGTATTACTGTCCCAGGACCTTCTATTCTATGTTATCATTGCATTTTACTTGTATTTCCTCCATACTTGACCTCTTTGATTGAAATCGATTTCCCTTGGATTGACAGGTAGAGGAGGGCACACTTGTGGGTTAGGGCATCAATTTGGCAAGCAAAATCAAGAATTTCTCATTCGATCTCTGCGGGAATCTTCCTCAACATCAAAGCATCTCTTTTCATCATTCAAGTATGATCTCAAGGTAAGTTCTACCTCCATGATCTATCCACTTGTCTAAAACATTTTAAACCCTAATTAATCAAAACCCCCATTTTTACATTTTTTCAGATCTACTGAGATCTAGTGGGTTGTTGGGTGTAATATTGAAAACCCACCTCTATAGTATCCAAGCCATCCCGGATCTATAGTTTGGTGAGGATTGGCCTCCATTTGACCCCCTTCCCAGGACAACTTAGCCTCTCCAAGTGAGGTCGCACTCCTTGAGGAAGGTGAGTTACCCTAGATCTAGTACGTGGGTAGTTGAGATTCCACTTGATTCGTAATCTACACATCCAATAACCTACCCCCAGACTGTCACTTTTCTGATTTCTACCTTGTGAGCCCTATTCCACATTTTAAGGGATTTATTTCCCATTTTGGACCACTTGGTATCTTTAAACTCAGATCTAGTAAGATCTAGCCATCGGATTGCCGTGAAATTGTAGATCCATACCCTCACTTGCTTAAACTACTTGGATCTAAAGTTTGGATGCCATTGGACGTGTCTTGATTCATTAATCCTACTTTTTAGCCTCCTTGGGTAAAGTCGCATCACCTTGGAGAAGTGAGTTGATCCACTTCTAGGACGTGGGTACTTGAGATTTTAGTGGATTTGGAACGGGCATAATTCAAAACCTAGGTCTAGTTGGTCACTTCATCAAATCTTGCCTTGGGGATAGCACAAGGTTTTAAAAATCGGAATCGGACTCGGAATCGGTCGAGGGTCAACTCGGAATCGGAATCGGAATCGGTAATGAATCGGTAATAAATCGGTCGATTTGAATTTAATGAATCGGTTTGCTCAAAAATACATAAAATATTTAATTTTTTTAAGAAAAACAATATTTTCAAGATTCTAATTCATGATTCCATAGCATTAGAAACAAAATATTCCCCTAGACATATCAAACTGGAAGAAAGGATTGGAACCTATATAATCAATTGCATCTGTTCATAAACTGTTGCTTTGGTGTGTAAACAATGAACACAGATCTCCATCGAGATGTGAATTATAATAGAATAACCCTTTCTAGGAAATTATCTGCTACATTTGCATTGGTGTGTAAACAATGAATATAAATCTCCACCAAGACGTGAATTGTAAAATAATAACCCTTTCTAGGAAATTATCTGCTACATCTTTCTTATGCCTTCCTAGGAAATTATCTACTACGTCTTTCTTATGCCGTAGGGCTATCACATGCCATGAGGTGGGGGGATATGCTAGCGGCATTAAGCTTAACTATCTTAGTCTTAGCTACCCATATGTAAGATTCTACAAGTAGCCACTTACTGAACCTTCATCTCTGTCAAGAAAAAAAAAGTGTTGGCTGTCTTATCAGTTGGTTTTAGCCCCCATCTGGAGCAAACACAAGCTACAGAGATTTGTGGAAATATTTTATGCACCTATCTGTTGCTGCGTTTTTCTAGAGAAGACAATTTCCTACAGGCAGAGGGTTACTGTATTTTATATCATTTTGTATCTGGATTCTGAGCTGCTTCAGATTGTTGAATGACTGAAATATCCTCAGTATTTGATAGCCTACATCTCCACAGCTCGTGGTGTCTGCTACAGCATTCAAAGGAACAATTTATTGAGACAAGAGGTGTGCAAAAATTCATATCTGCTCCATACCCAGTCCAGGCATGTAACTTCATTTGTCTCATTTAAATATCAGATTTAGAAATGGCTTGATCTCTGTGGTTTACAAAAGAACTAGTGTATTTGTTATCACACAACTTGTAGTTGCCCCTAGAGGTATCCCATCCGGGACGGTAGAGGAGCTAGGCAACTAAAGAGGTGACCTAAGAGATGCCACGGTTCCCAATGCAATGTGGGAGTCACGTCAACCGAGGCACTCTTCGCTTTAAGTCAGGGTATGACCAGACCAAGGGGGAGACCCTAATACCCCAATCACAGTTGATTGGACCCAAGCAAAGGTTTCAAAGGATGAATAAATGATAAGTTACGGAAAACAATGCAAGGCTAAGTGGACCTAATGTTTGAGGTATGGTTGAAGGTGGTATCATGGATAGTTAATGTTTCAATCTATGTATGGTTTAGGCCACTTGATGGGGTATGATTATTAAGTATAGTACCGTGTGTTTACACAAGTGGGTCTTGTTGCCTTGGGAAGTGTGAAATGGTTCTAGAAAGACCCACAAGGTGAAGTTAAGTGTGAAGATGGTACTATAGGCTAGATCTAGGTTAGATCTACAAGTTAGAGTTGGTTCTAGGATTACCCATGTGCTAGATCTAGGGTTTGACACTAATCCCAAGAAGCACGCCTTGCTTGGAGAAGGACTAGTGCCTTGTTGGATGGGATAATGGAGTCAAGAAGGATGTCAAAGTGTAGATCGGGACACCTAGAAGCCAAATCAAGTGGTTTGGATGAGATCCAATGGTTGGATCTTGCTAGATCTAGGTTTTTAGGTGATAACCAAAAGTGGACCACAATTCCTTAAAACAAGGAATGCAATCCCCAAGGTGGATCGGGACAAAAGAATAGTCTAGACCTAGGTTTCAAGGCATGGGCATTCCAAATCCACCAAAATATCCAACACCCACTTCCTAGAAGTGGTCCAACTCAAAACTCCCAAGGGGTGCGACTTTCTCAAGGAGAGGCAAAAGAGGGGTTTGGTGGACCAAACCAAGTCCAATGGCCACCAAAAAGTAGATTCGGGATGCTAGTACCCCGATCTATGCATGTTCAAAGTTTCAAGTGAATCAAATGGGTAGATCTTAGTAGATCTAAGTTTTAAGTTACCAATGAGGTCAAAAGGGGGTTTCAACCCCTCAAAACATGGAGAGATGTCCACAAGGTAGTTTTCACCAAAGTAAGGATATGGGTATGTGTAATTAAGTGTCTAGTTGTCAAATCAAGCGGGATCTCACATACCCATGTACTAGATCTAGCCCAACAAGCCTCCCTCAAGGAAGTGCGCTTTAGGTCAAGGAGAGCTTTTTGTCTTAGAAAATGGGTCAATTCTTAGCCAATCACCACCAAACTATAGATCCAACTAGGGGTGGATGCTATAGAGGTGGGTTTTCAATATCTTTTCAAAATGAGGGCTAGATCTAAGTAGATCTAAGAAATACAAAAATTGGGGTTTTGATTTAATTAGGGTTTTATGACCAATGGAGATAGAATGGATGAAAGAGGCACATACCTTGTAGATCTTACCTCAATTTGCTTATGGCCACCTTGCAAGTTGATAGCATTCTCCTATGTTTATATTCAAGAGTGAGATCCAAGTGCTCCAACCAAATCTCCCTTCTCCAAGATAGCCAAATCGTCCTCCTCCTACAAGACAAGATCAAAGAAACAAGTCAAGCAAGATGATTATGAAAATGGTAGAAAGATGTAATAGAAAGCATCAACTATGTCACAAAGATACAATAATGATACTCCCTGTCACAAGATCAACCCAAGAGAGAATATGTGGATCCCTCCAACAATAACCCTCCAAAAGTCGCCCTCCTCTCTCCAATTCGACTTTCCTGTCAAAAGGTTAGCAAAAACACATAGATCCACAATGATACATAGAAGAGATACTTTATATTCAATATGCAAGAGAATCCACAAGCCAAGAGAGATGTGCTCCACAAAAAATCTTCTATTCCAATATTCCAGAGCTCCAAAGGTGAGCTTTACAATGGGGGGTCTCCTCCTTATATAGGATAATAAAGACCAAAACCCTATACCACTCTACAATACTACATCAAATGAGTGGTTGAGATTATAAGATCTCATCATACAATCAATGGCTAGGATGAATCCATAACATAATATCACATGGATCACTCAACATAACAATAGCGCCTTCACTAAATGGTACAATGAGGGTGACGTCATCCCATAAGAGGGGTATAAAGTACAATAATCCACCTCATGATGACTAGGACAAGATAAAATAAGCACATGGTGGGGCTAGGAGGTATAAATCCTTGCTAGCTCACCCCAAGGCACAATAAAATAATAAAATATGCCCAATATAATGATAATGACCAAAACTGTCCTCAGAATCCATGACAGTCAAGCAGTAAATGTCCTCCTGTGATCAATCTGGAGATACCCACATGGTGAAAACTGACTGGAAGATAGTGAGATCACCCTGGAAGACCTCTGTGAAAACCAAATGCCAAAACCTTGCCTCAATTGCCCAAATCGATTTCCTCAGTGACCACTTTATCCCATTTTTTAACTGCCTCGGGAACTGTGAAAGTGCCAAAACTGCCTCCTAGGGTGCTAGCGCTGTCAAACTGAGCCCACCAGGCTCTCCGGGAGGGGGGATAAATGGTAATAACAAGTGGCTGGACCACCCCCTCCATCATCAGCGCCCTAGGTGAACCGGCCTCTCGGGGCCCCTGCTGCTCAGGCTGGGAAATCAGCCCCAAATCTGGTCAACAAGTGTAAAAATGCATCAATCACTGTCAGAAGTGCCCGGATCTGAAAGATAAGTGTCTCAATGGATCCAGAAGACCCAAATCCACTAGGAATGAGTACTCATACACCCTGGGTTGCCCTAATGGGCCAGCTGTAGGGTCCACCATATATGGACAATGTATAATCTGCTGATCTGTAATGATAATAACCTGCTGAACTGGATCAAACATCATCTGTATCATATGTCCATCATATAATATCATCATCAAACATGTGGGACCATAAATCATCATCAATAATCATCCATACATGGTCCACATCATCACGGATCCCAAGAATATATATAATCAAGGATAAATCACATCAGTAGACTAAGACAATGCTTTTTTAATCATTTCATAGCTAAGCTCAAAGTACAAATTCCATTCAGTGGCATTAATTATATTAACATATTCCGTGGTTATAATAAATCACTTGCACCATAGTTCAAATGACAAACTCACCCATTGGACATGGTCAAACTGCTAGTGAAGGATGAAGGCTAGGTAGCAAGGTTGGGCCAAGGGTGTGACTTGTCTAACTCAACTCAAAAATACTTTGGACTGGGAGAGGGGGAAGCTACAAACTCTGTGTTGGACAAAAGAACACGGGGAATGGCTGTGCCTCACAGATGGATAAGTTGTTTAGAGAGTGCTTATTCAACTTAGGCATCATGTCTACATCAAGTTGATCCAAGTTCATTAGGATCATTCAATTTATTTCCATGGCCTTTTTGGCCTACATAACCCTTCGGATTTCAGATGTGCTGAGAAGCACAACTAGTTGCAGCTTGCATCCAGGGCATGTTTTTCATATTTTCACAAGGTCAGCAATTGTTTAGATATAGCTTTTAAGAACTATTGCTTTTTGGACCTTTCTTTATACTCTTCGAGGAGTATTTTTTTAGCTTTTCATTGCTCTTGCCCTCTTTTTGTTTCCATGGGCGAATTTATTTAATTTCCACAGGTAGAACATGAGCTTTCAGTTTTAGCCAACAACATCTCAAGTGACTAGGGGGAGTTCGAGCCAAGGCCTACAATCCAACTCACCAAAGGCAAGTTCTGTCACCAACTCAGAGCCGAGACACTGAATAAACAGGGATGCGGTCCAAACACAGAGGTAGAAAAATGGGGAAGTCCTCAGCATCAGAAAGTCAAATAAGACAAGTCAGGGTTTAAAGTCAAACAGGAAGGTCATGTATGGATGGAGACAAGTGGATATGGAGCCTACACTAGCAGACAAAAGGTGTCGGGAAAGACCATGTCTATGTAAGGTGAAATACCAGTAAGTTTTGTTAGATGACCTAAGAGTGCAAGCAATTGTCCATTTTAAGGTTTACAGTTCATTTTAAATATTTTGCCATATCAGGAATAATATACCAAGCACATGCTATAATCATGATTAAATCAACAAGCTAATAATCCACAGTCAGTGAGAACAATATCCATAGATCATACAACATCATCATAATAGCAATCATCATGCATCATCTGAAACACTGCTGAAGTAAATCTCTAGGCACTGAACTGAAACTGTAATGGGAAAAGTGGTCACATCAGTCATCAAATCTGAACTCTCAAGGCTCAGCCTTGACACAAGGTCATACAATCTGAATAATGTACTGCTCTGATCATGAGTGATCCAATATATGTAGCCATGCTCTGGAATAAATGAAGCTCTGGAATGTGCAGATATCTGCTGTACAAGAATAGTAGCCCTGCTACTATGGTGTGATAACATCTGGCTCCAGCTGGGACAAGTGCTCTAAGGGAGAGAGCGCTTGAGAACCTCAGAATCTCTGGTCTCGAACTGCTCTGCATCAATCTTCAATCCAGCACTGCACCATCCTTGCTTTCAGCTTTTATCTTGCACCTGTTCCTGCTCTCATAAAAACTAGAATACCATCATGGAGCATGTATGGGATAAAAATAAAACAAAACTGAAAACTAATCTAAAGCATAAACTGAAAAATGCGTCAAAAAATATAAATTTAAACTAACATGGCATATATTATTATCACTTATTTACTGTGCCGGAGGACAAGAGTATTTCTTTAATCAGGCAATCTCAACTTGCACAGGCAGCCAACAACATAAATGCTAACTATAATTTGTTAAATGTATGCAGGAAGAGCAACAAGCTTAGGAAGGAGCAAGGCTCAACTCAAGCAGAAAACAAGCAGATACTCTAAGCAGAAAAAGCAAAAGGGACAGTACTCAGCACACAGAAAAAGAAAAATCACACAAGTCCTACTGCTCAAGTGAGCTTATTCAGCAACTACCTACTCTAAACATGCAAGGCAAGAAATAGTCATTCAAAAGGGATAAGGGGGTAGTAGTGTTTCAACAGTACCCCATTTACTGGCAGCTCCAATTCACATCCATCCAATGTTTCCAACCAAAAGGAATTTTTACCTGCAACTCTACTTATTTGATAGGGGCCCATCCATATCTTTTCAAACTTGCCATGGTTTCCAGGTTTCTCTTTGTTCTTATCCCATAGTAGAACTATATCACCAACTCCAAAATTTATGTCCCTGCTCCGTTGATCAAAGGTTCCTTTTATTCTTTCTTGTTCCAAAACCATTTTATCCCATGCTTCCCTTCTGTTTTCATCTAGTTCTACTAACTTGTCAATTCTTGCTTGCATGGCTTCTTGCTCAGTGGAACATTGTCGCAGTAGTTCATACACAGGGATTTGAAGATTGATCGGAAGCCTACATTTTTGTCCATATACTATTTCAAAAGGAGCTTTTCCTGTTATTCTTTTAACTGTTGTTCGATCTGCCCAGAGGGCATACTTAAGCTTGACATCCCAAGTCCTTTTGTTTTCGCCAACCATTCTTTTCAAAAGTCTGATTAGGTTCTTGTTACTTGACTCAGCCAATCCATTTCCCTGGGGGTAATAATTGGAGGAGTGGGATAGAGTGATGCCATGGTCTGAACAAAAGGTTGTCATCTCCGTCTTGCTAAAAGCTGGGGCATTATCGGTTGTGATTTTACAAGGGCAACCATATCTGGAAACGATGTTTTCTTCTAAAAATTTGACCACTACTTCTGCGGTGCATTTCTTGGTAGGGATAGCTTCAACCCAGCGAGTAAAATAATCTGTGCAGGTCAAGATGTATTTATATCCTCCTGAAGAGCTTGGGTTTATTGGTCCTACAAAATCCATTCCCCATTGTTGGAAAGGAGCTTCTACAATAACTGGGGTCAAAGGCAAGGAAGGTAGTCTAGGTTTTCCTGAATAAAATTGACATTCTTGACATGTTCTAACAAACGTGTGCACATCTTTGAACAAGGATGGCCAATAATACCCGGCTCTCATGATCTTAGCAGCTGTGGTTCTAGGTGCATAATGTCCTCCGCATAATCCAGAATGCATTTCCTTGATGATTCTCTGGGAGTCATCATGATTTACACATTTGAGTATGATTCCATCTGGATTCTTCCAACCCAAACCATCTTCAGTTAAAACATACTTAGATGCTTTTAGCCTCAACGCTCTTCTTTGGTGGTCTACAAGGTGGTCTGGACAGGTCATATGTTTAAGGTAGAAGATAATGTCTTTGTACCACTCGTGATCTTCATTAATATAAAGGATCATGTTATTTTGCTGCAGTTTGGAATCAGTTAATAGCTGCGCCAACCCTTGCCCTTTCACTATCTTGATTGGTTTGATTTCAATGTCATACTCTTGAATCCTAGAAATCCAGTTTCCCCTAACACCTATGCCATCAGGCTGAGATAAGACATCTTTTACCGCTTGATAAGGGATGTAAGCCATAATTTTGGAGTATCCGATATATGTCCTAAAATGTTTTAACGATTTGACCAAAGCATAGGCTTGTTTTTCAGTGGTTGTGTAGTTTAGTTCCGCATCTCTAAGGTTTTTACTCATAAAGGCAACCGGTTGTTCATGGTTTTCTTCATTCTTTTGCAACAACACCCCTGCTATGGTGTCCTCGGAAGCATAAGAATAGATCAAGAACTCCTTATTGTAGTTGGGGCTTACTAGGACAGGTGCAGAAGCAATGGCTTTCTTTAGATACTCAAATGAGGTATCACATTTCTTATCCCAAACAAATTTCACATTCTTCTTCAGCAAATTATTCAAAGGTTTGGCCAATTCAGCTAAGTTAGGGATAAATCTCCTTACGAAGTTTATTTTTCCGAAAAATGATCGTAATGAGCTGACATCCTTTGGGGGAGTTATGGCTTGGATTCCTTGCACTCTTTCCGGATCAATTCTAATGCCTTCTTTGGACACAATGTGACCTAACAACTTCCCTTCATCCACCCCGAAGGTAGACTTTTTAGGATTCAAGGATATTCCAAATTTCCGACATCTTTCAAATATTCTCCTTAAATGTTTTACGTGATCTCCCCTGTCTTTCGAGAATACAGTTAGATCATCTTGATAAATTGCAATGATTTTGCCAATTAGGCCCTCAAATGCATGATCCATTGCCCTTTGAAAGGTTGATCCTGCATTCAAAAGCCCAAATGGCATTCTTATATACTCGAAGGTTCCCCACGGGGTGGTGAAGGTTGTCTTCCCACGATCTTCCTTCTTGATTTGGACCTGGTTGTAACCAGAAAATCCATCAAGTAAGGATAACATGCCAGCCCCTGTTACACTTTGCAACAGATTTTCCATATTGGGCAAAGGATAGTTGTCCTTTAGAGACGCTTGATTTAGGTTCCTAAAGTCAATACAAATTCTAATCTCCCCGTTTTTCTTCCTTACAATTACAGGATTGGATACCCAGGTTGTATGTCTGACTGGTCTAATGATACCTGCTGCCAACATCTTTTCCAATTCCTTTTTAACTAAGGGAGCTAACTTAGGGTTCATGTTTCGCAACTTTTGTCGATATGGTTTGGCTCCCTCTTTAAGAGGAATAGTGTGTTCTATAATGGACTGGTCATAAGTTTTCAAATCATCATAGACCCATGCAAAGATGTCTTTATACTCTCTGATTAGTTCAATAATTCTTCTTCTTTCTTCTCCTGAGGCATTTATCCCAATTCTAATCATTTTTGGAGAACAAGCAGACCCTACATTTATTTCAATGACCCCATCTACAGGTTCAGCTCTCCTACCCTTGTATTCATCATGCCTGTTGAAATTTCTTTCAAGGGGGAAAGCTATTTCTGTGACATCCATACCTTCAATTGTATCACCTTTTATCTCATCCTCGAAATTTACCATTGGGGTTCTAGAAGCATTTAAAAATCGTATAATTTGGGCATCATTGTCAAAAACTTGCCAATGGTCTTCATTATCAGGGACAGAGGGTCTGAATAAAACTTCAAGTTTGCAGTTTTCTTGTTTTAGAGACTCAGAAGTTTGAAGAGTACTGGCCATTACGGATAGTTCATCAGCCAAAGTATTTTGTTCTCGGGGAACAGCCTTGATCCCGAAGGCATCAAAGCATTCAATGGTGTCCCAAACTGCATTTCTATAGTCTCTAAGTCTATTATTTTTAGCGGCGAATTTGTTTTTTATTTGGGACACAATGAGGTCAGAATCTCCTGTGACAGATATTGATTTGATTTTTCTTTCTCTGGCAATTTCCAAACCTAGAAGTAATGCTTCATACTCGGCTACATTGTTAGTGCAATCGAACTCTAAACGGAAAGAAAACAAGCTCTTTTCTCCTGATGGTGAAATTAAGACTATACCGGCTCCTGCACCATGTCGGGAACGGGCCCCATCAAAATGCATTTTCCAGACTTGTTCATGTGAAAAAGGTTGCTTTTTAACCTCCTCCCAGTAATTTGCTAAAATCATGAAGTTTCCAATTTCATCACTTGAATACATTGCTTCAGTGAATAAATGTTCAGGTGTTTCAACATGTTCTCGCATAGGTGGTTCATTAAACAGAGTTATGAATGAACCTTCTTTGGTTGGGATTGTGGCGTAGGTTAAATCCATTTGGACACTTCCCCCCAATCTTGCCGACCACTCCCTGGATAGCAACATTCCCCATGCATCAGGGATATCTAGGACTAAAACATTCATTGAGAGCTCAATGTCAGAGCAGGCAGCTAACCTAACGGGCAGGTTTTCAATTATTCCAATAGATTTCACAGGTTTGGAATCCATGCCACATACATTTTTGTAGGGTCTTGTGGGTACTAACTCAAGTTGTTCCATGACTCTTAAAGGCATGACACTTACTTCAGCTCCTGAGTCCAACATGCAATTATGTAGTATTAAACCATTCACTTCCAACGCAACATAAAAGGGTGGGAAGTTTCCAGAGTTGTTACCAGAGACACTTTGGATCATGACAGGGGAATCCCTAATCTCTGCAACAGCTTTCTTAGGAGCTTGCTTCCTTGTTTGAATCCCAAGATGAGTAGTAGCTCTTTTGTGGAATGAAGGGATCTTAAAAATTTCACAAAATGGAATAGGCATGTTTATCTTTTCTAGGAAGCTTGTAATGTCTATGTTTAGGTTGTGAGGGTTTTCCTTATCCTTTTCATTTGTACCTAATCCTAGGAATTTCATAATGTCATGTTTAACAGCTGGGATCTTGATTAGGTCTTTTAGAGAAACTGAAGCAGATGAATTGGCTAGCTTACTTGGAATGTTTGTTCTAGGGAGTTCCTTGTTAGGTTTTAGAATCGTGGGAGGTTTTGGTTGCTTTCTCCAAAGGGTTGCTTTGGGAACATTAGTTTTAGGGGGAGAATCAATTTTTATTGCTTGATCTGTCTTTTTGTTTGCAGGAGGAGATTGGCTAGTGTTGGTTACAGTTTTACCCTTCGAGGTGACCTCAGGAGAAAGCTTTGGAGCTTTTGGCAAGATTCTTCGGACAGGTTGATGCACTGTCTTGCTAGGCTGTGGGTCAGTCGTTTTAGGTTGCTGAGTCTTGGGAGGACTAGCCTTTGGAGGAATTGAATTGCTATAGATGGATTTTAACATCTCTTTGGTTTGTTGATCACGTCTTTTGAAATCTTCATCTTGATTCTTAAGATATGTAGCAATGTTGGTGACCATTTCACACATGTTTGTCATAAATTCCATGGTCATTTCGGGAGAGATGTTATTTTGATTAGACATCTCTTTATGGGTTCTCTTCTCAGCGGAGTCACGATTAGGAGTCGCCAGGTAGAATTTTAAACTCTACTACCAAGAGATATGTCGTTTGAAGTGCAGAAAGGTAGTGAGACACAAAGATGTGTTGAACCAAGGTAGGCCCCTACCTCCCCGGCAACGGCGCCAAAAATGTTATCACACAACTTGTAGTTGCCCCTAGAGGTATCCCATCCGGGACGGTAGAGGAGCTAGGCAACTAAAGAGGTGACCTAAGAGATGCCACGGTTCCTAATGCAATGTGGGAGTCACGTCAACCGAGGCACTCTTCGCTTTAAGTCAGGGTATGACCAGACCAAGGGGGAGACCCTAATACCCCAATCACAGTTGATTGGACCCAAGCAAAGGTTTCAAAGGATGAATAAATGATAAGTTACGGAAAACAATGCAAGGCTAAGTGGACCTAATGTTTGAGGTATGGTTGAAGGCGGTATCATGGATAGTTAATGTTTCAATCTATGTATGGTTTAGGCCACTTGATGGGGTATGATTATTAAGTATAGTACCGTGTGTTTACACAAGTGGGTCTTGTTGCCTTGGGAAGTGTGAAATGGTTCTAGAAAGACCCACAAGGTGAAGTTAAGTGTGAAGATGGTACTATAGGCTAGATCTAGGTTAGATCTACAAGTTAGAGTTGGTTCTAGGATTACCCATGTGCTAGATCTAGGGTTTGACACTAATCCCAAGAAGTGCGCCTTGCTTGGAGAAGGACTAGTGCCTTGTTGGATGGGCTAATGGAGTCAAGAAGGATGTCAAAGTGTAGATCGGGACACCTAGAAGCCAAGTCAAGTGGTTTGGATGAGATCCAATGGTTGGATCTTGCTAGATCTAGGTTTTTAGGTGATAACCAAAAGTGGACCACAATTCCTTAAAACAAGGAATGCAATCCCCAAGGTGGATCGGGACAAAAGAATAGTCTAGACCTAGGTTTCAAGGCATGGGCATTCCAAATCCACCAAAATATCCAACACCCACTTCCTAGAAGTGGTCCAACTCAAAACTCCCAAGGGGTGCGACTTTCTCAAGGAGAGGCAAAAGAGGGGTTTGGTGGACCAAACCAAGTCCAATGGCCACCAAAAAGTAGATCCGGGATGCTAGTACCCCGATCTATGCATGTTCAAAGTTTCAAGTGAATCAAATGGGTAGATCTTAGTAGATCTAAGTTTTAAGTTACCAATGAGGTCAAAAGGGGGTTTCAACCCCTCAAAACATGGAGAGATGTCCACAAGGTAGTTTTCACCAAAGTAAGGATATGGGTATGTGTAATTAAGTGTCTAGTTGTCAAATCAAGCGGGATCTCACATACCCATGTACTAGATCTAGCCCAACAAGCCTCCCTCAAGGAAGTGCGCTTTAGGTCAAGGAGAGCTTTTTGTCTTAGAAAATGGGTCAATTCTTAGCCAATCACCACCAAACTATAGATCCAACTAGGGGTGGATGCTATAGAGGTGGGTTTTCAATATCTTTTCAAAATGAGGGCTAGATCTAAGTAGATCTAAGAAATACAAAAATTGGGGTTTTGATTTAATTAGGGTTTTATGACCAATGGAGATAGAATGGATGAAAGAGGCACATACCTTGTAGATCTTACCTCAATTTGCTTATGGCCACCTTGCAAGTTGATAGCATTCTCCTATGTTTATATTCAAGAGTGAGATCCAAGTGCTCCAACCAAATCTCCCTTCTCCAAGATAGCCAAATCGTCCTCCTCCTACAAGACAAGATCAAAGAAACAAGTCAAGCAAGATGATTATGAAAATGGTAGAAAGATGTAATAGAAAGCATCAACTATGTCACAAAGATACAATAATGATACTCCCTGTCACAAGATCAACCCAAGAGAGAATATGTGGATCCCTCCAACAATAACCCTCCAAAAGTCGCCCTCCTCTCTCCAATTCGACTTTCCTGTCAAAAGGTTAGCAAAAACACATAGATCCACAATGATACATAGAAGAGATACTTTATATTCAATATGCAAGAGAATCCACAAGCCAAGAGAGATGTGCTCCACAAAAAATCTTCTATTCCAATATTCCAGAGCTCCAAAGGTGAGCTTTACAATGGGGGGTCTCCTCCTTATATAGGATAATAAAGACCAAAACCCTATACCACTCTACAATACTACATCAAATGAGTGGTTGAGATTATAAGATCTCATCATACAATCAATGGCTAGGATGAATCCATAACATAATATCACATGGATCACTCAACATAACAATAGCGCCTTCACTAAATGGTACAATGAGGGTGACGTCATCCCATAAGAGGGGTATAAAGTACAATAATCCACCTCATGATGACTAGGACAAGATAAAATAAGCACATGGTGGGGCTAGGAGGTATAAATCCTTGCTAGCTCACCCCAAGGCACAATAAAATAATAAAATATGCCCAATATAATGATAATGACCAAAACTGTCCTCAGAATCCATGACAGTCAAGTAGTAAATGTCCTCCTGTGATCAATCTGGAGATACCCACATGGTGAAAACTGACTGGAAGATAGTGAGATCACCCTGGAAGACCTCTGTGAAAACCAAATGCCAAAACCTTGCCTCAATTGCCCAAATCGATTTCCTCAGTGACCACTTTATCCCATTTTTTAACTGCCTCGGGAACTGTGAAAGTGCCAAAACTGCCTCCTAGGGTGCTAGCGCTGTCAAACTGAGCCCACCAGGCTCTCCGGGAGGGGGGATAAATGGTAATAACAAGTGGCTGGACCACCCCCTCCATCATCAGCGCCCTAGGTGAACCGGCCTCTCGGGGCCCCTGCTGCTCAGGCTGGGAAATCAGCCCCAAATCTGGTCAACAAGTGTAAAACTGCATCAATCACTGTCAGAAGTGCCCGGATCTGAAAGATAAGTGTCTCAATGGATCCAGAAGACCCAAATCCACTAGGAATGAGTACTCATACACCCTGGGTTGCCCTAATGGGCCAGCTGTAGGGTCCACCATATATGGACAATGTATAATCTGCTGATCTGTAATGATAATAACCTGCTGAACTGGATCAAACATCATCTGTATCATATGTCCATCATATAATATCATCATCAAACATGTGGGACCATAAATCATCATCAATAATCATCCATACATGGTCCACATCATCACGGATCCCAAGAATATATATAATCAAGGATAAATCACATCAGTAGACTAAGACAATGCTTTTTTAATCATTTCATAGCTAAGCTCAAAGTACAAATTCCATTCAATGGCATTAATTATATTAACATATTCCGTGGTTATAATAAATCACTTGCACCATAGTTCAAATGACAAACTCACCCATTGGACATGGTCAAACTGCTAGTGAAGGATGAAGGCTAGGTAGCAAGGTTGGGCCAAGGGTGTGACTTGTCTAACTCAACTCAAAAATACTTTGGACTGGGAGAGGGGGAAGCTACAAACTCTGTGTTGGACAAAAGAACACGGGGAATGGCTGTGCCTCACAGATGGATAAGTTGTTTAGAGAGTGCTTATTCAACTTAGGCATCATGTCTACATCAAGTTGATCCAAGTTCATTAGGATCATTCAATTTATTTCCATGGCCTTTTTGGCCTACATAACCCTTCGGATTTCAGATGTGCTGAAAAGCACAACTAGTTGCAGCTTGCATCCAGGGCATGTTTTTCATATTTTCACAAGGTCAGCAATTGTTTAGATATAGCTTTTAAGAACTATTGCTTTTTGGACCTTTCTTTATACTCTTCGAGGAGTATTTTTTTAGCTTTTCATTGCTCTTGCCCTCTTTTTGTTTCCATGGGCGAATTTATTTAATTTCCACAGGTAGAACATGAGCTTTCAGTTTTAGCCAACAACATCTCAAGTGACTAGGGGGAGTTCGAGCCAAGGCCTACAATCCAACTCACCAAAGGCAAGTTCTGTCACCAACTCAGAGCCGAGACACTGAATAAACAGGGATGCGGTCCAAACACAGAGGTAGAAAAATGGGGAAGTCCTCAGCATCAGAAAGTCAAATAAGACAAGTCAGGGTTTAAAGTCAAACAGGAAGGTCATGTATGGATGGAGACAAGTGGATATGGAGCCTACACTAGCAGACAAAAGGTGTCGGGAAAGACCATGTCTATGTAAGGTGAAATACCAGTAAGTTTTGTTAGATGACCTAAGAGTGCAAGCAATTGTCCATTTTAAGGTTTACAGTTCATTTTAAATATTTTGCCATATCAGGAATAATATACCAAGCACATGCTATAATCATGATTAAATCAACAAGCTAATAATCCACAGTCAGTGAGAACAATATCCATAGATCATACAACATCATCATAATAGCAATCATCATGCATCATCTGAAACACTGCTGAAGTAAATCTCTAGGCACTGAACTGAAACTGTAATGGGAAAAGTGGTCACATCAGTCATCAAATCTGAACTCTCAAGGCTCAGCCTTGACACAAGGTCATACAATCTGAATAATGTACTGCTCTGATCATGAGTGATCCAATATATGTAGCCATGCTCTGGAATAAATGAAGCTCTGGAATGTGCAGATATCTGCTGTACAAGAATAGTAGCCCTGCTACTATGGTGTGATAACAGTATTCTCTCATTGATTTGCAAAGTTTTTCAATATTATGTGCTCTTGATACAAAGGTCTGATATAATTACTTGCAATATCTTCACAAGCATCTACCATAGCACACAACAGTAAACTTGTAAAAATTAACAGGACTTCACCCAGATATCAACCCCAATCCATTCTAGTTCCAGTTTACAATTAAAGTGAGCTACAGCAGTCTCCATCCAAGAGTTGATTTAAGTACACAACCAATACCTTCATGAGAAATTGATTGGAACCAGTTTTACCATTACAACAGTAATCATCCCAGTATTTTCAACTTGTAAACAAAGCTCTTGTAAAACCCTTAACTAAGCCTAAAATATATATAGATGACCTTCTCATTGAAGAGGTACAAGGAATCTTTCCCTTTCACGCCGGCTGATTCTTCTTCCAAGTGCAATAGGTGCAATAGGGGTTGGGTTGTGTAGGTTAGAGGTAGTTTAGGTTTAAAATTTAACTTATAAAAATTAAAAAAATAATAAAAACCCACACGCAAAAAATCGGTCCGATTTTTTACTTGAATTGGTCAAACCGGTTTTTTCAGATGAATCGATTCGATTTATTGGTTAAATCGGTTAAATCGGTCCAACAAACCGGTTTGGAGGCCGATTTGAATCGGGCAGGAGATAAATCGGTGAATCGGCCGATTTACAAACCGATTTCACCGATTTTTAAATCACAGGGATAGCATTCCTTGTTTTAAGGGATTGTGGTCCACTTAGGTCAAACCTTGAATCTCTAGATCTAGACGTATTCATCCATCAAAACTTTAATTGCCCACTTGTCTCATACAATAGGAGTTATCAATCACAAGTTAACTACACTTTGACTCCATTATCCCAATTCCCAAGGCACTAGTCTCTCTCCAAGTCAATTCGACTTTCCTAGATTGTTGGATTAACTTGTGGTTTGACCCTTGTGTGGTGAACTAAACCCTTTGATGTCATCATGTACCATGATCAAGCTTGTCCCTAGTACTAGTTAGCCCCAATTCAACCCCTAAACTACCTTGCATTGGACACGGTTCCCAAGGCAGTGGTTTTTCTCACAATGAGCTAGTACTTCAATCATGGATCCCATTTCAAATATTATAAGTTACTCTCACATCAACAATGAACCAAAGCTATACTCATTGAACCCCTCACTTGTCTCGTGACTTCATCCTTAGGTCTAGGATAAACCATACACCTTACTTCACTTAGAATTAACTTGATTTGGTGTCTTGGTTTTGATCTCTCCTGTCGGGAGTAGATCGAGTCTCCCCCTTTGTTGTCTAGGCTAGATAACATAAAGTGAAGGTTGCCTCGACTGGCGTGACAACCATCTATTGGAGGTCGAGGTGATCGTGGTTGCACCTTTTGAGTTGCCCTTCCCTATTGCCATCCATGAGTGGATACATCCATAGGGGTAACTACAGTTTAGGTGATAACATTTTGGTGCCGTTGCCGGGGACGGCATAGGCTTACCCTGGTTCAACATATATTTCCTAAAGCCCTACTCCCATTCTCTTTGCCTAACATTTTGGCGCCGTTGCCGGGGAGGGCATAGGCTTACTCTAGTTTGACATATATTTCTCAAGCCTTACTCTCGTTCTTCTTGCCTAACATTTTGGCATTGAGGGGCATAGGCTTACCTTGGATAAACTAGTAGTCATTATTCACTCTCTCCTACATATACAACTACACATATCTTGGTAGAAGAGTTTAAGAAATCTACCTGGCGACTCCCAACCGTGACTCCGCTGAGGAGCGAGCTCATTTACATCCCTATAACACTAGAATTTAGACAGATCTTATCGTTATCTAGAACCCATGGGGTGCATCATTTTGTTTTCAAGTTCTTGAATTTAAAAATAAATATAAAAATATAAAAAATAAAAAAATTATTATCCATGGCTGCTTCTGAGCAACCTAGAACTTTCGGTTGTTTAAAAGTTTTTGACTTTTCAAAAATTGTTGGGTATCCTCATCATATTCCTCATCAAGCATGTGCAAGGTTGCCTATTTTCGATGGAAGTTATGAAATCTCTGCTAAAAGACACCTTGAACTTTTTAGAGAAATTATTAAAAAAATATCCATAACCCATGAGGATGTGTGTATGAGACTATTGGCTTCATCTTTCAAAGAAAGAGCTGGACTCTGGCTTTCGAATTTGAAACCCAATAGCATTTCTGGTTATGACATGTTTGAAAATAAATTCCTAGAAGAATGGGGAAGTGGATTCGATGATATGTATCTTTCGAATCAAATCCAAGATCAAAACCTTCCCCTTTCCGATCCTATTGTGGAATCATTTAACAATCAAATATCAAGTGATTTGTCAACATCCGGAGATGACCTTTCCTGCCCAATTTCTTCTGATGATAAGTCTTCTACTTTTGAGTCAATCGAAAGTCGAATCTTTAATCATTGTACAAACCATAAGTTTTCAAATTGCTTTTTAGGTAGCCCTAGTCCTGATCCTGAGGGAATTTCTGAGGATGAGCTTTTAGTTAATAGGTCTACTGAAGTTCCTCCCTCAGAGAGACTCATTAGTCATTCTATCTTTAGTGATCATTCAATTCCTTATCAACTTACTGAAGAAGAAGAAAGTGGAGACATTAACCAAGATCATTTAGTAGTGCTTTCACATGATTGTTGTGCAAATAATTAGGATGTTTTAGATGAGCCTATTAATTTTATCCCTGACAAATTAAATAAAAATGATCATTTATCCCCGTATGAATTTAATGATGAATCAATATGTCAATCTCAAGATGAGGATGAATTAGTAAGTCACATTAAATGTTCTAATCTTTGTTCCACTTCTTATAATGAATCTTTAAATTTTCCTTTTTTTATCCTTAGTCAAGATAGCTTAGAGTTAGGTAGCTATGGTCAATCTTGTCCTCAGATTGTAAATATTAAACTTGATCAAAAGCTTGAAATAATTCCTAGAGTAAAGAGTGTTTTCTTTTGTCAAAATCTAAGTTCGAACTTATCTATCCATTTGGGAGAATTTTCATATTTGCAATCCACCCTCCCTTCCCAACTCTTTCAATCATCTTTGGGTTGGTGCTATAGTCAATCTTTTGCCGTTGGAATTTTCAGAAGGAAGTATAAGCATGATTACATGTTTGGAGAAAAAACACTTCATTCCCCTTTTCGGTCACTTTGGAACCATAATGTTTGTTGTCAAGTTATCAATCACTCTTGGTGGCTAGGAAAGGTGTTTAAAGATCAATTCCATGTTTTTTCCATTTTTGAGCATCAAGCGGGTTTGACTTTGTTTTTCCGTCCTTTAAACTTTAAGTTATCCCCACTTGGTTTCTATTTGATCATTAATCCCAGGGAGAACCAAATTGAATATGTAAAAGAAGTAAATGAGGAAGTCATGAGTTACAAGCCTTATATTTTTCCTCCATCAATCTTAAGCAATAACTTGCATGAATTTTATGATCCTATCAATTCTTGGATGGAGGATGTTTGCATCAGTCAATCTTTTCCTTGGCATGATTTCATTTTGCAACATTCAAACCTTTATTCAATTTTTGAACAAACCTGGAAGATTGCATTATCAAATTCTCTGATCTTTAATCCAATCATGACTTGTTTCATTACCAGAAATCAAAGAAGAATCACTAATATGTTTGATTAATGGTTGCACTGGATTTATGATTTTACCTAGCATTTGTGATGACTGGTTAGATTAGAGTAGGTAGGAAACCAAATAAGCCTACTTGGGCAGTAGTTAGTCTCTTTCAGCCATTGAGTCTGGCACCTTTTGTTTGTTTTTTCTAAGCTCCTTTGTAAGCTCCTAGTTTAACTGAGTACATGTCATTTTCTTTTCCCTGCACAATAAATTTCAAATTTTGCAAATTATGTTAGTAGTTTTGATTTACTTTCTGCATTTATATTTCATGCATTTATATTTCTGACATAGAATAGATTTTATTTCAGTTGGATTTTATGTTTTTCCCATACATGCTGCATGAGGTATTTTGATGTTTGTGAATGCAAAAATAGGTTGCAAAAATAAAAAGCTGGAAGCAAAATGGTAGAGTGCTGGATCGTAGATTCAAGTAGCAGAGTTCGAGGACCAAAGATTCTGAGGTTCTCAAGCCCTCATTTCAGCAGAGCACTTGTCCCAGCCAAAGCCAGATGTTATCACATATATAGTAGCCGGCCTACCATACATTATTTTTCTGATTCCAGTACACTATTCAACCAGTTCCCTTACATTGAAATGCTGAGATGAGCATCTATATTGGATCACTATCAGATTTTGGACAGCAATATATATTCCCCATGCCATGACTGAGTCTCAGAACACTCAGAGAGATGACCGATGTAGCCATTATACCATTTGTACAGAGCAGTCAGTAGTGCCCAAAGTTGCATTAGCAGTTTCAGAGGACAGATGATGGTTCAGATGATGAGCATTCAGGTATATGACTCAGCAGGTATATCATTGTGTTATGGTTATATTGCTTTTATATTTATTCTTATGGCATGTCTTAGCACTTAGTGTCATGATCTGGCGATCATATAGATATGTGGACCTGGTTGATCTTATTATATATATTATATTGTCCCTACTCAAACTTAGAAGTTCACTATTCATACTCATTGGTTCTACCCTCCCTAGGGAAAATAGAGGTGATCATTCCACCATACCTTGGCTTGCTAGTGTTGGCTCCATAATTCATTGTCTTCATCCATCCATTGCCTACCTTTTAGTTTATCACCTTGACTTACTACTTGACTAGTGACATGGAGGATCTTTTCCCCACTGTAGCCTCTGTATTGGAGGAGCTTCCCTGTTTATTGTGTCTCGGCTATGAGTTGGTGACAAAAATTACCTATGGTGAGTTGGAGTTTCTTGTGAACTCCCCCTAGTCACTAAAGTTGTGTTGGCTAAACCTGAAACTTTTAGTGCTGCCATGAATACAAAACCTGGAAAATGAAATGTTATATCTTGTATGAAAAGCCCATTCATGCAATGTATTTTTCAACACACATGAATGAAAGGCATGCCAAATGAAAACGGCCATGAAAATAAAATGTTATATCTTTTGGAAATATAAATACCTAGGTAAACAAGCTGTCTATGACACACCTAGAAGTGCTCATGTAAACAAGTGCCTTAAAAACACACCTGCAGCAAAAAGCCTAAAATAAATGTAAATCTATGCAATGTGTTTATAAACCCACATAGATCAAGGCTATGGAAACTTCAGGCCCAAAAAGCAATGGAACTTAAATGCTATATCTAAATTATTGTTGGCCTCATTTGTATTATGGATTGTGCGCATCTGTTAAAGGTGAATAAACCCTCTTTGAACAACTCATCCATTTGTGAGACACCGCCATTCCCTATGTTGTTGCTCATTCAATATATACTATGGTGTGTATTCCCTTTCCCTTTGCCAAAGTGTCACAAAGTTAAGACAGTCAAGTCATCCCTTAGCCTAGCCAGTTATTTTAGCCTTCACCCTTCACTAGCAAATTGATCACAGCTATGAAGTGAGTATGATCTTGAAAGTCTAGTTTGAGTAATAATAATAATTAATGACATTATATATTTGGATTTAGATCGCCAGTAATGACTACTTTGTGTTATAATTGTTATTTGAATAAGTTGTAGAGCATGCATTGACCTATGACACTTTACAGTAGCTTATGATGGTGGTCTGAGTTATATTTGGTCATGTTGACTTGGTCAAACCTAGTTTGACCAAGGTCAACTATAGGACATGAGATGGTTGGACCTTGTGATGATATGGATAGATGATATATGGTCTATATACACGTGCATGATGATTCTATGCAGCAGATACAGGGTTATGATGATGATTCATGGTTTACAGCATTATTTGATCATTTACAGATTATTATTATTTCACCTGTTCCGATATATTGGATATATTTTATGATCATGTAGAGACTCATATGGTGTATGAGTACACATATTGGATGGATTTGGACCTTCTAAGTCCAATGAGACAGTCTGTTTTCAGTTCCGGGCACTTACAATGATGATTGAGCCTCAGTAGGCTATCCCAGTGCAGTTTTGGTCTGTCGGAGACCCTGTCAGAGCAGAGGTGATTTTTATCCGGTTGACCTAGGGAACTATGCTTGGAGGGGGTGGTCCAACCACTTGTTTTTACCATATTACCCCCCTCCCGGACACACTAGTGCCCTCACCTTAACAGCGCAGGCACTCCAAGAGGCAGTTTGGGGCAGTTTCACGCTTCCTGAGGCATTTCAGGATTGGTAGAAATGGCTATTGAGGAATTCGATTTGGGCTACTGAGACAATGTCTTGGCATGTGATGATCAGTGATGATGGATTGATGTCTTCCACACGTCCTCCAGCAGTTTCAGCTTCATCGAGACCCGCATCCATTACTTATGGCACTTTCTGATGATTTCTGAGGTCTTTTGAGGCCTACGATTTGTCCATGGAGGCACGATTTGGTATATTGAAGACTCTTTTATTATTATTGTGCTATGGGGATTGACCAAGGGTGGCTAAAATTACCCCTTGGACCCACCATGAGCTTCTTATTATATTTTTTCATCATGATTTGGTGGGATTCCCCTTTCCTAGGGCAATTTTGTCCACTTATGTTATATTTTATTAGTGATCCATGTATTTTATTGTTGAGCTCATCTCAACCATTGATTAGACATTTGTATCTTTTAATCTTAGCCACTCATTCAAAAAGTGGTTAGGATTTTGATGCCTCTCCTTCCTATTTAAAGGAGAGAGCTTCTCATTGTAAATGGACTTGTGGCTCTGGATTATTGGAATAGAAAATTATTATTGCATCTATCTACAGTGTTGTGGTGAATGTTTTTGGTGTTCGTTCGTTGGTTCTTCTTTTGCACTGAGTTATTGGAGATCTTGCTTGCCATATCTTTTGTACCACGTTTTTTGCATCTACAGGTGGAGGTTGATTTGTTTTAAGGAGGAAGTATTGGTAGGGGAAGACTCTCCCTACTTCTTCTTTGGATCTCTTCATTGGTAACAGGGAGTATTACTGTCCCAAGACCTTCTATTCTATGTTATCGTTGCCTTTTACTTGTATTTCCTCCATACTTGACCTCTCTGATTGAAATCGATTTTCCTTGGATTGACGGGTAGAGGAGGGCGCACTTGTGGGCTAGGGCATCAATTTGGCAAGCAAAATCAAGAATTTCTCATTCGATCTCTGCGGGAATCTTCCTCAACATCAAAGCATCTCTCTTCATCACTTAGGTATGATCTCAAGGTAAGTTCTATCTCCATGATCTATCCACTTGTCTAAAACATTTTAAACCCTAGTTAATCAAAACCCCCATTTTTACATTTTTTCAGATCTACTGAGATCTAGTGGGTTGTTGGGTGTAATATTGAAAACCCACCTCTATAGTATCCAATCCATCCCGGATCTATAGTTTGGTGAGGATTGGCCTCCATTTGACCCCCTTCCCAGGACAACTTAGCCTCTCCAAGTGAGGTCGCACTCCTTGAGGAAGGTGAGTTACCCTAGATCTAGTACGTGGGTAGTTGAGATTCCACTTGATTCGTGATCTACACATCCAATAACCTACCCCTATACTGTCACTTTTCTGATTTCTACCTTGTGGACCCTATTCCACATTTTAAGGGATTTATTTCCCATTTTGGACCACTTGGTATCTTTAAACTCAGATCTAGTAAGATCTAGCCATCGGATTGCCGTGAAATTGTAGATCCATACCCTCACTTGCTTAAACTACTTGGATCTAAAGTTTGGATGCCATTGGACGTGTCTTGATTCATTAATCCTACTTTTTAGCCTCCTTGGGTAAAGTCGCACCACCTTGGAGAAGTGAGTTGGTCCACTTCTAGGACGTGGGTACTTGAGATTTTAGTGGATTTGGAACAGGCATAATTCAAAACCTGGGTTTAGTTGGTCACTTCATCAAATCTTGCCTTGGGGATAGCATTCCTTGTTTTAAGGGATTGTGGTCCACTTAGGTCACACCTTGAATCTCTAGATCTAGACTTATTCATCCATCAAAACTTTAACTGCCCACTTGTCTCATACAATGGGAGTTATCAATCACAAGTTAACTACACTTTGACTCCATTATCCCAATTCCCAAGGCACTGGTCTCTCTCCAAGTCAATTCGACTTTCCTAGATTGTTGGATTAACTTGTGGTTTGACCCTTGTGTGGTGAACTAAACCCTTTGATGTCATCATGTACCATGATCAAGCTTGTCCCTAGTACTAGTTAGCCCCAATTCAACCCCTAAACTACCTTGCATTGGACACGATTCCCAAGGCAGTGGTTTTTCTCACATTGAACTAGTACTTCAATCCTGGATCCCATTTCAAATATTATAAGTCACTCTCACATCAACAATGAACCAAAGCTATACTCATTGAACCCCTCACTTGTCTCATGACTTCATCCTTAGGTCTAGGATAAACCATACACCTTACTTCACTTAGAATTAACTTGATTTGGTGTCTTGGTTTTGATCTCTCCTGTCGGGATTAGATCGGGTCTCCCCCTTTGTTGTCTGGGCTAGATAACATAAAGTGAAGGTTGCCTCGACTGGCGTGACAACCATCTATTGGAGGTCGAGGTGATCGTGGTTGCACCTTTTGAGTTGCCCTTCCCTATTGCCATCCATGAGTGGATACATCCATAGGGGTAACTACAGTTTAGGTGATAACAGTTTGCTTATCTTCCGGGTTGTTAAACTCTTGTTTTTCGAGCTTGTGTACGTTGATACTATCAGATCTACTTTCAAGTTGTGCTAGAAATCGTTAACTTTTCCAAATCTACTACTTGGGGACCATTTTCCAATTTTTAATTCATGTTTCCCAAGGCAATTAGATTTGATCATTTACCCTAGCACTTAAATCTTGGATCCATTCTTCATCTTCTAGTCATTCTATCTAACACATCTAAGATTGAATCTTATCTATCTGAAGCCTCCACAGTGACCTTGTTCCTTAGATCTAGGGTTCTTCACTCCTCACCTTACGTACCCTATTAAATAGCTTGATCTGGTGATTGGGTTAGATCTCTCCTGTCGGAAGTAGATTTGGGTCTCCCCCTTTTCTATCTAGGGCTTGGATAGTAAAAAGCAAAGAATGCCTCGATTGGCGTGACAACCAATCCATCTTGGGAATCGAGGCTCTCTCAAATCACCTCTTTAGTTTCCTGACTCCTCTACCGTCCTGAATAGGATCACTTTTAGGGGAAACTACAAGTTGTGTGATAACAGGTAGCTCACTAAAACTTGCAATAATTGACATAGACCAGAGATACAATAGTCCAATCTACCAATTAATCTAACAACATGCATGAGAAAGTAATCAAGCATATATTATCCAAGCATTTAAACACACATGAAAACAAGAAGACAATGGTGGAGCAATGAAAAAGCTTTATTAATTGTGAATTTAGAAATACAATAGGCAGTCTCTGAAATTCCAACCCTTTACAATGCGGATTTAACATTACTTTATAGGCATCAAATAACCTAAGTCAATGCACCCAAGGTTTGAATGCATGCACATGGTGAAAAACAGAATGAACTGTTAATTAATTGACCTATTGGAGGATTTGAAAGGCGAGGTGGAGCACATGAAGCTGTTAAAAATCCAGGTTAAGTACATTTTAACACATATATAAAACTTGATACAAGAATATGTAAACAAATGTACTGCAATATTTAAATTTAAACTGATTTAAAACATAATTTTCATCTCTTTCAACTTAATGCTCCATTTGGTCACTGCATTAGAGTTGGTCATCAAGAATCATCAAATGCACAATATATAAAATAAATTTCAAGTGACATGAATAGTAAACTAAATTTCAAATGTCATGTACATGAGAGGTAGCATTAACGGATTATAACCAATATTTGGATCAGCCTTATACTCAGATAGTTTTGATCTTGTCACTGAAAGGACAAGTCAAACTAGATAAACCATATACGTACCTTAAGAGAGAGAAGGCTCAGGTAGAATAAAACAGACCTCAAGTTCTTCAATTAAAATGACAGTAGTAATAAAGACACACAGGTGCTGCAGACTACAAAGGTCAAGTACGTAAGCAAACACTCACTCAGAGTTCAATTACTGAATGCTACAGGAAGAATAGAGAAACTGTGAGTCAATCAAATGCTATAGAGAAGCTGTGAGACAATCACATGGAGACAATCAATTGCCATATCAAAAATCGAGAAGCTGTGAGACAGTCACATGCTACAGCCGAAATAAAATGCTACAGCAAAATTAGAAAAGCCATGAGACAGTCACGAAATAACAACAGCTGAGAAAAAGAAGGAAACCGTGAGACAGCCTAACTGTCACCTGAATGCTGAATGTTGAGATAATAGAAAGAGACCGTGAGACAGCCCGAATGAGGAAACTGTAAAACAGTCACATGCAGAAAAGAGAAGCCGTGAAGATAGGCATATGTGAAAATAGACAGCCGTGAAGACAGCAGGATAGACAGCCGAGAAGAGATAATCGAGGAAGACAGAGCCGTGAAGAGAAACCCGTGGAAGGGATAGCCGTGCAGAGAAAATCGAGAAGGTAGAACCGTGAAGAGAAAGATCACCGTGAGGATAACCCCATGACAGAGATACCGTGAAGATCACCGTGAGGATAAACCATGACAGGGATACCGTGAAGACAAAGACCACCGTGAGGATAACCCGTGACAGGAATACCGTGAAGATCACCGTAAGTATAAACCGTGACAGGAATACCGTGAAGAGGAGGTTCACCGTGAGGATAAACCGTGACAGCAAACACCTGTGACAGGAATAGAGCGGTGAAGGAGCAATCGTGAAAACAAACACCCGTGACAGAGTTGCAGCGGTGAAGGAGAAACCGGGTGAAGGAGAAAGACAGTCGTGTAATCCAAGTTAGGAGCAGACCCGAAAATAATACCCGAGAAAAAAAACAACGATCAGTGAAATGTATGCTAACCGTATAATTTCAGAACATAAGCAATGTAAGGTTTATATATAAAGAAAATTAACAACCTTACGTTAAAATAGGAATAAAATAAAATTAAATAAAATAATAAGAAAATAAAAGTCAAGGGATAAAGTACCAAAGGTCCAAATTAATAAAAGGATAAAACTTAAATAGTCCAATAAATAATAATAAAATAATAAAACTTTATTTAATAATATCACAAAGTCTTTATTAATAAAATCATAAAGATTTTATTAATAAGACTAATAATGAAATTATCATAAAGTGAAAAATCAAAGGTCCAACATAAAGTAAATAGACCAAAAACATAAGTGGGTCAAGGCCCTATAACAATACATGGTCCCATGGTCTTTAATAAAACCTTAGGTAAACATACTCCATAAAGTAGGAGTCATCAGGGTCAAGTGTGCACATGAGTGAGAGTGCTAGGACCAAGTAAGAAAATGACCATGAGTCAATAACCACAAGACCAAGGTGGGCATGCAATCAAATAGGACCATCAATACCAAAAACTTTTCTCTCTCTTAAGATACATAGTTTATATATTTTTGTCATCACTGTATAAGGGAGAAGATCCAAACGGATGGTGCAATCCTTTTGTCCTTAACGCTGCTCCTAAGGGTTAGGTACTAGAGACATCGCCAAGGGGTGGCCAGTCCCTTGAGAAGCAACCTAGCAATAACCGATTAGGAGAGGGGACAACAATATCTTTCATTCTCAATGAATGGCTTTCAGCTCAAAGCTGAACCTCAGTCCTAGATTAGGACATGTTGATCAACCATCTGGTCCATGACCAGGATCTCCATTCTCCCAGAGAATGTTCCTCAGCCTCAAGCTGAGCATTCAGTCCTAGGCTGAATGTTGATCAACCATCTGCAGGACCTAGGAAGTCTCTGTCTCAACCTGCAGGATCTGCTTGGTCATCATGACCAAGAAACCGTCTGGTTCTAGACCAGAATACCCTAGAGACAAATAGGGGCCCTAGCCACATGCTAGGGACTTTGCCATGGCATCAAACTACTTGGTCCTAGACCAAGAACCCCAGGAGACAGCTGGGGGCCCTAGGGTACCTTCTAGGGTCTTACTCATACTCTGCCTGGTTAACTCGACCAGGAACCCTAGTCAAATGACTAGGGTACCATTCTCTCTGAGAATGGGTCTCGCAGCTGCACTAAAAAATCAACACTCCCTCTCAGCAAGAGAGGCATTCTCAGCAACACTAAGCTTGTCACAGACAGAGGCTTAGTCCACATAACTGACAATTGCACCATGTCCTTGTCATGGTGAAACAACCTGTCATAGAATACAGGAACTTCTGAGAGCTTCAAAGAACTCTGAATGTCAGCAAACACTTTGATCTTAAAGATCCAAATGGAAGTTACACTTGACTTCCCTTGTTGTCTGAGAATCACTTTCCATATATCATTATCCAATTTCAACTGAAAAACATTGTTCCAAACTTGAAGTTTGGCTAACTCCACATTTGTGGTTGAACTTGAATCAGTGACATGACTCCCATTGGAGCAACCTTGAAACCCCACAAAATGTTCCTTAATGAGATCAACTGAAGGCTTCTTGGCCTTCTCCCTCTGTTTCTCTGAATGAGAAGTCTCATGGACTTCTATGTCTGAGTCAATGTAAGACTCCCTCTTGATCTCTAAAACTTGACAAAGGTTATTCAATAGAGCTTTAACAACATGTCCTGAAACCTTGTAAAGGTCTCCTTCACGGACACCAATTTCAAAAGCTGAGCTCATATTTCCACCTTTAGTCCATACTAAATCTTTTCCTTCTGAGAAGGCTATAGAGAACCCCTTGTCTTCTAAAATTGCCACTGAAAGAACATTCCTCTTTAAACCAGGGACATATAAAATTTCTTCAACATGAATTAACGTACCTGAATCGAGTTTTAAGGCTGTTGAACCAACTCCTTTTATTTCAAGGGTACTTTTGTTTCCCATCTCCACTTTTGCATTAAACTTCTTGGCCTTGTAACCTACAAGTGCCTGTTTGTGTCCAGTCATATGCTTGGTGGCCCCACTGTCAATCCACCATGAGTCTGATGAGTTGGAGATGGAACTTGAGAGCGCTGAAATAAGGTAGTACTCTTTTTTATCTTTTTCTTTGGTCTCAACTTTGGATTTCTTTTGTTGAGGCTCTTCTTCTTCTATAGCAGTTGAAGCATGGTGCTTTCCTTTATGCCAATTCTTCTTAGGAGGATTTCTACAAACGTTGGCATAATGACCGAGCTTGTTACATTTAAAACATCTTACTTTTGACTTATAAGAGTGATTACCTTGAGGTCTCTTACCTTTGTTCTGGTGCTGAGGGAAACTTCTTTCTCTCCTTGTCTTGGCAGTAAGAGCAAGGTTCTTTTCAGTTTGAGGTCCAGATCTACTCTGGATTCTGCCTTCTTCTTCTAGGCAATCATGCCATAATCTATCAAAGCTTGGTTGAGTTTCTCTTCCATTCACTGCTGAAAGGAATGTCTCCCAAGATGTCGGGAGGCCATCTACAGCTGTTTGCACAAGATCATCATCATCTAATTCCACTCCAATTGCCATGAGTTGATCTTTTAACTGAGCAATCTTTGAGAAGAAGGAGGCAACTGTTTCTTTATCCTCCATCTTTAATGAACGGAGTTGCTTTTTCAAGGCCCTCTTCTGAGTAGGTGCCTTCTTTTCATAGAGATTAGCTAGGGCATCAAAACATTCCTTGGCTGTCCTCAGAGGAGCTATTATAGGCATCAGATTATCTTTGACTGAGTCAAAGATCACCCTCTTTGTTTTAGCTTGTTTTTTCTTGAATGCTGCTCTTCCTTGAGCTGTTGTGGGTTCTTCCACAACAATAGTGACTAATTCATCCAAATCATTTTCCTCCAAAATATTTAAGACCCTGGCCTTCCATGCATTAAAGTTTGAGGCTCCTTCAAGCCTATCTTCTGCCTTTACAGAGTTAGAAGCCATTTCAACCCCTTACAGTCAACTTGCCAAGTAAGCTTCTATGAAGTAAAGATCTTGTCTTAGGATCGATGTAGTTTCTGATGGCTGCAAAACAGAATTAGCTACACCCTAAAGCTCTGATACCATGTTAAAAATCCAGGTTAAGTACATTTTAACACATATATAAAACTTGATACAAGAATATGTAAACAAATGTACTGCAATATTTAAATTTAAACTGATTTAAAACATAATTTTCATCTCTTTCAACTTAATGCTCCATTTGGTCACTGCATTAGAGTTGGTCATCGAGAATCATCAAATGCACAATATATAAAATAAATTTCAAGTGACATGAATAGTAAACTAAATTTCAAATGTCATGTACATGAGAGGTAGCATTAACTGATTATAACCAATATTTGGATCAGCCTTATACTCAGATAGTTTTGATCTTGTCACTGAAAGGACAAGTCAAACTAGATAAACCATATACGTACCTTAAGAGAGAGAAGGCTCAGGTAGAATAAAACAGACCTCAAGTTCTTCAATTAAAATGACAGTAGTAATAAAGACACACAGGTGCTGCAGACTACAAAGGTCAAGTACGTAAGCAAACACTCACTCAGAGTTCAATTACTGAATGCTACAGGAAGAATAGAGAAACTGTGAGTCAATCAAATGCTATAGAGAAGCTGTGAGACAATCACATGGAGACAATCAATTGCCATATCAAAAATCGAGAAGCTGTGAGACAGTCACATGCTACAGCCGAAATAAAATGCTACAGCAAAATTAGAAAAGCCATGAGACAGTCACGAAATAACAACAGCTGAGAAAAAGAAGGAAACCGTGAGACAGCCTAACTGTCACCTGAATGCTGAATGTTGAGATAATAGAAAGAGACCGTGAGACAGCCCGAATGAGGAAACTGTAAAACAGTCACATGCAGAAAAGAGAAGCCGTGAAGATAGGCATATGTGAAAATAGACAGCCGTGAAGACAGCAGGATAGACAGCCGAGAAGAGATAATCGAGGAAGACAGAGCCGTGAAGAGAAACCCGTGGAAGGGATAGCCGTGCAGAGAAAATCGAGAAGGTAGAACCGTGAAGAGAAAGATCACCGTGAGGATAACCCCATGACAGAGATACCGTGAAGATCACCGTGAGGATAAACCATGACAGGGATACTGTGAAGACAAAGACCACCGTGAGGATAACCCGTGACAGGAATACCGTGAAGATCACCGTAAGTATAAACCGTGACAGGAATACCGTGAAGAGGAGGTTACCGTGAGGATAAACCGTGACAGCAAACACCTGTGACAGGAATAGAGCGGTGAAGGAGCAATCGTGAAAACAAACACCCGTGACAGAGTTGCAGCGGTGAAGGAGAAACCGAGTGAAGGAGAAAGACAGTCGTGTAATCCAAGTTAGGAGCAGACCCGAAAATAATACCCGAGAAAAAAAACAACGATCAGTGAAGTGTATGCTAACCATATAATTTCAGAACATAAGCAATGTAAGGTTTATATATAAAGAAAATTAACAACCTTACATTAAAATAGGAATAAAATAAAATTAAATAAAATAATAAGAAAATAAAAGTCAAGGGATAAAGTACCAAAGGTCCAAATTAATAAAAGGATAAAACTTAAATAGTCCAATAAATAATAATAAAATAATAAAACTTTATTTAATAATATCACAAAGTCTTTATTAATAAAATCATAAAGATTTTATTAATAAGACTAATAATGAAATTATCATAAAGTGAAAAATCAAAGGTCCAACATAAAGTAAATAGACCAAAAACATAAGTGGGTCAAGGCCCTATAACAATACATGGTCCCATGGTCTTTAATAAAACCTTAGGTAAACATACTCCATAAAGTAGGAGTCATCAGGGTCAAGTGTGCACATGAGTGAGAGTGCTAGGACCAAGTAAGAAAATGACCATGAGTCAACAACCACAAGACCAAGGTGGGCATGCAATCAAATAGGACCATCAATACCAAAAACTTTTCTCTCTCTTAAGATACATAGTTTATATATTTTTGTCATCACTGTATAAGGGAGAAGATCCAAACGGATGGTGCAATCCTTTTGTCCTTAACGCTGCTCCTAAGGGTTAGGTACTAGAGACATCGCCAAGGGGTGGCCAGTCCCTTGAGAAGCAACCTAGCAATAACCGATTAGGAGAGGGGACAACAATATCTTTCATTCTCAATGAATGGCTTTCAGCTCAAAGCTGAACCTCAGTCCTAGATTAGGACATGTTGATCAACCATCTGGTCCATGACCAGGATCTCCATTCTCCCAGAGAATGTTCCTCAGCCTCAAGCTGAGCATTCAGTCCTAGGCTGAATGTTGATCAACCATCTACAGGACCTAGGAAGTCTCTGTCTCAACCTGCAGGATCTGCTTGGTCATCATGACCAAGAAACCGTCTGGTTCTAGACCAGAATACCCTAGAGACAAATAGGGGCCCTAGCCACATGCTAGGGACTTTGCCATGGCATCAAACTGCTTGGTCCTAGACCAAGAACCCCAGGAGACAGCTGGGGTCCTAGGGTACCTTCTAGGGTCTTACTCATACTCTGCCTGGTTAACTCGACCAGGAACCCTAGTCAAATGACTAGGGTACCATTCTCTCTGAGAATGGGTCTCGCAGCTGCACTAAAAAATCAACAGAAGCTAGAGCATCATGATTTTATGGATGCCAACCTGTTTTTGGACTCGCAACCTACTATTTACAGGGAGCAAGTAGTCCTAGATAATGGCCACATACAACATTTATTAAAGGAGTAGTTTCAAGGGCTCAGGGAGTCCACCTTAATGAATTTGTTGAAGGCTCTTGCATTTGGGAAAACAAGATCCATGGAGAATTGTGTGAAATTTCTCATTGACTGGGTACATTAGGATTGCTTGTGGATGGACAAGCCCTATCAGATTTCTGAAGAAGCCATCCAAGCCTAAACAGGCTATCGAATGAAGGAGAGGACATCACTCAATGTCACCATGGGTTTCAAGGACCCTAATAAGCATAGAGTGAAGTGAGATTAAGAGAATCTATACAAAAAATATGGTACTATTAGAGGCAGTAAACGGGCCAAGATTAAGTCAATCAATGACAATTGAATCAAAATGGCTTGCCAAATTATGGAATGCAGAATAATCCGAAAATTGAAGAAGAATTAGTGTACCCTATAAACTCTCTTAGTTGTTGAGTTCTATGCCAAGGCATCCAACTCAACTGGTGCACTTATTTATTAAAAGAATTTATTAATGCTTGTCCTGATGCTTAGGCCTCAAGATATTAGTTTATGTATGGTTATATTTTGGTGTTGTTTGCCATGATTTATTGGAAGGCCCCTTAGGGTCATAACCTAGTTGTACAAACTTGTACCAAAACAGAAAGTGAAGGACGTTGAGAACACAACATACATTGAGCAATGCTTTGTGGAATGGCAGTATGCATGTGGCTATGATGTCATTTGGATCCCCAAGTATATGATGGACTCATATGAAGAATTTTTTAAGTTTAGTACTGATGATGAGAACATGGATGTTTGGCCCAAGATGGCTAATGGTGACAAGATACAGTTTATTCTCTTCCCTATCGTTTGATAGAGCATGATACAGATAACAAAGCTATTATTCGGCCTAGCATCAAGCGATGGGCGACTAAGGATGTCCCTCAGTATTTGTTTTCAGAATGGTAAGAAAGTAGAAAGACGGTCTATAACCTAGGAGGGCAATGGTGGATCTTCTAAACTAGCGTCAAAGAAAGTATTTGGTTGGAAGGTTGTGGTCAGCACAGTCATGGCTGGTAGGGCTAAGGTGGTAAGGAAAAGGAAAGTGGATTTGATGCTAGATTTCTTCCAGAGTCAGTTTCGCCAAAGTCTAAGAGAACTGCTATTTCTAGCAGTTTGCCTTTCCTAGGAGCTCAATATCTAGGGGGCATATGATAGAGATGTTCATATATTCATGCTCGTAAAAAAGTGAGTCTTGTGAGTCTGTTTTTTGCTTTTTGCCTTTTTCTTTTTGCAGAAGATAGCATGATACTACCTCCCTTCATCATCAATCTTTCTTGCTTCTCTTTTAGTTTTTTTTCATTTTTGAGAAAGAATTCTTTTTACATATGTCTATAATTAGCAGTTTCTATGTATGGTAGGTACAGCTTAGATGTCATGGTCCCGAGCATGCTGTGGTGGGGTGGCCCAAGGCTCCAGTGGTTGAAGAGTGAAGGGTTAAGAGCAGTTTTTAAGCAGGTGGATTATTTCCAAGAGTGACACATGGCAGATGGTTGGAAGGTTTCATGTGTATGAGATTTCATATGGTCTAGTCCTAAAACCCTAACTCACTTTATCATCATGGTCAAATTCAAAGACTGATTTGCTTTGTTATTCCTAGTTGATATTTTGCATGTGAGACATTCTCAAAGAATAAAACAGCTTAGGTTGACTGCCCTTGCATAAATGGCAATGTTGTTAAGTGTGCAAAGAATGGAAAAAGCCTGGTCTAGTTGCTTTATCATGTCCTTACTTACAAAGGAGGTTGCTGTTCCTAAGGTTGCTGAGCCAAGGGAATCCCAAGTCGAATTCACACTTGCTAATATTGCCTACGCTGAAAACTAATTCGGCTTTCTTTGCATAACCAAACTTCATTCCAGGCAAGCTTCAGTCCCTAATTCACCTGCCACACCATATATGCCTGTCCTTGTAAGTTTACCAAGTTAAAGGTTCTTCATTATATACAGGCTTCTTTCCTAATTGGAGAGCCTTGCTTTCAGGATTGATCGTTGGCCAAATTCTTCAGGATTCTCTGCTGGTTCAAAATCAACCAAACTGTCAGCAGTCAGTGGTGACTTGACAGCATACCAGTAGTAGGTTACCAAATGACAAAAGTCACAGAAAAGTTATAAGATATATAAATTGGGCACCTTCATGTGGTTTGGCATGGTATTCACCTGCCACACCATATATGCCTGTCCTTGTAAGTTTACCAAGTTAAAGGTTCTTCATTATATACAGGCTTCTTTCCTAATTGGAGAGCCTTGCTTTCAGGATTGATCGTTGGCCAAATTCTTCAGGATTCTCTGCTGGTTCAAAATCAACCAAACTGTCAGCAGTCAGTGGTGACTTGACAGCATACCAGTAGTAGGTTACCAAATGACAAAAGTCACAGAAAAGTTATAAGACATATAAATTGGGCACCTTCATGTGGTTTGGCATGGTATTACCCCGCCTTTAGCTGAATTTGTTACAGGACAATCAGTTTGTAACAGAAAATTTACGAAAAAACAGCTTGCAAATAGGAGAGGTATCCACTTTGTTTTCTTCAGGGGAACATACTGAGAGAATCAATTGTTTGGGTCTTTTCCCAAACAAGAAATACCAGTATCTAATTGCAAAACTATAACAGCTTTCAGGCCAGTGTGACAGAGGGTCTTTCCCATAGTTGATTGTTTTCCTTTCGTCAGGAGGTTAGAAGCATTGAGGATTAAAGAGCACTTCTCTAGGCGAGTTCTTCAAGCATTGATGATCTCAAAATGAGAGTATTTTGAGGAAATCATTGTCAACAATCCCTAGGAGAAAGACTTTGAAAAGAGGTTGTTTGAAAGCCTTAACTGGAAATCTGATCATGCTGTTTTTATCCATTGGGAAAGCTAGATCGATCTCTCTCATCTGGATGTTGCCACGGCATTGGAAATGACACTGCTTTAAATATTTTAGTGGGACATGGATAGACAAGAGAGCAGCGAGTAGGAGCTCAGTCTTGGAGGAGTCGGATGGGGAGCAAGGGTAGTGTTTTTGGTTATCGAAAAAACAGAAGAAAAGCCTTCTACAATGCAGTTTCTCTTATTGTTAAAAAGTCTCAGTCAAAGAATGATTTAGAGGCTTTACATGGCAACTTATGAGGTGAAAAAAGCGAAGTTTGAGAGAGGTCGATCTCGTGCTTTTGCAGTAACAAACAGCCATCAAGAAAGTCACCCAAAACAGCAGAAAAACAAACAGAAAGGGGAAATGAATTCCAAAAGCAAAAAAGGAGGCCATACCTGTTTGCAGGCAGGCAGGATTTTTGGGCTTTTGTGGTTTATTGCCTTTTTATCCCAGCAGTAGGGTCGACTTTGTTGAAGGATAAGGCATTTTTTTATATACAGATTGGAGAGACAGTTTAGGGGTTAAACAGTTCATTTTCTTGGAAGTTTTATAGCAGCGGACAGCCCTTCACTCTTCAATCCTCTAGACCTTATACGACTACCTCCATTGCAAGCAAGGAGATCCATGGTAGCCTATCATCTATGACTCACTATGATGCAATCAATCTCTTGGGTAATATGCGATTTGATACGATTATGCTTTGATCTAGTTCCTTGAACCTAGTGGATGTCATTGATTAAGTTGTTTTACAGTGTTATGGTAGTTTATGGTGCATTTATTCTGAATCTTCTTCACCTAAGGTGCACATTCACTTCACTCGTTTCTATTAAATTTGTTGTTACAATTATCTACAAGATCTGATCTTAACCATTTAAAATTGTTATTTAAAACTTACCCTCACCCTAGACTGTTAATGGACAGCCCTAAAGGGAGTCCTTTGTGTGCTGATCATCTTGGAACATCTTTTAGGGACACCCCCTAAGACTAGAAGAGCACCACTCTGAACGAAGAGGCTTTCCAACTCTGACAAGGGTTGTTTTGCCTACTATTATTAGGCAAATCTGCCCATGCAGATTGGCATGATAACACCTCCCCAGTTGGTTCTCTAGGAGTGGGAGCAAGCTGTGAGGACAGGGCTATGGGACTTTTTCCATCTCCCTGATTTTGTGAAGAGCATGATTATTGATGGTTTTACATCCATTGAAAGAGAGTTTAAAGAAGGCTTGGCTAGTTTGGTTGAATTATTGAAAGGGTTGGATGCCAAGAAGGTTACGTTTGTTGAATCCTAGTGGCCATGCACCACAAATTTTAGAGCAGGTTGTGCTTGGGGAGAGGTTGCATGCTGTCCCTTGTGTACCCATTCCCTCTTTGAAGGTGTTACAGCTCAAACTGGCATGTGTGATTTAAAGCCCCAAAGAACAGGCTAGCCCAGCTGCAACCTAGAGGTGTTACCCACTGTCACCTTAATAACCACCTCTCTGCACTTCCGGTTGGCTCTTCTCCAACTCAAGGGGGGCTTCCCTAGATAGGATTGATAGGCTATGGCGATGAGAGTACAAAGGTGATTTTGAAGAGATAGCGTAACAAAACTTTAGGTCTTCGTCGTATAGTTTTAACGAGTGATGGGAGGACTTTAAAGACTAGTGCCAATCCCAAGGCATATGGAGTCTATGGATGGTTCCCCCTTAGGCATTGTTTAAAAGTGCTTGATGAACCCCCCCTGGCGAAAGCGTGACATGGTCTCCATACAAGCAATTGATTCACTTAGAGATTTTTATTAAGAGAAGGTATCATTTAAACATGCACTTCCTACCCTCACTTGTTTCACACCTCAAACCAAGTGATATGCGAAATACCACTCCTAAAGACGGATGCCAAATATATTGATAGACATCACATTAACTTGAAATTTTATAACTTTTCTGTGACTTTTGTCATTTGGTAACCTACTACTGGTATGCTGTCAAGTCACCACTAACTGCTGAAAGTTTGGTTGATTTTGAACCAGCAGAGAATCCTGAAGAATTTGGCCAACGATCAATCCTGAAAGCAAGGCTCTCCAATTAGGAAAGAAGCCTGTATATAATGAAGAACCTTTAACTTGGTAAACTTACAAGGACAAGCATATATGGTGTGGCAGGTGAATTAGGGACTGAAGCTTGCCTGGAATGAAGTTTAGTTATGCAAAGAAAGCCGAATTAGTTTTCAGCGTAGGCAATATTAGCAAGTGTGAATTCGACTTGGGATTCCCTTGGCTCAGCAACCTTAGGAATAGCAACCTCCTTTGTAAGTAAGGACATGATAAAGCAACTAGACCAGGCTTTTTCCATTCTTTGCACACTTAACAACATTGCCATTTATGCAAGGGCAGTCAACCTAAGCCGTTTTATTCTTTGAGAATGTCTTCTTAGGAACAAGTAAGAAATGTCCACAGTGACAAAAAATCCAAATTTATTTAATTAAAACCACCAAGTTCCAACCCAAGAGAAGAAAATACCTTAAATTGTCTTATACTCCATAAAAGATATAACAATGATGCTTCAAAGGAGAAAGAGATCTCACGATCCAACCATGACCAATGAGAGAGGGAGTCAACCCTTATATAAGTTGCAACTCAACTCAAGCCTTACAATAAAATAATGTTATTCTCCTAGATCTAACGTAGGGTCGAGTAAAGATAACTAACCTCCAACAACTTTTTAACAAACTTTCAAGGTGGTCAAACCACAAGTACATCATTAAAATACATAAAGTCCTCCTTGTCAACATCCTAATCAAAAGTGGTTAGGTCCACTTTATTCTCTTATAAGATATTAATAATAATCTATTTTTCAAGGTCACACCAAACCAATCACCAATTTGGTGTATGAGACCCCCTTGTTTGTGGCACAAGGGACTCCCCTCTACGCAATGATTTAACTGCTGATAGACCTACAGAGATGTACATACCGTACGCCCTCCAAATTTGGACCTGTAACCTATGACAGATTTGAACCTGTGAACACTGAGATTAAAACACAACCCCTTTTCACCAATTCTCATAATAAACCCCATAAAGTGGATAGTTCCACTTTATTTTGGCAACAAAGTATTTAAAAATATGGTCAAAAGAAGTCGAACTCCATCGAGCATCCTTAGGGTTCCTCACGATCTAACTAAATATTATTAAACATTTAAAACTTGGTTTCAAAGTGGACAAATACCCTTTCCAACGTTCCAATGACCCTCCACAAATTGCTCCACGTAATTCCACAATACACCGCCACGGCCTGCAGTCAAAAGAAATGGGAAGCGGCTTCATGAACTCCACGCTGGAAATGAATGCTCAGTTATTTGGTCAATCCGCAACCGTTCTCCTTGATTCACAGTTCCCACGATTTCCACAACGGCTGGCCCAAGGTAAGGACGCCTGTCCTAATCGAAGCAAGATGACTCTCGGTACCAAGCCGAAATCTCAAAGTTTCAAAAGCAAATACCTGGAGCAGTTCGAAGCACTGAATATATGCTACAATTTCCATCAAATCGATCAGACAAACTGAACAATTTCCCGAGAATTAGCAGCTTCCATCTCTATCCCATCGTTCTCAGAGCTAAAATCCTTTGATACGTAGTGTCTTCACCGCAATTTTCAACGGAAATGAATACTAGCTAACGGCACCACCAAATGGCATCCAGTTTCTTGTCCGCAATGGTCGAACAGAGTAGGCAGAGCTTTGAAAATCATGCCCCTGTTCTTCAATGCAGCGCACGGCGTCATCCTACTCATCATCTATATGGCCACGATCATTTGAAAATTTAATTCCATCATTCAATACATAGCCTGCGGTAATCTCGGCAGCCTCTTCGTGCGAATTTACACCCTTAGAGATACTTGCAGCACCCTCAATGGCTGCACATGAACCAAATAACTATTGCAAGCATCTTTGATAGACATCGATCCCATTCACATATACAGTTGAAAATCACCTCATCTGGTGGAAGAGGACTAGATCTTTTGGATGATTTTAAAACCTTGACAGCCAGATCTTGGTCCATTTTTACGATCTAGATCAAATGTTCCAAGACAAGCTAGTGATCAGATGATTCTTCAAGAAGTCTTGCTGGCAAACGCCGTAATCTGGGCACCCCATAAGTTTCGTGTTTACCATTCTGAGTTTAGTTTTGAAATTTTGAATAGCAATGATGCTATTATCCAAAGCGTGAAAAACTACACTTGTTGCTGTTCACCTAAAAATATGCTACAGGAAAAGTCTCAAGCGACACAGGAAATCTGCTGCAAAGTTGTAACAATTTCTTCCAGGTTGATTTCCATGCTTACAGCTGCCCATACTACCCAATACACAGGTCTTTAACCCATAGTTCCACAAGGCAACGAATCCCAATATGATTTGTTAGTCACTGGAAACTTCAATATATATAATAACACCCAAAATTCAGCCCTCAGATTTGCTAAAGGGAAGCATCTTGAATACATTTGCTACAGGACTGGAAGAGTATTGCCCGCTGGCTGTTTCTTCAAAATGTTAATCAATCGGAACTGGAACTTGATCTGTTTATTACTCCTTTGATGACATTTTTAATGTCTAGAATTTCCCTTTTCATGCACAGGCTGCTTCTCAGAATGCCCAGAATTTAAGATCCATTGATCTATACTGCTGCATGAAGTTTAGGACAGTCCCTAATTTGATTTAGCATGCCCGGAATTAGGCCAGATTTGCCCAGACTGTCCATAATGCTGCCCAGAAATGGTCAGATAGAAAAATCATGGGTGTTAGAAGGTCAAAAAGGGCTGCAAATGGATTCAGGCAGAGACATTAAGCCAGAGACTGCATCGGTGATGAGAATATTTACTAAGCTGGCTTATCACAATAATACCATTGCTGAGACTATCCTCTCATTCTCCTGGCTAGACCATTGCATGTCATCAAATAATGCCAAAACATCCAATAAACAAGGGTGCTTACGCAAGAAGAAAGCTCCACACATCATCAAGATATCATATGCAATTGATCCAATTGCAAAAATAACCAACCATCTGTTGGTATCCAATATTGTCACCATTTTTTATCATTTAATTTACTTGAAGTGGTGTTATTTCTATCGTTTTTGCTATAGTAAGTTGTTTCTTAGCCATTCAGCCCATCAAACAGTCCAGGTATGCACAAATTCATTTACCACGCAAATCTTGTTATATTTTGTATACTATGGTTTATTCATGATTTAAATGATGTTTTGGGGGATAATTAACACTTATGGTTTTGATTGATAGGTTACAATTTGCAAGTTATCCATCATTCAGCCCAGGTGCTACGTGCTCAACCTAAAACGCTTTCAGCTCATCATTCAGCCCTCCGTTCAGCCCGCGAAATCCGTGGTTGATGCATCTCAGGTCGTTGAATAAAGAGGACACGTGGGTTCTGTTTGCCATGTGGCACTGATGGTTAATGAACTATTGTTCCAGAAGATTCGACCTTGGGCTCGCCAAGCCTGACAGCACACTCTACATTCACATCAACGCTCCAAGCCCCAATTTGTCTGCGCATTCAGCCCAGAATCATGCACGTCTGCTCAGCTCTCGCTCACGCCATCGTTCTAGAAGGAGTCGGCCTGTTCACACCTAGTTGGCCGACATAACTCCCACATCCACGCTCAGCATGCTCACGTAACTCCTGTGCCCACGTCGACGCTCCAGCATATGTTTCTACTCACGATTTGAGAGAACGAATGCTCAGCTGTTCAAATTGGAAAGGATTGACACCGAGGAGATGGGTAGATGCCCCCTGCATTGTTATGTATCATTTAATCAGTAGTTACAGACATTAAACACCTCTATTATTAGAGAGGTCGACTCTGTTGACCCTCTCAATCATTGTAATTTATAAATAGTCGCCTCTGTGATTGAGACGAGTTAGTCTTTGGTAGTCTTTTGGAGTTCTTTTGAGGCTTTGAGTTTTTATCTGTAGTTCTCTAAAGTTACAATGGTTTCCAGTCTCAGTCCAAGCGTTTGCAGCCGTAGATAGTTTGAAGAAAGACTGTAATTTTCCTCAAGTTAATGGAAGTAGCAGCTTGTTGATGTTTTATTGGTAGTCGTTTAAGTTGAGCTAGTTCACCCTCCAATTGCTGGGAAGGGCCCCTCATCAACTGGAGGTTTTATTTACATTTTCTGCATTTCTTTTCTTGCAATTAGCTAGTTTATTTCTTGTATATGTAACTAATTCATTTTCCTATGTAATTATCTTCATCTTTCTATAATTGATATTCTGTTGTCAATACAATCTCCCTTCTTCTGAGTAGAATGGTCAACCAATAGTTCAGTAGTTTGATAATTTGTAGTTTGTTTTTCAATCCCTCTTTCATCATAGATAGACATTTCTTCTAACCTCTTCCATAATTAGCATTTCTTTCCTTCTTCTCTTCTCTGTTAGTTTTTCTTCCTATTTTCTATAGGTTAACTCTTTTTCTTCTATTCCCAACCTTCTTCCTACTTCTCATAGAATCACTCTTTTCTTTAGGTAATGATTTGCATAGATAACTTCTTAACCTCCAATCATTTCTCTCTTGCTTCCTGTGCATTGTATGATCATTTGCATAAATCCAGCTGGTGATTAAAACATTCAAAAACTCTTCTTTTCCTCACTTTCAACCGTTTTCCTCCATTCGGATCGTCATTCGGACTGCCTTTCAGACCGGCGTTCGGATTGTCATTCAGACCTGTGTGTTTTCTGCATTATTTTAGGCCTTTTTCCGAATCTAAATTCTTCTGCCTCTTAATTATCATTCACCTTATTCCTCCTTAATAGTTTGAGATGTAATTTAATCTTGTTTTGTTATTTAGAGTTTTCAATCCAATTGTCATCATTATTTCCTCCCTTCCTACTTCTTCTTTATCCTCTTCTCATCTTTCTTCTAGACTTTAGTTCTTTAATCTGTTCTGTTACATGGTTACTGTTCAGAATGTGTGAACGTTGTTCCTAAGTAGTTTAATTTTCAAGTGGTAGTTGACAATTCCATTTCATCGAGTTGTTTTAGTTTGTTAATCTTAAGACTAGTTTCTATTTAATGAAGATGTTCATGTTGTAAGATCTGGATTAATAATAAAATATCTTTATCAAGTTTTATACTTACTTCCAAATCTAATATAGTTCAGTTTAACATCTTTGTTAAGTCTTTTGATTGCTTCTCCTTACATTGGTTTCATGTTGTTCACATATGGAGAGACAGTAGTTCATAATGTTTAAGATTAGTAATAGTTTGTTGATTTTCAGTTTACACTTGTTTATAGAAGTTAAGTTAGATTTACATTTGTTTAGCTTCCTCATTACATTTGAAAGTCATTACGATACATTTACTCCGGTTCCTATTACATTTGATGTACGTAATCAAGAAGAGTGGAATTAGATGGTTTAGTCTAAATTTATGTACATTTACAAGTTCTCCCTATTAAACATCTAATATCCGTAGCTCTGATTCTGTCTATACTTATCATCTGGAAGTTGAATTTGGTAATTTCTTACTTTTCTAGAATAGTTTGTGTTCCAGTATTTGTTTCCATCTTTCTTATTAATTAACCATAGAGGTAGAGTAGTGTGATCTAGTACTATTATGATCTATGATTTTAAGGTATTCTTAAACATTTAACTCGGTTTTTCATTTTGAAAGATCTTTTGACCTTTTTCCTTACTAAAACATTTTTAGGTCTAACAAACCTGAAACTGTAGAACCTTTTCTACCTTGGCATATATTTTGCTTTCAACTCTAAGTTACTGATCCTGGTTGATAATAAATCTTAGTTGTTGTTTTTAATTTGAGATAGCTCACACACCCAACACCATCATCCCATGCTAGGAGAGAGAAATCCATGAAAATCACTGACAATACATCTTCTTAGCTTTCACCAAAATCTGCTTCGTTCCTGTAGTTCCGAAGAAAGCCTTTATACTACTATTTGCAACTGCAAAAGAAACAGTCTCGGAACAGAGACCCAAAAAACACATATTAGGACATCAACAAAAATAGCTCCAACAATCAAAAACCTGTCACGCAGCATTGTTAAAATTGTAACAACTAATTAACAATTAACCGTGCAGTTCACTCATAAACGTAACTTCTCCCGTGTATTTATATGTAGTTTTGGAGATGAGTAAATGTAACCAAGGAGAATGTATGGATAGAGGAATGCCTAATGTGTAATCTCCGTTATTGAGAGGAATAAGATATCAATAATTTGTCGGGTGGATGTTTCCCCAAGTGTTGGGGTTTTACCATGTTAAAACTCTGTGTTGAATGTTTATTTGTCCATTATTATTATTGTTTATTATTCTTTTACATACTTGAATACTAGGACTGTTGGAAAAGACAAGAATCCAAAAAGGAAGACTCCAAATCTGAGGCAAATTCAGTTGAAACTGATTCAGGTATGATTGATGAGGTTTTGTCCATTTGTAATGTTTTTGAATACAATGAAGAATGGTTGTTAGATTCTGGTGCTTCGCACCATGTTTGTCCTCATAGAGAATGGTTTACTTATTATCAAACAATTAATGACGATGTAGTTCTTTTGGGAAATAATTCTTCATGTAAGACTGTTGAGTTTGGAAGTATTAAAGTTAAAATGTTTGATGGACATATAAGAACACTAACGGATTTTAGACATGTGCCTGAATTAAAAAAAAAAACTTAATATCTTTGGGAGTGTTGGATTCTGGTGGTCATAAGTTTACAGATTTAAATGGGGTAATGAAAGTATCTAAGGGTGCTTTAGTGGTCATGAAGGCATTGAAAGTAGGAAACCTTTACAAACTGATGGGAAAAACTCAAGTTAATGAAACAACATTGATATCTGAAGTGGCATCAAAATCCACTCGATTATGGCATCAACATCTTGGTCATATGAGTGAGAGAGGACTACAGGTATTAGTGAATCGTAAATTACTTTCAAATCTGAAATCTTTAGATTTGATGTTCTGTAGACATTGTATATTTGGAAAGCAGTGTAGACAAAAATTCAAAGTAGGGGTTCATGCAAGTAAAGGTGTTCTTGACTACATACATTCCGATGTGTGGGGTCCATCCCCTACTATTTCCTATGGAGGAGCAACATATTTTTTGTTGTTTGTATATGATTTTTCAAGAAAGGTTTGGGTCTATGTTTTAAAAAGAAAGGCTGAAGTGTTTGATACTTTCAAACGTTTTAAAATTATGGTTGAAAAAAGAACTAGCAGGACGATCAAGTGCTTAAGAATTGATAATGGAGGTGAGTTTACTTCTTTAGAGTTTGAAAAGTTTTGCAAAGAAGAAGGGATCATAAGACATAAAACAAATGTATACACTCCTCAGCAAAATGGCGTTGTAGAACACATGAACAGGACTCTTCTAGAGAGAGAAAGGTGCATGCTCAGTGATGCTAATTTGGGTTAAGAGTTGTGGGCAGAAGCAATTTCTACTACTTGTTGTTTAATAAACTGGTCACCTTCAATCACAATAAATTGTAAAATTCCGGAAGAGGTATGGACTGGTCAACCTTGTAGTTATTTGAATTTGAAAATTTTTGGTTGTGAAGCTTATGCACTTAATCCTAAAAGTCAGCGTTCTAAGTTAGACCCCAGATCAAAGAAGTGCATCTTTGTAGGATATGATGATGTGACGAAAGGTTATCGGTTGTGGGATCCTACTGCTCAAAAAATTGTCATTAGCAGAGATGTAATTTTTGATGAATCTTCTCTCACTAAATCAGAAAATGTATAAGTTGATGTGGAACAGGAACAGGTACTGTCAAAACAACTAGTTCAGTTGAAGTTTCCATCTTCTAATGACTTAAAGAAACAAGAAGAAGTTTTTGGTGATAAAGAAATCATAGAAGATGAAGAAATTGTGGAAACTCCACAACCTACACCACCTACACCAAGAAGATCTATGAGGGAGAGAAATCCTCCTAAAAGGTATACATATTTTTTTTCGTCTGTTGCTTTATTTATTGATGGCGAAGAACCTTCTTGTTTTCAGGAAGCCATTGATTGTGTTGACAATGCTAAATGGAAGATGGCTATGGAAGAAGAAATGGATTCTCTGAACAAGAACGAGACATGGAATTTGGTTGAACTTCCCAAAGATAGAAAAGTTGTTGGATGTAAGTGGGTCTTCAAGTTGAAGAAAGGTATTGATGGTGAGATTGAAAGATACAAAGCCAGATTGGTTGCAAAAGGGTATTCTTAGATGGAAGGTGTTGATTATCATGAGATTTTTTCACCAGTTGTTAAGCTTGTATCTATTCGTATTATGTTAGCACTTGTTGCATTGCTTGATTTGGAGTTAGAGAAACTAGATATTAAAACTGCATTTTTACGTGGAGATTTAGATGAGGAGATTTTTATGGAACAACCAGAGGGTTTTGTGCAGCATCGTAAAGGAAAATTAGTTTGCAAGCTCAAAAAATCATTGTATGGCCTTGTTATCACACAAACTCTAGCTGTTTGGTAGTAGGTGTCCCAACAGGGATGGTAGAGGTGGACAGCTAGGAAGGTGTAACCGGCAATAGCCAGGTCCTCCGTTCAGGGAATGGAAGTCACACCGGACAAGGCTACTGTCACTTTAAACAAGGCACGTAGCCAAGTCAAGGGGAGACCCCGCTCAACCAAGTGGTGGTTGAGAGACAAAAGTACACCCAAATCTAAAAGATGGAAAGACAAACAGGCAAGAGATGAGTGTAAGTAGGTCCTAAGTCTAGTTTTAGCCACCAGTTGGACACACAGATGAAATAAATACTTAAATGAAACATGACCAACGATCGAGTGTGATGAATCGGATAGATTAGGTTAAAGATGAGATGGCTGAAAATAGTCTAAGGATGTAAATTGAGTTGGAAGTGAGATAGTGAAGTAAATTGCCTGGGAAAGAGGTTAGGTAGTGGGCAAATTGACCCAGGGCAGAGAATAATTAGCATTAATAATCACTTCCAGCAATCAGTACTTGATTTCCCTAAGGTAAAATGACGTTCTGAACCCAAATCCAAAGTACCCAGAACCCCAAAGTGACCCCAAATTAGCAGAAGAGAAAAACAACCCAGGTGGGCGTTTTTGCCAAGTGGACCAGTGCCTAAATTATGGGTTAATGGAGTCGGAATTGTTTCAAACTTGAGATATAGGCTTTTAGGCGCAAATAACAAGCGGGTTTGCAATAAAAACAAAGTTCTAACGGTGGGAAATTTAGTTTTTGTATTTTAGGGTTTATTAAGTGTTTTTGCAGCTTAACATCAATAGTGAGAGAGAGAAGATGAGAAACAAGCAAGGATCCCGTACCTGGATAATGGAGATGAAGATGTCCCCGTGCTGAAGACAAACCCTGAAGATCAAATGCTGAACTAGAGTGCGTTTTCCCCTTTGCGTTTTGGTGCAATCAGTGAGCCAATGCGTTTTTGTACCTGCCAAAGAGAGATAAAATCAGTTTCTATAGCAAATGACAAAAATAAACCAGCAAAATGAGTGACAAATGATGAGGAAAGCAAATAACAACTATGCGAATTCATTTCCCTGTTGAAATCCCGAAGAGAAACGCTAGCAAGGAGCTGCTGGCTCAAGTGCTGCGTTTTCCTCTAGTGGCCAGCTTCACCTGCAAATCGAAATGCCTAAGGAGAGATAGGGATACCACAAACAACTCAGCAATGCATCAGAAATATGATCTCAATCAACACAAGAAAGATCTCACTCCATATCACAAGTAACTCAGTAGAAATGTCTCTCAATAATCTCAATATCAAGTCTCAAAAATGCCAGGAGAGGCAACAATGGAGTGAGTGCCTTCTCTTATAGAGAAAGGCCACTCTCAAAACATATTTCCCCCCAAAATGGAGGGCTAGGATCAATCCCCATCAAGCTAAAATGAATGGTGGAGATCTCTCCTCATGGGGGTGCGAATTGCCCAAGGATAGCGCACTAGTGGATGGGGATCCCTTGTAGGGCCCATACAACATCAAATACAATGCAAGGGGGTGTCTATAATGGTGTTTTAGCCCCCTAGCTAATACAACATGGCACCACATGCCAACATTACAACAAAATCGAATTGCCCAAGTGGAGAAAAACGCCCCCCATGGGCAATTCATCCAACCTAGTGAGTTGGGCAAGAGAGGGCCCCACAATACATAATACCATGTCAAAACATTACCAATTTACCTTAGGAGTCACCCTTTTATTTTCCAGCCATTGATTTTTACCCTTTGCTATAGTTGCCTTTGTCAATTTTTTATTTTCAATGTATTTTATTTTTGGTTTTTATTGCTGAAGATGAAATATGGGCTTTTGACCCACCTAGAGTGCCCGGATTGTCGAACCGTCTGCTTCAATGTGATCGTGGACCCCAAAAATAGTAGGAATGACCACTCGAACGACCCCGATCCATCACTTAGGCATTATTTTCCCAAAATCCATGATTTTTAATTAAAACAGGTCATTAATGACCAATAATAATTAAAAATCTCACAAACGCCTCGATCTTTTTGCATTCTGTCACTTGGAAGCTCATATGGGTCCCCTGTAGATAATAATTGACCAAAATTGAAATTTCGGTCGCAACATTTTTTTGGGCCCATTTTTGGCCTAGTCAACCTAGTTTGACCAAGTCAAATCTGATCAATAATGGTGTTAGCTGAATACCTGTATGCAATCATGAAGTGAAAGGCTTCCTTATACAAGTTAGTACATTACTAAACAATATGACAATAATATGGTGATAAAAAATTGCATTAAATCTCGGAAAAATACAAGGCCCTAGGTGAGGTGGGCCCACCACATCCAAAAGACTCAACTGTTATGCACAACCTATAGACTTGACCACCTAGCTTACTTTGGGTGATGTGGAACACATGGCGAAGGATAAGGGATGACAAGGATGAGGATCAAGTGACCTTTTGGATAACTCGGGAAAGCGGGGTCCACTGAGATAAGTATACCATGACAAAACACGGGGAAGGGCGGTGCCTCACAAATGGGTATAGTGCAGGGAAACCGCCACTGGTCATTTAACAAGTATCTCACAACTCACATCCGTGCCTGAAGACTCTGTGAGGTTCTTTTCTAGAGCTGCCAAACTGGGTGTCCGACAAACTGTAACTTGAGACTCTAGGGGACAATCTTGAGCTTGTCCTTGCTCCCTCTCACCTCCTTGCCCCGCAGGACTAGGTGAGGAAATAACCACTACAAATGCTGACATGTACGGCCGACCTGTGTCCATGTGTGTTTACAAACACATTGCATGAATTTTACAATGAATTTCATACTTAGCCTTTTTGGCTAGATTTTACATTTACAAAAAGCCTTTTTGGCTTGCTTTACATTTCTTCATTTCTTCATTTTACATCAAGGCCCTTTTGGGCTACATACATATCTCAATAGATGTAATCATGGTGCTCATACTGCAAAGTAATGGGGGTGAACAATACATGCTTCGATGACCAATGGGGAACACCCGGTGAGGCTACACAATCCTAACTGCATTGCAACATCGAGGGCAACCGACATGAGCAAATCCCAGGTTTGAGAGTGCATCTCACACACTAAAGAGCCGAGGCACAATAGACAGGGAATCATGGCATACTCAGAGATCAGTGGGGAAAGAGATCCTCAAGGTCACAAATCGGAATCCAAGTCGGGAAAGACTATCACGGATGAGTTGGATGGATGGAGAAGGTGAAGGTGGATCCAAAGTCAGCTGCCAAGGGGGACTAAGTGACCAAGTCTATACCAAGAGTAGGGGTGTGACCCGGTGTGCATATACAGGGGCCTACTAGGAAGGGGTGGACTGACATCACCAAGGGCCCAATCATATATCATAACAATAGCTAGATCACCAAATCAATCGTCATATGCAAAGTTAGTGTACTATCATGTATAAACAAGTCTAAGCAACAATCATGAGCAATAAACATCAAATGCAATACTTGCCGCACCATATACCTGCTGTTGAGGCTGTCTCTGAACTGGATCTCTGCTGAATCCGGGCACAAATAGTAAACCAGCAATACTCTATGATAGTCTCAATCAAAGCAAGACTAGGCAACTGTCTCAATGGGCTCATATCAAAGCCTGGCAAGGAAGGGTGACCCTGCGGTAAATGCTAAGTAACATGTGTGGACCACTGTACAACCATCTGTCCCCTCTGATATATCTGCTCGGGGCAATCTGAACAAAATTGTGTGCCTCCTCTGAAGGCATCCGATCTCTGATCTGGAAAAAAAAGTACTGTGTGGTCCTCGGCCACACAGTCTGCAGTATGGTAGCTCCAACTAACATAGATGTGATAACAGGCCTGAAACAGTCACCCAAGCAATCGTACAAGAAGTTTGATTATTTCATGGTGATCCACGGTTATATTAGAAGTGAATATGATCATTGTTTGTACTTCAAAAGGTTGGATGCCATATTCATTATCTTAGTATTGTATGTTGATGATATGCTTATTGTGAGTAAAAGCATGGGCAAGATTGACAAGTTGAAGGCTCAGATGGCTAGGGCATTTGATATGAAAGATCTTGGAGCTGCAATGCAAATTTTGGGTATTGAAATACACAGAGACAGAAGAAATGGTAAGCTTAGTTTTTCACAGGAGAAGTATGTTGAGAAAATACCTGTAAGATTCGGAATGAATAAGGTAAAACCTGTGAATGTTCTGTTAACTTCCCATTTTAAGCTTTCTTCAGGTTTATGTCCTAGTAATGACGAAGAAAAGGATTATATGTCTCGTGTTCCATATGCCAATGCAGTAGGATGTTTAATGTATGCGATGGTGTGTACTAGACTTGATATTTCACATACAGTTGGTGTTGTCAATAAATACATGGCAAATCCGGGAAAAGAACATTGGAATGCACTGAAATGGGTGCTTCGTTATCTAAGAGGCACAAGTGACTATTGTATCACTTTTAATAATAACAGTGATTCTATATGCGGTTTTGTTGATTCAGATTTTGCAGGTGATTTGGACAAGAGAAGGTCTACTTCTGGATATGTTTTTACTCTTGCAGGTGGAGCTATAAGTTGGATGTCAAAGCTTCAAGAAACAGTTGCTTTATCCACTACGGAGGCTGAATACATTGCTGCCTCACATGCTTGCAAAGAAGCAATTTGGCTTAAAGGTCTACTTGAAGAAATTGGAAGGTTGCAAAAGAGTGTGCCTGTTTTCTGTGATAGCCTAAGTGTTATACATTTGGCTACAAATCCTGTTTATCATAGTAAGACTAAACATATTGATGTAAAGTATCATTTTGTAAGACAAGCCATTAGTGAAGGTGGAGTAGATCTTAAAAAGGTTCATACTCAAGAAAATTCTGCAGACATGTTTACAAAACCAATGTTGTTAGAGAAGCTACGATGGTGTGTGGCTTCTCTTGGTTTGAAAAAGAAGTGATGAATAGTTTCCGGCAAAGTATTAGATAATTTGTTGTCAAGGTGGAGATTGTTAAAATTGTGACAACTAATTAACAATTAACCATAACTAAGGTGGTTTTTTGTAATCGTTGATTGGTTGGTAGTTTCTCCAACGGGTGGCAGTTCACTCATATACGTAACTTCTTCTCCCATGTATTTATATGTAGTTTTGGAGAAGAGTAAATGTAACCAAGGAGAATGTATGGATAGAGGAATGCCTAATGTGTAATCTCCGTTATTGAGAGGAATAAGATATCAATACTTTGTCGGGTGGATGTTTCCCCAAGTGTTGGGGTTTTACCATGTTAAAACTCTGTGTTGAATGTTTATTTGTCCATTATTATTATTGTTTATTATTCTTTAACAGACTTGAATACCAACAAGCATGAAAAAAGAAGTGAACAGCCGTGCAATATGGGGGTAACGGAAGGCACAACTTGCTCGTTTCAAGTGATGAGGCGGGTAAGATGGACATGTCTGGGGCATGTTAGTAAGTGGAAAGGTTTTTTAGGATAACCTTGGCGATACTCCCTTACAAACATGAAAAAAAGGTTTAGTTATTGATATTGGGTGAGCAACTAGCAAAGGACCTTTTCTCCCTTGAAAAGTCTTTCAACTTTTCCTAGTGTGTAGGAAGATTTGGATGTGGTTGCTAGAGAACCTACTCATACTGAGAAGTTACAAGAGACAACTCCTCAGGTTATTTAGATTCTAGATGAAGAGTACGAGACACCCACTCCAAACACTAGCATTTTGATTAGGTTTAGCATGGATGTGATGATGAGTAGGATGATATGGATGAGGCTAAAGCCCCTCTAGAAGATCATTTGGATCGATATCAGACTATTGACAAGCAAAACGGCACTAGTAATGATCTTGGGCATACATGTAACCTGGTTGAGCTTAATGATATTGTAGGGAATGGTGATGATCTAGAGGACCAAAAGGATAAAAATAAACTCCAGTAAAAATATGAAGTACATGATGAATTTGCAACATAGGATGAAATTGAGATGAAGGACACATCGAAAAACTAAGTTGACCACAAGATGTTGTTCCTTGAGATTGTGCCCTTGCAATCTCTACTTTTGACTAGAGCTGATTTTGATGAACCGATTGAAGGTAAAGTCAAAATTCCTATGGAAATGGAAGAACAAATTGCACAACACCAAGAGGGGGGTTTGAAGACTCTTTAGGGTTCTCCTCATAAAATAAAGGCTAAGAAATCAAAGAGCCAACCCATGTCCATGATAGATGAATTAACCCATAATGTCAAGTATTATAGGGATATGTTGAGAGTCTGTGAGGAAAACTTTGATATCATTCAGTTTATTACTGCTTACACTTGGGAAAGGACTCTAAATTCTTGAATTAGGGTGATTCCAGACACTTAGTACGATACCGTTGAGAATGATGCATTGGGATAGACTCGTCGAGACTCACCCTTAACTCATAAGTTTGACCCAACACAAAAAAGTGGGTCTAATGTGGATTTTTGAGGGTTAAAACATGTTTTGAAGGGAAAAAAGAAGCTAGAACCCTAAACTTGAAGTTAAATAGAAACCCCTCTCATTTCACTCTCATATATCATCATTTCATTCTCTTATTCACTCTAGATTCAGTATGGCAATGTTTGCACTAGCTCTTGGAGGTTTTATTTTAGGCATCCTCATATTCATGCATGATACTTGAGATTAGACTTATAGACATTGTCTATTTTGAATTTATAATTATGTTATGAATTATGTAGCTGATTGTATAATAATAATTGTCGAACTTGGTACTATTTGTCAATTTGATCATGGAATCATGGACTGCAACCTATTTGATTTATGTTTTAACTTTTAGTTTACTATTTTGCAGACAATATAGAGACAAATATAGAGAGTGAAAATTTCTATTATCGTATTTTAAGAGATGAAATTACGATTTTGTGTATAGCTTGTTGTTTAATAGCTTATATAGATTGGAAATGCCATTAAATATATATATATTTTGTACAAAATTTACTATATTTTTAGTTTTTTTTCTATTTGTCAAGCTCCTCCAAGTCTTGAACTAAAAGTTTACCAAATCACCGAGTCTTGTCGAACCCCAAGCCAACCGAGTCTGAGTTTGATGACTTTGATTGCAACCATCATTGGAGAAATCATCCTGAAGCAACTCAACAAAAATACGCCATGTCCTTGATACCTTTAGCTAGCTGAAACTCAAAATGAAGTGAGCATATAACAATGTTCATCTCCAACACCCTAGTTCCCCAACAAATGCAATAAGCACCAAAATACTGCTCCCTGTTGCTGCCTAATCCACACCTAGGAGACGTGAGAAAATTCTTAACTCATTGGGTGCGGCATTGGGGGCAAGTTCAGGTTGGGAGCAACTGTCACCCTCTATTTTGGCCAACTCCTAAACAAAGCCAAGGGAGGTAGACCCTAATAAAATAATCTAAAGATAAAGATAGGACTAAATTCTAAGCAAGTATTGAAAGATAAACAAGTACTTTTAAGCAAAGATATAATCTAACGTATATAATGGATGAACATGAACTACTATAACCATAGTTACATATACCGCTGATATATTGAATATATCATGATATGCTACTTAAGTTGATATATTGACATCAATTTAGCGCGATATTTATGATACAATGAACATATAGAGATATATTCATTGACTTGGAATATATTGGGAAAATATTACATGTTGATGGAATATGTAGGCTTACTCAATAAAGACGCATCGAACTTGGTAAATAAATCCGCAGGTTGGGTTTTTGGGGGTAATTTTGCATTGTTGAGGAAGGGGATTGAGCTCCAAAAAGGTTTGTGACCATTTCCATCGATAGAACAAGGGGAAAATTGTGGCTCTCGTTGCCATTAGTAGAGCAATTGTGGAGTGGGGATTCACTACAATCCATCTCCATTTTTCTAGATATGTATTAAATTTTATGCTTGAAATTTGTTTGTTTTTCTAGATTTAGTTTTGTTGTCTTTCAAAGGAAGATTTGATAATTCAACTCATTTTCAAGCATTCTTTTGTGTTTACTTTCATTTTTTTTGTGCCATAAGTTTAATCTCAAGTTTTCAACTCAACACAATGCCAAATCCATTGGATCCAATGTGGGTCTATGGTGAACCAAGTGACCCTCATAGTAGACAAAGGTTCAATTGCAAACTATGTGGCAAGGAGATTTATGGTGGAATTAGATGCTTGAAATACCACCTTGCCAAGATTGTTGGGCATGAAGTGGAGGTTTGTCTTGTAGTTACCTAGAAGTGATACATATTTCAAACCAATCCCTTCTTGATATGGCTGGGAAGAGGGATTAGGAGTTGTTGCCTCCTAATACACACCTGGGGGCAACACGGCAGGAAACCTTCAAGCAGCTCTGTGTGTCCTTGGGGGCAAGTGAGAGTCAAGTGATGTCACCTGATTACTCGACTCCTCCATTTAGGCTACTCGTAGTGAATCCAAGGGGAGTGGTCCCTGTTGCCGCCGGATCGCGCACCTGGTTAACGCAGCAGAAATCTATGCTACTGCTCGGTGCGCCCTTAGGGGCAAGTCTCGATTCAAGGCTGTCACCTAATCTTGACTCCTTCGTTTAGGCCAAACTCCTAACGAAGCCAAGGGGGGTAGTCCCTATGGAATGTTTCTAAGGCGATTAGAGAGCTTTAGTGAACTGGTTAATGATGTTGTTTTTAGGAGTTTTGTGATTTGACTAAGAGTTTCCCAAGATGATTTGCAAATAGCTTATAAAAGTACTTTCAACAACAAAATGAAATGACTATTTGAAAGATCACAACATTGATATAATATAAAGAAAATAGATAAAGTATATAGACTAGTGCCTTATGGAGTCAAAACAAGATATTAAAAAAAAACATTGTTGAAAGGGAAATGTTTTGCAATTGCTTTTAGATTATTAATGAAATGAAATTGATTAGGGAAAAGGGGGAACTCTCGAGATACCGTGAGGTATAGGGAGGAATGTCCGGAAATTAAGATTTGGTGGCTCCTCATGAGAACATGTGGGATGGAATGGAGGCTCTAAGGCGGTGTTCAACACTACACCAACTAGGGTGTATTCTAACTGTGCCTTGAGGTCGCCTCCCAGTGGTTCTTGCTTTCTCTGAGAAATTTCCCCACACAACTTTTAATTACGATGTGTCGGATTTCCACTATGTTAATGGGTAGTTAATTTTATTAAGTGAGTTTTTTAACTTAAATGTGAAAAAATTAATAGAGTGGCTACAGTCGTTTCTGATTTCCCACAGGCCCAGGCAAAATGCCCGCAAGGGGAAAGAACATACTTTGATGTGTGCGCCAAATGTTTATTCAAATTTGCAATAGTTGTGGAACAATTGTACAAAAATGAAAGTCAAGAAAGCAGCACAAACCTATGTGTCACTTTTCTGATCATCCACCACTAATCAACAAATCCTTTGTGTGGTGGCAAGAGCATACTTCGTGGCAAGGAGGATGTGTTTTTTCTAATTTTATGCTTGCAAAAATAAAATGAATTGAAAGCTAAAAATATAGTTAAAGTATACACCCTACAATTAAAGTGTGTGTGTGTTTGTTGTGTTGTTAGAAATATTTATGCACAAAAAATTACACAAGTACAAATCCCCCCAAGGGGGATGGGGTGTGGGCACTGGGTATCCCACTGCTCTCGTTTAAATATATTACAATATTATGCTCAAAAGAATGCCACTTTAGTCCATTTTACTTGGATCTAAGGGCTTACAATGTTCTAGAAATGAAAACTTGAAAGAAGGAGGTCCATGGAAGGTCTTTTTGGCACTTTTTGGCAAAAAATGGCCAGAGCTTCTTTCTGTAATTCCTTGGACCTACTAAAAACCAGCAAGCAAATCTAGTTAGAATATGGTAGGAAACAAGAATAAAAAATGAAAAAAAATTGTACTTGGAAAAAATATTCAAAATTTTTAAATGCAAGTACAAATTTCAAGATAGATCTAGTGAGAGAATGTGTTTTTTAAGAATGCTAAGATCTAAATATGCTTAATGGAAAAAAGATCTGAAATAATTATGCATGAGAGATATATATCTATTTCTTAAGCATGTAACAAAACAAAAAGGGAAAGAAGAGGTTTTTGTTGTGAGAAAGATGATGGATGAAGCCTTTCAAGCCAAAGCTTGATCGTTTGATGTCGTTCTTGGAGGATCCTGTAAACAAAGTGTTAGATTTGAAAGTATTGCCCAAAGAAAAGAAGCTACAGCCGAGTTCAAATCCCAATGAGCTTTGTGATCTGCAGCTTATAAGACAAATCTTGCCACAAAAATGTTAGATCTAGTGTGTTAGAAATAAAAGAAATCCAGAAGAGCCTAAATACAACCAAATATCTTTGGCCACTTCTAGATCTCTTAAAATCCATGCACAAACAAACAAATTGACATTTGCAAAGGTTTATTCTATATCAACTAAGCTAGATCTATCAATAATTGAAAACAAGAAAAGCATAAACCACAATATCACCTCATAAAATGATTATCCAACACACTTGCACAAGGTAGACCTCCAAAGTCTTCAACATATAATCACAATGATATCAATTTACAAAATGGCAGAGGTTCTATGCATCCATGTACAAAAGGGAGCATGAGCCTCACTTTTATAGAGTTCGAGAGGGAGGAAGGCGAATTAAGGAGGGGAGCGAATCCATGCTTGGCGTGAAGAGGGTGTGAGCTCTAGTTTGATGAGAGAGCTATGGGATATGTTTCTTTTGATTTGAATGAGGAGGTGCCACATATCCATAAGGAGAGGTGGCCTCACCAACCTTCCAACTAACCCATTCAAGCGATGCCACATCTCAATAATTGCCCACGTGAAGGATGAGAGGGGATGGCGCAATCACCTTTGAGATCAATTTGTATATCCTTGATTTGACGTTTAAACATGTGCCTTTATTCCTTGAACTAAGTCTCCCACTATTTGACATGGCATGCCAAGTCATTTGGCACATGCCCATTGACTCTTTTTTATACTTTTTTATTTTTCTTTTGGTGCAATTTGGGCTTTCTTAGCATTAAAATGCCATTTTGTCACATCTTTAATGAATAATGCTCCCAGAGGCGACGTAATCGCCCGGAACATGGAGAAAGTGGGTCCTAGGGTAAAGAGGATGCTCTGAGTGTTAAAACAAGCATCCCCACGCCAAAATGTGCCTCCAAAACACTATTTTATTACAATTTGAAAATTTTCAATTAAACCATTAAAAATTGGTCTAATTTTACGGTACATATATATATATATTTGCCAAAATGAACTCAAACTCCTAGGGGACCTAGTGCATGTCCATACGACTTATTATTGATGGCTATCATGTAAAAAATACATAGACACATAGACTTTAATAACCTCACTAAGATCGACCACCATGGAAAATACTCCATCTTTGGAGGATGAGTGAAAAACTTAGGAATTATACGCCACTGAAGTGCAACGCATAATTCCTAAGGAAAAAAAACTCTAGAGTATCCCCTTGATGGAAAAGCCTAAGGTAGGCCAATCCTTTTACAAAAGTATCATGCTTAGACCAACTTATTACAATTCCCCCAAGGGGGTCTGGACATGCAAATTTTACAAACAGCCAAAAATTTGGCCTAATGAACCTCTAAACACTGTTGATGAACAATTAGATTGTTCAAGTCTTCGACGGTTCACAGGGAATCCACTAAGTGCAATTTTAGTGGATAATAGTCCCTATAAAAGAAACTATGACTTTTAAACTACAAAAAAACAAGTAAAAGTCGACCTCAATAACTTAACTGGGCAGACTTCTCTAGGGAGACTCAATTAATATTTATATTACATTATTTTGGGTACTAACAACCCAACTTACAATGGAGGTTTTACCTCATGACTTTTACATGACCAAATATAATAATGACATCCCCGAACGGAGGTAAAACATCCCCGACAGAGTTACAATAATAAAGTACAAGAAGAATATTCTTTGAAGTTACATTAATTCAACGCTCCCCCTTAACAAGAAGGGTATTCTACTGACAACAGCAACAACATATGTGGCTCTACACAACATCATCAGAAAGAGGGAGGAGGAGGCATCATCAACAACATCATCTGAAACATTGGTTGGTACATCTATAAATCATTAGAAGTTCTTCAACAACATCAATATCAACAACTGGAATAGCTTGCTGTAACATCATCATCATCTTCAGTACAGAGCTAAAGTATCATCATCTGCAGCACGAGGTTGGAACATCATCATCCGCAGCACTGGAGCATCATTATCTATAGTACTGGAACATCATCATCTTTAGCACTGGAATATCATCAGCTGCAGTACTGGAGCATCATCATCTTCAGCATTGGAACATCATCATCATCTTCAGCACCGGAACATCATCTTCTGCAACACTAGAACATCATCATCTACAACACACATGATCCTTCCTTTCGGAATTACGGGATTGAGTTCAACACGGGTGATCCTTCCTTTCAGAATTACAGGATAATGGACAACCCTTCCTTTCGAAATTACAGGACCCATTCCATCAACTCAGGTGATCCTTCCTTTTGAAATTACGGGATCATGGGCAGTCCTTTCTTTCAGAATCACGAGACTCTAGTCCATCAACTCAGGTGATCCTTCCTTTCCGAATTACGGGATCATGGGCAGTCCTTCGTTTCGAAATTATGGGACTCTATCCCAACAACTCTGGTGATCCTTCCTTTCGGAATTACAGGATCATGGACAGTCCTTCCTTTCGGAATTACGGGACTCTAGTCCAACAACTTTGGTGATCCTTCCTTTCGAAATTACGGGATCATGGACAGTCCTTCCTTTCAGAATTATGAGACTCTAGTCCAACAAATTTGGTGATCCTTCCTTTCAGAATTACGGGATCATGGACAATCCTTCCTTTCGGAATTACAAGACTCTAGTCCAACAACTTTGGTGATCCTTCCTTTCGGAATTACGGGATCATGGACAGTCCTTCCTTTCGGAATTACGGGACTCTAGTCCATCAACACTGGTGATGCTTAGACAATCCTTCCTTTCGGAATTACGGGACCCAGTCTTTACGAGGCTACCACACTTGGACGATCCTTCCTTTCGGAATTACGGGATCATTGTCCACTACTCACATCTTAGACAATCCTTCCTTTCGGAATTACAGGATTCTAGTCTAAGGATCAACATTTAAGACTATCCTTCCTTTCGGAAATACGGGATCACTGTCTAGGGATGATCAATCCCAATTGCATCACAATAGTATTATCAACACTACTCCCCCTTTCGAGGGAATTCCTTACGGACTACACCAAGATTGTCAAGGAAATGCTCAAACTTCATACGAGACAGAGGCTTAGTCAACACATCTGCAACCTACTCATCAGTGCTCACATATTGGAGCTTTATAGCTCCCTTCTGCACCATATCACGGATGTAGAAATATCGGATTTCTATGTGCTTCGACTTATCATGGAACACAGGGTTCTCTGTCATCTTTATATAGCTCTGGTTATCACATAGAATCACTGTGGTATCTAACTCCAGATCAAATAGACCTGATAACAACTTCTAAAGCCATATGGCTTCACAACTGGCAGAACAGGATGCAATATATTATGCTTCCTGCTTAGCCATGAGATCATGGTTGACCCCAAACTGTAACATCCACTTAAAGTGCTCTTTTTGTCTGAGACACTTCCTGCCCAATCTGAATCTGTATAACCAAACAATCTGAAGTCATGATCTCTAGTATAACTGAGACCATAGTTTATTGTACCTTTTAGGTACCTCATCACATGCTTTGCAGCTACAAGGTGAACATGTTTGTTCTCAACCAGATACTGACTCAAGGTGTTCACAGCAAAGCATATATCTATCCTGGTATTCATCAGATACATCAATGACGCAATAATCTTCCTGCATAGTGTCATATCCACCAATTCTGACGAAGCATCAGATAGCAACTTCAAATTTGTATACATGGGTGTGGCCATGGATTTACACTCCAACATATCAAATCTTTTCAAGATTTCTACTGCATACTTCCCTTGGTTAAGGAAGATTCCTTCTGGTCTCTGCCATACTTCGAGACCTATAAAATAATGCATCAAGCCAAGGTCTTTCATATCGAATTCTGCAGCGAGCTTATTCTTGCACTCTGAAATTTTCTTTTCATTTCCTATCAAGAATAAGTCATCCACATATAGTAATAATATGACAATTTCATCATCCATAACCTTGAAGTAAAGGTTAGGATCATCTTTACTTTTGGTAAAGCCCAAGCTCGTCAGAAAACTATCAATTCTTCCATACCAAGCTCTTGGAGCTTGCTTCAACCCATACAGAGCCTTCTTCAATTTGCAAACATGCATCTCTTTGTTTTCAGCCTCAAATCCTTGTGGTTGTTCTATGTACACTTCTTCAATGACACCATTCAGGAAAGCTATTTTCACATCCATCTGGTATAACTTACACTTCATCATGGCTGCAAGTTCCATGATGGTTCTAATGGAAGTGTACCTTGCTATTGGTGCAAACGTTTTTTCATAATCGATTCCTTCCTTTTGAGAGAATCCTCGAGCCACAAATCTAGCTTTTTATTTTTCAATACTTCCATCTGTTGCATGGTTTATCTTTTATATGTCCATTTGGATGATACCACACTTTTACCTTCTGGTTTGGGAACTATGTCCCATACATCATTCTTCATTATAGATTGGTATTCTTCCGTCATAGCTTCTACCCATTCTTTCTTTTGAATGGCTTCTTCAAAACAAGTAGGTTCTTTGTCTACAAGATCACACATCAAAGCCACATAACTGGAAAATGGCTTTGGCTTCTTGCTTTCTCTTGAGGAGCCTTTTGGAGCTCCATACTTTTCTACATCTTGAATAATTTAACGAGCCTAAGCTGGCTTTCTCTTGCGAGAGATAGTCATGGGTGGAGGTTCTTGGGGCTCCAACATATCATGATCTTCCGGAGTCTCATCATCGGGAGAGGGTGCAACTTCAGCAACTTTGGGAGCTACATCTTCTTCATATACTTCTTCATGTTGGCACTTTCTGGATTTCTTGAGAGCTATATATTCATCAAATGTTACATCCCTGCTAATATCTATATGATGGTAGCCTAATATATAGATCCTGAAGGCCTTGGAGACCTCACATTATCCAACAAAGATTCCTTTCTTTCCGGAAGGATCCAACTTGGTTCTTTTCTCTTTTGGAATATGAACAAAAACTAGACAACCAAATATCTTGAGATAACTTACCTCTGGTTTCTTTCCTATGAACATCTCTTCAGGGGTTTTGAACCCAAGTGCACTATGCTATATTCTATTTTGGACATATACTGTTGTCCTTGCTGCTTCAGCCCATAAGTGCATAGGAAGATCTTGATCATGGATCATGGTCTTCACTGCTTCCATAATAGTTTGATTCTTCCTTTCAGCAACACCATTTTGTTGAGGATTGTAGGGAGTGGTGAACTCCCTCTTAATCCCAACATCTTTGCAAAAGGATTCAAATTCTTTAGAGGTATATTCTCCTCCATTATCTGCCTTGAGTGTCTTGATTTTTCTTTCTGAAAGATTCTCTATCAAGGCTTTGAATTCCTTGAACTTTCTAAATACTTCATATTTTGTCTTCAAAAGGTAAACCCAAGTCTTTCGAGAATAATCATCAATGAATGTGACATAATATACATACCCACTTAACGATGTTGAAGGCATTGGTCCACATATGTCTGAATGAATAAGTTCCAATATCCCTTCTGTCTTGCTATCGCTCTTCGGAAATGGATTCTTTATGTTCTTTCCTTTTGCACATCCTTTTCATATTCCTTCATGGTCAATCTTTAGATCAGGTAACCCTGTTACTAACTTGCTCACATGTGGTAAGGCTTTGTAGCTTATGTGAGCAAGCCTTCTATGCCATAGTTCACATGGACTTGTAGTATCATGAATCAAAGCTGCTTCTTAATGTCCTTTTAGTTTATATAAGCCTCCTTCTTCTATTCCAATAACGACTGCATCTTCTATAGATTTTCCTTTAGACCACATGAGAACTTCTCCATCAATAAAGGAAACCCTAAACCCTTTTGTTACATGGTACTAGTACCAGCACATGTTCCAGATACACCCCAGGGATATGGCAGCCTATATTTGACTTGGAGGGTGCGATACAACCACATTTTATGATGGGATCATGGCCAGGTTTTCTGGCTCCCCTCTAGAGGTACTATGGATTAATGGCACTGTCGACTGCCTCATAAGAGGGTTTGAAACCCTGAGGTTGGTGTCCGGGGCCCCCAGGGATGGGTCATTGAACCACATGATTTCCCAAAGCACTTTTACACTGATGGCATGTTATCTTTCAGTACTGAGACCTTTTCCATTGTCCTAGGCCTCCTCTTGCACCCTCCTACTGCTCTAGAAGTCCAGCGCCATGCCTCACTGGCCTCCACAGAGGATGACGTCATCTTCCATTGGCTACTCGATGTGTGCTTTGAGGGGGGACGTTGAGGGTTTTTCACTATTTCATGGGGTTAGTATGGGTATGGCGAACCCCCCTCCACATCTCAGCCTTCAGTTTCATCGAATTTGGCCTTGTCTAGCCATTTTTACTCAAGTAGGGGTCAAATCTGGGGAAAATACCCAATTTACCCACTACTTCAATTATTTTTATATTATTTTAATTCTAATTTTAAGTCAACTTTTTTGATATTAAAATTGACCTTATTTTGTGTAAAGTGAGTGTGAGATCATATAAATAAGATCTCCTCACTTAATTTTTAGATATCAACTTTTGGGATAAGATCATTATGTATGTTATTTTTGTTAGAAAAATAGGATCGCAGAGCAATAACAATAAACAAAAATGCAAATATAATCACACATACACATTACAAGAGAGACATAGATATATCGTGGTTCACCCAAGTTGGGATACGTCCACACTGAAGTTGCCAGTCCTTATTATTATTCCGTCCAACAAAATGAAGGGATACAACCTGCAGCACAACCGCTGCACTTCCTCTTCACTGTCTCACACAGTCTCTCTTCAAATCTCAGAGATCTTTACAATGCATAAAACCTAATACATCATCCCTAGCCGTATTACAATGTCTTTCTTTTATAAGGGAAATACAATGGGAAAATACCATGGGTTACCCAAAACCATGGACCCAAAAACTGCTGGCGAAAAATAGCCCCAAAAATTTTTCTCGGGGGCGTTGCCCCTGGACCCCCATTTCTCGAGGGTGCTGCCCCTGAACCCCCTTTTTCAAAGCGATGCCCCGAACCCTAAAGTAGGGGCATGAGTGTACAGTCCTCTAGGGTGCATGGCTGAAACAATATCATCTATGAGACTGGAAGATCTGGCTCCACAACCAACAATCTCCCACTTGGAGACTGATCACAACAACTCCACTGCTGCTGTGCTTGCTGGACCTTGGACTTGGCAACTTTCCATCTTCACCTTCATGCTAAAGGCCAACTAAAACCGAGCAAGAACTTAATTTCTCTCTGGTCACTACCTTTGTGAACATGTCTGTAGGATTCTGGCTAGTATGTATCTTTTCCAACTTCAATAGTTCATCTTCCATAACATAGCATATGAAATGGTACTCGAGCTGTATATGTTTAGTCCTGGAATGGAATGCTGAGTTCTTTGCAAGATGAATGGAACTCTGGCTATCACTATACAACCTGCTATCCTTCTACTTCTAACCCACTTCTTCCATAAACCTCTGCAACCAAATCATCTCTTTACTAGCCTCTGTAACAACAACATACTTTGTTTCCATTGTTGAAAGTGCAACAACCTTCTACAGTCTCGAAATCCAACTTACTGTTGTTCCACCTACAGTAAACACATACCTTGTGGTGCTCCTCCTACTATCCTTATCATCTACCATATCTGCATCAACATATCCCTGTAGAACAGTGTCTAAACCTTCAAAACATAATGCCTGAGTGGTGATACCTCTCAAATACCTGAGAATCCACTGTACTACCTTCCAATGTTCTTTACCTGGATTGTTCATATATCTGCTCACAACTCCCACTGCTTGTGCAATATTTGATCTTGTGCACACCATGGCATACATGAAGCTGGCAACTGTTGATTGATAGGGAATCTTGGACATGTAATCTGTCTCTTCCTGTGTCTTGGGACACATTTCCTTACTTAGACTGAAATGGCTGGCCAAAGGTGTGCTTAGTTTTGCATTCTGCGTTTTGAACCTCTCCAACACCTTTTGTATGTACTCACTCTGAGAGAATGTCAATTTGCAATTTTTCCTGTCTCTCGTTATTCTCATACCAAGGATTTGCTTTGCAACACCCAAATCCTTCATCGCAAATGAATTAGCTAGCTTCATTTTGAGTACATTTATATCCTGCATGTTAGACCCTGCAACAAGCATGTCATCCACATACAATAACAAGATAATATATCTTTCATTGTCTAGCTTCTTGAAATAAACACAGTGGTCAGAATGACATCTACTATAACCTTGTTCTGTCATAAACCTGTCAAACTTTAAATACCACTGCCTTGGAGCTTGCTTCAAGCCATACAAGCTCTTTTTCAACCTACACACCAAATTCTCCTTCCCTTTGACCTCATACCCTTGTGGCTGCTGCATATATATCTCTTCCTCCAAATCCCCATGGAGAAAGGCTATTTTTACATCTAATTGTTCAAGATGCAAATCTTCTACCGCCACTAGACTTAAGATAGTCCTAATTGAAGTCATCTTAACAACAGGAGAAAATATTTCATCAAAATCTATACCTTTCTTCTATGCAAACCCCTTTACAACAAGTCTGGCCTTGTACCGCTTCTTGCCTCCTTCTTCTTCCTTCAACCTGTAAATCCATTTGTTCTGCAATGCTCTTTTACCAGTAGGAAACTGAACCAGATCCCAATTTTGGTTTCCTACCAATGAGTCCATCTTCTCATTCATGCCTTGCTCCCACTTCTTTCTAGTTTCCACGCGCATTGCTTCTTCATAACATTCTGGTTCACCAGCATCAGTCATCAATAAATAATACATTGAAGGAGAGTATCGTTCAGGGAGTTTACTTAACCTGGTAGATCTTCTTCCAGTTGCAGGAGTTTCAGGTACTTGCTGTTGTTCTTGATTTTCTGGCACCTTTGGAACGTCATTTTCTTTAATTTCATCAAGTACTATGTACTCTGTGTTTTCCTTTTCCTGTTTCTTTCCCTGCAACTAATCTTTATACATGACCTTTTCATTGAATATCACATCTCTACTCCTAATGATTTTGTTATTTTCATAATCCCATAATCGATAACCAAAATCATCAACCCCATATCCAATAAAGGTACATTTCTTGGATTTAGCTTCAAGATTTGTTCTATTATCTTTATCAATATGGACAAATGCTTCACAACCAAACGTTCTCAGAAATGAGTAGTTTACCTTTTTATCTGTCCATGCCTCCTCTGGAATACCACCATCCAAAGCACTTGAAGGTCCTCTGTTTATTAAATAAACATCAGTATTTACAGCATCCTCCCAAAACTGTAAGGGCAACCCTACATGTAGTCTCATACACCTTGCACGCTCCATGATCGTTCTGTTCATCCTTTTTGACACACCATTTTCTTGTGGTGTTCCTGGGACTGTCTTCTCTCTACGAATCCCATGGTATGAACAATAACTATCAAACTCTTTGCCACAGTACTCACCTCCATTATCAGATCTGAGACACTTCAACCTTTTTCCTGTCTCATTCTCAACCAAAGCTTTCCACTTCTTAAAAGTAGCAAACACATTAGATTTATGTCTAATGCAATAAACCCAAGTTTTTCTAGTTGCATCATCAATAAATGTAACATAATAATGAAAGCCACCAAGAGATTGTACCTGAGCCGGTCCCCATACATCTGTATGCACTAGCTCTAACTTTTCATTCTTCTTTTGTTTCCCAACCCTAAGAAATCTGACTCTCTTCTGTTTTCCATAAACACAGTTCTCACAAAATTCCAAACTTACCTGCTTCAAATCTAGTAGCAACTTCTTTGAGTGGAGAATCTTCATCCCCTTCTCACTCATGTGGCCAAGCCTATGATGCCACAATGCTGTATCTATTCCTGTGGAATCTAAAGAGATAGAATGGTCAGTATTATGAGGACATAAATACAACGTAACTACCATGTCTCCTTTTGCTATCACAATTGATCCTTTAGTGATCTTCCACCACTTTTCACCAAATGTAGATAGACAGCCGCCATCTCCCAACTGCCCTGTTGAGATCAAATTTATTTTCATAGCAGGAATATGCCTAACATCTTTCAATAGCCAATCAGTTCCATTCTTAACTTTTATCCATACCTTACCCATTCCAACAATTTTACATGGCTTATCATCACTCAATAAAATATGTCTAAAATCGCCTGGAACATAATCATGAAAATATTTCCTATGGGTATAGCATGACATGAAGCCTCTCAATCTACTACCCAATAATCACTAGTATTATCTAATGCAAGAATCAAAGCATCTTGTAACACATCACTTACTACATTCACTTCCTGGGTAGTTTCCTGTTGTGCATCTCCTTTCTTCTTTAGAGATCTACAGTCTTTCTTCAGATGTCCTTTTTTTCTACAGTTCTAGCACTCTATATTTCCCAGTCTGGACTTGGATCTGCCTGTTTTAGACTTGCCACGATTATCTTTGCTCTTTCCTCTCTCCTTTTGTTTTCCCCTGCTCTCCATGGTCAACGCATTACCTGATGTCTCACCTGTGCTTTTTCTTCGCATTTCCTCGCTAAGAATAACACCAATAACATCATCAAATTTCAAGGTGTTTGAACCAGAGACAGAGTTACTTACAGCCATGACCAAGCTATTCCATCTTTCTGGCAATGAACACAAGATTAGAAGAGCCCTAACCTCATCATCAAAGTTCACACTTACAGAACTTAGTTGATTTGTAACCGTATTAAACTCATTTAAATGATCAGTAACAGATCCACCTTCAGACATCTTCATATTAAATAAACGCTTCATCAGAAATACCTTGTTGGAGGCCGAGGGTTTTTCATACAGCTTATCCAATGCGCTCATCAAACCCTCCGTTGTCGTTTCTTTTGAGATATTGAAAGCCACTGACGAAGCCATGCTCAACTGTATTGTTCCCAGAGCCTTTCTGTCAAGAACCTCCCATTCTTCATCCTTCATAGCCACTGGCTGTTTTGTTTTTCCTCCCAACAGTACGAATAGATCCTTCTGGTACAGATAGTCCTCCATTTTCATCTTACATAACTAGAAGTTTTGGTCGTTAAACTTCTCGACCTTAAACTTTCCTTCTTCCGCCATTGCTCCCACTCGAACCAGAAACCCTAGCTTCCTGCGGGTTTATCTGCCAAATAGACCTTTGGCTCTGATACCAATTGTTAGAAAAATAAGATCGCAAAGCAATAACAATAAACAGAAATGCAAATATAATCACACATACACATTACAAGAGAGACACAGATATATCGTGGTTCACCCAATTTGGGCTACGTCCATACTGAAGTTGCCAATCCTTATTATTATTCTGTCCAGCAAAATGAAGGGATACAACTTGCACCACAACCGCTGCACTTCCTCTTCACTGTCTCACACAGTCTCTCTTTAGATCTCAGAAATCTTTACAATGCTTAAAACCTAATACATCAACCCTAGCTGTATTACAATGTTTTTCTTTTATAAGGGAAATAAAATGGGAAAATACCACGAGTTACCCAAAACCATGGGCCTGAAAACTGCTGGCGAAAAACAACCCCAAAAATTTTTCTCGGGGGCGTTGCCCCCGAACCCCAAGGTAGGGGCATGAGTGTACAGTCCTCTGCAGTGAACGGCTAAGACAATATCATCTATGAGACTGGAAGATCTGGCTCCACAACCAACAATTTCCCCTAGCTAGGAGTCTTTGAAGGAAGGCACTCCTTAATGAAGGTTATTTTTCAAGTTTGAAGCATTTCTTAGAAGTTTTACTTTTGTTCATGCCATTGCTAAGGTGAGGCTAGAGTTGTTTGCTTAACACATTCACTTGGAGGTATCTATACTTTTTGTTTGATGTCTCTCTGTCAATTGTATGAAAGTGATGCTTGTTAGGGTTCGATTGAAGCCATTGTTGCTTCATTTTCTCTTGATTTGCATGCCATTTTTATCATTGGTCACCATAGCATTCAAGCTTGAGCTTTAGATCTTCAAGTATTGCTTGAACTAGGCCTCCTCTACGAATCCTAGAGATTGTGGAGGTAAGCTCTAGTTAGTCAAACTTGCCAAGTACGATCTCAATGAGAGTTTTTTCCTCTCATTGATGCCCTAGGTTTGGTGAGTAGTTTATATTTTGGAGCCCTAGTTGTTCAAACTATTTTTCAACCTAAATCTGAGTTTGTACATTTGTAATTATTATTGTTAGCTTGGCCATGGTTAATTTCTATGTTTTAGGCTTAATTATTTATTTGATTTCTGAGTTTTAGTTTGTAAGTGTTATTCTTAGCCTAGGTTAATTACTAGTTAGTCCTTTACTTCTTAATTTTCTGAATTAGTGATTAAATGTTGTTATTTCTTTATGCATTTTTAGATATTTATGTTACTGAAAAATTGGTTAAAAAGGCCCTAAAACTAAACCCTGGTTCTTTTTTCTGTGTGAAGACGAATTGTAGACCTTCATGCCCTATGCGACCTCCTTCACACCCTCAGCTCCCTCTTGAAGCTCCTCACTGACCTCTTTTCTCACCCTTGCTGCTGCTGCAAATCCGCTGCCTTCCTTCGTTGGTCTATTTGAGTTCCCTTTCAAACCCTCAGCCTCCCAACCTTCCATCCGTCGCCCTCGCAGCTCATCCTTTTCCACAGCCACACGGACTTCTGCGCTCCCTCCTTTTCGCTGTCTTTTCTTTAAACCTCATCGCAGCCTCCTTTATGCACCATCCCTTCCGCGACCTCTCCCCATTCCTTTATTTCTCCACCGGGCTCTCCCTTTGACCTCAGCCATACCCTTACCAATCCGCGACCTCCAACCCCGCCGCAGTCGTAACTCCTTCGCAGTTGTTCTTCCAAACATTCGTAGCTCTCCTTCTCCTCACCAGCCCAAGCCTCCCCCATCTCCACGACTTCACGACCTCCTCTCCCTACCAGCCTGTCTCCTCTTCTCTGTGGCAGCCCTTTTCCCTCACCTTTTCAAGCCTCCCTATCCGCAGCCTTCCTTCTCGTGCTGCTCCAAACCTGCATCCCCTACTCCACTCTTCTGTAGCACTAACTCCAAAGCCCGCGGCCACTTTGTTACTCCTCTCTTCACTTCCTGAGCTCCCACAGTCTGCGCCCCTCTCTCTTCCACGGCCGTTCCCCCCATCAGCTCCATGCCCTCATCTCCAAGGATTTTGCGTTTTGCACAAGCCTACCCTTCAGGCAACCCTCGTGCGCCCCATTCTGTGCCCCAATACGTGCACAAGCACACACAAAAATTAAAGGTTGAGTTAGTTGCCACAATAAACCTCAACCATTAACCAAGTATACATCAAGTCAAAACTTTATTTTCTCGTAGGTTAATTAATTCAACCTTTTATAATTTCATATGAGTTATTTATTGAATATTCAATGCTGGAGACAATTGCTTTATCTTAGATATGATATAAATACTTCTTCATAACTTGGACTTTTTAGTTATTTGGCATAATTTAACTTGGCTATATGTTATACAAGACCTCTTGGAATGACATTGCATTTACATAATTGGTAAATAAAGTTGATATCTCATTGAATCATTTGCATTACTTACTCTAACTAAATAGACGTTGGAAACACAATCTAAGGTGCACTTGGTTATTTATTGATAAATGATTTTTTATTTTTTCATTACTTAGTCTCTTTAATAATTACTATTGGTTAATTATTGATGTTAAAAGTGTATAGGTCATCTATCCAATTGATGCTAATTATTTATTGCAAAACATTGGTGATAGGAATCAATTGAATACAACTTAATGCAATTTTGGTTATCGGTTAGTGTTTGGGAAATAGAGTCTTTTGATCCAATATTGATTGTTAGATTACATGTGTACACGATCTTATCTTTTTATTTACGATAATTGATTATTTTTTACTCCATTTAGGCACTGGTCTAACTACAAGATTGCATAGAATAGAGTTGGTTGGTTGCTCTAGTGTCTTTACAGGGTTCGATAAGGATACTTCTGCTGTGAATATTTATTTAATATTATTATTTATAAATTAATAGATTATTAGGTTACTAAGTGAAAGGGCGTAACCCTTCACTATGCTTCCTCAAGCCCTATAAAAGGCGATCTTATTGAAATTTATCAACATCAATCAAATATATTATTCTTATCTATTATTCAATATGAGAGTCGGATTCGACTATTAAATTAGTGAACGGATACGTTCACTGCATTTGGTATCAGAGCTCGGATTCGGCTCCTTCGACCTGAGCTCGGTTTCGGCTCTCCCTTCAAGTCCAACCGGATATGGTTACTGAGCACAGTTTCAGCTCACATTATTTCAACTCCACTCTACATGCATGGTTTCGGCTCATCATCCGACTCTCTAAGCTGTTGTTTAGCCATACTTCCCCTTCTTCACTGCCACCCCCTCCTTCCGCTGCTCATCCCACGCTCTCCCATTCTCCCAGCCTTCTCTCCCTCCACCACCGCACTTCACATTTCCCTGTCGCATTCCCATAAGATTCCACCTACTCATGCATCCTCCTACGCTGCACATCCTTCTGCCACCCCCATCTCCAGCTCCCGTTGTCCTCTTTCCCACCACTTCTCGCGCCCTCCCTCGCCCCTACTCCATTACTCCACCTCCCTACCAACCACCCTCCTCCCATACCACCTCCTGGTCGCCCTTCAACCCACTCCCCACCTGCTTTCGCTTCACCGCTTCCTGCAGTCTCCCTTTCCCATTCGACGCCCACGCCCACGCCACCTCTGCTCTGCTGTGAGCCCTCCCTCCCTGTTGAGCACCTTCTGCTCGCCCCTCGACCTCCCTATAGCCACATGTTGCACCTCCACCTGCTCTGCGACCTGCACACAGCACCCAGCCTTTTCCTCCGTGCTCTTCCCTCCGCGATGCCACCACCGCCGCCACCGCGCATTCCCTCCTCCACCTACTCCCTCACGCCCCCGACCTCCCTCCTCATTCTCTTGCCTCCCTGCTGCATTGCCTCTACACCCGTGCTCTTCCATCCACGTTCTTCACCTCACTCACACCTCCACACCACCAGTCTGCCACACTACCACCACACTTCCTCTACCTTGTGCTCATTCCTCCACTGCGCACTACATCCACGCACACAATTCCACCACTTCCCTCCCTTCGCCTCTACCACCACCATAGTCAACCCTAATTTTTAATAAAAATTAAATATTGTATTAATATTGTTATATTAATATTTAATTTTATTAAAAATTACATTCTCAAATTATAAAAAATATATATATATAATATTTAAATATAATAATAATTATTATATTTATTTATTTTACTCATATAATAATTATTTGTCCTTACAATTATTATTAATTAATTAAGTCTCAAACTTTTAACCATGAAGTGGTTCAATAATGAAGATGAAAGCTATGAGGAGAAGAGACTTAAAGCCATCATCTCTCGTGGAATTGGAACAAGTAAATATGACATTGTTCACAATACCGAGGAGAGTCAAATCGGTGTTGTTGATAAGTATCGAAAAGATTGGCCCGCTCTCGGTGACGACGATGACAGTTTTGAGGAAAAAAGATTTAAAACCTATGTCTCCCATGGAATTGGAACGTATAGAGATGACATTGATAAGAGCCAAGCCATTGTTGATAAATATCCAAAAGAGGACATATACACAGAAGATGAGGAAGATGAGGAAGATAGAATAAGAAAACCTATTGTAGAAATTGAAGAAAAATATGACATCAAAGCAACAGAGCATGTATGTGCATTAGATCAACATCCACCAGTTGTGGATCATGAAGTTGTAGATTATAGGTCTACAATAACAAGTGACATTTCAAATGCAATTGTTCTTGTTGAGCAGGAGAAGACACTTGAACATTGTTCCCAATTAGTTTTATTAGATAAATCTATTGATCTGATTGATGAAGTTCGAAGCCATGGAAGTAGTGAATGTCTACTTAAACATGTTGGAAGAACTAATGATGGTTCTACAAGCACAAGTGTAGATAGTTATGTAGAAATTGTTTCTTTGCCCACTGTCACTTACGTTCCAAATGATGGTGAATATGATAATGAGCCTAATGTTGGTAAGCTAGAGGACATAAAAGGTATTTCATCCATGTCGTTAGGAAGCTCTATGGAGCAGGTCACTACAGATGAACAACATTTATGTTGTTCCGGAATTAGATCCTTGGACACAGTCATATGGAAATCAAGAATGAAGGTCCTTAAAGTTCCTTCCAATAAAGAAGCCATGAAGGCTACGATTTAGAGGAAACTAGTACAAGACCTAAATATTTCTAATCAGATTGATGTCATTTTAGATGTGCATATTTCTTGTGACAACCACCACATATATTTGAAATTGTTGGAATTTAAGTGCATAGATACTAAGATTGTAAGATGGAATCCATCTACAATAATATGGCTCCAGGAAATTGAGAAGACTCATGTGGAGATTTTCAAACTTCAAAGTCTTAAGAATGACCATTGTCCTAATTTCCAAGATCGAAGAACATCTTTTAAAATTACCTCCATCATTATGACATTCAATGTTGGAACCACAACCAATGCAAAAAGTGGAAGTAATGAAGGTCCACAAGTGTCCATACATGAAATCCAAAAGGCGATATGGAAGACAAATAATTACAAATTGTATTGTTTCAAAAACTCACCACTCAAGCAGAAAGGATTACAACACAAATCCAGGATAAAGTTGATACTAGAAAAAATAGCTTTGAGGGCAAAGCTCCTTAAAAGGGAGTGGCAATGCTGTGAACATTTATTTAATATTATTATTTATAAATTAATAGATTATTAGGTTACTAAGTGAAAGGGCGTAACCCTTAACTATGCTTCCTCAAGCCCTATAAAAGGCGATCTTATTGTAATTTATCAACATCAATCAAATATATTATTCTTATCTATTATTCAATATGAGAGTCAGATTCGACTATTAAATTAGTGAACGGATACGTTCACTGCAACTTCTCCTTGGAGGTTTCGACTCCGAAGAAGTTAGAACTGTGACCGAGGTGACATTGGGTCACTTTTCTTATTTGTGCTTACTGGGAATTAGCCCTGCTAATTTTCCCAGTAACACCCTTTCTTATCTAAAGCTGAGATATAAAGTAGGTTCTTCTTTAGGCCTGGTACATATAGTACATCCTTCATCTTCATCGGGGTTCCTAACTCAAGCTTGTAGGAGGCTTCTCCTATTCCCTTAATAGGGTATTGATAATCATCTCCTAATGATACCTTCTGAGGGGAGTTCTTTTCTTCTAGACTGGAGAGAGTCTTCTTTTGACCTGTCATGTGCTTTGAAGCACCATTATCAATTAGCCATGTGTCATTTCCAGGTGTCACGGACCCGGAGAGAGCAAAGAATCAAACATATTCTTCTACTTCTTCCTTTGCTAGCTTCCTAGGAGGTTCTTCTTCTTCTTCTTCTTCTTCGACTAAATGGGCATGATGTCTTTTGTTACTCTTATTCCTGTATTCTTTTTTTCTCACTGGACAATCTTTGGCAATATGTCTCATCTTATCCTAATGAAAACATTGATAAGAAGAGAAATCCTTTTTCTTGTAATTTCCCTTCTTGTACTTCTTGTACTTCTTAGGAGGATGAAACTCCTTATGAGTTTCCTTCTTGAAATGGGATTTTCCCTTTCCTCTTTTAGTATGAGTAGCTAGGGCTTAATCATCATCTCTGAGTAGTGCTTCTCGATTTGCCACTCTAGCTTCCTCTTGAACACATTCTTCCCATACAACTTCAAATTGTAGATTTTCCTTTTTTGCACACATTGTTTGGATAAAAGAGTCACAAGGTCTAGTAAGACCATTGAGAGCAGTCATCACTAATTCTTCTTCGTCAAGATTGTCTCCAATTGCTTCTAGTTGTTCTTTGAATTGAGAAACCCTTGTAAAGTATTCTTGGATAGATTAACCTTGATTCATCTTCGTGCTTTTGAGTTGGGTTCTCAAATTTATCTTTCGATTGATGTTTCTTCCTTCATACATTCTTGATAGGGCATCAAACATCTCCTTTGGAGTTTTCTTGGAGGACACCTGAGGAATCAAGTGATCCTTGATGGAGTCTGCTATGATCCTCTTGGCTTTAATCATGTCCTTCTTATGTTTTTCCTTTGCTTCAGCTTCTTCGAGCTCTGGCACAACTTCCTTAACAAACTTTGAAAGATCATTCTCTTCTAGAATGAGTCCAATCCTATATTTCCAAGCACGGAATTTTTCTATGCCTTCCAACTTGTCATCAAGCTTAGTGCTTGGGGCCATCTTATCCGGGAGAGCAAAGAATAACCAAAAATTAAAATTTCTCAAAAGTAAAAACTGAACTCACCAAAAGATGTGCTTGATTGAGGCGAGTATGCTAATACACTTTGTTTTTGAAGATTCCAAAATTTCACCCATGAAATTTGACTTGCAAAATTCTGGTCTGCAGTTTCTGGTTTTCTGGTCCAAAGTCAAACTAGGGTTTGACTCTCTGGAAGATTCACCCACTGAAAAACTTTGATCTTGATGCCAATAGATGCACCTAGGAGGGGAGCACTTCCCTATGCCACTTGCACTAAAAAATTCCACTTTAGTAAGAAACCCTAATTTTTATGCTCGGAGAGAGAGAGAGAGAGATTTACCTTATGAAAGTTGTTATTTTCAGGCTATCTCTAATACCATGTTAAGATTATATGCTACTAAAGACTAAATTCTAACTTCATGAGCGTTTAATACATTTTCACAATAGCAGCATAACAAGGATCTCTGAAAGCAAGGTACACAACAATATATCCTGGGAAACCCTCAAGGGGAAGAAAAACCCAGGAAGAACTTCCTCAATATAGATTACCAAAGTACAATGCCCAAAAATAGGTCTCACAAAGAAGAGAGACAAAAACCAAAACTCTAGAGCCAAGCCAATCTTCCTCCTTCGCAAACTTCCTCTCTCCTCTAATTCTCAATGCTTGAGTGAGTGAATGGTACAAATGAGGGAAAGACTCCCTCTATGTATACTTTACTTTTCGCTTGACTTTTAACCCAACTAAGTCGGCCTCAATAACTTAACTAGGTTGACTTCTCTAGGGAGACTCAATTAATATTTATATTACATTCTTTTCGGTACTGATGACCCAACTTACAATGGAGGTTTTACCTCATGACTTTTACATGACCAAATATAATAATGAAATCCCCGAATGGAGGTAAAACATCCTCTATGGAGTTAGAATAATAAAGTACAAGTAGAATATTCTTTGAAGTTACATTAATTCAACAAATAGCCCGCTTGCTCTTTTTATTTTTTAATTACAATCAAACCAAAGAAGAAGTGTTGTTGGTCCTTTATGATTCAGGCACCAGATAGCTTACAAAAAGTTAGAAAACAAAGTGAAGGAAAAAAGGCACCGGTTGTCCAGATGGTCACAAATGGTTCCAAGGTCCAAAATTTGACCAAAGTAGCCTTCAACTTGCTCACTAATATCAGAAAACCAGCAAGCTTTATTAGTTTAAAAATAGCCAAAAACACTTTAAGAGTGTCTTTGGCAATACTGCAAAAAATTGCTACAAATTTTCCTAAGTTAAATAGTCAAACAAAGACAAAAATAACTAAGGCAAGCTAGAAAGCTTGTCTTCCTAAGATCTTTGCTTGCCTCTTTAAGAGATGGCAAGCAAATGCAAAAGCAGTGAAATGCTAGATAAATAAATTAAAGTTCAACTCTTCTCCTATAAGCCCTTTAGATCTGAGATTTAAAACTTGTAAAAGAGAAGAAATACTTGCTAGATCTAGATTTTGAAATAAACTTTAAAACATGTTATATCTAGACTTTTAATATTTAGAACTACTTTAATTCTAGCTTTTGAATATAGATCTAAATAACAGAACCAGTAACCAAGAAAGATTAAAGAAAAGTGGATCGAGAAGATAAGAACCCAAGGGGATTGAGAAATAAGCGTTGGGCGATGGAGGGATGATACTCTATTCGGATCTACTGAAAGAGAGGTAGAGACAACATGCTCATCACGCCTTCCAACCTAGATTTCCTGCAAAACCTCACAAAACTTGCAAAAGGGGATCAAATGTACCTGTGTGAATTAAAAAAAGAAAACTAATAAGATGTAGATTCAAACAAGAAATCATATATCTCTAAGCATCCTTCTACAATCGACAATAAAAGTAACCTATAAAGCATTACTTCTTATCCTTACTGAAATGTGATTTCCTTCAAAAAGATAGATAAACTCCCAACAATGAACAAGCATGTGAAATAATATAGATTACCTCATATGTTTAGACAATGGTACATCAAAGCATCCAAAGAACACACCAAAATAGCCTCCAATCCTTTTTATTAATGATCACAAAAGAAATGTTACAATAGAGTGCAAGCAGAGGTTCCACCTTCTGATGCCTCACAATGGAGAAGAGCTCTCTCTTTATAGCAAAAAGCATGGACAAGAGGGTGCATTGATCAAGGGAGGGTGAATTAGTGATGAGGAAGTTCAACTCAAAGCTTGAATCCTTGATTAGATCCTTGATTGGTATCCAAATCAAGGGGAATGCGCCACCTCAAGAGAGGTAGGCACCCCCCTCTTTGTAATTATCACCAACCAATAACAAAATGCCAAATAGCCAAGTCGCCCATGCAAAAGGAGGGCGTATTTCCCAAGAGACTCTTAACTGGATCTTCCTTGTTTTGATTGGATTTGTCTATTTTGGAGCTCATATAACTTAGTGTTAACTACTCAAACACTTTAGTTCAACCTTTGATCAATTCCGGACAATTACCATTGATTTAGGAATTTGTCCTTTTCCTTTATTATGTCTTAATTTGACATTTATTTTGGCTTTTTTGGCTTTTTCGAGTAAATATCATTTTTCGAGATAAATACTTACCAGAAACTTAGGAAAAGTGGGTTTATGGGTTAAATGGGTGCTCTGGCTTAGAAAACGAGAATCACATTGTCAAATTTTTCCCACAAACCACTTTTTTATTACATTTTTAATTTTCCGAATTAAACCATTAAAAAATGGCCTAATTTTATGGAAAAAAATTATTTTTCCAATACAATAAAAAAAACACCTAGGGACCTAGCACATGTCCATATGAATTTATTATGGTGTCTAGCATGTTCATATACATTGACACATGGACTTTAATAACCTCCTAAGGTTTGACCCCTAAGACGAGCATTCTAGCTTTGGAGGTGTAGGAGAAAAAACTTGAAAATTATACTCGGCTAAATACGCAAAGCATAATTAAGAAGGGAAAAAACTCCTTGGAATACCCGTATTGGTTGCCAAGTCTTAGGAAGCCAAGTTCTTTACAAACCACCATGCTAGTACACTTTATTACAAACCCCGTGGGGCATGAACATGTGATAAAAATTTAAAAAGGGGGCCTCTAAAAAGGCTTGATTTGAACTTCTGAACACTAACATGCACAAGTACTTGTGCAAACTTTGGTGGGTCTCTAGAATTCCAACTGTGTGCAACTCAGTTGGTAACATTTGGCTCCAACTGTGGGACGTGTGATTGATCTTGGACTCTGGGAAAGGAGATCATTTGAGAACTCTAGAATCTCTCGGTTCTTGCATGGAAACATAAGTGCATCAATCACATGTATATGTAAAAATAACCAAATGAAACTTTAAGTTGCAACATTTATTATACTGAAAATGAAACTAATGTACAAAAGAAAATTTAAACTAATATACAAAAATTAAAGTTAGTATACAAAAATAATATACATAAAAGTAAATCTAACTAAGAAAATAAAATGCAGGAGAAAGGCTTAGAAAATCATGATACAAAGATGCCCCCATGGGCATCAGATATTCTCACTGTAAAATAACTTCAAAAGTCCTCCGTTGACTGGGAGGGTACTTTTTCTCCATCCATATCGTTGAGGAAGAAAGCATTTGTGCTAGCCACCTCATGAATGAGATAAGAACCTATTATCACATATTTAGTAGCCGGGCTACCATACATTATTTTTCTGATGCCAGTACACTATTCAACCAGTTCCCTTACATTTGAGATGCTGAGATGAGCATCTATATTGGATCACTATCAGATTTTGGACAACAGTTGTATTCCCCATGCCATGACTGAGTCTCAGGACACTCAGAGAGATGACCGATGTAGCCATTATACCATTTGTACAGAGCAGTTAGTAGTACCCAGAGTTACAGCAACAGTTTTAGAGGACAGATGACGGTACAGGTTGATGAGCATTCAGGTATATGACTCAGCAGGTATATCATTGTGTTATGGTTATATTGCTTTTATACTTATTCTCATAGCCTGTCTTAGCACCTAATGTCATGATTTGGCGATCATATAGATATATGGACCTGGTTGAGCTTATTATATATATTATATTGTCCCTACTCAGACTTAGAAGTTCACTATTCATACTCATTGGTTTTACCCTCCTTAGGGAGAATAGAGGTGATCATTCCACCATACCTTGGTTTGCTAGTGTTGGCTCCATTATTCATTGTCTTCATCCATCCATTGCCTACCTTTTAGTTTATCACCTTGACTTACTACTTGACTAGTGACATGGAGGATCTTTTCCCCACTATAGCCTCTGTATTGGATGAGCTTCCCTGTTTATTGTGTCTTGGCTCTGAGTTGGTGACAAAACTTACCTTTGGTGAGTTGGATTGTAGGCCTAAATCATTCTGGTCGGTTGTCCCGATGTTTGGCATTGGCTCGAACTCCCCCTAGTCACTTGAGATGTTGTTGGCTAAAACTGAAAGCTCATGTACTATTTATGGAAACTGATAAATTCGCCCATGGAAACTAAAAAGGGAAAGAGCGATGAACTGCTGAAAAATACTCCTCGAAGAGTATAAGAAAGGTCCAAAAAGCAATGATTCTTAAAAGCTATATCTAAACAATTGCTGACCTTATACATGTATAAAAAACATGCCCTGGATGCAAGCTGCAACTAGTTGTGCTTATCAGCACACTTGAGATCCGAAGGGTTATGTAGGCCAAAAAGGCCATGAAATGAAATTGAATGATCCTAATGAACCTGGATCAACTTGATGTAGACATGATGCCTAAGTTGAATAAGCACTCTCTAAACAACTTATCCATTTGTGAGACACCGCCATTCCCTGTGTTGTTGCTCATTCAGTATATACTATGGTGTGTTTTCCCTTTCCCATTGCCAAAGTGTCACAAAGTTAAGTCGGTCAAGTCATCCCTTAACCTAGCCAGTTATTTTAGCCTTCACCCTTCACTAGCAAATTGATCACAGCTATGAAGTGAGTATGATCTTGAAAGTCTAGTCTGAGTAATAATAATGATTAATGACATTATATATTTGGATTTAGATCGCCAGTAATGATTACTTTGTGTTATAATTGTTATTTGAATAAGTTGTAGAGCATGCATTAACCTTTGACACTTTGCAGCAGCTTTTGATGATGGTCTGAGTTATATTTGGTCATGTTGACTTGGTCAAACCTAGTTTGACCAAGGTCAACCATAGGACATGAGATGGTTAGACCTTGTGATGATATGGATAGATGATATATGGTCTATGTACATGTACATGATGATTCTATGCAGCAGCTACAGGGTTATGATGATGATTCATGGTTTACAGCAGTATTTGATCATTTACAGATTATTATTATTTGACCTGTTCTGGTATATTGGATATATATTTTGATCATGCAGAGACTCATATGGTGTATGAGTACACATATTGGATGGATTTGGACCTTCTGAGTCCAATGAGACAGTTTGTTTTCAGTTCCGGGCACTTACAGTGATGATTGAGCCTCAGTAGGCTATCCCAGTGCAGTTTTGGTCTATTGGAGACCCTGTCAAAGCAGATGTGATTTTTATCCGGTTGACCTAAGGCACTGTGCTTGGAGGGGGTGGTCCAGCCACTTGTTTTTACCATATTACCCCCCTCTCAGACACACTAGTGCCCTCACCTTGACAGCGCAGGCACTCCAGGAGGCAGTTTGGGGCAATTTCACGCTTCCCGAGGCATTTCAGGATTGGTAGAAATGGCTATTGAGGAATTCGATTTGGGATAATGAGGCAATGTTTTGGCATGGGATGATCACTGATGATGGATTGATGTCTTCCACACCTCCTCCAGTAGTTTCAGCTTCATCGGGGCCCGCATCCATCACTTATGGCACTTTCTGATGATTTCTGAGGTCTTTTGATGCATACAATTTGACCATAGAGGCACGATTTGGTATATTGATGACTATTTTATTATTATTGTGCTATGGAGATTGACCAAGGGTGGCTAAAATTACCCCTTGGACCCACCATAAGCTTCCTATTATATTTTGTCATCATGATTTGGTGGGATTCCCCTCTTCTAAGGCGATTTTGTCCACTTATATTATATTTTATTAGTGATCCATGTATTTTATTGTTGAGCTCATCTCAACCATTGATTAGACATTTGTATCTTTTAATCTTAGCCACTCATTCAAAAAGTGGTTAGGATTTTGATGCCTCTCCTTCCTATTTAAAGGAGAGAGCTTCTCATTGTAAGGGGTCTTTGGCTCTTGGATTATTGGTATAGAAAAACTTTCTTGTGAAAATTCTTGTGGTCTCCTTTGCATATGGTGTTCTTAGATGGTGATTGGAAAGTCTATTGCAACCTAACATTTGGAATTTGTGGTAAGATCTATCTTTTTTGGAAATCATTGTCTTGTCTACAAGAGGGCGACTTCAACAAGGGCGATTTTGCAAGGCTTCTTCAAATCGACTTTCTTGGCATTTGCTTGTATCAGGGGGTTATAATTAGTATCATTGTGATCTATTCTATCTTTTTGTTACTTCTCTTGTGGCATTAGTCTTATCTCTTGATTGCATCAAATCTGATATTGTTGACGTTTGTTGTGCAAGAGAGAGGGCGCATTGGCTTCTTGGACTAAATCGATTACATAGAAAACTACCTCAAAGCTTCTCAAATTGATCGGGTTTGCATAGATCATCATCATCAAGGCATCTACAAGGTTACCCAGGTAAGATCCACAGGTTTGTTTCTCTTATCTTGATCCAATCCATTGACATAATTCATAAATTGATAAAACCCTTATTTCTTCAAACGCTCATTTTTACATTTTTTCAGATCTACTAAGATCTAGTGGCTTCTTGGGTAAGATATCGAAAACCCACCTCTATAGTATCCACGGCATCCCGGATCTATAGTTTGGTGAGGATTGGCCTCCATTTGACCCTCTTCCCAAGGCATTTAGCCTCTCCAAGCAAGGGCGCACTTCCTAGTTTGGTGGGTTGACCTAGATCTAGTACATGGGTAGTTGAGATCCCGCTTGTTTCATGATCTACACATCCAATAACCTACCCCCAGATTGTCACTTTTCTGATTTCTACCTTGTGGGCCCTATTCCACATTTTAAGGGATTTAATCCCCATTTTGGACCACTTGGTATCTTTAAACTCAGATCTAGTAAGATCTAGCCATTGGATTGCCTTGAAATTGTAGATACACACTCTCACTTTATCAACCTACTTGGATCTAAATTTTGGATGCCATTGGATTTGTCTTGATCCATTTATCACCCTTTTTAGCCTGTTTGGGTAAAGTCGCACCACCTTGGAGATTGGAGTTGGTCCACTTCTAGGACATGGGTATTTGAGATTTTAGTGGATTTGGGACGGGCATAATTCAAAACCTAGGTCTAGTTGGTCATTTCATCAAATCTTGTCTTGGGGATAGCATTCCTTGTTTTAAGGGATTGTGGTCCACTTAGGTCAAACCTTGAATCTCTAGATCTAAACCTACTCTTCCATCAAACCTTTAATTTCCCACTTGTCTCATGTAGTAGGAGTCATCAACCACAAGTTAACTTTACTTTGACTCCATTATCCCAATTCCCAAGGCACTGGTCTCTCTCTAAGTCAATTCGGCTTTCTTAGATTGTTGGATTAACTTGTGGTTTGACCTTTGGGCGGTGAACTAAACCCTTTGATGTCATCATACTTCATGATCAAGCTTGTCACTTGTACTAGTTAGCCCCAATTCAACCCCTAAACTACCTTGCATTGGACATGGTTCCCAAGGCAGTGGATTTTCTCACATTGAACTAGTACATCAATCCTGGATCTTATCTTTAAATACTATAAGTCACTCTCACATCAATAATGAACCAAAGCTATACTCATTGAACCCCTTACTTATATTGTGACTTCATCCTTAGGTCTAGGATAAAACATACACCTTACTTCACTTAGTATCAACTTGATTTGGTGTCTTGGTTTTGATCTCTCTTATCGGGAGTAGATCAAGTCTCCCCCTTTATTGTCTGGGCTAGATAACATAAAGCGAAGGTTGCCTCGACTGGCGTGACAACCATCTATTGGAGGTCGAGGTGATCGTGGTTGCACCTTTTGAGTTGCCCTTCCCTATTGCCATCCATTAATGGATACATCCACAGGGGTAACTACAGTTTAGGTGAATCCAAAAATTGTCGAACTTTCCATGCTTTCCCGATTTGTCCCTTCTTTTATCGCAAAGCAGAACTATGTCACCAATCTGAAATACTCTTGGTTTGGATGACTTGTCAAAATTTCTTTTAACCTTGTCCTGATTCTTAATGCTTTGATCCACTGCTTTCCGTCTAATCTCATCTAGTTCAACCAACTGATTGATTCTGTACTGAGTTGCATCCTGATCTGTACTACACTCCTCAAGCAACTGATACACTAGCAACTTGGGGTGAATGGGAAAAGTAACACCAATTCCATAGACTAACTCAAAAGGAGAATTCCCAGTTGAACTCTTCTTTGTGATCCTATCTGCCCAAAGTGCAAATTTGATCTTACTATCCCAAGACCTTTTGTTATCTCCAACAATCTTTTTAAAAATGGTCATTACTATTTTATTACTGGATTCGTCCAGACCATTACCCAAGATGATGCCATACTTAAAACCAAATGAAGACATCTTGGCTGAGTTGAATGCCTTAGCATTATTTGTCGTGATTTTGGTTGGCACACCAAACCTTGTAATGATCTTATCCTCTATAAATTCCATGATGACTTTATCGGTTGTCGCTTTTATGTGGATTGCTTCCACCCACTTAGTGAAATAGTCAGTGGCAGTAAGGATCCAAGTGTGACCAATGCTAGAGTTATCCTTAAACTAACCAATGAAATCAAGACCCCCTGGAAAGGGGCTTGGACAATTACAGGTTTTAGAGGCAAGGCTGCTAGTTCTTGTTTCCATGTGAAAAGTTGGCATTGTTGGAAATTTTTGATGTGTTTATGAACATCTGAGAACAAAGTGGGCTAGTAATACCCTACTCTGAGTATTTTATGGGCAGTTTTCTTAGCCGCATAATGTCCTCCATAGAATCCAGAATGAAACTATGCCATGGTTTTTTTGGACTATGGCTCGTCGATGCATCTAAGAATTAGACCATCCGGATTCTTCCATCCCATCCCTTCCTAGGTGATACAAAACTTTGTAGCTTTCAACCTTGTTACCTCTTAATTTGTGCATTAGGTGGATTTCTTGCGAGCCGCCAGAGTTGCAAATATTTTCAATGTTCATCAGTGTTTAGAAGTCCATAAGTCTTTTTCAGGGCCATTTTGGCCCCTTTTTGTAATAATTGCATGTCCATACCCCCATGGGGAATTGCAATAAGTTGGTCTAAGCATGGTATTTTTGTAAAAGGATTGGCCTATCTTAGGTTTAGCTATCAAGGGGATACTCTAGAGTGTTTTTTGTTAAAGTTAGTGCAGTTGCAAGACCCATTTTCAGAGAGAATGGTACCCTAGTTAGTTAACTAGGGTTCCTGGTCAACTTAACCACGAAGATTAAAGAGTAAGATCCTAGAAGGTACCCTAGGTCCACCAGCTATATCTTGGGGTTCTTGGTCGGGGACCAAGCAGGTTGATGCCATGGCGAAGTCCATAGCATGTGGCTAGGGCCCCTATTTGTCTCTAGGGTATTTTGGTCTAGGACCAGACGGTTTCTTGGTCACGAGGACCAAGTAGGTCCTGCAAGTTGAGACAGAGACCTCCTGGTCTAGGACCAGGCAGATTCTTGGTCACAAGGACCAAGTAGTTCCTGCAGCGACATACCTGGTCAGTCAACCAGGTGGATCTTGGTTAGTGGACCAAGATGATAATGTGTGATGTCCTCTTCTCCTAGGTCTTCGAGATGGTTGAGCTAGATGGTCTTCTCAAGGGACTGGCTACCCCTTGGTGGAGCCACTAGTAATTGATCTGAGGAGCAGTCTAGAGGACCACATGATCACATCATCCAGTGTGGAACCTTATACAGTGATGATGAACTTTCAGGTTGTATGGAACACTTGTACATTTGAGAGAGAGATGATTGGTTGTATCCCACCTTGGTTTCTCATCCTTCATCTTTACACCTTGTTGATTATCTCTCTTGTAGTACTTTGTCTTTGACTTGTATTTAGTGGGGTCATCTACCCACCTTGAGTTGTTTTGATTTGTACCACCTTGAGTTTTTTGGTCCTATGGGTTCTATGGTTGTTTGTCCACTTTGTGGTATACCCTTGGTCCTAGGGGTTATGGGTCATGTACCCACACTTATCTTATGTTGGGTCATGTGTTGGTCCTTGTACCCTCACCTAATTAATTAATTGACCCTAGTACCCACCTATTGTCACCCTACTTATATTTTATGTTATTAAATGTGATTTTATTGTTTTGACCATAATGTGTTGGTACCCACCTAATTCATTTTACATTTTATATTTGTAACTTGTGACTTTTATTTTTATGTCCTAACTAACCGGTACCCTCCTAATTATATGGAACCCTAACTTAATTAAAAGATCAATTTAATGATCATTATAGAAGACCCTAATCCTATATATTGAAGTCTTCTTTTTTGGCAAATTATCATCTTCTATCTCAGCTCTGCTCCTTCCTCTACTTGGCGTCAAGGATATCACTGCTACTCATTTTTTTTTAAGGCCCCCCACCTGTTAAACCTTCCATATCTGATCGAAAGCTAACGTTGAGGGTTTATGTTGCTCCTGATCTAAGATGTCAGCCCTGGAAACATTACCCAGCCACCCGTGAGCTCTGCTGATGAAGGCCGCAAACTACAACTGAGTTATTTGTCTGATTTGTGCCTTGTTGAAAGTCTGATCTGCATGTAAGAGAGCCCGATCTGCTAGAAAGGAGTCTGATCTTCTTGTAAGAGAGTTCGATCTGCTAGAAAGGAGTTTGATCTGCCCATACATGAGCTCGATTTGACTGTTAAGACCTGTCTGGGGTTCGATTTGTGTGCCTGAGATTTTATAGAGGTTCGATCTGGTTCCTGTTGACTTGCTTGACTGGGTCGTAAAGCCTAGAGGCCATATCTGGTCTATCTTATGAAGGCTATGAGGTTGGGGATCAGACCTTCCTGTTGTAGTAGCTGTTGTGGATTGATTTGATCGTGGGCCTTATGGATTTGATCATATGATCTGTTGTCATTCTTGTTAACTGCTTTATATCAGATCTATCCTAAATCCTTATTGTTGAGACTCACCTTGACCAGATTCATATTGTTGAGATTTGTTTTTTGGTTTGGTCTTTGTACTGAAGACTAATTAGGGTCTAATATTTGTGTTGATCCTTTGCATTAATTAATTGAGGTCACCACCCAGGGTTTAGACCTCTTGTATTTACATCTATTGGACATCTATTATGTTGGGACTTGATTGTGACTATCACTGTGTTTTATGACTGTCATTGACCATCTCTGTGTCACTGTACCTCAGACCCATAATCTCTCTCTCTCTTTGTTTGTACTTACCCTTTAGTAGGGTCAGTTGGTTCCTAATGTTGACTAGACTCTGAGAGGCAAAGTCTTTTCTGGAAGAAAAAAAATATTCTGAGTATAAAACAGGAAGGTTTCCACACTCCAAGTACTTCAAACTTGTCTTCTTTATTCCTGTTGCAGTTGATTAACACTATGTAAGTTATACTATTGTTAGAGATTACATGTTACTGAAGATTACTTTAACACGGTGACTAGATTGGTAGTGTTAAAGGTGAAAGAGATGAAAATTATATTCTAAGTTGCATTGTTATTTAATGTTGCACTATCTCATTTCAGTACTAGTTTATTGAATATAATTTTGCATTAAAGTACATGAATTTTTTTATTTTCTGCATCAAACCCTAACCCTAACCAAAATTTAACATTTTTTCCTTAGGAATTATGCGTTACGTTTCAGTGATGTATAATTCTTGATTTTTTCACTCACACTTCCAAAGCTGGAGTATTTACCATGGTGGTCGAACCTTAGGAGGTTATTAAATCCTAAGTGTTTATGTATTTTTACATGTTAGCCATCAATAATGCGTTGTATGGACATAACTAGGTCCCCTAAGAGTTTGAGTCAATTCCAAGAAAAAATATTTTTCCCGTAAACTTAGGCCATTTTTTAATGGCTTAAATGGGAAATTTCAAATGTAATAAAAAGTATGGTCTAGAGGTGGAATTTGGCATGGAGATGCTCATTTTCACACTCAAAGCGTACTCTTTATCCTAGGACCCACTTTTCCTAGGTTTCAGGTGATTAAATTATCACTTATGGCATTTTTTCTTAAAGAGACGACAAAATGTCAAGGAAATGTTAAGCAGGCGATAAAATGCACCAAAATATTAAAAAAATATATAATAAATAAAGAAAATGGGCATGTGCCAAATGACTTGGCATCCCATCTCTTATGATGTGTGACCATATTCCATAACTAAAGCATTGATTTAGGAGTCATTTTGGAGGGGAGCGAATGAATTAAATTAAAGAGATGCACCATCCTTCTTTATGGACTCACGTGTGGGCGACTTAGCTCACGTGGTTATTTCTCATTCATTGGAGGAGTTTACAAAGATGAGAGGGGTGCCCCTCTTGTGAGGTGGCTTCCACCTCTTCCATCCATGCCTACCAAGGCTTAGTTAAGGTTTGGTTCAACCACAAATCACTCCCACGATTGTGATGTGCGCCCTCCTTGCCTTTATTGATCCATGCGCATCCCCTCTCTCTTGTTCTTCTATAAATACAAGGCATTCTCACTCATTTTAGGTATAGATAGTGGAGCCTCTGCCCATTGTAACATTGTTGTATCTTATGAATAAATATTAAAAAGACTTTGGAGGTCGATGTTGTGCCATTTGATGAATGTTATGTTATTGAGGTGATGTTGTACCACTTATTTTCTCTTGCTTCAATATTGATGATAGATCTAGCTTAGAAGGTTGTTCATAATCATAGAGTAAACATTTACAGTTGTTAAGTTGTTTATTTTTGTTTTGTTTGCAAGAGACACAGGAGTAGCCAACTATATTCGGTTGTACTGAGGCTCTCTTGATCTCTTTTTTGCATGCACACTAGATCTAATCCATTATTGGCAAGTGTTTATTATATTTGTGTAGGATTACAGATTTGAAGGAGGAGTTGATCTCGGTTGCATCCTCCCCCCTCTTCAGTACCTTCGAGCTAATACTTTCGTTTGCAGGCATTCCAAAGTTTTCGATGAAAATCAAGCTTGGGGTTTGAAGCCTTCCTTCCATCCCTTTAAACTCAACTTCTCTCTCTTTTCCTGGTTACTTTGTTTCTTTCATGCTTAATAAGTAGATCTAATTTAAAATTCTCATCATATGTCTCTCTTATTTTGCATGCATTAGCTAGATCTAGAAGCATTTAGATTCTTACCACAAGCTTTGATCTAGCTTTCAGTAGTACTTGTGCTCATAGTTTTTCCAAGTTTTTTCAAGTACTAAGTAGTTAGGATTTTTATGTTTTTATTTGATTAGTTCATCACATTTCTAATAAAATAGCTTGTTGGTTTTTCTCGTTTGATGAACAGCTAAGCAGAAACTTTTGCAAAATTTTGGAGCTTCCATTAAGGAATCCCCTCATTTGTTTCATACTTAGATTTAAAGTCTCTTGAATCTCGTTTTTTTATGGATCAAGAGCACTCTCTATCGGAGAGTTAAACTTGTAATAATTTAATAAAGAGCAGGTGAGATTTAAGGCTCCCACACCCCCTTCCCCCATTTGGGAAAGCCTGTACCTATCCCCTTTACTTTCTGCTTTATATTAGTTTTGCTTGCTAGATTAGTTCTTTCAATTATTGCAACTAGATCTAGATTTTTCTTTCAAGTTTTGCTTTACTTTATGTTTGGGAAAAATTAAATACTAACCCCCTTGCTCTCCTGAGTACGGTCTTTGACCTGAAAGAGATTCTTGGGTACTAATTAGAAAACTTCTGGTTTATTTATTGAGTTTCTTTCCATTTGCTTGAGACTTTAGGGCTCCCTAAAGTCTCTTGAATCTCGCTTTTACGGATCAAGAGCGCTCTCTATCGGAGAGTTTTAAAATTGGAATAAACATTTGGCATGCTCTGCATATGCTCTATCCATCACAGGTTTTTCTAGGCTTTGAAATATCAAAAGTGGTAGTTTTTCACTTTATAATTTCCACATTAAGTTAATCAATTCATCTCAATAAAATCAAGTCCCCCATATCAAACGAAAAATCCGGAGTTTCCTTGACTTAATCGAAAGTGGGGAAATTTTGCAAAGAAAGCGGGAACCACTGGGAAGCGACCTCTGAGCACCATTAGAATACATCCTTGGTTGTGTAGTGTTGAACACGCTCTCGAGACTACATTCCAACCCACATGTTCTTGTGCAAAACCACCTAGAACAAAATCTGAACATATTCCCCGTACCGCAAGGTATATCGAGAATCCCCTTTTTTCCCCTTAATAAACTCATCTTTTTCATCACAATTAAAATAAACCAGGAACAATTGCAAGACATTTTTCACAACAGCACTCCTACAATCGGTGACTCGATCGACACTGGTTTCATTCTTTTAGCGACAACATCTTTTTTTGCTTATTATCAATCTTTTGTTGTTTATTTCATGTTGATATTATGATGTGGATGTGCTTAAGTTAATTTGCAACAAACTTGGTTATTCTTTCACTAATTCACTCAAAAAGAAACTCCTAAATAACACGCTTTCCCGTCACTAAACATAAACTAAAAAAATCCTTAGAAACCTTTTTTAATAGGGTCTACCCCCCTTGGCCTTGGTTAGGAGTTTACCTAAATGGAGGAGTCAAGATCAGGTGACAACACTTGACTCAAGACTTTTCCCCAAGGTCACACCAAGCAGCTTCAAAATATTTTTATTGCGTTCCCACCTAGGTGTGCATTTCGGTGGAAACAAACCTCAAAGCCCTTCTTTTATGGCCAAGTAGATGATCTGGGCAAGTGAGATAGGTTAGAAAGTGAATGATGTTTGAATACCAAGGAACCTGTTCAAGGCGTTGAAGCTCGGCTAATCTGACCTATATTGACTCGATGTTCTAGCATACCATCCCTAATGCTTGCTCATTACCTTCAGGCATCATGCGTGCTAAACCCTGACCTTTAACTTACTTGGTGAGTTTGATTTCTAAGTCATATTCTTGCATCTTAGAGACCCACTTACCCCTTATTCCAAGACAGTCTTGTTGTGATAATATATCCTTAACAACCGCATGAGGTACATATCCTATAATTTTAGAGTATCCAATGCACATTATAAAATTCTTACGTGACTTGACTAATGTTGGTAAAAATATATGCACTATTAATACAACATTAAATTATCAACCGGGGCTCGTAATCTTAGAGGTGTCGGCACTGTATGTGTAGGATCGGTGCTTAATCTAGCTTAATCTAATGCTGACAAATACACAAAATAATTGAAACTAGCCCAATCACCTTGAGAGGAAACCCATCATAAGGTGACCATATCTCCCGAATTAGGTCATTAATCTCTTCGTTGGTGATTGAAACTACTAGAAAATTTCAAATGCAAGAGCTTTAAGATCATTAAATTCAATCAACACCAAAGATTTTCCTACTCTTTTTTTTTTTTTTGTAACTAGGGGAATCGACAACTGGAGACTGGGTTGGTACTCGCGTGACACGGGGTTCAAGGATCCAATCCTGCTACCACTATACCCCCAGGTGCCCCACACACCCCGCAAGCATGGGACACGGGTAAAGACGGGTGTAATTTGAACTCGTGACCTCCAGTTACAACTGTGACTTCATAACAACTGAACCGCCAATGAGCTACACCCGTGCGGGCAAAGATTTTCCTACTTACTTCCAAAACATAAAGAGCAATTAAATCTAAATCCACACCAAATAGTAACTAAACCATATCGACACTAAAATAAACCAAATCTCACAATGTAAAAACAACCTCTAGTTTAACTTTGCAAATTCTATAAATAAATCAAAACAAGTAACAAAATCAATCGGACTAATATAAGACTATTTAAGGGAATCCCATTTAATTGCCAAGCCAAAATGCAAAACAAATCTACTCACCCAATCCAAATCAAGAAGCCAAACTAAAAACTTAATTCGGAAAATGGCAAAAAGTGAAAATGAAAATCAAAAGTTTATTGAAACAAATTATTAGAAATTCAGAAGCTGAATAATAAAAGTCAATTGCAAGGTGAAACTTCTAAGATCAAGCCAAAGTATCAGGCATAGTATCTGAGTCTAAGATTTTCCAATCGAAAGACTGGATATCATGCAATTGATTTTACAATGATAATCTTTAAAACAAAGTTTTAATTATTTGTCAAAGTATAAGTTTCAATCAAGACTCCTTTTTTTCACACATAAATTTATCTTACTATTAATAAAGTGAAATAGTAAATAGGAACAATACATCAGGTCATCAAACCATAAGAGCATATAACATACGGGCACATGAGCCCCAAATCTACGGGCACATGAGCCCCATAAAACATTCGGGCACATGAGCCCCAAATCACATCAACATCAACCATGACATCCCATGCCAAAACCGAAAAAGGTATCTCCCAGTTGGGACAAACTCTCACCAACTGCAAGTCCAAAAGGTATCAGATCACAAGTAGCAATGTATCAAGGTGTCAATACATAAATACATGAAATATCTGCCCAAATAAAGTCCAAAACAACCAGAGGCCTGGACACAAGTGTCTATATAAACAATAGAGCTGCAAAACCAAAACCAGATCAAAAGTCCAACAAGTAGTTGGAGAAAGAAAACTAAGTACCTGCACCAAAATATATCCGCATATAATCATGTGAGAAAATATACCAAAAAAGCCCAAACATACCCAAACATATAAGTCAGCTCCAAAGCAGGTCAATCGAGTCCCGAGAGGAAAGAAGGTCCTCATGCCATTCCTCCCACATAATATTTCCAGCCGGAGAATTCAAAGCCCTCTTGGAAAGGATGTCTGCCTCCATATTTATCTCGCGAAAAACATGGGCAAAATGAATATGCTGGAATTCACAAATGTATTTCCTTACAGCAGCCATCCATTCTGTAAGTATCAAAACATTCAGAGAGGATGAACCCAGAGCCCAAGATATAATGGTTGAAGAGTCACCCATAACAACAATAGAGGAAACTTGTAAGCGCCGGGCAAAGTATAAAAGAAGCCAGAGTGCACATAATTCACTGCGAGTATTAGTTCCAGGACCCAAATTTAAATGTATCCGGTAAGAAACAGAGGTGTTTAGATGAAGCACCACCCCCTCCCTGCAACCACCACCACCCCCGGCCGCAGCCCCATCAAAGAAGCCGCAAGGGAACATTAAAACAGGGGGAGCCATGCGATAACCGGGGAGCTTACCTGAAGTGACAGTCTTGCCACCCGTTTGTACAGGGCCAGAATTGTACTCCATAAAGGAAGCTATGATACGGTCACTTAACCAATGCAGATTAATAGCTGACCCATCAAATACGAGGCGATTACGTGACTTCCATAGCTCCCACATCATGTAACAGGGTAGTTCAAGCCAACGAGCATATTGAGAATTGCAGAGCCATTTACCAAAACTGTCCAGTAATGAGACCGAGTGCCAATCTGCAGTTATACCAATAGAATTGACCGTGAGCTTCCAGAGCTCCCTCCAGAGTGGACACGAAGAGAAAAGATGGTCAACCGTTTCCTCGTGTGTACAGCATAAAGGACACCAGCCTGGACCGATGAAACCACGACGACAGAGGTTATCCCAGGTAAGAATATTGTTTCCCATAGCCAACCAGATAAAACATCTTATCCGCGGAGGAAGGGCAAGCTTCCAGACTAGAGAGTGCCACCAAACTTCCTTCGGTTTACAGTCAGCAAATAAAGAATCATATGCAAGTTTCGATGTAACTGTTCCACGAGCAACATCCCAAGACCAAACCAACCTGTCCGGAAAATCGCCGAGATGGATGTTTGCTTGATAGAGGAGCAAGGTGAAGTCCGACCATTCTTTTCCCATTACCCCATAAATTCCAAGTTGCCGACCAGTGATCCACCCCCCATTATTGTACGCAACAGCATGTGACAGGTTGAAGAGCCCACGAGCACGAAGGTGTGCAAGAAGTTCTGGAGAGAAGTGAAACATGGGCGCAATCCCCATGACAGGATCCAAGCCGAGTCTGATGTCACAGCCATTGCCAGGGATCCAAGAGAGCCACTTTGCCACAACAGAATAAGCACCCATCAGCCCGCGCCAAATATTGGAGGAGCCATTTACTAAATGCCTGTCAAGCCGGAACCAGGACGAGACTGAAATCTTTTTAAGATACTTGGCCCGAGTGATACAGCCCCACATTGAGTTATTAAATAAAACACGCCACAGGCTCTTTGCATGAAGTGCTAACACAAACAATTCCATATTCTTAATATTCCAGCCACCGAGGCAATATGGTTTTGCCAAGCGTTTCCAATTTATTAAATGAAATCTGTTCTTTTCACCCCCACCAGACCATATAAAGCGAAAAAATTTACCTCGCAGAATGTGCATAATAGAAGACGGGATTTTGCATAGAGAGAACCAATATACTCCCATGTTCTGGAGGACTGACTTAGCCAAAGTAATCCGACCTCCCAAAGAAAGATATCTCAAGCTCCAATGGCTAATGTGAGAATCGAAGCGTTTAACAAGCCATAGCCAGTCATTTGTTCTATAATTTGCAAGTTTGAGGAAGTAGCCGAGATATTTTGTGCCATCAGTTAACTCTTTAAATTGCAAAGGAAGAAAATCCCCGACATTATGTTCCACGTTTTCCTCCAAAGAGTGTTTCAGGAAAATAGATTTTATCATACTAATGAGCATACCAGTAACACTGCAGAAGAGGTCAAGAATTCTCTTATACTGTAACCATTCCGCCAAAATACCCAGCCCAAAAAGCATCACATCATCCACAAACAACGAATGTGTAACAATATCTCACACGCTTTAAAAGATCATTTGATTTAGTTTAGCAGGAAATTTAAATCCATATATACATCATTTGTGTTATTTGACTTCAGGATCACTATACGAATCTGATTCAAAGATATTTGTCTCAATGATTTATCAAATCTTACTCTGGTTTTATGCTTTGTTTTTAAGATTTGTCTTTAAGAGTTCATTCACATGCTTCCTGTATGTTTATCAATCGCAGCAAGATAAATAAATAAATAAAAACATAAACACTCTAGCTTGGATTTAAAGTTCTGGAAATCAACTCATTAATCAAGCTGCATGCAAAAGCAAGGTTCAAGATTGCAAAGAATTAATATATATATTTTTTTATGTTTTTCAATGATTCACAATTTGAAATGAAAACTTACTCTAATCTAATGATCTCAATGAAAACCAACTATTACAATTAACATTCAAAAATTTGATTTTGTTTCTTTTCAAAACATAAATTAAATCTACGACCATTCAAACTAGAATCAAAATAAAAAATAAATCACACGGGCAGATCTACTTTATTCTCCAGTAACTTCACTATTATGCATTAAATCAAACATAAAACAAACAGCTAACAATCTATAGATAAAAATACTTAAACCTATGCTTAAAAAAATAAAAAATGATACAAGTTGACTTGGGTGGTGGGCCCTTGCCACTCAGGTAAACTCGCCTTAAAGCCTTACAACCTGAACAAAAGAAATTATATCATATGAAGCTCAGAATGCGGAGATCTTCAGCGTTGAATGGCACAAATCACAGCATCAATCCCATCAATATACTCAGGAAATATTTAGCAGTAACAAACCCCACAAGCATAATTTCACTATTCAAAATCCTCCATTACATTAGCCATCATGATCTCTTGCTCCACACCTTGATTTATACATTCAGACCTCTCAGGAGAAGATAGAACTGAATCCCCCAAAGCTCTGGATCATTCAACCAATTGCTAAGTTTACAAAACCGGCCGTAACCCTAATTTTGGAAAATTCAGTGTCAGACGGTCGATCATATCTCCCAATCGGTTGAGAAATTTGACAAACCACCTACCATTAAGGGTAAATGAGCATATTTGGGAAGAGGGTTTTGAACCGCTTGGAGATATTCTTCACGGTTTGCTCAGGAGTGAAGCCCGAAAATTACTTCCTGGTTTAATGACGAGAATTGTCAGTGCTGGATCAAGTGCCGGATCAAGTGCCAGATCAAGTGTTTTCTCAATGTAATGCTAATTCCGCCAAATTTTGGTTATGAGATTCGCATCCTGGAATGGCAGGTAGTCCACATGATTTCTCCGCCCATCAATGCCAATTTCCCATAGTTGAGCCAGGAGGCGATCCCAAATTGTTGATGCCAGGTTTCTTTGATGCTACTCAACGATCCAAATGTCAATCCAAGTGTTGATGCATTTTATCCAGGTGTGGAAGCAATTATTATTGCTTTTAATATGCCCATATTCTTTGCATTCAATACGGGTTTGATAACGTCTTCAATTAATGAATTGGAATTAACGCAAACATACTGCTTTCTTCGTGTTGGTGGATGGAACAATTTCTTCGCTGCCAACATCTATGCCTTTCATGTTTATATCTACACATGCAAAAGAAATCAGAGATAAATATTCCATACAAAAACCAAGAAATAAACTTTATGCATAGATGATCATTTGTTTTGTTAAAAATATTATCCTAGCTATTTGAAACACCAGCAAGGATTGTAAAATTTTACTATAAATCAAATGATCCATGGCAAGGTTTCACAAACAAATGGTCTATCCAACCCTTCACAATCTTTTCCTCATACTATGAAAGCCCAATATTCACAAGTTAATGAATAATCGAGTCCAAATGCATGTTGATTTTATTGAGAAGAAATTAACAAAATAAGTATTAATAAACCTAATGCATAAGGACTTAATTGTTATTGTGAACTTGGTGTTTTGAAAAGGTAATATTAGGTATTGGAACAACGACAATCTCTTTTATTTATGAGCACAACTTTTGGACAAATGGCTCATTTGGAGTAGTACCGGAACAAGTGTTGAATTGAGTAGTAGAATGGATACTGTTATCACGTCCATAGTAGCTGGGCTACCATGATTACAGATCAGTTTCCAGTATATTTTTTAGCCAGTCCTTTGCACATTTGGATGAGGTCAATTGATGATGAGGAGCATTTTGATGATCACTATCATATCTTCAATGGATCCAAAGCTTGTACATTTGACAGTCTCATGCCAGGACTGAGCCCCATGACTCCAGGTTGATGACTGAGTTAGCCATTTCCTATCATTCATAGCAGATTGTTGACAGTGCCCATGATGATTTCTTTAGCTGTAGTGTTTCAGTATGGTTCAAATGATAAGCTAAGTGCTTCAGGTATATATGATCCAGTAGGTATAACTTGTGCATTTGGGTTGTTGAGTTGCTCCTTCCTTTATCTAGGTGGCTTTGACTGGGCATATGATGATTGTTTACTGGCGATATTATATATATGGTTCTTACTTTTGGTTTAGAGTAGAAGTGGTCAGTTACTATGAGTAGGAGATTCTTGTGTATACTCGTTGGTCATGCCCTTACCTTATAAGTACAGATTTGGTCATTCCCTTTTACAGGGATTTTATCGTCCATGGCATCATCAATCATTTCTCCCATCCATCTGTTATCCTCCAATCTTGATTTTATCCTGACTTACACCTTAACTAGTGATCTCGAGGACTTCCCCCACCTAGACCTCTTTGTTGGATAGATTCCTTGTCTATTTTGTGTCTCGGCTCTAGAGTGTGTGATTCTAGTCATAGTGATTGTTCTCCTCTAGTCCCCGAAACCAAGTATGCCTACCAACAGTGTTGCTAAACACTAGAGCATCGAACTTAAATGATATATCTAAAGGAATGCTAAGTCAACAAAAACAGTGTTGCTAAACACTACCGTATATTCTATATTATCTAGTCAGTTGCCAAAGGATGAGCACTCATCCTTGTTTGATGTAAGGTTGTTTGTCCCCACAGGGCAACAGGGTGGTCACTCCATCGCACCTATGGACAATGGCGAGCAATGGAGGTCATATCAAGTCATCTCTGAACCCCAGAAGGCTTTCAGGGAACCTGCTTTTGGAGGCTGGCTAGTGAAAATCTATAAAGTAAATTAAATGTTAAATCTCAAGTGTGAAAAGCTGACAACAAATTGCTAAAAAGGTTACTTGTCTAGGTTCTATTGGAAGCACTCTCATCACTCTACCCATTTGTGAGACACCGCCATCCCCTGTGTTTTTCTCTATCCTGCATATGTCTTTGTGGTCATTCCTTGATTCCCTTATCCGAGAGATTACAGTGTTGAGGTTGTCTAGTCATTCCCCTTTTCCTAGCCTTGTTTCTTCGCCTTCACCCATGGATAGCAAATTGGCCTAGTCTGTAAATGAGTATACACTTGAGGTTCCTGTTTATAGTAATTGGTTACTTTGATCTAGACTTATTATTATTATTATATCTACATGATTATGCCAGTTAAACATCATTTTATGCTTTAGTCTAGCTACTGATATAATTTAAGGAGCATATTTCATCCATTTATACTTGCAGCAGCAATTATTTATGATCTGGATTGTTATTTTGATCAGTCTTGACCTAGTCAACCCAGTTTGACCAAGTCAACCGAAGGGTCCGCGATGAGTATGCACCGACAATGTTCGAGATAGATTATTCATGGCCCCTTTGTGCCCATTAGATGGTTCCTTGCTTCAGACAGTAGTTTCAGATGATGGTTTGATGGATTATTATTATTATTTACAGGTCATTATTTTATTATTGCAGGCATGAATGAGCTTACAGATGTATCACTTGATGGTCACGTGGTGTATGAGTACTCATTCCCAGTGGATTTGAGCATTCTGTGTCCATTGGTACACTCAGTTATCAGTTCCGGGCAGTTTCAGGTGATGATATGGGCAGATTACCACTTTTCTCCACTTTACCATGCAGAAATGGCCTATCCAACACTTTTATTGATTCTTTTGGTTCTCCTAGGGCGCTCTTGAGGTCATATGGGATACAACCAGTTGTTATTACCATATTACCCCATCCCCAGACATTATGGTGCAATCAGTTTGGTTCCCCGAGCATGTGGCAAAGAGTTACAGGATTTTTTGTACTTTCAAAGGTGGTCTGGCAGTGAAATGGCTAGTAGAGGAAATCAATTTGGCTTAATGGGGCAAGGAAATGGCATGAGATTGGTCCGGGACTTCATGATTATATTTTACACACCTTCCAGCGTGGTCTCCGGCATCAATGGGGTCCACACGTCATCCCATTTATTACTTTGGGGGTTTTATTATGTATTTTTGGACACACGTCCTAGCGCCTTTTGACACTTTATCACATGATGTATTATTTTTAATGTAGGTGGGGCATTAGTTTAGTGAAGATGTGATCTCCTAGACCCCCTCACCATGTTATGACATTATGTTGTGTCCCTAGTCATGTCATGAGGCTCGCGTCCCCCCTAGGGCGACATTGAGGGAGGATGTCCCCCCTATTTTGAGTGATCCATGTATATCTTATTCCGGCTCATCTTAGCTATTGATTATCATTATTATATCTTATGATCTCGACCACTCATTTAGAAAGTGGTTAGGTTTTTGGTCTCTCTCATTCCTATTTAAAGAAGAGACCCCTCATTTGTAAAAGGGACTTTTAGCTCTTAGCTATTGGAATAGAAAAAATATTCTTGTGATAAATTCTTGTGATCTTGGTTTGGATGTTAGCTATGGTGATTGAAACTAATTTTCCATTGCACTGAAAGATCTTGGTGAATATTTTGCATATTTTGGATCCACATTTTTATTTGCAGGTGAAGAGGGCGATTTGGAAGAGGGGTGCACTGGCTAGGGAGGCCCACCTTGTCTCTCTCTCTCAGATCCGGTTTATTCAGGGAGTGATTTTGTCTTTGTACCAATTATTCTCCGAATTTTACTTCTTGCTTGCATCTACCTTCATTGTTGCTTATTGATTGAGTTTTTCTCCTTGGTTTTGCAGGAAGAGAGGGGTGCACTTGTGGACTTGGGAAAATCGTGGGAGCAAGAGAAACATCAAGACTTTCATTTGATCTTTGCGGGAGTAATCCTCGTCATTCTGACATTCATTCTCATCATCCAAGTACGCTCACAAGGTATGTATTTTATTCCCTTAACTTACCCATCTGTCATTTTCATTAAAACCCTAACTGCTAAAACTTATAAAAATTCTCTGGGTTTGATTATCTGGTTTACTGGAAAACCATTTCTGGGTTTTCATCCTTAGGCCTAGCCCCAAGTGGGTCCTCAAGGGCGGCTTGCTCTGTGTACTCCATCAACCCCATTCCCTAGGCACTGATATCTCCATGCTTGCGCCCTCCTTGGTTTGTTGGTCTTCTGAGTGGTTAATACCCCCTTTTCGATCTTGTGACCTTTGATACTGTCATATCTATCATCAAGTTGTGCTAGGAATCCCTAATTCTCTCAAATCTACTACTTGTGACCATTTTCCCTGTTTTAAGTACACGTTTCCCAAGGCAATTGATTTTGATCATTTACTTAGCACTTACATCCTAGATTCATTCTTAATCCTTATGTCATTGTGTCTGATTAATCTAATTCAATATCTCAATTTCCCTAAGTCTCCACAGTAACTTCATTCCTTAAATCTAGGGTATCATACCCCTCACCTTACGTACCCTATTAGAATAGCTTGATCTGGTGATTGGGTTAGACCTCTCCTGCCGGGAATAGATCAGGGTTTCCCTCTTTGCTGTCTAGGGCTTGGATAGCAAGAAGCGAAGGGTGCCTAGATTGGCATGACAACCAATCCATCTTGGGAATCGAGGCCCTCTTAGGTCACCTCTTTCGTTGTCTATCTCCTCTACCATCCTAGATAAGATCATCATTAAGGGCAACTACAAATTGTGTGATAACAGGTTCCAATATTTCAAGCTATTTGATCCTAATCTGAAATGTGGAAACATATTAAATGCAAGGAGAATAGCTCATTACCAATAAAATCGTATACAATATGTTATGAATTTATGTCATTCGCTTTCTTTGCTTTTAATTAATAATCTATAATAAAGGATAAGCATTTGAAAGTGAACGTAATGATTTACAGTCAAATGTGAGATCATAACAATGAAATAAGGTGCAAGAAAGAGGAAAATTTAAGAGCCCGTCAACTAATGCATATGCTTGTTTCTCCATAATGGTGTACTTCAGCTCAGAATTCTGTAAGGCTCTACTCATAAAAGCTATGGGTTGCTCTTGACCATCCTTGTTCTTCTGCAACAAGACTCCGACAATAGTGTCCTGAGATGCAAATGAAAATATCTGAAAGTCTTTCAAATAGTCTGGGCTAATCAACACTAGTGATCTACAAAAATCATCTTTGATTCCATTGAAATCTTATTTTCCATCTTTATTCCATTCAAACTTAGCACCCTCTTTTAGTAGTTTATGCATAGGTTTCATTAACTCTGCTAAGTTTGGAATAAACTATCTGATAAAGTTAATTTTCCCATTGAATGACTGTAATGCTTTCTTACTACAAGGCAAAGGAAATTTCTTTATAGCTTCTACCCTATCTGGATCTATCTTGACACCATCTTTGGAGATGATGTGGCCCAATAACTTTCCTTCATCAACCCCCAAAACAAACTTAGCTAGATTTAAGGATATATCAAATTTTCTACATCTTTCAAAAATTTGTCTAAGGTGGCCAATGTGATAAGTTCTTTCTTAGAAAAAACTGTGAGGTCATCCTGATATATTTCGATTATCTTTCTGATTAGCTCCCTGAAAGCATAATCCATGGATCTTTGGAAAGTTGCACCGCGTTAAGCAGACCTGTTATCACATATATAGTAGCCGGGCTACCATACATTATTTTTCTGATTCCAGTACACTATTCAGCCAGTTCCCTTACATTTGAGATGCTGAGATGAGCATCTATATTGGATCACTATCAGATTGTGGACAACAGTGTATTTTCCCCATGCCATGACTGAGTCTCAGGACACTCAGAGAGATGACCGATGTAGCCATTATACCATTGGTACAGAGTAGTCAGTAATGCCCAGAGTTACAGCAGCAGTTTTGGAGGACAGATGATGGTACAGGTTGATGAGCATTCAGGTATATGACTCAGCAGGTATATCATTGTGCCATGGTTATATTGCTTTTATATTTATTCTTATAGCATGTCTTAGCACTTAGTGTCATGATCTAGCAATCATATAGATATGTGGACCTGGTTGATATTATATATATATATTATTGTCCCTACTCAGACTTAGAAGTTCACTATTCATACTCATTGGTTTTACCCTCCTTAGGGAGAATAGAAGTGATCATTCAACCATACTTTGGCTTGCTAGTGTCGGCTCCATTATTCATTGTCTTCATCCATCCATGGCCTACCTTTTAGTTTATCACCCTGACTTACTACTTGACTAGTGACATGGAGGATCTTTCCCCCACTCTAGCCTCTATATTGGATGAGCTTCCCTGTTTATTGTGTCTCGGCTCTGAGTTGGTGACAAAACTTGCCTATGGTGAGTTGGAGTTCCTTGTGAATTCCCCCTAGTCACTAAAGTTGTGTTGCCTAAACCTGAAACTTTTAGTGCTGCCATGAATACAAAATCTGGAAAAATGAAATGCTATATCTTGTATGAAAAGCCCATTCATGCAATGTGTTTCTAAACACACATGAATGAAAGGCATGCCAAATGAAAATGGCTATGAAAATAAAATGTTATATCTTTTGGAAAATAAATACCTAGGTAAACAAGCTGTCCATGACACACCTAGAAGTGCTCAGGTAAACAAGTGCCTTAAAAACACACTTGCAGCAGAAAGCCTAAAATAAATGTAAATCTATGCAATGTGTTTATAAACACACATAGATCAAGGCTATGGAAACTTCAGGCCCAAAAAGCAATGGAACTTAAATGCTATATCTAAACAATTGCTGGCCTTATTTGTATTATGGATTGTGCGCATCTATGAAGGTGAATAAACCCTCTTTGAACAACTCATCCATTTGTGAGACACCGCCATTCCCTGTGTTATTGCTCATTCAGTATATACTATGGTGTGTATTCCCGTTCCCTGCCAAAGTGTCACAAAGTTAAGTCAATCAAGTCATCCCTTAGCCTAGCCAGTTATTTTAGCCTTCACCCTTCACTAGCAAATTGATCACAGCTATGAAGTGAGTATGATCCTGAAAGTCTAATCTGAGTAATATTAATAATTAATGACACTATATATTTGGATTTAGATTGCCAGTAATGATTACTTTGTGTTATAATTGTTATTTGAATAAGTTGTAGAGCATGCATTAACCTTTGACACCTTGCAGCAGCTTATGATGATGGTCTGAGTTATATTGGGTCATGTTGACTTGGTTAGGCCTAGTCTGACCATGGTCAACCAGAGGACATGAGATGGTTGGACCTTATGATGACATGGATAGATGTTATATGGTCTATGTATACATACATGATGATTCTATGCAGCAGCTACAGGGTTATGATGATGATTCTTGGTTTACAGCAGTGTTTGGTCATTTACAGATTATTATTATTGGCCCTGTTCCGGTATATTGGATATATATTTTGATCATGCAGAGACTCATATGGTGTATGAGTACACATCTTGGATGGATTTGGACCTTCTGAGTCTAATGAGACAGTTTGTTTTCAGTTCCGGGCACTTACAGTGATGATTTTGCCTCAGTAGGTTGTCCTAGTGCAGTTTTGGTCTGTCGGAGGCCCTGTCAGAGCAGATATGATTTTTATCCGGTTGACCTAGGGCGCTGATGATGGAGGGGGTGGTCCAGCCACTTGTTTTTACCATATTACCCCCCCTCCCGGACACACTGGTGCCCTCACCTTGACAGCGCAGGCACTCCAGGAGGCAGTTTGGGGCAGTTTCACACTTCCCGAGGCATTTCAGGATTGGTAGAAATGGCTATTGAGGAAATCGATTTGGGCTACTGAGGCAATGTTATGGCATGGGATGATCAGTGATGATAGATCGGGGTCCTCCACACCTTCTCCAGCAGTTTCAGCTTCATCGGGGTCCGCATCCATCACTTATGGCACTTTCCGAGGATTTTTGAGGTCTTTTTGAGGCCTACGATTTGACTATGGAGGCACGATTTGGTACATTGATGATTATTTATTGATTATTGTGCTATGGGGATTGACCAAGGAGGGATAAAATTACCCCTTGGACCCGCCATAAGCCTCTTATTATATTTTGTCATCATTATTTGGTGGGATTCCCCTCTTCTAGGGCGATTTTGTCCACTCACATAATATTTTATTAGTGATCCATGTATTTTATTGTTGAGCTCATCTCAACCATTGATTAGACATTTGTATCTTTTAATCTTAGCCACTCATTCAAAAAGTGGTTAGGGTTTTGGTGCCTCTCCTTCCTATTTAAAGGAGAGAGCCTCTCATTGTAAAGGGGACTGGTGGCTCTGGATTATTGGAATAGAAAATTATTATTGCATCTATCTCCAGTATTGTGGTGAATTTTTTTAGTGTTCGTTCGTTGGTTCTTCCTTTGCACTGAGTTATTGGAGATCTTGTTTGCCATATCTTTTGTACCACGTTTTTGCATCTACAGGTGGAGGCCGATTTGCTTTGAGGAGGAAGTATTGGTAGGGGAAGACTCTCCCTACTTCTTCTTTGGATCTCTTCGTTGGTAACAGGGAGTATTACTGTCCCAGGACCTTCTATTCTATGTTATCATTGCATTTTACTTGTATTTCCTCCATACTTGACCTCTCTGATTGAAATCGATTTTCCTTGGATTGACAGGTAGAGGAGGGCGCACTTGTGGGCTAGGGCATCAATTTGGCAAGCAAAATCAACAATCTCTCATTTGATCTCTGCGGGAATCTTCCTCAACATCAAGGCATCTCATTCACATTACTCAGGTATGATCTCAAGGTAAGTTCTATCTCCATGATCTATCCACTTGTCTAAAAAATTTAAAACCCTAAATATTTCAAAACCCCCATTTTACATTTTCTCAGATCTACTTAGATCTAGTGGGTTGTTGGGCATAATATTGAAAACCCACCTCTATAGCATCCACGGCATCCCGGATCTATAGTTTGGTGAGAATTGGCTTCCATTTGACCCCCTTCCCAAGCCAACTTAGCTTCTCCCAAGCAAGGCGCACTTCTTGGTGGTTGTGGGTTGACCTAGATCTAGGTGGTGGGTAGTTGAGATCCCGCTTGATTCATAATCTACACATCAAATAACATACCCCCAGATTGTCACTTTCTTGATTTTCACCTTGTGGGCCCTATTCCACATTTTAAGGGATTTAATCCCCATTTTTGGACCACTTGGTACATTCAAACTCAGATCTAGTAAGATCTAGCCGTCGGATTGCCGTGAAATTATAGATCCACACTCCTACTTGACCAACCTACCCGGATCTAAAGTTTGGATGTCATCGGACTTGTTTTGACCCACCTAATCCACATTTTTGGCCTCCTTGGGTAAAGTCACACCACCTTGGAGGAGTGAGTTGACTCACTTCTAGGACGCGGGTACTTGAGATTTTTGGAGATTTGGAACCGGAATAATTCAAAACCTAGGTCTAGTGTGTCACATTGTCAAATTTTGCCTTGGGGATAGCATTCCTTGTTTTAGGGGATTGTGGTCCACTTTGGTCAAACCTAGATCTAGACCTTTTCATCCATCAAGACCTTAATTGCCCACTTGTCTCATGCTATAGGAGTCCTTAACCACAAGTCAACCCCACTTTGACTCCATTATCCCAATTCCCAAGGCACTGGTTGGTCTCCAAGTCAATTCGACTTTATTAGATTGTTGGATTAACTTGTGGTTTAACCTTTGCATGGTGAACCAAACCCTTGAAGCCATCATATATCATGGTCAAGCTTGTCACTTGTACTAGTTAGCCCCAATACAACCCCTAAACTACCTTGCATTGGACGTGGTTCCCAAGGCAGTGGATTTTCCAACATTGAACTAGTACTCTAATCCTAGATCTCATTTCAAACATTTTAAGTCACTTTCACATCAACTATGGACCAAAGCTATACTCATTGAACCCCTCACTTGACTTGTGACTTCATCCTAAGGTCTAGGAAAAACCATACACCTTACTTCACGTAGAAACAACTTGATTTGGTGTCTTGGTTTTGATCTCTCCTGTCGGGAGTAGATCGGGTCTCCCCCTTTGTTGTCTGGGCTAGATAACATAAAGCGAAGGTTGCCTCGATTGGCGTGACAACCATTATATTGGAGGTCAAGGTGATCGTGGTTGCACCTTCTGAGTTGCCCTTCCCTATTGCCATCCATGATTGGATGTATCCGTAGGGGTAACTACAAGTTAGGTGATAACAAGACCAAATGACATTTCGAAATATTCAAAAGTATCCCAAGGAGTGGTGAATGTAGTTTTATGACGATCCTCTTTACTAACCAACACCTGGTTGTATCTTGGAAAACCATCAAGCATTGACATCATTCTGGAACCAGTTACCAAGATAACGCCCGAGCTTGGAGAGGGCGCAACTCTTAATGAAGGGTTAACTCCAAGCTCAAAGATTTGATGTTGGATGTGATTGGATGCCAAACCAATGAGGAATGTGCCACCTCAAGAGAGGTAGGCGGCCCCCCTCATTGTTAATATCACCCTCAAACAAGAACTCACCATGTATGATGACGCCCACATGAGAGAGGGGTGCATCTTTAATTCTAATTTCCATATGTTTGACTTTCAAACAAACTCAAATGTGACATTTTAGCTTAGGAATGTAGTCGCCCACCCAATTGGATAAGATGCCAACTCAATTGGCACATGTTTAATTCCCTTTTTTATTATTTTATTTTTTTGATATTGGTGCAATTTGTAGCACCATTAGCATTAAAATGTCATTTTGTAGCCTCGATAAGAAAAATTGATCCATGTGATAATTTAATCACCTGAAACATAGGAATATTGGGTCCCATGGTAAAGAGGACGCTCTGAGCGTGAAAACAAGCATCCCTGCACCAAATTCTGCCTCCGGATCACACTTTTATCACCATTTGAAATTTTCCATTTAAACCATTAAAAAATGGCCTAATTTTGTGGAAATTTTTTTTTTTTTTCTGGGAACTGACTAAAACTCCTGGGGTACCTAGTACATGACCATACGACTTTATTTTGGTGTCTAGCATGTTTATATATGTTATAAAATGGACTCTAGTAACCCCCCAAGGCCTAACCATCAATTCGAGCATTCTAGCTTTGGAGGTGTAGGAGAAAAACTCATCGATTATACTCAACTAAAGGAAAAGCATAATTGACAAGGGAAAAAACTCCTTGGAATACCTTCTTTGGTTGTCAAGTCCTAGGGCACTGAGTCACTCAAAGACCACCATGCTAGCACACTTTATTACAAACCCTGTGGGGCATGGTCATGTATTACAAAAAATTAAAAGGAGGCCCTGAAAGGCTTGATTTGGAACTTTTGAACACTGATATGAATAAATATTTATGCAACATTGGCGGCTCTCGGGAAGTCCAATTGAAGTGCAACTCAGTTGGTAACACCAACCATAACTAAAGAAACCTGAAGCTTGAAATGCCATCTCTGCAATTAACTAAGAGACTAAGAAGGTGCCCGCCTAAAAGGGAATATTTCCTTTCACCAACCACCATAAATCATGAAAACTTGTCTAGAGAATACAAAAATTAGGGGATATTGTCACTAGAGGGCATGCTAGGCTTCATGGAGGGGGGTAAGGGGTCTATTAGGTGTATGACACCCCCTTTAATCATTTTAATACAATTTTATGACATTTATGTTAAAGTGAGTGCAACTGCGAGACCCATTCTCAAAGAAGGTGGTACCCTAGTCAGTTAACTAGGGTTCCTGGTTAAGTTAACTAGTCAGAGTAAAGAGTAAGACCCTAGAAGGTACCCTAGGGCCACCAGCTATCTCTTGGGGTTCTTGGTCGGGGACCAAGTAGGTTGATGCCATGGCAAAGTCCCTAACATGTGGCTAGGGCCCCTACTTGTATCTAGGGTATTCTGATCTGGGACCAAACAGTTTCTTGGTCACAAGGACCAAGCAGGTCCTGCAGGTTGAGACAGAGACCTCCTAGTCCGGGACCAGGCAGATTCTTGGTCATGAGGACCAAGTAGTTCCTGCAGTGACATCCTGGTCAGTTAACCAGGTGGATCTTGGTCAGTGGACCAAGATGATGATGTGTGATGTCCTCTTCTCCTAGGTCTTCGAGATGGTTGAGCTAAATGGTCTTCTCAAGGGACTAGCCACCTCTTGATGGAGCCACTAGCATTTGACCTGAGGAGTAGTCTAGAGGACCACATGATCACATCATCCGGTGTGGACCCTTCCTTATACAGTGATGATGAACTTCCAGGTTATATGGAACATTTGTACATTTGAGAGAGTGATGATTGGTTGTACCTTCCCCACCTTGGTTGATTTACTTTTGGTCCTTACACCTTGTTGATTATTGGTCTTGTGGTACCTCTTTGACTTGTGGTTAGTGGGGTCTTCTACCCACATTGAGTTGTTTTGATTTATACCTTGATATTTGGCTCTTATGGGTACTATGGTTGTTTGCTCACCTTATGGTACACCCCTTGGTCCTAGGGTTAACCCACCTTTGTTTTTATGGTTTTGACTTGTACCATATTGATTGGTCCTTGTACCCTCACTTAATGATAACATGACCCTACTTATATTTCATGTTAATTTTTTATTCTTATGTCTTAACCCTTTATGAGTTGGAACCTACCTAAGACATAATTATATTTTATTTTGACCATAAATGATGGTACCCACCCAAGTCACTTTTATATTTTATATTTTATTGTTTTTAAACTTTTTGGTACTACCCTAATTTAATGCAACCCTAACTTGTGTAAAGGATTATTTTATGACCTCTCTAGAAGATCCTGTTATCCTATTTATTGAGGTCTTTTGTTTCTCATTTAGCAAGTTGACATTCCAATCTCAGCTTTGCTCTTTCTATGCTTGACGCCAAGGGTTCTACTGCTGCTTTCTTGTGTTTGAAGGATGCCCACTTGATGAAGTATTTCAGATCTGGTGTAAAGTAAATGTTAAGGGTTTTTATGCTCCTAATCTAAGCCATCCAGCCAACTGTGAGCTCTACCAAGGAGGGCTGCATCCTGCTGCTATATTATTTGTCTAATTCGTGCCCTATTAGAAGCTGGTTGGGGTCCGATCTGTTTTTATTAAGGACTGAGTTACTTGTTGCAGCTTGTATAGCGTCCAATCTACTTGCTCAAAATCTGATCTTCCTGTATGAGACTTGTTCTATTGTTTGAAGCCCTGCTTGGAGACTAATCTTCCCTTGCATGCCTGATTTGAGGTCCGATCTGTTGTTTAGAGAAGTTGTGACCCTAGATCTGCATATTGGCTGTCCTTTAGTGGAGGCCATGATGTTCTAGGGTGTGTTGGTGGCACAATTGAGTAGGTCGTGAGGCCTTAGGGCTTGAATTACCCTACTGCATGCTTACTTGTAGAGGCCGTGTCTGTTAACTGTCTATTTGAGTGGGTTTCACCTTGTATACACAGATTGGACTGAGTTCTCAAGTTATGTATTGATGCTGAGTCTTATTTTCCCAGATCTAATTGTTAAGACTCATCTATGGTTTAGATTGTTATGCTGAGTTGCCCTTGTGGACAGGTCTGTTTATTTGACCACCTGTGGTTAGCTTTGATATGCTTGTTTTCTGATCTCTTATGCTGAGACATTGTTGAGACATTGTTGAAACTATATTTACTTTGTGACTTTGTTGACCTCTGTTGTGTTGAGTTTTAATTAAGACTGTAATTGTGTTTTTTGACTGTCATTGACTGTTGCCTTCAACCTATCATCTCTCTCTCTGGTTTGTACTAACCCTCTAGCAGGGTCATCTAGTTCCTACTGATTGACTGGCCTCTGAGAGGAACAGTCTTTCTGAAAGTAAAATTTCTGAATATAAAACAGGAAGGATTCCACACCCCAGGTAAGTATCCTCACTTGTCTCTTTTATTGTTAATTAAATGAATTAGTTATTTTGCTATTACTGATTACATGTTATTGAAGATTACTTTAACACGGTGACCCAATTGGTAGTGTTAAAGTTGAAAAGTTGAAAGAGATGAAAACTATGTTTTGTTAAAGCTACTGTTGTACTATTTCATTTCAGTACTAGTTTGTTAAATGAAATTTTGCATTAAAGTACATTGATTTCTTATTTTTCTGCATCCAACCCTAACCCTAACCAAAATTTAAGAATTTACCCCTCCCGCAGGGACCTAAACTAACATCTAAGATACAAAAAACATGGTGACACAAGTAATGAATGACACAAAAAACTAAGGGTTAAGAACACCGGCCTATGGCAGATGCAATAAGGATACTCATAGCTTTGGAGGCATGATTGAGTGAAAAAACTTTGACAATATAGATAACAAAGATCTATATTATCTAGGTAAAAGAAACACTCCAGAGTACTGTTTACTATAACTGTCATAGTTGGGCTAGCCCTTTTACACATGTAATAAAGGGGTCATGTTACTTTACAATCGTCATTTTTTGACCATGGGCAAAAGAGATGCATAAAATGAAGAAGAAGAGGAGGAGGAGGAGGAGGAGGAGGAGGAAGAATGCCCGAGTAAGCCTTGGAACTGAAAGTCACCTAGTTCCTTGTCATCTTTTGTCCTTGCAATCATCCCTGTGCAAACTGAATGGTGACACTCCCAACACATTAATATCCGCCTTCTCTCCATGAGCTTGACAAGCATAACCCTTAACTAATATTTTCCACCAAATACTCACCAAAATAGGAGCCAACCTTCCTTTAATCAAAAAGTTGCAAGCAAACTTTTCAGAAGCAAAATAGTTAACACCAAGATGAAGCTATCAAGCAGATTAAACAACTTTATAGTGCTTGGGAGACCTGAATCCATCACTGAAAAAATTCAAATGTTGCAAATATCGTTTCAGGGAATATGTAGCCAAGGTTCCATAGAGAAACTTATTAGAAATATTAGGGAAAATATTAGTAAGAATAAACTTAGACTTGAAGAATTATTAAAATATCGGACAAATCAGCAACCTGAAAAAACTCGCAGAGAAATAAGGAAAATCAAGAGAAATCAGAAATATTTGCAACACAATAATTCCTTCCATCAAAACTACAACAATTCGGCTCAAACATTGTACCTTTGAACTGCTAAGGTATGAGAGAGATTTGTTTCCTCCTTCAACTAGAGAATAGATCTAGTTTCTCAAATGAAGAATCAGTAAGTCATTGCTAGAATGGTGTGCACCCATCCTAATGGAGGAAAAGTCACTCAAGGGCAGGTTCTTGTAGTGATCCCCCTCCACAATGTTGCTGCCACCAGTCCAGGGAGGGAAAATAGAGATCATGGTCTCTACACCATTAAACAATGAAAGGTTTATCCATGGATGCACATAACAGAGGAAAAGTCACTCAACTCCAGGTTCTTGCAGTGATCCCCTCCATGATGCTGCTGCCACCTGTCCATGGAGGAAAAGTGCAGATCATGTTCCCTGTTGGTGCAAAATGTCGACTCTCAAAAGTGCCAAGTTAAATCAATTGGAAACTCCACCATTAACCATGAAAGGTTCATCCACGAATGCATATAACACATGAGGAGAGACACTGTAACAGCATCTGGATCCATCGTTCATGCAGAAAATACTAAGAAAGCAAATACAAAGGGTCTCCCTTGCCCATGGCGGGTGAAAGGGGGACTGACTCTCTCTCAATGTCAAGCCCCAGTCTCTCATGCACTCCTCTACCTCAAGATACAAGGAAAAATGATGAACAACCCTGCCTACGGTTGGAGAATTAAGATTCTCCCAAGGAGACAATAAATGCTCTCCTCCACTAACACCATCAATACATATAATCATGAAAAACATCAACCACTCAGTCACTATGTCATTAAGTCCCATATTACTCACTAATAATGTGGTGACCCAAAATCCAATTCTAGCTCAAATTCGGCCCAACAGGAAACATGATTGCACGAAGAGAAGCCAGGTTTTCTTAAACCCTAGTTTGATGATGTGTAACATGTCATGCTTAAAATAAAATGGAAAAACATTAAATATTAAAATGAAAGAAAGTGGATGAGTAATATTAATAAAAGAAACTTGCATACATCCATCTTTAACCTTGGATTTTTAAGCACCGAGAGGTAGGGGGCCTCAGGTTTTTTTTATCACTCTAAGTGCTTAAGATATCCAGGGTTTAAGACGGATGAATGCTAGTGATATCAAACACCTGTTTTTTATACATCTCAACACAGTCTGTGTCAGTGTAAAAGGTCCACTAAGAAGTTAGTCATTGGCTTAGCAAAACTTGCAATCTGAACCCATGAAGATTGTATGAGCACCAGAAAATGGTCAAAAGGTTACAAAAGTGAAAGCTACTGTAGGCTATATCTGTCTGTTGAATAACAAGGCATATAGATCTGAATGTTATTTCTTTTATGACTGCTAATGTTTCCAATATATTTATAATTTCACTACATTACAGGTTGCAGCCATATCATGAAGGATACGCTGGCACAAGCCGATCATCAAAAAATAACTACTAGCAAAGCAGACGATTAAAGAAAGAATTGGAAAGCCCTGGTACAGAAGCATCTGACGAGCAGAAAAGACAGTTGGAAATTTCAAGCTTCTCAAGAAGCAGCAAAAATTAACTCAAAAGACGAATTTAAATCACAATTGTTTTTTAAGTTCCTTAGACATGCTTATAGATGCTCTAGAAATTATCCAAGAAGACATAACTCAAATAAACAGAACAAACTTGGTCTTGAACCAAATCAAAGGAAAAAATACGTTAGATAAAAAATCCATAGCCAGTTACCAAGAAGCATCAGAAAGATAAGGGAAACCATGCAGAAACCATTATTTTAATCACTACCAAAACCTCTGGCCGCTGACTATAATGGAACTGGCTGGAAGTGACTGTCCGTGGTAGTGGTTGTTTCGGAAAGGTAGGCGCTGTGTTGGTCATTTGGGAAGTCCCGGCAATTGTGTGACCATGCGATTCCAACAAAGTGTATGAGTTCTTGTGCTTAAGTTACTTCGTCTATGGTTTTATCATTCACAATGGACGGTAAAGGTTCAACGGACTTCTCTGAGCACGCAGGAATCATTTATGATTCAAATGGAAATCACCAGGCCTATAATTCAGAGAAAAAATATATATTTGGTATGTCTGAAACTTACCAAACATAGTAAAGTGATTTCAAAGTAGAGAAGGCAGAAATCAAGCGGGAATGCAGAGGCCAGATAGATAGAAAACAGAAATGATGGCAGAGAGTAGCAAAGATGAAGAAGCAGAAATGAAGCCCATGCAAAATTTAAAAGACTCCCAGAAAGAAAGGACAGGACAGAGAAGATGAAAAACACAGAAAATGAAGCCCAGGCGGAATTAAAAAGACTCCAAGAAGAAGAGGACCATGGTGAGGATGTGGGTACCTTAAATGCATGGAGTTAAGATTGAGCACTAAGCCTCCCCAGCTGAAAATCAAAATAAAAGACGGATCTGCCCACTGCATCTCTAGTAGCAGAGAATACCGTATTTTTTATTTTCTTATATGCTGGTGAGACTTGGGGTCCAAACACAATCCTATCAAGGGTGAATGCTAAAAACCCATTAGTGGTTGGACCGTGTGCACTTCTAGTCCCTAGGAGGCAGAGTATGCAAATAGAGCGGTGTCCATAGACAAGCCCTTGAAGACATCTATGAACTGCTCTGGGGAATTATTGCATTGTTCTGTACTTTTGGGAAGTTGCTAGGGTTGGTCATGTGGTGAAGGGAGAGAATCTAAACAAGTATGGAATATAGATGAATAAATCACACGTGAAGCAGTATTTGTGGGGGTAAGACATGAGCATTAAAATTCAGGAAATTACTTAGTTTCTCAGTTCTGCATGTTTCTTTGAAAATCCATGTGGGTACTTAAAATGCATGGAGTTAAGTTTGAGCCCTGAGTTTTCCCCGCCCAAAAAATCAAAATAAAAATGGATCTGCCCGCTGCATCTGTATTAGCAGTGAGTACCCTGTTTTTGTTATTCTTTTGAGACTTGGCCAAACACTATCCTATCAAGGGTAAATACTAAATAGTCATGGAAGGCAGAGTGTGCAATTGTTTTTGTTATTCTTGTGAGACTTGGCCAAACACTATCCTATCAAGGGTAAATACTAAATAGTCATGGAAGGCAGAGTGTGCAATTGGGGACATCGTCGAATGGTGTTTAAGTACTCTACAGTAGAGCATTTATTGTTGTTGTTGTAGGGATATCAATGTTGGATTTGATATGATTTAATGATAAATCTAATGGTTGATAAACCCTGTAACAGCAATAAATGCATTGCTGCAGGGTGCATATTGCTCCCCTTGTTCAACTGCCCAACTGCTCTCAGGGATTATTCTGCACTTTTGGCCAATATAGGATTCGTCATGGGGTGAAGGGATAGGATCTAGACACGTATAGATGAATAAATCATACACATGTGAAGCAATTTTTTGGTGGTAAGACGTGGGCATACCATTCAGGATTTTATTGTCCCAGTCATCTTCTTTTCTTGAAGATGCATGCTTGGACTTTGAATCAAATTGTTCTCTATAATATTTCAAGGCCTGACCATTAAAGGCTAATTGCCAAAATAAAAATACATAGTTCAGTGCATTCTTGTGCAGCTGAATGAATTTTCTAAAAATTTGAGTATCTACTTAAAATCTTAATCGCTTGTGGATATTTTTATAGCAGTCTAGTAGCATTTTAAGCACCTCTATTCTAGTTAATATCTAGTGGAAGCTCTACTTGCTTCTTTCCCATATAATTGTCTCCTCTTCCACTACGTAATTTTAAAATTTCTTAATGATTAAGGATATGGTGTCTTTGGTCACTTTCTTATCATCTTTTAAGTTTTGCCCAATATTTTGACTTTTCTTTTTGCTTTTAAGGATAAGGTTTTGAGGTTCACAATAATATTGAAAATCTATGTTGGGACATGGGAGTTGGGAAATGCAAATGGGGAAAGTGTGGAGACCACCTCCAAATCTTAGAAAAATTCATGGGGACGGAGGACGTCAAGGATTCTAACAGAGGGGGGTCGTCTCCAAAATTATTAAAAAATTATAAATCCCAACATATTAACACAACAATGCCTCATCCCATCACCATTTAAATACTAAAGACTAAATTCATCATTGTGCAATGTAAACACAATCGTTGATATGATTTATCATATTTCAGTATTTGAATTTCACATATTGAGATCCTATTCATTAATAGCACCCAGTGCCCCCCTCCTCCAGGCTCTAGCCCTTGCCTCTACCTCAAATCTCGAAGTTGATCCTACAAGGACATTAGTCAAAACCCTACAATTTTGATAAAATCTCATAATCCAAGCTTTAAAATAAGGTAGAAAATTCAAAAAGCTTCCCATGCTTAATAAATGATTTTGCTTAAGTGAAGGGTACAATTTTATTAAAGTCATGATAAAGGAGTTCAACAATCAGCACTATCAACATCAAGATACATAGAGGGGTTGATGTGCTTAATAAATGCCAATCATGCACCCTCATACATGATAGAATCCAATGGAGATGTTGCAATCCCGAAATCCTGAATATTGTTAAGCCTGTTGAATTTTGAATGAGATCTAAAATTCTACTTTTTGCATATGAAATCCGGTGAGGTTCAAACCACTCTCAAACATCCTGAAACAATTAATGGTAATGTTAAAAATTTAAGTAGAAGGATAGAAAATGAAAGATAAGGAGATTCTTCTTATCTTTCATTTTCTATCATTTTACTTTAAGAATTTAATATTGCCGGTTAATGTTAGATTACTCAACAAATACCAAAGTTTGAAGTTAGAAATACTAAATCAGAAATAAAAAATCAGGTTCTATATATAAGTAGTTTTTTTTCTACGAAAAAAAATTCAAAAATTAGGAGGGGGAGTCTAGGCATCCCGCTTTTCAAGAGGGGGCACCAAGATGTCCCCCTATTTGCAAAACACATCCCGCATCTTGGCGGACCCAACGTTTCACCATGTATTTCGTGGAGTTTTGCAAAAAAGGGGACATGATGAAATGTTTCACCAAGCACCCCCCAACATGATGTCACAAATCACCTTTCTTATGATTTTCACTTACCTAAGTCTGAAATGCAAACATTATTGTGAGTCTTGAATGGAAGAAATTAAATTTATTTATTATATAGGCTACATAAGGTCTTTGTTTCCTTTTCTTCAATTAAGTAGTGTTGTATCCATCCATTTTTGTTGTTGTTTAAGCTTTGTAGTTTCCGTTTTGCTTGGACAACTTGCCTTATTGTCCTATGACATCTTGATTCCTTGAGAATGACATGCAAGTTATGTGGCATCATAGCCCCAAGAGTTAGCTCATATGGTCGAGCACCCGTCGTTAAAGCACCTTTGTGTGAGAGGTCGCGGGTTCAATTCTCCTCGACGCTCTTGGGGTTAGGCATGCTATATGATGAGAGGTGTGAGGCATCTTCGAGTGGGCCCACCTAGATTTATTCTGTGGATGTAGTAGGTACCGATCTTCGGTACTGCGCAAACCACATTGAAAAAAAAAAGTTATGTGGCATCATACATGATTTTTTATAAAAATCCCAAAGAGAAGAATAACTCCATTGATTTTCATTATAAATATTTAAAATACAAATTGCTCACTCCCTCTTTTACCATTGTGATTTGAATAAAAAATTTAGGTTAACATTTGTGTCTTCTATATTTTTCTTTCACCAAGTTCCTCTTTTCCCCTGTTTCGAGTTTGTACTAGAATATGGTCAGTTCTCTCACATTATTTTATTTCAGTGTATCAAGATGAGAAGATCATTATGTGTGTAATTAAATGGTTAATATAACTTGGTGTGAAGTACTTTGTGAGGGAACAAATTCCTACGTGTACCTTTCAAAATGGTATCTTGAAACTATTTGTCATCTTCATGTGAAATAACATAAGTGTATATTGTATTGTTCAAGTAATTTTATGCCTATGATTATGCGTATTCACCTACAAGCAATTTGAACATGTTTATGGTCTCATGTGTCTAGTAACCATTAACTTGGAATTTATGCATCAAATGATCAAATGGAAATTTTGTTGCAAAATTTAGCAGTCTTGTGATTGCAAGGAAAACCGACTGCTTAAACTAGCAAAACTAAGATAACTACCCCTAAGTGTCACACAGGTAGAACTCTCTCTATTTAGATCTCCTACACTTCCTCGAGGAAATCTAGACTAACCACAGTAGGTGACCCCAACTAAATTTTCCAAAGTACTAATTAGGGGTTTTCCACATGTAATGTTTAAAGACACAACAAGGTGGCCTAGTTTTCTCAAGTACTAGTTTAATTGATTTGTGTTGACTAAGTACACTTGAGGAATTAGAGAGGGTTTGAGTTAAAGCACACCTAGTTAAATGATTCAGATATCTAGAGGGTATTAAAGTAAGTTCAAGTCTCCAAAAATGGCTAAGGGGAAAATGATTGATATGATTCCTAGCCACACTTAAATTTTACTCATTCACACCATAGTAGCTTAAGATGTTCATGTATTATGAGATTAAAAGTAAACAAGACAATCTTTAAGAAAGTGTGAATTAGTAAAAGTGAATATACAAATAAATCAAATCAAGATCAATACGAGGAAAGTGCTTAGAAAATGGATTCACTTATAAAGAAATATTGCTAAATAAATACATGCTACCAACACATAAATTACTTGAATAAAGTGGTCATCGAAGTGCTCAAATAAACCAGTACTTATCAAAATATATTATCCAAGTATAAAGTTGAAACAAAAGTTAGTAGTTGAAAGTGAAATGTATGTAACAACCATTACAATGATTTCACTTAGAGAAAGTTTATTTAACTTTTCAAACGATAAGTGTTTGCCTTGAGCAAAGAAATTCTTTGCTCAAAGTCTACTTAAGGAACCCTTTTGAATGAGAGAAATTAGTGTTGATTTTAATTAGTGTGATTTATAGCAATAGTAAAAATGTAAATTAAACAATTAACTTAATATAATGCAGAAATAATATAGTTAAGTTATTATTATTTAAATTACACAATGTTGGAATATTTTGTGAACATTCAATACATGATCAAGCTCGTTGTATAATTCAATATGCAGAAATGAAATAAACAACAAACCAAAAAGGCATCCACCATGATAACTAACACAAGATACACATCCACTTAGTTTATTTTTAGTTATTTATCTTTTTAGGTATGTTTGTGTGTAGTTTCTATATTCTTCGAATCTTGTGATTAGGTACAATGTGAAAAGACATATGTAGCACTTTCCTCAAAATTTGTGATTAGGTACAATGTGAAAAGACATATGTAGCACTTTCCTCAAAATTTGGATCTAGCTCTCAAAGCTAGTTACAATGGTGAAAAATGTCAGAAATATAATAGTAAATGAAGTGAAATGAATGGAGTGGATAACATAAGAAAATGGGAGAAATTAGTGCCTTGGAATAAAACTTGGCTAATAGGGTAAATGGAGTCTATAACACCCTTCACTATAGAATCCTTGTGAGTCTTCAAAAGATAGGAGGCTTCTTGGAAAACCACTCTTGGTCCCACTTGAGAAAATACCATCCAATTTGATCTGATTATCCTTGTAAAACCTACAATGAAAAGGAGGCTTCTTGACAATCCAATCCTAAAACAAGTCATAGAAGATAGTTAGATTAATTATTAAAGTAAGATCAACAAAATCATTAAACAAATGAGGTTTCTTGGTAATCCATTACTTACTTAAATTACTAATTTAGTAAGGAGTTTTCTTGGCAATCCCTACTACTTGTTTACTCTAGTAAAAACAAAATTAAATTGATATTACCTCAACTTTGTTGAAGAAATACATGAATACTATGGAAAGAAAACTTGGAAATCCACAAGATCTATTACCGTGAACCACATAAGATCATTAAATTTCCAGCAATAATCCCAAATCAAATATTATTTCAGTATAGTGTCTCCAAACCAATGAGTTACAATGGAAATGGCCTCTCCTTTTATAGGCTAATGAGGGCGAATAGGATCTTGGACCATGTCCATGAGTACAATAAGAGTACAGGTATCAAGAGATGAGAAAATCCAAATCAATGGCTAGGATTCTTGACCATGTGCTAGATCCAAGCCAATACTATGAGAAAATGCCAAGTCGTTGCCTCTAGAAGGGTGAATCTCTTTGAACCATGTCAATAATAGTAAAATAATGACAGATACCATGTGCCTCTTCAAAACCATGATAAAAAACCACAATCATAGGTTAAACCATGTGCCAATACCATAAGACATCCTCCTAAGGTAAATCATTGGTCAAACAAGCCTCCTTGAGCCAAGTCATTGAGTGAAATGATCCATGCATGAGGGGATGTCGATCCATGTGAGAAGTAGTAATCAAGGGTTGAGATTTAATCAACAAGTGAGATAGAGGCATGATGATTCCAATAAACCTGAACATGTGTGCCAAGGTGCTAAAGCATCCAAAAGTGCCTCAACATGTGTGCCCAAGTGCCACATAGGCAATTCAACCTCAACAGTAGTAATGTACTAAACCTCACGAAAAATAGTAAATTGCACCTCAACATCAAAATATAACATAAAGTGCACTAAGATAGGCTCTAGTAATAATATTTGCCTCAACTTAGAAAAATAAACTGGAAAAACCATAGTAATATCATGTAATAGTCCATCAACTTGTTGAAACGTGCATGTAAACCCCCTTGCTAGTTGAAAATCATTGAAATAGGAGGTCATTGGGCAATATGATGGTATGAATGGATAGAAGAACCAAATGGGTGCCCAAAAAGATCAATTCGTTATGCATCTAGAGGTTGTGTCAAAATCATGTACGCTCGTGAGATTTGGAGGTTGCTCATTGATACTATGAGAGTGACCCCTATAGATCTGACCAACTAGAGGAGCGTTCTGACATGCAACCATGTAGACTGAAAGTAGCGCCAAATAGGTATCCAGATCCATCAGTAGATCTAGAAAGTACCTAGTGCATCAAATGCCTGGACGATCATGGAAATCAAGACTACAAAACATTGATCAATGTAGTGATTGATCTATGGAAGTAGTGATCAATATGATGGCATATACCTAACATATTATATAACTTGACGAGAACTCAACATTATTCTCGTTTTTTCGGGAGTCAATTTTAGTATCTGTTTTTACCTCCATTTCAAAAAGTGTGTATACTGGTAGCACCATTTTTTGTTTTGAGCCCCTTTTTTGAGATTTTGAAACTTCTTGGTCATCGAAAAACTGTAATTTTATTTACAAATGTGTTTTTTCAAATTTTACAAAAAAAATATATTTAGTAGCTAGTTATGATGAAAAAATATATACATTTTTAAAAAAAATTAACTTTTAGAAGCTAGATAGATTGAAAAATATATATATTTTGGAAATTTGTCCTTAAACTTATTTCTTAAAAAAATCATTTATATGTGGAAATTTGAAAAAAAAAATCATTTATATGTGGAAATTTGAAAAAAAAATCATTTATATGTGGAAATTTGAAAAAAAAAGTCATTTCAATTTTTTTAAAGTTTTTTTCAATGATTTTTTTTGCATAGAATTAATTTTTTTTTAATTTTAAAATAAAATTTAAAAAAAAACAAGAAAAAATAAAAACCAAAATTCTAAAAAAAGTAAAACAAAACTAAATAACAAAAAACATTTCAAATTTAAAATAAATAAATAAAAACAAGAGGTGCGTGCAGCTTAGTCCCCGCCTTAATGTATAAGAAAACAAATTAATATTAAATACGAACTAATATCTATCTATTATAAAAATACAAAAATCAAAATTCAATAGTTGTGGTCACCAAAACTAACAATTGATGCCCTGCAAAAGTACTCATATATGCATCAAGCTCTCCTTGTTGACCACCTCCTATCAAATGCTAGGATGGGTATTGCAATGAAGAAAGTTGAGATACTTCAACAAAACTAACTATGCATAGTCTAAGTTGTAATTATTAATGTTCTATATCTAAACAAAATTCAAAATATTTTTTAATTTTATAAAAATTAAGAATTTAAAAATATATTTAATCATATATAATTATTAATGTTCCATATCTATATCATATAATATTTAAGGATATATCTCTACCACCTGGAACAACATCATACCAACATCATATAAATCTCTCTTCCATCACAATTATGGCAAATTGTTGCAACTCAATTTTGCTATTGTGGAGAAGTGGCCTCACCAAGCTAGAGGTGAAGAAGGAATAGTATCTTGATGGAGCATGGTTGATTCCTTCTACTCCAACGCAACAGAATTTGAAGATTAATGAGCAACAAGTAATTGATCAAGTGTCAAGCTAATCTACTAGAAATCAGATTATTTTTTAAGTTAGGAATCTAATTTTTTGGGTCAAAAATCTCACTAGAATCCTATGAAAATTTCCTTCTATTAAAGGTAGGAGCATGAAAAGTAATCATATTTTCTTTAGGTATTAAATTCCATAAGAATCCTATAATTTTAAAAGATTGAGACAATAATTTCAATCCCTCTTCTTCTAGACAGTGTGATGGCTGAACAACAAATAATTGATTCAAATGATACACAATGAAGACAATGAGCAGCAAGCAATCCATTAAGTATAAATTACTTTTTTATAATCACAAATCTCATTAAAATACTTTAAAATAGAGAAACAGGTATTGATGAAGAATTAGTTAATTTTAAAGAAATCATCATAATTAAATACCTAGGCACAATGCAATAATGCTTCTATAGATTTTGTCATTTTTTGCTCAATTTAAAGATTGAAAAAGAAAAACATGTAAGAAAATTTTAAATGACTATCAATTTAGTAATAATTTGTAGATTTTGTCCATTCTTTATTCAATTTAAAGATTGAAAAAGAAAAACATGTAAAAAAAAATTAAATGACTATCAATTTAGTAATAATTTAGAAAGTATTTTAAACAATTTAATAATGTCAACAATTTATATATATATATATTTTTTAAAAATATGAAAATATTTAAATAAAAATAACCTCAAGAAATCCAAAATCTTAACATATTTAAAATACTTCTTTGAGAGTTAATAAGGTCTAAGTAGAAAAAAGGTTTATTAGTTTATATTCATAAAAATTGTGTTAATAAAAGTGAACATTATCATATTTATATACTAATATAGCACTAGAGTTAATGTTTAAAATATTTTAGATTTAATAAAACTATAAAAAATTGGCCATACATTATTATATAAAAACAAAAATTAATATTAAATAATAATAAAACAAAATAAAAATTTAATAAAATAATTCGCAAATAAATAATAAATAATGTAATACTTGGGCACTTTTAAGGTGGGTTCTCATTGTTATTAGCCTAAGTATTACCCAATCAGCAAGATCACATCAGAAATGAGTAACATACGACAAAATATATATATATATATATATCCCAAGTGTTACCCAATCAGCAAGATCACATCAGGAGCAACTGATGAGTACACCCATAAGACAGTATATATATATATATATCTATATATATATATAAAAGCCTCAAAAGAAACCAGGGTTTTACTAATTGCTGGCTAATTCCCAGCGAATTCAATCCAAAAGATTCATTAAACACTGTGGAGGAATTGGGTTTTTGGAAAACAAAAACTTAAGATCCAGCCAAAGGACATGACGATATAAGCGCAGAATAACCCAACAGAAAAAACAAGCTGTACTTTTGATCTGATTATGTATGTTTGTATGCATGCATAAGCCTCCAAACCATAAAATATGTAATTCCAAAAAATATTTCTTCTCAACGTAAAATTTTGATCATGCTGCCATGGAAGATTATAAGCTTGCTTTTTATGTTTCAATTCTAAATACTGTGCTGGTTTTTTTCTAAGTGTGCTTCAGTCTTATCAAATAATGGTTAAAGTGAATGATTCTTTGTCCCTCGGCTATATTGGAGGACATTTACTTCGTAAATCCATTGGATCTGGGATCAGGATCGACAGTTATTGTCTCTATTGATTTGAAGTGATATTCTCAAAGTGAAAGTTTCAAAAAAGTCCAAAAGTTAGATGAAAACAAATATGACTTTTGGAACACGTGGAGGTCAGAAAATTAAATCTATAATACTTTTTAATTAAAATTGGGTTTAAGTCTATATATTAATGCATTTATTACTTGAAATTGAAGATATTTATTAATTTTTAGCTTATTTATTAATTCAAATTGAAATTCCTAAACTTGAAGTGGGCTTATCTAAATATATAGTAGATTAAAATTGATGTTAGAAATTAATTTAATGCTTTATGTTGATATTAAAAAATTTATTTGAAATTAAATTTTTTTATTAATTAAAATTTTCTAAATATTCATTTTGTTTAACCTCAATTCTTGATTTATACATGATGATGATGCTGTTGAAAAAAATGTATATGGTGATTATTATGGAAAATTAGAGTAATTTAAGCTGCAGGCATGATGGGCAAGCCCATGTGCATTCATTTATGCCTATCACAATTGAACAGAACAACAATTTGTAGTCAAAATGAAAAACCTTTTCTCATGTTACAGAAATGATCAGATATTATTCCAATTAACTCTGTTTAGAATGAAATATGTCACTTGTGAACAGATTCAAAGTTTTGAGATATCAAATGTGCATGCCATTTGAAATTCAAAATTTTATAATGAATACTATTTCAAGTTTACATGTTATTATAAGTTTTCTTCAGATTTTAGTACATTTTAACATGTGGGTTTTGAGATATCAAACTGTGCATTATTTGAAATTCAAAAATTTATAGTGAATACTATTTTATTATAAGTTTTCTTCAGATTTTGGTACATTTTAACATGCGGTGATTCATATTGTATAAACCCAAGTAAAGATTGAATTCAAAATTTCCAAGTCTATCAATTTGTTTCAAATATAATTGTATGTATATATAAACCAAAGCAAATTCAAAATTTTATAACATGTAGTTTAGATTGTATAAACCAAATCAAATTCAAAATTTCCAAGTTCATATCAATTTTGTAATTTTTATGATATTTTTAAAAAAATTTCACATATTTGTTTTCAAAAACTTGTAAAGATATATAAACCTATTTTTATATAAATATTATATATTTGTAATGAAAACACTATTGTTTCAATATAAATTTTATTGTTTCTTTTACTTTTATTTTTTTTATAACTTATATTTTTCCAAAGGAAAAAAAGGATTTTTATTATCATAGGAGCAAAAATACAATCTTCAGGCCTGAGGTGAGGCAATCGACAGGAAGCCACTCTTTTGATGGTTATGATCTAATTTGTGCTTGGAATTGTCATGTTCAATTTGTACAATGGAGTGTATGATCAGTTGTTTTGGATGTTACATAAGAGTTAACAAAATATGTGAGATGAAACAACAAAAAGGAAAATGCCCAAAAGTAGACTTTTGGGCAGTTTACAGTCCATCCATGGAGCTGGAGGAGCACTGGAATCCTTATTCATTTACCTGCGTGATAACCACCAAACCCAGAGTGCCTCGAAGACCTTGTTTAGATAACTGATCCGTTTTGCAGTCGTGTTCTTGATAGACATGCAAGAAGTGTATTTCAGAGAAGTTAACGAAAATGATGTTTAAGGTTCTTCTTAATTCTAAGGGCCTGGTGTCTTCCAACAAACTGCAACTACATCCAATTCAAAACTAACAAGGAACCCCCAAAAGCCTATAGGTTCTGGATTCCGTTTTTCAATGCAACGTGGAGGAGAACTTCGAAAACCAGTCCAAGAATCAACTCAGACTCTAAATTTCGAAAACCAATAAGCAAGACACATAAGGCATGGTATGCAGATTGCAACTTCAATAAGTACAATTCCATTCGAAAAGACTGCCAAAGGACCAATTCCATAAGCAAGAAATAAGAGTCCAAGCCAATCTATAAGTACATTTCTTAGATATAATAATTATGTGCCTTCCTTATCCTTGAACCTCCTTCACCATAGAGATCATTCCATTGAAGTAGCTTTGTCATATCTGTGGATTCTGAAGAAACACTCCCAGATACCTACAATAAGGTAAAGTGAACATAAAATAAGAGGCCTACTGCATCTTTAAACCTAATTTATTCTGCTTGAAAAAACATAAAATATTTTGAACCCAAACCTGTTTGTTCTGCTTAAAAAAACATAAAATATTTTGAACCCAAACCTGTTTATGGGCATGTAGCATGTCATTCATATTTAGTGAACAAGCATCATCACTGACACTTAATGGTGGCGGAGGTCTGCCATCTGCTATAGCTTGCTCTTTTTCCTGATAAGATTTTAATAGTTGTAAAACATTAGCTCGGTCAAAAACAGATTTAAAATGAGAAGCAACAACTCAAAAACCAATTGGTGCATAAAAAACAGAACATAAAACGGAGATATTGTGACTCCAAATCAGACTTTGGACAAATATAACCAAACCCAAACAAGCACCTTGGGAATCATAACTAAAATAGAAAACTTCATTATGAAAAAAAATACAGTCAAACAAACAAACAACAGGAAATACCAATCCTGACCTTAATATAGATCATCAAAATAAAAACTCCCTATATATCAATTACAATACAATGATTCAAGATTGACAAAGTGGTGGGTACATTTGATGATACCCTATACATGGTGAAAGCAGTTTTACATTTAATTGTCCTTAAAAAATTAACAAAAAGGGAGAAAAATATGCAGTACTATTGTAAAATCATTTGGTAAAATCCTAAGCAAGTAAATGTTATGTTTCCTTATGAAATCACTAAAAAATAATTTGGTAAAATCGTAAGCAACGTTTCATTATCAAATCACTGAAAATGTTACATTTCCTTATCAAATCATTGAAAAATCATTTGGTAAAATCCTAAGCAAGCAAATGTTACGTTTCATTATCAAATCATTGAAATATTATAGTAACAAGAGCTATATATATGAGAAAGAGAATACCTTCTTTTCTTTCTCCGGAATTTCTAACAGGACAGTATGCAGTTGTAACACACAAGTTCTTCAGCAAAATAAGCATTAAATATTAGGTCAAGAAACCCTGCAACATACATACTCAATTAAATTCAATATAGGAAAATAGTAATTGAAACTAAAACTACCTTGAGGTCACTTCTAGAATATCCATTTGTCATATTTGCAACTGCATCGAAATCCACATCAACTGCCAAGTCCTCTTTTGCAAGTATCACCTCCAAGCTTTTAACCCTGTTCATACCCTGTTCATTGTATCTAGCAAATGTACAATTAACCTGCAAAGCTATCACAACTACCACATCAATTACAAAAACAACCACGTACGTCACATACACTAGGTTCCATTTCACAGAGAAACTGTTAAACCACTGAAAGAAAAACTCTTTGAACCATCAATTTATCAAGCACATGACCTAGACAAAAGTCTTCGGCTGACAGCTTCGTCAATATCAAAAGGTCTATTAGTTGCAGAAAGAACGAGAAATCGCTCCTTAGATTTAGTGGAAAATCCATCCCAATTTACCATAAACTCATTTTTCATCCTATGCATGACCTCATTTTCTTCTGGTTTCCCCCTCTGACCAAGCATAATGTCAACCTGCAAAGGAGAAACTATGGTAAGAGCTTTACAATGTGGATAAAATAGCTTAAGCTACAACTGAAGATAAAAAATTACCTCATCAATAACTATGAAACTTGGAGAAATTTTACTTGCTAATGAAAATACAGCTTTGACATACGTTTCAGGTTCACCATGCCCCTGCCATTACAAACAAGAGAGAAATGAAGTTCACTATAATAATTCAGAATAACTACATAGAGAACTAAAAGCCAACACTTACCAGTCAAACCGATACCATACCTTTGACATAATGGTTGACATTGAAATATTTATAAAATTTGCACCAATTTCTGTTGCAATAGCTTTCGCGAGCATTGTTTTCTCAGTTCCTGGACGACCAAATAGAAGGATTCCTTTGCAGGGATGCAATGAAAGATAAAATTGATTAAGTTCTCCTCATTAACACAGATCACATAGATGTAATGTACATTACAATTTAAAAAAAAAACACTAATGGAAACTATGACATTTTCTTGGCAAATTTAAATGAACAAATATTATAGCAAATTTTTGAAAATTCTCGACCATCTTAGCCTGAAGAAACAACACAGAATAGCTAACCCAAGCACCACGAAAATAGTAATTGAAACTAAAACTACCTTGAGGTCACTTCCAGAATATCCATTTGTCATATTTGCAACTGCATCGAAATCCACATCAGCTGCCAAGTCCTCTTTTGCAAGTATCACCTTCTAATATTTTAACCCTGTTCATTGTATATGGCAAATGTACAACACTTACCAGTCAAACCAATACCATACCTTTGACTGAATGCTTGACATTGAAATATTTATAAAATTTGCACCAGTTTTTGTTGCAACAGCTTTGGCGAGCATTGTTTTCTCAGTTCCTGGAGGACCAAACATAAGGATTCCCTTGTAGGGCTGCAATGAAAGATAAAATTGATTAAGTTCTCCTCATTAACACATATCACATAGATGTAATGTACTCTACAATTTAAAAAAAAAACACTAATGGAAACTATGACATTTTGTTAGCAAATTTAAATGAACAAATGTTATAGCAAATTTTTGAAAATTGTCTACCATCTTAGCCTGAAGAAACAACACAAAATAGCTAACCCAAGCACTACATCAAGAAATAAGATAAGTATTCAAAATTGCAAGCATGTAGTTATTGCAATTCTTCGTCCTGAAGGTATCCCACCTTTATTAGTTGTCCTTGACAAAATAGTTCAGGCCTTTGTAAAGGAAGCATCACTAACTCTTTCAATCTATCTTTGACATTTTCCAGAGCTCCAATGCCCAGAGAGTGTCCCAACGCATTCCCCATCCCTATCTGATAAAGCAAAATCAGAAGTACAAAACGTTACAACTTACATTTAACAGTATGCTAACTCAACCAGAACTTTCACAATACAAAAACATTTCTATTATTAGTTATATAAAATGAATTGGACTTCTCAATGCTTATCTATATATAATAGAATCATGAAAAACCTCGGGTCGTTCTCATCCGCTATGAAGAAACGCTTCCGGACAAAATTCTCTCATGACCAAAAGGAGAATATGCACGCCTTTGCGGATCAGTTGGGGTGGAGGATTAAGAAGCACGACGAGGCTGCAGTTCAGCAGTTTTGTAATGAAGTTGGCGTTAGGCGCCATGTTCTCAAGGTTTGGATGCACAACAACAAGAACACGTTGGGAGAAAAATAATAGTAACTTCGCCTCAAATTAGTCTTTCTTTTTATTGTCTGGCACTGAACTGTAAAGTAATTGATTTCTTCCTAGGTTGCTGCCATTTGAGACCTCTGAAACCTAGTTCAATGCAACTCCGGAGTATAAAATGTAGTACTAGGGCAAATGGTTAATAGAGGGCGTTCCAACAGAGAAAGACAATTATTGGTGTTGTTGGACTGCCATAAAGTAGCATGCAATAAAATTTTTGCCATCAATTTCACCTAGAACCTGCTTTGAACTTCGGGATAGCACTGCAACTAGAGCACGCCTTCTTATCTGTCAAGCAAATAGGACCTGAACAAGCCAATATGCAGACAATGAATGATATCCAATGCATGTAAATTAAGTATGCAGTTAGGCAATAAATGATAGTTTTATAGAAATTAAAGTTTGCAGCTATGGTAACTAAGATTGTGAAGTATTTTTTATTTATTTATAATTTTTACTAATAGTCGGCAATGATAAAATTAGTCAAATCACACCCTATAATCCAATGGAAGTGTAACACATATGAAAATAATTATTATTAAAAAAGTCAACAAATCTTTATTTTCCATAAACTTTAGCTATTTATGTAGTTAGTTTATGTCACTCGACAAATTATTAGAGTAGGGCGGAACATATAGTCTCTGCCTACGGCAGGGACTAATAAAGAACCAAAATGAACCAAAAATTAAAATTAAAATTTTAAATTTAAAAGGAGATTTAAAAAAAATATAAATTAAAAAAAAACTAACCTACCCACTCGCCTGCCCCCACCTCTCCTCCTTCCCCCTCCTTCCTCCCTCCTCTCCCCCCTCTTCATCCCGACCCCCCTCCCTCCTCTCTCCCCTCTCCATCCTTTCCCCCCTCCCTCCTCTCCCCCCTCTTCCCCTCCCTTCCCCTGTGCCCTCCCTCTCTCCCCCTTCCTTCCCTGCACTGTGAGCCTGCGCCCTCAACACCCCCCCTGCGACCTGGCGTGATTCCTAGAATCGTGTCACCGCAAAGGGGTGGATCTTGGGTGGAAGGAGGAGTGGCGTTGATCCTCCTTCCGCCCAAGTGCCGCCCCTTTGTGGCAGCGCGATTCTCAGAATCGTGCCAGGCCATACGGGGGTGCCGAGGGCATGGGATCACGGTGCAGGGAGGGGGAGGGGGAGGGGGAGATGAGGAGGGATGGGAGGGGAGGGGAAGGAGAGGGGGGGGAGCAGGGGAGGGGAAGGAGAGGGGGGAGGAATGGGGAGCGGGCGGGTGGGTGGGGGGTCGTTTTGTGGTTTTTTGTTATTACTTTTTTTTTTAATTTTTAATTTTTAATTTTGGTTAAAATTTTGTGTTTAGTTTTCTTTTTAGTTTGTGTTTAGTTTTTTTTAGTACCTGCCAAGGTAGGTAATATACTAATCGTTAGAAAGTCAAACTAATTTGAATTTATATTAGTTATTTTTTTAACATAAATTTTCATAAAATTGTGTTATGCTTTCAACAAATTATATATAAAAATGATTTTTTTTATAAATAAAATAAAATTTAGTGATTTTTAAATTTCATTAATTCAATTTTTTGATTGGCAAAGTACATCTATGATATGACACAAATCCTGGAGGAAATCCATTAATTATCAGAAAAAAATAAATTAAAAAATTTAGAAATTTCCATGTTGCGTTGCTTACCTTGAATGCATTTAATGAAGATGGTTAAATCAAATTCGATTTCCAATTTTAGATGAATCGCATTAAAATAATATACTGTGGAAGGAAACTGACCCAAAGCATTGGTAACATTTTGTTGTGCCCCACCTCTAGGCTGGTGTTCTTTATTTCCTCCTCCCTTTGGCAACGGTTGTTCTGATTGCAGTTGTGGGCGTTGGTTTGCATGATTTCGCATGTCTCAGGGTTTGGTATAAGTTAGAGGAGTTGATTTGCACGACATTTGGCAGGTTTGGGAGTCTGTTAGAGTTTTGCTGAGCCTTAGAGTTTTTTTTTTAATAAATTTTCATTAAATATTTTAAAGAATTTAGTTTGTTTAATGTTTTTAAAATTTTTAATCTTTTTTAAATGATTTTTTTTCAATTTTTTTTAAATGAAATTTTATTTATTTTAAAAAAATTCAAATAAGTTTTTTTTTTAATTTCTTAAGATTTTTTAAACATTTAAATATGTATTTCATTTTTTTATTTTTTTTTACATTTTTTTTATATTTTGTTTGGATTTATTTTTAAAAAAAATTGTTTATAAATATTCTTTCAGGTCGTAAGTATTTTTTAAAGTTTTTTTAAATTTGGTAGTTGAATTTTTTTAATAAGTTTTGTGTTTTTGAAATTACATATTTTTTAATTTTTATTTTTAATTCTATTTTTTTAAGTTATTGTTTTAAAAATTTTAACCTCGAATAAAAATAACAGTGATTCTAGGAGCTCCACTTTTCGATCTGGAGATTGATTTAAGAGTTTGATTGCAACGATGCCACCCTTGCTTTCCATAAAGTTGTAAATGTAGCCCCCCATAAAAAGAGGGTGATACTGGTATCACCATTTTTCATTTTTGGGTTGATTTTTGGTGTTTTGGTGCAAAATTATGAAAGAGATTTAATAAATACAATTTTAAATTATGATACAATGATATAATAATGCCATTTTTTGAAAAAGTGTGCTACCGGTAGCATTAGTTTTCAATTCAGTGGTTGATTTTAAAGTTTTTGTAAACAACAATAAGGATTGTTTTAGTCCATGTCTATATTTTTAACAAAAAAAAAGTGGTGTTACCGGTAGCACCACTTTTTGATTCAGGGTTGTTTTTTGGTGTTTTTAATGCAAAAATATGAGTTTTTATGGCTAGAGTTCTCGTTTTGAGTATAAAGTTCTCGTCAAGTTGTATAACATGTTACCTGAATAAGTGGACAAATGGGTATCCAAATATGTGCTCAAAATGCACGGATCCCATGCACAACAAAATATATGATATTAGTTCCTTAGTGAATGGGATTGGCCACAATATAACAGTGACCAACTGACACTGAATCTAATGGCTCTAAAGAAGTCATGTTTGTTGATGTATATGTAACTTCAGAATGTATTTCATCTATGTATTTTATATATATTTATTGTACCCTTATAAGAGATGTGTTATTCCTCTATAAGGAAGTGTTGTCATGTGGATTGACAAGTGTTGCAAGTGTGTGTACTTGTCGATGGGTTATTAGACCACCATGTGGGGTCGGCCCGGAATTATATATAATATAATGTGGATGTATCTAACTAGACAAGTCGGCCCCATAAGGTCACTGGGCAAAAAGGTGAGTATAAATAGAGATAGGAGATCTCTATTTTACTCACTCGGAAAAGTAACTCACTCTCTCTCTGAAAGTGGTGCACTAGTGAGGAGGAGGAGCATCTGCTACTAGGAGACTATCTCAGTGTTATTTGGTTGTACTTTGGTTGAGCCATTGCTCTCTCTATCTCTGAGGAAGTTGTGGGGTTTTTCACCTTAGGGTTTTCCCCACGGAAACTCTGTGTCTCTTGTCTCTTATGCTTTTGATTCTTGTGATGCTTGTCATATTGTGATTGTCATGCATTGATATACTGTATATGTTATTCTCCCAGCAAAGATCCTAGAGTATAATGAATTAATGCTCAAAATTTAACATGGTATCAGAGCTAACCTGAGAAGAAGACATTTTTGCAGTGACGGAAGCTTGAGTTCCTTGTTTATTGGGTTTCTCTCCACAGATTTTTGAAAATCAGTATGGTAGATTGACTCTAGTCATCAAGGCGCATCTATCTGTCCAATCATAACTCAATTTCGAGCATTTTCAGATTTGGCCCTAAAAATTAGGGTTTCCACAAAATAGGAATTTCTGGAATCTAAAGACATAGCTGGAAGATCCTTGCAAAAATCGAAGTTTAGAGCTTTGGATCGAGATTTTTGGTTGGGTAGATATCCGGGAAACTGAAACCCTAATTCAGGGCTCTCCCTAGTGAACCCGGGAGGACAAAAAGGAAATTCTAAAGGGCAAGACTTTGCTGATCTCAAATTCTGAATGCACCAGGCTGATCAGCTCATCAAAGCGCATCTTTCTATCCTTTCATAAATTTGAAATTCACATTTTGAATTTTTAGGGGTTTTCTGACAAACCCTAATCCGGGACCAGATCTAGTTTTCAGCATTTCAAGTGGTAAGATCTAAATCTTTTCTATTTCCATTTGAAGTACTCTTTAAGATGTCTCTCCACACCAAGCTTGAGGATAAGCTTGAAGGAGCTAATAACTTCCGAGCTTGGAAGTATAGGATTGGGTTAATCCTGGAAGAGAATGAGTTGGACTCATATGTGAAAGAAGACATCCCTATCCCAGAGGATGAAGAGGCCAAGGTAATGCATAAGAAGAACTTGGTCAAGGCAAAGAGAATCATTGCTGATTCCATTAAAGATCATCTCATACCCCATGTGTCCTCTCTAAAGACACCCAAGGAGATGTTTGACTCTTTGACCAAGCTATTTGAAGGGAAGAACATAAATCGGAAGATGACCCTGCGGAACCAATTGAAAGGAGTAAAGTTTCAGAATGGAGAAACCATTCAATCTTATTTTTCAAGGGTCTCCCAGATCAAGGAACAACTAGAAGCAGTGGATGAAATGGTGGAGAATGGTGAAGTGGTGATGACCACTCTAAATGGCCTACCTAGGTCATGGGATTCCTTTATCCAAGGAATTTGTGCAAGGAAGAAGTTGATCTCCTTCAGTAGACTATGGGAAGAATGCTCACAAGAAGAAGCAAGGCTTGTGGCACGAGAAGAAAACATGGGGAATGAAGATCAAGCTCTCACAGCTCACACCAAGAAAGGGAAGTCCAAGAGAGAGCCATCTCACTCCAAGAAATCTTCACATCACTTCAAAGAAAGAAGAATATGCTTCACCTGTAATGAGAAAGGACATATTGCCATAAATTGTCCCAAGAAGAAGAAGGACAACAACAACTCCAACAAGAAGAAGAAGGGTAGCAAAAGAAGGTTTCATGCTCATGCTACTGAGGATGATGAACCCCCAAAGAAGAAGGCTAGGGCAGAAAGTGATAGTAATGATGACTCATCAAGTGAAGAAGAGTATGTTCTGATCTCTGCTCTCACAGGTACCATCTCCCATGGTTGTAATGATTGGTTGATTGATAGTGGGGCTTCCAAACACATGACTGGGTTTAAGGAATCTTTTGTGAATCTATCTGAACATGAATCACCCCATAAGGTGAAACTTGGGGATGATTATCAATACCTAATCAAAGGAAGTGGTGAAGCCTCCTACAACCTAGATTTTGGAAAATATTTGAAGATGAAAGAAGTCCTTTATGTACTTGGGCTCAGGAAAAACTTACTCTCCATCTCTGCATTGGATGCAAAAGGTATGAGGGTTGCATTTGTGGATGGTCAAGTTCTAATGTGGCCAAAAGGAAAGAACATAGATGATGTAGTAGTGATTGGAGAGCAAGAGGGAGGTTTGTATAAATTGAAGGGACAACCTGAACATGCCATGGTGCATGAATCCATGGAGCCAAGTGAACTTTGGCACAGAAGACTTGCTCATATGCACTATAGAGCACTTCCAATTGCAAGCAAGGCAGTAGAGGGTCTTCCTGAAATCAAGACCAAACAAGAAGGTGTTTGCAAAGGATGTGCAAAGGGTAAGAACATTAGGAAGGCTTTCCCAAGCAGTGAAAGCAAGGCAAAAGACATCCTGGAAATCATCCACTCAGATGTATGTGGTCCTATGTCATCAAGTTCTCTAAGTGGGTATGTTTACTATGTCTCATTTATTGATGACTACTCCAGGAAGACTTGGGTATACTTCTCGAAGAACAAAGATGAGGTGTTTGATAAGTTCAAGGAATTCAAAACCTTGATGGAGAACCAAAATGACAAGAAGATCAAAACATTCAGATCCGACAATGGTGGAGAATTCACCTCAGGTGACTTCAAGAAGCTTTGCAGTGATTCAGGGATTAAGAGGGAGTTGACTGCTCCTTATAATCTGCAACATAATGGAGTTGCAGAAAGGAAGAACAGAACTATCATGGAAGCAGCAAGGGCAATGCTGCATGACCAGGATCTACGTATGCATCTATGGGCAGAAGCAGCTAGAACATATGTGTATGTGCAGAATAGAACACCCCACAAGATATTGGACAACAAGACTCCAGAAGAGGTCTTTTCTGGTAAGAAACCTGAAGTCAGTCATCTCAGAATATTTGGTTGTCCAGTATATACTCATGTCCCAAAGGAAAAGAGGACTAAACTAGATCCTTCAGGAAAGAAGGGTATCTTTGTGGGTTACAGTGAAAGCTCGAAAGCTTACAGAATATACTTTCCAGGGTTCAAGAAGATTGATGTCAGCAGGGATGTAACATTTGATGAAAAATCAGCATTCATCAAATCAAGGAAGGCACCTATCGAAGTTTATGAAGAACCTAAGGAAACTAGATTTCAAGACACTACCATGACTGAAGTAGTTCCAGAAGTTGTTCGTGAGTTTGAAGATCCACAAGAACCTGTAGATCCACCCCGTGAGGATAACTCTCACAAGAGGAAACCTGCATGGGCTAGAGAGCTCATTCAAGATGCAGAAAGATTTGGCATTCCAGAAGAAGAACACAGAGCAAAGAAGAGAACCAGATCACATACCAGTTATGTTGCTTTACTCTGTGACATTATGAACAAAGAGCCTTCTAGTTATGAAGAGGCAATGGAAAAGAAAGAATGGAAGGATGCTATGGTTGAGGAATACCAATCAATTATGAAGAATGATGTTTGGGATGTTGTCCCAAGACCTAACGAGAAGTCTGTTGTGACTTCCAAGTGGATCTACAAAATCAAGCATGCTGCAGATGGCAGTGTGGAGAAATACAAAGAAAGATTCGTAGCTTGTGGCGCCTCTCAGAAAGAGGGAATAGATTATGAAGAAACCTTTGCACTTGTGGCCAGGTATACTTCCATCAGATCAGTACTTGCCCTGGCTGCAGCTATGAAATGGAAAATGCACCAGATGGATGTCAAGACTGCTTTCTTGAATAGTGTAGTGGAAGAGGAAGTATATGTGGAATAGCCACTCGGTTTTGAAATACATGACAGGGAGTCATATGTGTGTAGATTGAAGAAAGCCTTGTATGGCTTGAAACAAGCTCCCAGAACTTGGTATGGTAGGATGGACAATTTCCTATCTAGTTTGGGCTTTACCAAGAGTAAAGCAGATTCCAACCTTTACTACAAGGTTGAGGAAGGGAATCCTGTGATTCTACTCTTGTATGTGGATGACCTATTTGTAAGAGGAGATGACAGACTGATTGCTGATACTAAGAGGAAGCTTGCTGCTGAATTTGATATGAAAGATTTGGGAATGATGCACTATTTCCTAGGCATGGAGGTGTGGCAGAGTGCAGGTGGGATCTTCCTTGGTCAAGGGAAGTACACAGTAGATATCCTGAAGAGATTTGGGATGATGGATTGCAAGGCCATGGCTACACCTATGGCATCGAATCTGAAGCTTCTATGTGATGCTTCATCTGAGCTGGTTGATGTCTCTATGTATCGTCAGATGATTGGGTCCTTGATGTACCTGATGAACACGAGACCAGACATTTGCTTTGCTGTGAACACATTGAGTCAGTTCCTGACAGATCCGAGGAGTGTTCACCTGGTTGCTGTAAATCATGTTCTAAGGTACCTAAAGGGTACAGTGGATTACGGGCTCAAGTATGAAGCAAATCAAAAGTTTAACCTGCAGGGTTATGTTGATTCAGATTGGGCTGGCAGTGCTGCAGATAGGAAGAGCACATTTGGGTGCTGCTTCAGTATGGGATCAGGTGTGATCTCTTGGTTTAGCAGGAAGTAGTCCTTCATAGCACTGAGTACAGCTGAGGCAGAGTATGTTGCAGCCTGTTTAGCTAGTTGTGAGGCAGTATGGCTACGGAAGCTACTATTTGATTTATTTGATCTCCCATTGGATGCTACTGGTATCTTTTGTGATAACCAAAGTTGTGTGAAGCTGTCCGAGAACCCATTGTTTCATGACAGGTCGAAACACATAGAAATCAAATATCACTATATCAGGGATATGGTGCAGAGAGGAGCTGTGAAGCTCCTATATGTTGCGACGGACGAGCAGATTGCAGATGTGCTGATGAAGCCACTAGCCAGAGTGAAGTTCGAGTACTTCAGAGAGAGGCTTGGCGTTCTTCAGATCGAGGACACTTCGAGGAAGAAGTGATGGACACATTTGCTGAAGCCATTCTAAGCATGTTGGAAGGGGGATCCTTCACATGGCTGTGGATATAAGCGCTGGATGATGAGCATCAGGATGATGTTCTGGTTTCTGCTGTATATGATCAGTTGGATCATTTTTATATATGTATGTATGCATCATGTTGGATGCTGGATATGATCAGTTGGATCATTTGTATGTATGTACGCATCATGTTGGATGCTGGATATGATCGGATGGATGATTTGTATGTATTGTGTATATGCATCATGTTGGATGCTTGGACCATGTATCTGTATATGTATCAGGTGGATACATTGTATGATCAGGTAGGTCATGTATATTGATATGTATCAGGTATGATCAGGTAGATCATGTATGTTGATGGATACATTGTGTGGATCATGTATCTGTGTATCAGGTGGACACACTGTGTATGATGATATGTATCAGGTAGATACTTGGTATGCATCAGATGGATACATTGTATGATCAAGATGATCATGGATGACGAGCTTCTCCAGATGATATGCAGAAGGATGTTGCAGTGATGATGATCAGGGTGATCATGTGTACATCAGGATGATGTATGGTGAGTATCAGGTTGATACTCTGTGGCCGTGGAAACAGGTTGTGTAGATAAGCATGTAATTTGTGCCCTGAGAGATTTGCAGATGGTCTTTTGAGGTTTTTCCTATGGCATGTAATTCGGTGCCCTGGGACATCTGGCAAATGCTCTTTCGAGGTTTTGCTTGGGAGGACATATAATTTGTGCCTTGGGAGATTTGCAGATAGTCTTTCGAGGTTTTGCCTATGGCATGTAATTTGTGCCCTGGGATATCTGGCAGATGCTCTTTCGAGGTTTTGTCCTATGGCATGTAATTTGTGCCCTGGGAGATCCGATAGGTTGAGTCGTGTGCTCGTAATCAGTCCTGGGATGCTCTTTCGAGGTTTTGCCATGACCACATGTAATTTGTGCCCTAGGAGATCCGATAGGTTGAGCTGTGTGCTCGTAATCAGTCCTGGGATGCTCTTTCGAGGTTTCGTGGTGACCACATGTAATTTGTGCCCTGTGAGATCCGATAGGTTGAGCCTTGTGCTCATAATCAGTCCTGGGATTCTCTTTCGAGGTTTTGTGGTGGGGTCACATGTAATAAATCCTGGAGATCTGGATAGGATGAAAAAGGCCTCAGATGCTCTCTAGGGTTCTTACTAGTCAAGAGACTCTTTTAAGGTTTTGTGACGCACGTAATAAGTCCTGAGATTTCCACAGTATGGCCAGTGATGATGAAGACCTGCAGGTGGTGGGCCTACATCCAGTATGAAAAAGGACTGGCTCTGTAGAACTTCCTATGACGAGTAGAGTCAGAGATTGGTTGAGATAGTAGCAGCAGTGACGATGATGATGACGATGCATCGATGACGATGATCCAGAGAAGAAGACTTGTCTAGCAGATCTGTGTCGAGAAATACCTTCCTAGTTAAGAGGGAGTGTTGATGTATATGTAACTTCGGAATGTATTTCATCTGTGTATTTTATATATATTTATTGTACCCTTATAAGAGATGTGTTATTCCTCTATAAGGAAGTGTCGTCATGTGGATTGACAAGTGTCGCAAGTGTGTGTACTTGCCGATGGGTTATTAGACCACCATGTGGGGTCGGCCCGGAATTATATATAATATAATGTGGATGTATCTAACTAGACAAGTCGGCCCCATAAGGTCACTGGGAAAAAAGGTGAGTATAAATAGAGATAGGAGATCTCTATTTTACTCACTCGAAAAAGTAACTCACTCTCTCTCTGAAAGTGGCGCACTAGTGAGGAGGAGGAGCATCTGCTACTAGGAGACTATCTCAGTGTTATTTGGTTGTACTTTGGTTGAGCCATTGCTCTCTCTATCTCTAAGGAAGTTGTGGGGTTTTTCACCTTAGGGTTTTCCCCACGGAAACTCTGTGTCTCTTGTCTCTTATGCTTTTGATTCTTGTGATGCTTGTCATATTGTGATTGTCATGCATTGATATACTGTATATGTTATTCTCTCAGCAAAGATCCTAGAGTATAACGAATTAATGCTCAAAATTTAACAATGTTAATATATCTGTACTAGAGAAGTAAGATGATGATATACTATGATACAAAGATGTCCCAGATGTTCCATCAGTAATGATGTACATGCACAGCATCAATGTACATAGTAATCATGATGCATTTAACTGCTTATTGTGATTCATCATATAACATAGTCATGAGAAACATGATAATATACACCATAAGTATATTCAATAATTTCATCGGATTAATGATTTAGGAACATACCATTACCATGTCAACATCAAAGTATTTACAAGGACCAATTCTTCTTCGGGGTGGATATGGATGATGAACCAGGTTAGAAAATGAATTGGCTTCAAGCTGGCTGAATGACTCACAATAGAGGAATGAGGGATCCTTTGTAGTTTAACTTTAATGTACCAACCAGGACTGGCAATACACTAACTCGTTCCCTTTGAAGACGCAATGATAAACAATAGATTCAGTTGGCTAGTTTGACTGTAGGTAGGAAAAATCAAGTATTTTGGATAGGAGGAGGACTATGCTAGCTGATAGTACCTATGCACAAAGTACTGGGACCATTAACGTTTCAAAATCAGCAAGGCTGAAATCTAATCCGATGCTCCTGGGAACCCTAACATATGCAAACTAGTACTTCAACGATGCATTGACTGAAAGATAATGGTGAAGGATTATGACTCATGGAGGCTAAATAACATCAAATATAAGTCAATGGATAGTATTGGTTCACTCCAACAAGTTTGGTAAGGTTCTGAGGAAGTCTCACAATCATACAAAGAAAATTGCCTTCTAGGATTGTACCACTAGGCCAATTTCAGGACTTCCAAAACAGTCAGGAAGGCTCATGAATTTGTGATCTCATGATTGGGTTGATTCATCTAACATATTAACTAACATTAGAAACATAAAGCATCTCATTTGGATCAATACTCATTCATTTATCAAACACATTCTGGAAACTAGCTCTTTTTTATTGAAATCTAGACTAGGTGCAAGAAGAGGTATGAGAATCATAATTTTATTTAGTATAGATTCATATTGGACATCATAGATTCATTATTACATTCATATCAGCCATTAGTACCTGATTCATACATCAAAGATTTCTCAAGAATGAGATACAACCATAAGAAACTCTTACATAAGGAAAACTAGGAAATCACTCATAGATCTGCATGAATGCCTATCAAAATTCCATCATAGGTTCATACTCCACTAGTGAATACTTTAGGACCTACAATAAAACTCAATGATAATGGCTGAATACCATCATCCTCTCACAAGAAGCAGGGGCACATCTCCCAAGTCTTTGAGGCACAATTGCACCCACTCCAAAACTCAAACTGTCAAAAGATGTGAAGTTGGTGCACACTCCTTCTTTTATAGATGGAGGATGAAGTGAGGAGCAAGTCATCTAGGCTAATGCACCCTCATGAATGGATAAGGAAATCTTACTTTTCTCCTTTTTCCTTTTCTGCTTTGCTTTTTGCTTTTGCCTTTTCTGCTGTAGCTTTTCTATCCTGCTTTGCTTTTCACTACTTTTTCTTGCTTTTCTTCCCTATCCTGGTTTTCTGATTTTATCCCGCTTTCTGCTTTTGTGCTACTTTTTGCTTTATGCGGATTTTCCTGCCTTTCTGATTTGTACTATCTTTCTTTCCTTTTTCCCGATTTTCTAGCTTTGGATGCTTTCTCCTAGCTTCTTTTGCAAGTCATCTCTTAAGTCAACATTATCCATTAAGGCACACTTGTGGAGCCTTATCATCTTTTATTCAAAATAAAATTACTTAATTGATGAAAACAAATTATTCTCAAGTGCATAATAAACTTTAGGAAAAATTAAATCACACTCCCTAATTAACTAAATGCCCGAATTTCAAAATTAACCCCAAGTAAATGAAGTCGTCTCCTCAACCCAAGGGATTGGTTGGGTTAGGAACTTGATCCAGTAATCACTGTTGAGGGGACAGGACATTAACCAACCATGCAAGTATCATAGAACAATGAGTGTCTTATCAGAGGGAGTGTGTTATGAGATACATTTCCCTTTGATACAACAGTAATATTTTCCTTTCTTTCTTTCCTTTTGATTTTTCTTTTCATCACTATTTTCTTTTTGCAAGATTAACAGTTTGAAGTATATCAACCCTGGTTTTATACCATTTGGATACCAATGATGATTGAACGAAATTAGCTCTACTACCAACAAGTTTCCATAACCCCGATGGAGTTGCCTCAATAAAGCACTCTCATGCAAATAGGCCTTGCCCTATTGTCAGTCAAGCATCCATAGCATGACAAGGTTTACCTATTCCTCTATTTTTGATAACACATGGAATTTTGGGATCTTAGGAGAAATAAATTTCTCATTTTAAGACTTTTGTTATTATGATAGTCAACCTCAGGAAGCATACTTGGGAACCTTCTACAATAGGATTCTCTATTGTAGTTATTCCTAACTATTGACATTTGGCCATGGGGATCTACTTGAAAGTGCCTTATACTGAGGATTCACTACAAAAAAGTGACCCAAGACACATAAGAGAAACAACAAGGAGCACGAAAGGTGACATATCCACAAAGGGGAAAGCACAATCCAATCAAGTCAACTCTAAACCATTGGGATGCATACCAAATGTGGTGTGATATGGATGATATGAGAAAGTCAAAAATGAAATTGAAAATGGGGGAATATTCCTTGCAAATCCAAGAGTCATCTTGGTTCATGGTATGTAAGTAAATAAAAAGCCCTTCACCCTCGCCAACCTATGATCGGTACTACTAGCTATACTCATCAAAACAATCAAATACACCATACAATAGTAGTGACAACATCCATGAGTATATAATCATTTATAGAACATGGAATAGCAGTAAAATGGCATCATAATAGCATCATCGCATCACTCATATCATATGGAAGGTCCCAATAATAATATAAGAAGACCATGAAAATGGGATATGTCAACATAAGCAAAGCAAAAATAAGTAGCAGTATGCCAATACAATATGTGGCATAACATGAAGGTTGGAGGGATTATATCTAGTTGGTGAAGCATGTGCATGGTATTTACAACTGTTGTTGTTGATAATATAGAATCCATTGCTGAAAGTGATTGAACAATGTGGAGCAAGCTATGTATGGTAGTTTTTTGGAAAGGTAATTGCTTCAAGCCATAAAATGGCTTCTGTTAGTTATCAATCTACTTGAAATGTAACTTTTCTATGAAGTGTGATGTATGTTCATCTCTCATTTTAACCTTTTAATTCCCTTTGTCCTAAATCTTGAAAAATATAAGTAATTGCCATTTTATTTTAGAATACACTAACGTGGGTTTCATAGTGGTCTTCGAACATGTATATGATATAATTTTTATTCATTAATTTTACCATGTATTATCGTATGTAATAAGGATGAAAATTTTAGTGCAACGAAATTAGTTCAAAACCCTACAAGTGGAGGTATGTATAAAAACTCATGTTATGCACATTGCCACACTGAGATACACAACTTATGGCAATCACTTAACTCTCCAAGATTAAATTCAAAACTATGCTAGATTTCATGTGTGATGTTTTAGTTTTTAGAATTGAAAACTTGTTATACAAGTAGGTTCTAGAATTAAGCTACCAGGAAATGGGTATGGATATACATACACATAAATGAATTATCTATCTATATGTGTGTTTGTTGTGTACACACACAAACACATTAATTTGTCAAATGCAAGTGACGACTCAACATATGCATTGAAGGCATCATCCCATGCTTTCTAATTAAGATGAATTGTTATAGATATTACTCATTGATGTTCTCATTTGAAGGATTCATGCACTTTTATATTAAAGTTCCTTGTCCATGGTGGCATTGTTTTTCCAAGGCTTTGCATTACTTGCATAAGCTGTGCCATCACCCATTACTTGCAATATGAAATATGCCACATGATTATAGTGCATCACATGCATAGATGATATAAATATTTAGAGCAAGCATGCAGGATTTTTGTTGAGATTCACAAATGAAAGCAGGGAATCGAAAGGAACCTAAAGGAACATAAATTTTGTTGTAACTCAATCACAAGTCCGATAGAGGGAGCTAACCCTAGTGTTCAAGAGAGAGAGAGAAATATGCCCAAGTACAAGTTCACTACACTAGAATGCACAATTACATATAAAAGAAAGAAATTCCAATCACAAGAGAATGTCCACACTATAGGTTTCCTTAGGCATAAACACTTTATAAGAGAGATCAAGAATATCACAATGTAAAATGATACGTATGAGAGATTGAGTTGTGTATTTATACACAATTAGCATCCCTTTAGGAAGGGGGGGCATATTGAAGTACAAAACTGACATCTCTTTAAGAGGGGGAGGCATATTGAAGTACACAACTGGATTCCCATCAAGAGGAGGTTATGGGACCATAAAACAATGGCGCATACCCAAAAAGGGTTATTGAGACTACATATCAAGTTTGACTAGGTTGGCCTTAACCATATATGGTAATACAATAAAATAATAAAGAATGTAGACCTCACCATAATTACAAGTAATAATGACATGAGTTGTGGCCATATGTATCAATTAGACTAATAATTCCAACAACACCCCTTATGTTTAACAAGGGTCACAAAGAGATGCCATTATAGCACAACATCCCCCCTAAATGGAAAGTCTCCAATGCTAACAAGATGTTGCAAACTAGTGAAGGTGGAACTTGACAAGATTTTGGTGAAGATATCTACATAATGATTGATTTAAGGAACACAGATGAACATTGTTACCTCCCAAACTAGCATGTGTATTAAAGTCCAAAAGAAGCAATGCCAAACCAAGGGGAACTCAAGAGGGGATGCCAATGTCACCACACCAACCCTCTTCACACTTTTGTTTGGATCTTCTCCAACTCAAGGGGGGCTTGCCTAAGGATTACTAGGGCTATAAACAATGAAGTACAAGGTGATGTGAAGAGTAGCTCTAGTGAAATGTTGGTATTTTTGTAGTATAGGAAATAAAAGAGGTGATGGATGGAAAAAACAGGTCACTCAAAGGCATAGTGCCAATCCAATCAAGAGAAAATAGAATCAAAGAATCACCAACTAAGAGGGCCTTTCTTACTTTGCCACTGAGAGTATAGAATTGCATGAGCTAACCCAAACCCTACTTGATGAAGTTGAAGGTGAACTAGGGTTTACAAGGGAAGGAGTTCAATGAAGAATCCCATTCCTTTCAAGCTCTTGGGGTTGCATTATATAAATAAAGGTTCAAGGTTGCACAATCTAAATCAAGGTAAAGATACAACACATAGCTCCCATATAAATAAACATGCAAAGCAAGGATGAAATAGAAATTAACTTAAACACCTTTCTCTAGTGAGGTAGTAATACCCATTCAATTGCCCAAGCAAAACATAGAAATGAAAATGTAAATAGCTAATACAACTTTGAAACATGACCTCCAAGCAATATTAAAGTGCCACACATGAACAAGAATGGAACCATTAAAACAATATTTTCTCTAAGAAAATATGTATCAATTAAGTTCAAGAGAGAGATAGCTCCAAAAGTCCAACTATGAAGAATAAGGAAGAGAGAAAAGGTGTATTTATGTTTAAGCTCCTCAATCTCCTAAAATAAAATAATGATAGAATCCTATATCTATCCTAGGATGGAGTAAACAAATCAAAATACTCCAACAAACCCTTAAAAAATATAACAACATTAATGAAATATGGTGTTCAAAACCATAAGTACAATATCCAAGAGAAAAAAGGTCCAAGAAGGGGGTGCATCGATCAAATGAGGTTGAATGATGACAAGTAGAAGTAAAACATAGCCTCCAAAGGCTCTCCAAAGGTAGTGCTCTTATCAAAAGTCATCAAAAGATGGAGCACTTCCTCAATAATGTGAACGTTGTCCATGAAAATGCTCCAAAAGTCACACGTGACAAAAATACGATGTCTCTTTAAACGACAGTTCTAGAATTGTTAACTTCCTCAATATTTATCGCATTTTCTATTATAAACATCTTTTGAAAATACCATAGCCACTCTGCATCTAATGGAATTGATATGGCACAAATTTGGACACTTTATCAAAATATAACTTCTCCCAAAGCTAGGGTGCCCCTCCAAAAACATCCCATAAAAAATGGCTTAGATAAATGTGTAAAAAACTTTCCAAAGGGTGGAACTCATCAAGGGAAAACCAATGAATGAAAAACAAGTCAACAAGTGCAAGAGATCACTTCCATATATCAAGGCTTCAAATCCTCAACCAAAAAATAGATATATGTGAAATACTCCATCAAGTGGGTAACAAGCTCTACATATGTGCAATGAATGTCCACATAACAACCAAACCCAACTCATCGATTCATGACCCAAGGAGACCATCAATCCATGATAGGCATATAAAAACCAAGGAAAAAGTGTCCACAATAAACAATCATCACCATGAAGGAGGGAACAACCCCCGCTACAAGCCAATAATATGCCTTTGCATGTGGCATAAGAGAAAAATGAGGAGGGGACTCAACCAAATATGATATCCAAAATACCATTTATATGCTAGGACACAAGAGTGCTCCACAAGGAGAGGCCTCCAGAGGCCACCATATCATCCCAATAAGCAAATCAAGGCTAAATGAGCTAGTGCTTTTCATGGAAACCCTCCACATGTCACTAAACAATGAAACAATTAGTCAAGTGTTCCATAAGACATCCATCATGAGGCCTCCATGTCAAAAAATAAGACCAAGAACATTAGAGCGCTTACAAAGTAGATGAGCCAGAACAAGTGTGATACCATCAACAAAGCATCAATACTAGAGAAACATCATTAAGAACCCAAGGAATCATCACAAATGCAAGCAGTAATACTAGGCCATCCAAATCTCCATCAAAATGTAACCTCCTTTCCAAAGATGTGAAAAAATTCACATGTGGACACCCATGCAAAATGGGGGGTAACATCTAGCTCCAACTATGAGGCATGTGCTTATCTTGGAAGTGCATGAGGACTCTAGAATCTTGGAATGTACCTATTGTCAATGATGACTAATAATAAAAAACCAAAAACCATGTGGTAGGATGGATAACCTCAACATCCCTAGACACCACTTCACATCTAATAGTTTATCACATCAAGTTTAACTTTGCAACAAAATAAGCCATCAATATAAAAATGAAATGCACTCTACTTTAATGCTCTTAAGATATTATTCTTCTACTTTATTCTAAACATGAAATGAAGCAAATATAAAGTGAAATCATAAATCCAATGCAACCATGTCCTCATCTCATCAAGGCCACGTGCTATAGCACTAATTGGCACCCCAATGACCCTAATGACATCAGATCCTTCCAAATAACATCCAAATGCCCCTAAACTGGATTCAAATGTCGATAATAAATGGAAGATCCCTTAGTAGTTTCTAATGACTTCAAATTCCATATCAGATTCATCTAGAATGGTGGTCCCCCCCCTTAGGTAAACATCTCAGTTTTGTCCAGCTGAAACTCTACTGGAAACTAAATATTATGAGCCTAGTGCACCTTTCTTTCCTATGAGGTGTGTGTGCCCCATAAATGTACAAAAAAAATATAAAAATGGCATAAAATTCATGAAAATGAGACAATTGAGACAACATTTCCTTGGTGATAACCACTCAAAACTACCTCTTAACCATATCAACTATGCTAAACACTCATTAAAAAGGAATTCATGGGACAAAAGAGGAGGAGAGAGAACATCCATATTATCATTATGCTGGAAGAACCTTCCTATACCCTGAGCTTTTATGCCTAATTCCCCCTCAGAGATCCTTGTCTCTGATACATGACCCCCTTTGTTTGTTGAAGTTATTTTATGACTTCTTCCTTATATTCAAGAGGAGATTGAAGGCTTGGGAACAAGAAGCGTGGGTGGATCAGGTGGTAGAGGGACTCAGACTCTAGCTCTAGAAGTTCCTACAATGTGATAAGGTATATTTGTACTCATTGTATTTCATTATTTAATAGATATCTACTATCTCCCCCCCCCCTGTTAACACCTAAAAAGTGCTCACTAGCTCATTCCCTTACTCACATGACCCATTTGTCCACTTTTCCACCATCTGAGCCTCTGAAACCAACAAAAGGTCACCAAAAGACCTTGGTACACCCCTTTTTCCATTAAAAAAGATTATTTTTCCAAGAAAATCATAAAAAACCCTCAAAAAGGGTCCAAATTCCCAAAAATATTAAAAAGGGAATTAAAATATTATTTTTATTCAAAAAAGGAAAAAGGAGGGAAAATTACCTAAACCATGTTGGTCAATACCATTGGTTTCCACAAAACCACAAATGGTATTCCTCACCACCAAAACCTATAAAAAGGTGGTAGGGGCTCCTCATTTCACATCCTTCCATTATCTCATCCTTATGCTGCTGAAATCTCCCATGAGCACTTTTAGCCATTGAAGCAACCTTGGAGAAAGAGACCTATTGGAGTTTGGAGCTACTCATCTTGGGAGTTGCTCAACATCAACCTTCACCATTGGAGGTAATATCGCAAGCACTTGCTTGCCCCCCACTTTTCAATACAAAATTTATTTCTTATGTTTCTTGTTCTTGATTTTGAAATATTTACATTATTTGCTTAGATTCTTGTTTAGATCCATGAAAAGTATTGTTTATTTAGTTTATTGTTTTTATTTCTATTGAAACTGCTACTACTAGTTAGTAGGTGCCCATAGCACTAAGCTTGGTTGCAAAACCGAGCCAACAGTTTTGGCGACTCCGCTTTGGTTTGAACTTTAGATCTCTAGCTTTGCCATTAAATCTTAGTTTTTATGAGTTTTTAACCATTAGATCCATAGATCTGCCATCTTAGACAGCAGATCCATTGCTGTTCTGAGATTTGGCCCCAAAAAACAGCCCTAAATTTTAAATTTTCGAGTTCGTTTCTCGTTTTCCGTGCACGGCTTCCGCCTCGCGGCTTTTTGCCAGACAGTCGCGCGGTCCATCGCGACTTTTCTGCATTTTTCCGCGCGGTCCATCGCGCCCTTTTTCCAGACAGTCGCGCGGTCCATCGCGACTTTTCTGTGTTTTTCCGCGCTGCACACCGCGGCTTCGCGGCCTTTTTCCGCGCTGTCCATCGCGACTGTGCGTCCAAAACCCGCGCGGTCCATCGCGACTGTTCGGCCAAAAACCCGCGCGGCCCATCGCGGCTGTTCGTCCAAAACCCGCGCGGCTGAATTTTTTCATTCGGCCATCCCGATTTTGAAAAATATTTTTTACTGTACTTTCTGCCCATAGCACATTTTTTACAGTATCAAATTCTGCATATTTTCCAGATTTAGAAATTTTTTTTTTTTAAAAGTGCATACATAGAAATCTTTTTAAAAATTTTCAAGAAAGTGAAAGAAAGATTCATTTTGCATTCTTTATCTAGATTCAAATTTTTTCTTGTTTACTTCTTTAGAATCTTGCCCTTAGCAAATTTTATTGAAACGAAGAAATCCATTTATTTCTTTTAGAAGTTTATTATTTGCTTTCATAAATCCAAAAAATCCATTATTTTTTGAGTTATTTTTGAAAAAGCAAATTAATTTCTTTTAGTGAAAAAAGTCTTAAATATTTGCTTATTATTTTTCGAAACGTCCTTTATTTTTTGAAAAATTTCCCTTAAAGCATTTAATTTTTTCAAGTTCAGTTTACAACACCTCACGTGCACTCACACGATCACTTAATTGAACTAAGACTTAAAACTTACCCTAATTTGAACACACTCTTAACCCCACTTGGGGAACACGAAAAGAATTCTTGTAGCTAGGTAGTATTGGGGGGATAGGTGTTCCAATAACACCCCTCAGTTCATACATCTGAGACATAGAAGTTGTCCAATTAGGGAGCTAAAATCTCTTAGTACTTTTTGGCGCGGTCACAACCGGTTTGTGGGAAGGCCTCTCCCCTAGGAGGGTTGAAGTCGCGAGGATGGTTCCGGAAGCCTGAGTGGGATACCGAAACCCATTCAGTAACCGAAGGGCTACCATTCGCAGTTCTCGGGATATCCCTGTATTGGGATATTGCGATCAAAGGACCAAACGGCAGATTTACCTTTTCTCGACGCGTCATGAACGGAGTATCCTAGTAGCCTGTCTTTTTAGGATTGATTACCCGGTGTCCCTCCCGGTAGGGGGATATCTAGCCGTTGTCTCTACATTCATATTGTCTGACTTGGATTTCATCACCTTGCAGGGGATATCGTCTGTTTGAGTCACAATACTTTTAGATTAGGTGTTTGCATGATCTTTACCACCTTTTGAGTCTAGTTACACCTATTTTTTCTAGGAGCCGCTTGCATGTTGGTATTCTGACCGGTTGTTGCATTCCTCCACTTATTGTAGCACAGCTGCTAGAATAAGTGCATTTTTTGAGGATCGATTTTTTGGCCTGTGAGCCTTCTTTTTTCACTCCCCTTTTTGCACCCTTGGTTGCATTAGGGTTTTGAGTCTTTTACATACATATATCACCACCTGATACTTAAAACAAATTTTTACATAAAAAACATATTTTCACCATTGAGAATTCTAGACGTTCTCGTCGTCTACAGGGCGAACTCCCAGAGTTTAGTCCACTTGGCTCTCCATGTCACGGACGCAGAGCATTATCCCTTGATTCGACACATCGTCGATCATCTAGACGGTCATCCGATTCTGACATACCCCACTTCACCTTTGATTTGGAGGTAGAATCCGAAAACCCCACAGAGTTACCACCGACCACAATTATGTCTGGAACACCAGATGATCCACAATTTACATTAACCATAGGTCAGACATCCGCAAACCCTTCTGCGGGAGTACCATCCATGGCAACATCCACCCCCTTGGGTATGCCCAATATGGGTACCACTCCACATTCAGGAATGCCTAACACAGGACCACCACCTGTCATGGGCATGCCCAACATGGGGGTCATACCCCCTTCGGTTTCCACAAACCCTATCCCAGGAATCCCTAGTACGATTCCTAACCCAAGTGTCACTCCTGTTGCACTTGGGAATGCTATCCCAGGAATCCCTAGTGCGATTCCTAACCCAAGTGTAACCCATGTTGCACTCGGTAGTGCTATACCAGGAATCCCTAGTGCGATTCCTAACCCAAGTGTAACCCAGGTTGCACTTGGGAGTGCTAACCCATATCAGGCCACACCTTTTGGAGGGCACATACCCTCCATACCTAGCATACCTATAGGCGCTACTGGACCCCTACACCATACCACAATGGCTAGGCAGGTCCCGGTTCCGGTCACTACATCCGCTAGTCTACCATACATGGCAAGTCTCAACCTGCCAGATTTAGCTAGGCTCACAAATGACCCCATCAGGCATGACCCTGCTTGGCCCCACATGCCCACTAAGCTTCCCTCTGACATCCCTAAGTTTGAGGGAAAGGCCGGAGAAGACCCCCAGAACCACATCATGTCTTTCCACTTATGGTGTTCCTCCAACTCCATAGTGGACGACTCTATCCGCCTCCGTTTATTACAGCGCACCTTCACTGGCTCTGCAGCCAAATGGTATATCGAGCAACCCCATGGGACGCATTCCTCATTTACCTCCCTTGCCTCGACCTTCCTGCAGTTCTTTCAGCTACCGGTCCGCTATGATGCGGGCGTCGAGATCCTACTGTCTTGCAGACAGAACACAGCCACGCACATCACTGACCATATTCATGATTGGCGTCGGCGCCGAAGCCTATGCAAAATCAAATTAGACGATCGAATCTTTTTAGACTGGTTCCTTAAATCCCTCCTTCCCCTCATTGCGAAGGATGTAGCTTCTGAAAGACCCCAGTCTGAAGAGGAGGCCATCCTTAAGGCCCAACAGTTTGACCTTATCTATGCCCAGTCAGGTTACCTATACACCATCATACCTGACGCCCCACGAGGTGACTCTGCACGCGGTGACACACCGGGGGCATCCCATGCCGCTGATGGCATTATTGGCCAAATTACACCGCAAGCAAAACCTTTCAGTATGGTGAGCACCATGCCCGCCCCAGACCTTTCTAGGGCTACATCCAGTTCCGGAGCGACAACTTCTTATGCTCCAACAAACCAGACCCATCATGTTCATGGACCCTCTTGTCCACAACATTGTTATGGCCAAGTGCCATCAGCATATGTACCTCCTACATACTATGCTCAACCTACGGTACAAAACCCCATGCAGTTTCCACAACAGCCCATGCATTACCCACAACCGGTTGCACCGGCTAACCTCACACCTCCACCAGCGCAGGGGTACCAACAACCCCAACAGGCAACTGGACCACCTCCAGCTCCACCTGCATACTATCCACCGCAACCTGCTCCCGCACCTGCGGCTCCTCAGAATCCCCCCAATGCTCAAGGGCATGTGTACGCACAACAACAGCAGCCCCAATATCAAAATAACCAACGCAACCAGGGTGGACAACCCAACCGCGGAAGAGGACGCAACCGTGGAAACAATCAAAACCGTAACCAAGCTCCACAGCCTACCCAGCCCCCGCAAAACAATAACGCGGCGCCCGCTCATCAGAATCCTGATCGGCCACCTAAGCAACCTAAAAATGCTAATTTACGGACAAACCATCCTTGTTCCATTTGCGGTGTCTATGGCCACTATACCCACGCTTGCCCACATCTCGAGCGAGCTCGACAACTATGGACAAATGACGCCCATCGTCAAGGGCAGGCGGCTCCTCAGCCACCACCCAACCCCCCACCACCTCCACAACAACCTCTGGTTCTCCAAAACCCCTTTCCAACACAGGGGGTGGTAAACACCCAGCCGTTAGCCCCCCAACAGGGCAACGTGCAACCACAACAAATTACTTACACAGCTCCTGATCAACCCATGTTTGATTCAGGCACCCACCACTTATTGATGATGTCCACCGCTGACGTCAATATCCAAACCCGTCGGAATCAATACGGACCGACTTCTGAAGCCCCCCCCGCCGAAAAGGATACCACTGCTAATCCCACTGATCAGACATTGCGTATACCTCAGGTTCCACTTGATGGCGCTTCTAAAGCACCTCGCTTCCCCCTTCGCCGAATCAACAACAACCCCAATGCACGAGCTGCGTCCAATTACAACATCGTAGATGACTTAGCTCAATCTCCCGCAGCCATGTCTGCGTTAGAAGTCTTAAAAACCTGTCCTACTCAGCGCAAGACTTTACTTTCCGCCATTGGGGCGATTGACCCAAATGATTCGAACTTGATGACCTTTGATTTAGACCAATCTGAACCACGACTGCCTTCTACCATAGCAGTCCAAGTTTCCGTTTCTATTCGGAATCTTGTCATTCATCGATGTATCATCGACGAAGGTGCATCCACATGCGTCATGTCCACTTTTGTTTGGCAGAAGTTGGGCTCCCCTGCTCTCCAGCAATCCACCACTGCATTGCGGGCCTACGACGGCCGGTCAGCTCAACCTCAAGGTTTATTACCCAAGGTACCCGTCCAATTAGGTGGGAAGACTGTGCTCATCGACATAGAGGTCATTAACGCCCAGCTTGACTATAACCTTTTACTTGGCCGCAGTTACATGTACGCCATGAAAGCGGTCGCCTCCTCCGTCTTCCGCACCATGATGTTCCCCCATGAGGGCCGCGTGGTCAAAATTGACCAACTCACCTACTATGACCCCAACGCCCCTGCAGCACCGGAGAATGTTCTCCCCATGATTGAACAACCCGCTTCTAGTGCGGTTACCTCCTTTGTGTCTTCTGTGGCACCCGGACTGTATTCGGATACACCAATGACCTCTACATTCCAGGCCATCCCACCACCGACACCGGAGACACAGGTCGCAAATCTCTGTACTGTTTCGCAGAATACGCAAACAGCCGGCGGTCAACCACCATTGATCCCCAGTCACATTGGTGTTACACCCATCCACACCATCCCCTTCCTATTTCCTCCTTCGGGTGTAGTAAGCGCCCCGGTTATGGCTACCCTTAGCCTACCCGGGCTAACATTGGGATTACCCGTGTGGTATATTCCGCCTCCCGTTCGATTACCGACACCAGACGTCATCCTCCAACCGGTACAACCTATTGTTACCACAAATCAACCTCCTCCTGGCGTCGCGATCCCTTCGTCGGCAACGACACCTCCTCCTAACCTCAATATTCCTTCGTCGTCAATGAAACCTCCTCCGGGTCTCACGATTGCGTCGACGTCAAAGGATCCCCCTCTCCTTGCTAAGCCCACTGGGGGCAGAGGTCCACAACCCTACACTGCCATACCACCTCCTAAGGCAGCCAAACCCCCACCGGTGTTTCGAGCTCCCCCCAAATGTTCATTATGCGATGAAATTGGCCATCCAACTCATCAATGCCCACATTTACCGGCACTCCAAGAACATATGAATATGTTGGACGATGACATCGGCATCCCAGTAGTCAAATTAGAGCCACCTCTACAGCCTCGCGACAAATCACTGCGCACTAACCATCCTTGTGCTATATGCAGTGTCTACGGCCACTACTCACACCATTGCCCTGATCTACCAGACTATAGAGCAGCGCTGTACGAGTTAAACAATGCCGATTTAGAGATATCTCCTCCCCTCATCGAGGAGATTCACCCTCCACCATCATCCTCGTCAGAAGAAGTCAATACGATATATATGATTTCGACAACCTTCAAACCAGAACCCCTTGATTTATGGTCTGACTACTTCAATACTGACGAGCAGATTTTGGAAACACTCACTGCACCCGACTACCCTTGGGATGATATGCATCATCGCTCGTACTTCCTCCCGGAAGCATCTACCTCCACCGCATCCAACCAGCTATCAGTCGAGTCGAAAGACTTCATACCTGCTAAGGTCGATTGGTTAAAGGACCCCATCCCAGCACCGGATGCCTTTGAAGAAGGGAACATGTCCAACATTTCCCCCACCATACAGATAGACATTTCCATAACACCAGGGAAACCTGAGCTCATCTCGCTGGGCGCATCTTGCACTCAAGCAGAAACCCAGGCATACAAAAAACTCTTTCAAGAGTTCCGAGACGTCTTCGCCTGGTCCTATACCGAGATGCCTGGTCTCGACCCCGCCATTATTGAACACCACATCGATACATGGCCGGAAGTACCCCCTGTTCGTCAGAAACAGCGACCTATTCACCCTGCCAAGCTCCCCGCTGTCAAGGCTGAAGTCGAGAAACTTCGAACAGCAGGTTTCATCTACCCTATTCCATACACCACATGGGTGTCGAACCCCGTACCTGTCAACAAAAAGCAAGGCACCCTTAGAGTATGCACTGATTTCCGCGACCTAAACCACGCTTGTCCAAAAGACAATTTCCCCACGCCATTCATTGACCAACTCATTGATGAGTGTGCAGGCCATGAGGTCCTATCCTTCATGGACGGGTTTTCCGGATACAACCAGATTCACATCCGCAAGGAGGATCAGTACAAGACTGCCTTTACCACCCCATGGGGCACCTTTGCCTATCGAGTCATGCCCTTTGGCCTTAAAAATGCTGGTGCCACTTTCCAGCGAGCCATGACCTACTGCTTTCACGACTTGGTCCATATCCTGCGGGTCTATCTTGACGACCTCACAGCGCGTTCCCGAAAACGATCAGACCACCTTACCGACCTCCGGCAAGTTTTCCTGCGTTGTCGTAAATATAAAATCCGCTTGAACCCACACAAGTGTGTCTTTTGCGTCCCGGCAGGCCGGTTGTTGGGTTTCATTGTTTCCCAAGATGGGATCACTGTCGACCCCCTGAAGGTCAAAGCCATCTTAGAACTCCCCCCTCCTCGCACGCTTCGACAGCTTCAGAGCTTGCAAGGGCGGTCCAATTTTCTTAGGCGCTTTGTTCCTGATTACGCCACCAAAGTCCATGGATTCTTACGCTTACTTCGTACCCACATACCCTTTGTTTGGGACGAACAAGCGGACACGGCATTCGAAGCCCTCAAGAAGGCTCTCACACAAGCCCCCTTGATATCCCCACCGGATTTCTCCCAAGACTTCACCCTTTACGTCTCGGCATCCGAACATGCCGTATCCGGAGTTTTGGTCCAAGAAGATGCTGCCCACAAAGAGCATGTAATTTATTACGTCAGCCAGACCTTGTCTGGCCCACCTCTACGTTACCCATATGAGGAAAGATTAGCCCTAGCTGTAGTCTTTTCCGTACAAAAACTACGACACTACATTTTGCTTAGTCATACCACGGTCGTGGCCGACTCCAACCCCATGGTCTACCTCCTCACCAGGAGACTCCTTCAGGGTCGTGTCGCTAAATGGGTCATTATCCTCCAGGAATATGACCTTACTTTCAAGACTCCCAAAAGCACCAAAGCCCTCGCGCTTGCTCACTTAATTACAGATCTCCCGTCCTCTTCGACATCACCCGTTATCCATACGGACCTGATTGACGAGCAGATCTTCGTCATTTCGTCGGACGACCCTTGGTACGGAGACATTTTGACTTACCTCCGTACGCAAAAATTCCGACCACACATCGATCGTGATGGACGCCGTCGCATACGACACCACGCACCCCGATACCTACTTATTGGAGATGTACTTTACCGACGCGGCGTTGATACTATCTTACGCCGCTGCCTATCCCATAGTGAGGCAGAACAAGTCCTCAATGATTGTCATAGCGGTGCCTGTGGAGGCCATTTCTCCGGCATGGCTACCGCCCAGAAAATCATTCGGGCAGGTTATTTTTGGCCATCGTTGTTTACTGATTGCATCACCGCAGTCAAGCATTGCCAGAACTGCCAGCTCTTTGCCCCCAAAGCAAGAACCCCCCCTGCCCCCCTTCATCCAGTCATCACTGTTGGACCATTCTGCAAATGGGCCATAGACTTCCTCGACTGCAACCCCCCGTCAGCCGGCGGTCACAAACACATCATTGTGGCCGTAGATTATTTCACCAAGTGGGCAGAAGCCATGCCGACCTATAACTGCAAAGCCGACACCGCGGCGCGGTTTTTCTTCAACCACGTCATCGCTCGTTTCGGAGTACCACAACAGCTAGTCTCTGACCACGGCTCTCACTTCGAAGATGCCGTCTGGAAAGAATTATCAACCATGTTGAAATTCGAACACCATTTCTCTTCCGCTTACTACCCCCAAGGAAACGGCCAAGTCGAAGCGATCAATAAAATCTTGAAGACCATTCTCCAACGCACTGTAGACAAGCACAAGTCCAATTGGCATCACATGCTTTTCCCAGCACTCTGGGCTTACCGCACATCAACCAAAACCGCCACCGGTTTTACCCCTTTCCATTTAGTTCACGGTGTCGAATCTGTCCTCCCTATTGAGTGCCAGATCCCAGCTTTACACATCGCCGTTGAGCTCCTACCGGATACTTCCCCGATCGAGCAACGTTTACTGCTCCTAGAGCAGGCCGATGAAGATCGGCGCACAGCCATTCAAAACATGGAAGCCGCTAAACAAAGATCGAAACTAAGTTACGACAAACGCGTCCACCCAAGAACCTTTTCGGAGGGAGACCTTGTCCTCGCTTACGATCAAGCTCATGATAAAACCGGAAAGGGGAAGTTCGTGTCTATGTGGCAAGGCCCCTACATCATACACACCTGCCTCGGGCAGGGGGCATACATTCTGACCGATTCAGAAGGCAACACCTTACGCAACCCACGCAACGGGTTGTACCTTAAAAGATTTTACCCATAGAAAATCTCATGGACACCATCGTCCATTTTTTAGTATAGGCATACGTTTTTCGTTCACAAAAAATTTTCAAAAAAAACTAAATATTTGTTTTCCCTGCATGACCACAGATGGAGCCTCTTCCACTCTGCCATATCGGTTTCGCTGATGGTGCAAGCCGTTGGTCTCCCAATCTCGCCTCCGCAGCTTGGGTAATATACTCCCCTTCACACGAGTTAATTCACATTGATGGAGTATGTTTAGGTGCCGCCACCAATAATCAAGCTGAGTACGATGCCGTGACCGGTCTCCTGGCCGCTGCTCTCCAGATGAGCATACGTCACCTCAACGTTTTCTTGGACTCACAGCTCCTAGTTTCCCAGCTCAACAATGATTACCAGGTACGCGATCCCTGTCTGTTCAGAAAATTCCTGCGCACTAAACAAATGGTTAGACAGTTTGAATCCATTACATTCACACATGTCCCAAGACACCTCAATAGTGTAGCAGATAATATGGCCAACAGTGTCCTCGACTGGCACACCAATCACATCATGTCATATCCATAAACAAACATGCATCCAGGTGCAAAACATGTGCCTCCACGGGCATATACAAAAAACCAATATTGCATCCACGTGCATAACATGTGCCTCCACGGGCATAAAAACAAACAAACCAAAATGATGCATCCATGTGCATAGCATGTGCCTCCACGGGCATATATAAATCTACAAACACACTGCATCCACGTGCATAACATGTGCCTCCATGGGCATATACAAAAGACAAAGTGCATCCACGTGCATACACAACAAAATATCCAAAATATATATCCACATATATATACGAACCAAATAGTCCACATGTCATAAGTGCCCTCAGCACTCGATATACACAAAATACATCTGTCATACAAAAAATGCTTCCCCATATGCTCATGAGCATTTGGGGGCCCAACGCCAAATAAAAAAGACATAATTGACTAGGTTAAGGCGAATAGAGTTACCTGCAACTCGCTAAATCGAAAACCAACGGTGAAATCTCCCAGAAATCGAGAAATAGCTCTGACTGCTCTATCAAACTCGCACGTGACAATGACAAGTCATATTGGGCCCCACGTCCTATTTATAGAAATTCCACAGATTTCAAACAACCATTGCGGTGTCATACGAAGTCCATTTTTCAAACCGTTGGTACCGTTGGGATCAGCACAGTCAGAACTTCATAAAGGTTCCTCCCGTTTCCCGTTTTTCTCGGGGTCCATTTTTGACCATTTTTAGCCCCTCTCGTGGCCTCGGTTTGCGTGCCACATCGGCCGTTCTCCGTTTTCGATGTGCCTTATATGGCCGGATTCAGTTTTCCGCGCTCGTGATGATGCTTGAGACCATTTCTCTCTCTCACCTTTAGATTTTCCGAGCATTTTTTCCACGCCCCCTCGTCGCCTCGGTTTGCGTGTCACATCGGCCGTTCTCCGTTTTCGATGTGTCTTATATCGCCGGATTCAGTTTTCCGCGCCCTTGATGATGCTAGAGATCATTTCTCGCTCTCACCTTTAGATTTTCCGGGCATTTTTTCCACGCCCCCTCGTCGCCTCGGTTTGCGTGCCACATCGGCCGTTCTCCGTTTTCGATGTGTCTTATATGGCCGGATTCAGTTTTCCGCGCTCGTGATGATACTTGAGACCATTTCTCGCTCTCACCTTTAGAATTTCCGGGCATCTTTTCCACGCCCCCTCGTCACCTCGGTTTGCGTGCCACATCGACCGTTCTTCGTTTTCGACAATCCTTATGTCACCGGATCCAGTTTTCCGCACAGATGACGATGCTTGAGACCTTTTCTCGCCCTCGTCATTCCTTTGTTGTTCGGTATAATTTTATCCCTTTTTCGGGCCGAGCAACCCCTTTTACGAAAAAGGCACTTAGGGAGTTTCTGTTAAGCTCTTTTCTGACTCCTAAAACAATGAAAAGATCGCCGAGCAATCTTGCTTCCTTTCATGCTCGATAAACGTATCTGAAAGGGCGTCTACCTGGTATAAGTTTACCCCTTTTCCGGACCTCGTAGACTAATTACGAAAAAGGTATACTCTAGTCACATCGGCTAGAAGAGTTCTCCATCCGCATCAGTTTATGCTTTTTCGGGCCTTGGAGACTAAACTACGAAAAAGAACACCGACAGAGTCCACTTACCGTTTTCAGACTCTCTAAACATGAAAGCAACCATGAGCATCAGCCGTCCTGGGCTCACAAAATCCACAGGACCGTACCATTTCAGAGCACACTTTTATCCCTTCTTGGAGCTCATTAAAACTACGAAGAAGGAATCAATGGTGCCTCTTGGCTACTCGCATATCAGCTTCCCCATTTTTTGGTCGCCTTTGTTCAGAGTATTCTGCAGTATGTCACCCTGAAACTCCCTCGACAGCTACCATCAGCTTGTCCCCCCCCCCCCCCCAGAGTCAATATATACCATTCAGTCAAAGATAATCCCTGCACCTACAAGTCAGTTCCCTACACTGCCAGGTCAACCATGTCATCATGCTCTGAACAAAGGAAGTTTGAGTCTACCCATTTTTTGACCCAGTTATTTCCCATCCCCCAAGTATGTCAGTCCTACCAGCAGTACTACATCACTTCCGTTTACACCTCACGCTCCTAGCAAGGAAACATCATTGCCTTGTTAGTTGCTGGTCTCCCTCTGTCGACGACAACCACATTTATTCCAGAGGATAGACCTAGAGGCCCCTGTGTCTTGGACTCATTACCATTTATGATGAGTGCCTACGAATCATTTCGAGAGGAATCCTCAGTGCCTCTCCCAATGGTTGTTTCTCACATGCTCGACTTCAACACCTTGATCGCATCGTTGAGACTCGCACAGGGTATTGGTCCGTTCAGTTATTAGTCGAAGACCCCGGATACCTCCTGACTCCTCCACATTTGAGAGTCTTCCTATGGATAATATCAGTTACACTTTTCCTATAGTTATCCGGGCTGCGCATGGCGACAATATTCAGATTCACACCTGTTTCATACTCCCTTGAGTATACAGTTACATTTATTCCCAGATTTGACTCATAGTCTTTGAGTCCCTACAGATGTTGGACACCTTCAGTTTCAGCAGTTCCACAGTTGATCCAGTGTATCAGTTATTGAGATCATTCTTATTGAGATCATTCATGATCATGAGTATATCCCACCATCATGTCCCCTCTGGACCATTATGATGTACCAGTATATTTCTTCACGTATTAGATCCCCCTTCTTGGGACTAATTGTTTTGTATATGCCTTGATACGAGCATGGGAATGCCCGCCTCGTCCTTTATCAGAGATTATACCTCATTCATATTGAGGCCATGTAATATTTTTTGTTTTTGCAGCTTCCAAGGGCCGTGGCTCCAGTCTCCAAACGGTCTCTTCTCTCCCCTAAAACCCAGAAAAAGGACAAAAGAACTATGATGTCTATCGGCCATACGATGAGCTCCTGCCCTCACACATCAGGGGGCAATCTGTTAACACCTAAAAAGTGCTCACTAGCTCATTCCCTTACTCACATGACCCATTTGTCCACTTTTCCACCATCTGAGCCTCTGAAACCAACAAAAGGTCACCAAAAGACCTTGGTACACCCCTTTTTCCATTAAAAAAGATTATTTTTCCAAGAAAATCATAAAAAACCCTCAAAAAGGGTCCAAATTCCCAAAAATATTAAAAAGGGAATTAAAATATTATTTTTATTCAAAAAAGGAAAAAGGAGGGAAAATTACCTAAACCATGTTGGTCAATACCATTGGTTTCCACAAAACCACAAATGGTATTCCTCACCACCAAAACCTATAAAAAGGTGGTAGGGGCTCCTCATTTCACATCCTTCCATTATCTCATCCTTATGCTGCTGAAATCTCCCATGAGCACTTTTAGCCATTGAAGCAACCTTGGAGAAAGAGACCTATTGGAGTTTGGAGCTACTCATCTTGGGAGTTGCTCAACATCAACCTTCACCATTGGAGGTAATATCGCAAGCACTTGCTTGCCCCCCACTTTTCAATACAAAATTTATTTCTTATGTTTCTTGTTCTTGATTTTGAAATATTTACATTATTTGCTTAGATTCTTGTTTAGATCCATGAAAAGTATTGTTTATTTAGTTTATTGTTTTTATTTCTATTGAAACTGCTACTACTAGTTAGTAGGTGCCCATAGCACTAAGCTTGGTTGCAAAACCGAGCCAACACCCCCCCCAATATTTGATTGTCAATTATCATTGTGTTTGATTCTTATTGGTTTAAAAGGATTAATCCTCCTAATAGGTTAAATAGGGTAGACTAATTATGTTCTTGATTCATGATTTGGTTGATGAATTTATGATGCCAAAAGGTATTGAGAAAGTTCTATCTTCTTCTTGTGTGCAAATTCAAAGATTGATTAAGAAGGATTGTGTTGAATCTCTAGTGGAAGTGAATTCTTAAGGAAAACCATCAAGGCACAGGTCCCTTCATTCATATTTCTTGATTAATTCTATTTGTCTTCTTAGATATTTGTTTAATTGCTCGAGTCTAGACCAATTACCCTAAGGGAATAATAGTAGTGGTCTCTCCCTTGCTCCATTAACATTCAATCCTAGCTGTTAGGAAGAATTTCCTCCAATAGAACTGACGACTCCACTGGGCTAGGGCTTACTGTTAAAAGAGAAAGGGAGAGGCCACTACTACTATTCCCTTAGGGTAATTGGTCTGGAATCAAGCAATTAAACAGAGATATGAGAAGGAAAATATAATTAACCAAGAAGGAGGAATGAAGGAACATGTGCCTTGATGGTTGTCCGTAACCTTCACTTCCATTAGAGCTTCAATGCAATCCTTATTAATCAATCTTTGAATCTGCACACAAGAAGGGCATTTACCTTTCTCAAATCCATTTTGACATCATAAATTCATTGACCAAATTATGAATCAAGAACATAATTAATCTACCCTAGTTAACATATCATAATGGTTAAGCCCTTTAAACCAATGAGAATCAAACACAATGATAATTGACAATCAAATCGGGGGGGGGGGGATAGAATATCTCTATTAAATAATGAAAGACAATGAATACAAATATACCTGATAATGTTGTAGGCACTTTGGAAACCACAGCCAGAGTCCCTTTTCCACCTGAGCCACTCACGCTTCTTGCTCCCAAGCCTTCAATCTCCTCTTGAATGTAAGGAATAAGTCATAAAATAACTTCAACAAACAAAGGGAATGATGTCTCAGAGACAAGAATATCTAAGGGGGGAATTAGGCATAAAATCTCAAGGTATAGGAAGATTCTTCTGTCATAATGATAATCTGGTTGTTCTCTCTCCTCTTCTTCTCTTCTATGAATGCATATATAATGAGTGTTTGGCATGGTTGAGATGGTTAGGAGGTAGTTCTAAGTGGTTATCACTAAGGAATTGTTGTCTCATTTTCGCAATAATTTTTTGGTTCATTTCCAAGGCCCATGCACCTTGTAGGAACGAAAGGTGTGTAGCCAGGCACCTTACTCAAAGAAGAAACACGTGGGGCTCAGAACATTTAATTTTTTAGTAGCATTTTCTTTGGAAAAAATTGAAATGTTTACCTGAGGGGAACATCACTCTTGATGATTCCGATATGAAATTCAAAGTAATCAACAAGTATTAGGGGCTCTTCCAGTGATTAGGGACATTTGGATCTAGGTTAGGGACAATTGGATGTCTTTTGGAAGCCATAGATGCCATTAGGGTCACCTTGATGTTGTCGAGGTCATTGGGGTCATTTGGGTGCCAATTAGTGCTATAGCTCGATGGAATCTTCCCTTATGTTTGGTCACCAACCAAAACAAAGATACATCAAATGCCACATTAATACAAGTTAGAAGATACGTGAGATGTAAGCAGCCAAAATCTAAAATGTGTTTGTGGACAATGCCAAGGGCACCAAAATCATGCCAAGAATGTCATGCACCACCACAAGAGTCCTCTATCCAAATTTGGATAAGACTTATCTAAGCATGGAAATCATGGATCAACTCATCATCATCATAACTCCTCCCCTCAAGTAATAAGGTCTTAAGAGGGGACTTCAAGTATGCAATATTTCTCAAGGAAAATCTCCACATTAGATGAGCTTAATATATGGGATGAATTTTCAAACTTGGAAAAAAGTTTGAGGCTCAAATTTAGGGCTTGAAAATTTCTGCAAAAAAACCCTGAACCAATATATTGCTTCCTTAAACAAATTTCTAGATTAAAATCACAATTCCTATTTGAAAGTATAAGCCCATAATGAAAAGAATGAAAAACATGAGGTGGATGGAGTTTATGTCATAAAAAACCTATTGTCTCATACAATTTCCAGCCCCAAAATCATCCTTTATAACTGCAAAATTAGTCACAATATGACCAATACAAGAGGCAAAATACAACTGACTTTTTTTTTGTTTTTAGGCCCACAAATCTATTCTAAATAGCTAAAAAAACCTGCATCAAAACCCCTCAAGCATGGCTGGAAATCACCTTGAAAAATCTGCCCCAAAACAACCTTGAAAATCAGAGGAGATGGCTGACATAAATCTACAAAAATATGCTCAACATGATTCCCTAAATTAGCATTACAAATGGGGGTATATGGCTGCAAATCCTCTTTTATGTTTGGTTGTTCCAAAGGTTCAAAATCTGCATTTTCCTCATTAGATGCATTACTATAAGTGTTATAGATGGGATTCTTAAAATTTCCCATAGATTTCAAGTCGCTACTATGATTAACAATTTGAAATATATCATCTAGATCTTCATGGAAAGGGGAGATGCATGTACTATCTTCGTCATCATGAAAAAGGGTTTGTAGTCAATATACTTTTCCTTATCAAAATCACAAGAAGGTATACCATCAACACAACAAGGTACACCGTTAACTTCTAATTTTTTAGATTACAACATGAGATTACGAATATGAAAATTTTCAACATGAGATTACGAATATGAAAATGCATCATACCTTGTACTGAACCAAAATTATGGGCGAGTCGCCAAGATGAGCCTTCAAAGTGGCTTTAAGATATTGCATGTGCTGACTTGTGCACACAACAAATCCTTCAAAAATCTACAAAGAATAAGGGCTTCGTCTCTCTATGGAACAGCCATGTGAGAAAAAATATGCAATAATAATCATTTCACAAAATATATGTTAGGTTAACTTTGACTCGTGAATGAGTTATTGAGCTAACCTTGGTTTAGGTCAAAGTAAGTGGTTTGTTGAGCCATGGTATTTGGTAGCCCATAGTATTGACCCAAGGTATGGCATGTAATGAAACATATAAAGGGCTTGGCACACTCCATTGTAACGTGGCCTTGAAGTGAGCTGGTAAGCTCACTTGGTTCAACTTGATCAGTTTGGCCAAGGTAATGAAAATCTTAATTGACTGGTTTTTCTCCTGGTAGAGTTTTCCAAGGTAAATGTGTTGTGTCAAATGTTGTTGTTGCTATATTGCTATCATTATTCTCTGTGATTATGCTCGTTATAATCCTAAAAAGTCGTGAGTCATTCACAAAGTAAGGAACACGAGATGACTGTACTATTGGAGGAACTACAGCGTGGGTAAGAGAGCCTGTGTTCTTTTGGATCTGCTGTAGACTGACTAACATCGTGGTGAAGGAGGCATTGAAGGAGACATGTCCAAGTAAAGAAGAAGGCGTTTGCGTGAACCAAAATCGCCTCATTGTCTAAGGAATCACTGGCGTGAAACAGAGAGCCGTCATTATGGAGCTGTAGTTGACTAGCAAGCTGGCAACAGCTTATAGGCGTGTGCAGTATGGAAGGTCTACTTGGAAGCGGTAATATATTTGATGGATCTTCATTGGGTAAGCTAATGCAGCTCATGTAACTCAAAAACGATCAGTTAGTTTTGTTTGGATGCTTATGCGGAAGGATCAACCTGTATGAGGTGTAGGCTAGCAAGTGAAGAAGAGGGTCCAAGGTCGATGAGAATCAAAGAGCGGCCACCCGTTATTGGTGATGGCCATCCATGCGGTCATGCTTGAGTCATGGTTCGTTGGGTTTTAATGGCTTTTGGCTTGAGAGATGGCGAGTGTTTTATGATTGGAACCTATAATGAAAAATGCACACTTAAGTTGAGGATGAAGTCTCGATACGGTCAAGAATGGACCAAGAACAAAAATGCCATACTCCTTCACTCAAAAGTGATTCTCACATCGTTTTGTGCTGGGTGCTTAGAAACAGTGTGTCCACAAGAGATAATGGTGGTGATCTATTAGAGCACGGTGTCTTATTGATGAGTCACCCACAATGATGGAAAAGTGAGAGGATGTAGCAATGGATGGTGATGGTGAATTCACCATGAGACACCATGAATAAAAAAAATATTATAATGGAATTGAAATTTTGTAATTGCATCGAAATGGACATATGTCTGTAAGACCTGGTTAGGCATGTGTACCCCTGGTAGCTCACTAGTGCAGTGTAGGTAGACCTAGGTGATAGGGGAGAGGCACCCCTGGTAACTCACCGATAAAGTCATCTAGACCTAGGTGATAGAGGGGCATGCGAAATTCCTCGGTTAAACTTTGACGAGGTTGGTGATTACTCCAATTCAAGTTTAAAGGGGGGATTGTTAGGTTAACCTTGACTTAGTGAATGAGTAATTGAGCTAACCTTGGTTTAGGTCAAAGTAGGTGGTTTGTTGGACCCATGGTATTTGGTAGCCCATGGTATTGGCCCAAGGTATTGCATGTAATGAAGCATATAAAAGACTTGACACACTCCATTGTAATGTGGCCTGGAGGTGAGCGGGTGAGCTCACTAGGTTTGGCTGGTTTTGGCCAAGGTAATGAAGATCTTCAATGGTTGTTTTTTCCCCTATGGGGTTTTCCAGGGTAAATGTGTTGTGTCAAATGTTGGTGTTGCTACGTTTCTATCATTATTCTCTCTTTTGTTTTAGCAGAAAAAAACATACTATTGTTATTCATATAGAATCAAATTGTACAAAATGTATAAGTCTGTAAACGATTTATGTTCAGATAGTCTACTCTTATCCTCCTTTTTAAGCAAAAATACATCAAGTTCCTTCACATCCTATATATATCTTCATGACAGATTCTAGTTTCAAACATATAGTTAATTGACAAAAAGTTTAACACAACCCTTCTCTGTGACCTGTAAACCCTGAAATTCTTCCCAAAAGATAACACCCTCCTCTACATCCATTGCCTGCTTCGATAGCTTATCTGCCATAGAATTATGTTGATGATAGATATGTTCAAAGGAAGTATCATTAAAAAGTTGAATCTCAGCCTTAATTCTCTGACACCACTGATATAGAGAAATGACATTGAGATTATACTCACCACATGCCCATTTAATAGTCACTCTTGAGTCTACAATGACTGAAATCTCGAATAAACCAAAAGTATTTGCTACTTTTAAAACGCACCACAGAGCCAGTAGTTCATATTTCATATTCGTGCCTGATCCATAGTTCATCCTCAAGATGAAGTAATGATCCCTGTTTAAATAGATAACACCACATGCTGCACACAGGTCGTTTGAAGCTGCCCCATCAAAAAATGCAACTGGTTTGATGCTATGTGGAATGAACATGTTGACTTTTTGTTCTTTGCATTCCACGCCCTCCGAGTGATGTTCTTTGATCAAAAGAAAAATCTGACTGATAATATGAATTATATTCAGAACCTTACTGTCAAATAAAACTTCATTTCTGGTATGCCAGATAACCCAAGAGATCAAAGCAGGCAGGGAGGAATACAACTTGCAATTCCTGGACCATACATAGACACAACGGTTGAAATTTCCAACTCCCCACTGCTGGTCCAAATTGAGAAGAGATATGATCCTACACCAAATGAATCTGGTGAGCTCACAATCAACTAGAAGATGATTTGTAGTCTCCTAGCTATTTCTACACAAGATACAAAAACTTGGCCCAATCCATCCTTTTTTCACTAAATTTTCCCAAGTCTTCAGACCACCTTGAAGTGCAAACCACATGAAACACTTAAATTTTAAAGGGACCTTCCAACGCCAAAGTTTCTTATACCACTAGTTTTGCGGAAAAATGCAAAAACTTTTAATAATAGCACTATATGCTTGTTTGGTCGTCACCATCTCGGTTTCTTGGTTGTTGTTCCATATAATCATATCATTTTCCTCATTTAACCTGCAACCGGTCGTATTCAACTTAATAATGTGATGTTCCCACTCAGAGATAGCATTACCAGAAAATCCCAAGTCCTTCGCACTGACCCAGTACAATTCTTGTTCTGTATTATATTTGGTTTTTCTTATTTTGTTGAGTTTATGTAGATCACACTCCTTTAGGTAATTTTGAATATATACTGGAAGTGTGTAAATTTCATCAAAACCCAGAATTGGGTCTATCCCAACTAGAATCTTATTTCCATTGCCCACCCTCCATGTGAGGTCCTTAGCCATCCAAATATATACTTTTAAGAATCCCAACCAAATAGGTGAAGCTCCTCTGTACCTTTTGGTCGGATTCCTAATCCAATTTGTAACCTAATCTTTGATATACTTCACATTGAGCACCTTAGTCCATAGTGTATTACCAAAGAGACCTATCCACAGGCTCTTTAATATGAGCGCACAATTGAAGATGGAAAGATTCCTAATGCTCCATCCCCTACAAGACTTTGGAAGTGCTAATCTCTGCCATCTAGCCATAACCAGGTTACTTCATTCAAGTCCTCCTGTCCATAAAAAATGAAAGAACAATTTCCTTAAGCAATTAATGATATACCTTGGAACCTGGTTGAGGGAAAACCAGTATACTGGATCCCAGTCAATATTGATTTAACGAGTGTGAGCCTTCCGCCAATAGAGAGTAACCTGTAGGTCCACTGATTGATCATTCCCTCAATTTTTTTCAATAAGCATAACCAGTCCTTAATCTCGTAACCATTTGGATTTAAGAAATAGCCTAAATACTTGAATCCATCCTCTAGTGGACAGAAATTATACGGCAGAATATTTTTGATTTCATCAAGTTTATTGTTCTCAACTTTGTAATGCAGAAGATTAGATTTTCTGTTACTAACCTTCATACCTGATGCATCACAAAAAGTCTTAATGATGTCCTTATAGTTCTCCATTCAACAGTTGAGTCTGTACCTGCTAAAAGGACATCATCTACAAATAAGAGATGAGATAAGAACAAATTGGATGAGATTTTTATACCTTTGATGGCACCTTCAAATTTTTCATTCTGAATCAATCTGCTTAATCCTTCAATGATTAGTAGAAATAAGAGAGAAGACAAGGGAAAACCTTGTCCAATGCCCCTTGTACTCTTGAAGAACTCAGATGGACCCTCATTGACCAATACAACAATATTTGCAGTAGAAACACATGCCATAATCCACCTTAAGACTAAAGTAGGTATACCAATATGAATGAGTATCAAACGCAGAAAAACCCAACCAACTCTATCATACGCTTTCTCCAAATCCATTTTTGGTAAAAAAGATTTTAGATTTCTCTTCTTTATCGAGTGAGTAATCTCCTGTGTAATGCCTATTGCATCAAGAATCTGTCAATCTTGTAAGAACCCTAACTGTTCTGGAAAAATGTATCTTGATAGTGTAGAATTCAATCTTACCGCAATGATCTTAGATATTAGCGTGTATGCCAAGTTGCAGAGTGCAATTGGCCTAAAATCCCCAAAATTAGTAGGTTTACTCCGCTTTGGAATTAAGGTGAGAAAGGTGGAATTTAAATCCCCCAAGATGAAACCTTTTGTTCTTGAGTACTCCACCATCTTCAACAGATCCTCACCCATAATATAAAAAAAATGTAGGAAAAGATCAATCGTCTAGCCATATGGCCCTAGACTCTTTTCATTAGCAAAACTCTTCAGGGTTTCTTCAATTTCCAATAGGGTAACTTCCTTTCCTAAAGCCTCAACCTCATGAACATAAAAAAATACAAGATATAATATGGCCACTTTTAATTGAGATGATAAATCACTATGCCCGGTATCAGCAATTTTTTTGCCAAAATAACATTGTGTCGCAGACTGTAGCATTTCTATCCCCGAAATCTTATTTCCTTCATCGCCGCAAATCTCCCAAATAGCATTAGAATTTCTCCTTTGAGAAGCAAATGAGTGAAACAACTTTGTGTTCCCATCTCCCAACCCGATCCATAATGCACGGCTCTTGAGCCTCCTGTCCATCTCCTCCTGAATAAGTAATTCATCTTTCTTCTGCTCTAACAATTTTAATTTTGAAAAGACTTCATCTTCCAACTGTTGATTAAAGTTCTTGAGGTGTAAACTCTGAATATGTTCTTCTAAATATTTTTATTCCTTCAATTCTAGTGTTTGCTTGTTTTTTATCCATTTAGTAACCACATCCTTGGGCTTCTGAAGCTTGAGAACAAAGAAATCTATTGGATTCAAATCCTGATCTACAGCAAATCCAGTCAAATAATTTCTGACTAGACTACATAATCCTCATTCCTTAACCATGAGTTGTTGAATTTAAAAGGGTACTTCAAAGGACCCTGAGCATTGTTGATTTTAAGAAAAATAAGCCAATGGTTAGAGAATTTTGTCTTCCCCACCCAGATTCTATGGCGTTCCCAAATCTGCAATAAGTTGGATTTTACCAGGAATTTATCCAACCTTTTGTGAATACCTTCATCACCTTTCCTTCCATTTGTCCATGTGGGTGAGAGGAAACCTGGAGCAACATCCACCAAGTTAGAGGCAAGTAAAAGATCCGAAAATAAATCTGTCATATCATCCAGTCTAGCCCGAGTACCCCAAATTTTTGCAGCAGTCCTAATGAAATTTAGGTCTCCAACAATGATTAAGTTTTTTGAACACATCAATCCGGATGAACACAGAGACTGCTAGAAAGGACCCCTATCCTTATAGGGTCCATAAAAATTCAAAACAGATAAAGGAATGTTTAAATACCCACAAAAACCATCTAAGAAAATGCCCCAAATAGTTTTATAAGCTTGGAAGGTAAAGAAAGGAGGGTTCCACCCAACAATTAAACCACCAGACATACCCAGGGAGCTGACTGCCACAAATTCCCACCCAGGTAAAAAGGCCGCTAGTTTTTTAACTCCACAAAGATCCTCACACATAGTCTCTTGCAACAGAATTAAAGCAAGGCTAGTTGTCTTGAATAAATTGGATAAGGCTCTATCCCTAGATGCCTTCCCAATCCCCTAACATTCAGGGTTAAAATAATCATTTCTTACCCCCCATAAGAGGCATAAACGCTCCAAGGGCCTGATTTGAGTCAGTAGAAAGACAACAATTTCTATTACCAGGGTCATCGATTCTATCCGAAACTGGAATGTAAGTATTGGCTTCCCCATCCTCAGAAGAACCCCCAGTTTTTCTCTTGTTTTTTCTGATAGTAACATTCAAGAATCTGTCATCCAGAATAGGTTTCACATTAGGTTTTTAGGATGGGTTCTTTGAATACCCCGTTAAAGGGGTAAAAGGGAAAGATGTAGGAGCAGGATCATAATCACTATCAGTTAAGACAACCCTTTCTTCTAGAGTAAATACCTTCGCTGGCTCAACAAAGGACTCGACATACTCCGGCTGGAAACTAGTTTCGGCATAACACAAGTTTCCACCGGATCCTTAATTAATGAGGACCCCCCACCATCCCGAGAAGAACTAGACTCATTTAGAGAACGTGTTCCCCCCAATACATTACCAACCCCGGTAGGTGTTTTGTCAAAATTATAAACCCCTAAGTTTAATGTAACTTCGCCAATAGAAATTCGTTTGTCTAGGGATTTTTCAGCCTCCACATAAAAGTCCAACTCAGCCCTAAAAACATCTTTATACAGAGTGGTGTTATCAGGTGGTATCTTACCCGAGGATGTAACAACCGACGAAGAAAACCCAAATTCATTGTTGCATTGATCCGTCGAATTCGGTCCCAAATACTCAAAGGAAACACTATCATTGACCTTTCGCAGCAGAGATGGGAACCTTGCCATAACATGCCCCGTATCCCTATAGTTATAACACCGGAACGGGATTTTATAGTAATCCAGTCTTTGGTCTCCCCTCTCCAGTGCACTTCAACTTCCAAAGGAAAACCCTTAGCCCTGTTGAATTCAACCATCACACGAGCCACCCTTTTATCCACTACATGTAGGGATTTTTGTCAATTATGATGAAATGCCCCACTGAATTAGCCAGTCCAATGAGGATATTCTTAGTCCATAGAGAAATAGGCAACTCCGGAATCAACATCCAAAGATGTCTACACGCTTGCTTCTCTTTTAATGGGTCAAAGGAAATGTGTCAGCGCTTCAAGTTCAATGAGCCCTCTTTGAATATCCATTTTTGCTCCAGAATAGGCCCAATGTGTTCAGGCTCTGCAAAGAAAAAGATAATCCAACGGTTTAGTAGTAAATTTACCCTAGGCGCTAGCCCAAGAAATGGAGCCCATTGCTGGTTTACCCACTCTGGAATATAGCTGCGACTACTTGAAGCAAATTCAATTCGCCCCACCAATGCCCTGTTTTCTAGCATCTCCACCCACTCCAAGTTTGTATTTTCATCTATGTGGAACTGTTCCAGTCCCTCTCGAGCCTTAATAGCCTTCAACCTCCTCCTTCTTTATGACTTTACACCACTGAGAACCCTCTTTTGTGAAGAATTCTACCCCTCTCCAGGCACGGGTTCCCCTACGATCTCGCCATCTGCCCCCTTCTTTGTCCTCTTGCAAACCCTAAACTCCTCATTTCGAGCAATGGTAGGGATCCCATGCACAAGTGTCTTTTGGAAAGCCATAAAACGAGAATGTGACCAGTACTGCCCTTCCCACCCCAAACCAACTTCTGTACTGTGGGGATCCAACACCCGTCCCACAAATAAAAAACAAAAAGAATCTGTAGGCCCACCAAACACGACCGACAGGGCACTAAGGAGAAAAGTAAATAATAAAAAACTAAGTAGAGATCGCCCTAACCAGAAAAGTAGAACCATAAAAACTAGCCTAAGGATACCAATGGAGTTAACTGAAAAACCCTAGAACAAAATGATCCAATCAAATGAAGTAATTTGAAAATACGGTTCCCACTTTTTTTATTCTTGGTTGGTACTAGATTGATTCAAAGAATCAATTGGACTCCAAGATCTACTGCACTCGAGTTAAACATTCAACTAGAAAATCCAGCCAATGCCAAGAACTTTCCAAAACCCTAACCATCCTAGATTCAAGCTTGTTGGAGAGACTACTCCATGCATCTTCCTTCAACGCATCCTATATAATTGCATGAGGCATATTGTTATTATATGCTCATTACAATCCTAAAAATATCATGTGTTGACACAGTTATGTTGACAGGGGTTCACTTCGCACTGTTGTCAACAAACACCAACCAAACGCCCTTAAACACCGACCCAGAAAGGTTTTACCCTTTCCAGCAACACTCGCGGAGTGAGTGAAGTCTCACCCGAGATGATTAAGGGGGGTGCAGGAACCAGGTTTCCGCAGTGGGGGGAGGACATGCATCAATTCTCACTTTATCACTACAGAAACCAGAGATTGTATCTTCGCATTATACTTAACAGTTCATACATTCATTCATCATTCGCATATTCAAAGTGTAATCGACATTCGCACTAACATGGTAAAACTAGCATTCGCATCAACATAACTTACTAAACCACAGATCTTTAAACATGTCACAATTAGCAATTGCATTCATCATTCAACATGAACATAAACATAAGAAATAAACATAGCCGAACATCTTCATGCATTAACTCATCAAAAACCTGCGGTACAACCCTCGCAGGGACAGTTCCAAACCACTTATTGTGGATCGATACAAAACTTGCCGAAAGCAGAGCAAAACATTGCACAATTCATCCACTTATCTCGTGATCTAATTCTAAGATAGGATGCCCTTAGGCTTACAATCATAGTCCTATTTATAGCCAACTAAGGTGGTTACAAAATGGTCCAAATGACCCATTCTAACTAACTAAACTAATCTTGCGCTTTCCTCGGTTCCTTGTTCTCCGTGAATGGTCCTTTCTTCTGCGGATGATCCTGCTCGTCGTTGTCGGCTTCCACACTTTATGCGGTCTAACCCAGTGCCAATAGGCCCCCAAAACAAACTTGTGGCTCTCCCTCGAGCCATCTCAGCTGGACACCTCTGGTATTGCTTTGGTTCACTGTTGTGTACTTATCGAACTCATCCTCCAGTCTCTTGGTCGCTGTCATGTACTTCTCGAACTCATCCTCCAGTTTCTCGAAACCTTCGTCATCTATCCCTTCTGCGCTTGTTGTTGCGCTTCATGCTTGCTTCTGTCTGGAGAAAATTTCATCGATGTCATCAAATTGTGAAATAGGCCAGCCATTTTGGCACATCTGTTTCGCACATTTGACTGTCCTTTGTTGGAGCCGGCATGCTTTCTCCCTTGGTGTTGTTGTGGTCGTAGGGTCTAGGTTTCTTCTAACTACTACAACTTGTGTAGACATCTTGGGTGAGACTTCATCTCTGTTCCTCCCAGTGGTCTGCGCAACTTCCTCTACCGGGTGTTCGTGAACACTCGTCGTCCTTTCCCTTAGTGCACTTGGAGTGCTTCCATTCGAAATGAAATACACCATTGCAACTCTCTCACTTCCTTATTCCATAGCTTCCTTGGAATTTCTCATTTGACTAACTGAATCTCTTCATAATGCACATAAGCCTTCATTATCCAACTCTCTTTGCGTGTATTTATGCTTGTTCTTCATGTCCTTGACGCACTATTAGCAATTCATTCGCTAAATCTTTCATGTTTTCCTCGGATTTTGTCCTCAAGTTTGTCATCATAAACTTCCACCATCGTCTGGTGATGCCTCTCCGCAGTAATTATGATCTGATTTGACTCCCGCATGCTAAACGTCGATGAGCATCCGGTCTTTCCATGCTCCCAGGTTTTGTCGTTATTGTTTTTTTTTATCCTTCGTTTCTTAGCTGCTATGCGCCTGGTCCTGGCGATAGGGTTTCAATCGATTCCCGTTTACTAGATTTGTCAACAATGTCCCATTTAAACTTTGTAACTGCACTGCACCTCCGTCAGTGACAAAATTTACTATGTAAGGACTCAACCAATGCATCTGCAGCTTACCTGGATGCTTTGCAAACTTACTGTCATATAATAGGACCATATCTCCTTGCTGAAAATGCTTTGGTTTGATGTGGTGATCATGCCAAGCCTTTTGTCGATCCTTTTCTACCTTTTGATGGAATCCTGCGATGAATTGATCCTCATCAAGTTGTACCAGCTGCGCCAATCATTCTTTGAGTGCCCCATCGTTGCTCATTCCTGTGGGTGTTGCGATGCGTAGACTTGGGACGATATAATCCATTGGCATTATCGCTTCTTGTTCGTAAACTACCTTGAACGGGGTCTGTCCTATCAATCATTTGCAAGTGGTTCTATACGCCCAGAGTATCGCTGGAATCTTCAAATCCCAATCGTCATCCTCATTGTCTGGTTCTCCTATTATGTTGTAGCATTCCATCAACATTCCTGGTGTCACAGTCCACCGAAGCCCCATAGGTATCTCTGTCAGAACTGCTTCGAATACTTTCTCATGGATCTCCTATAATGCATTGTGGATGAAGGGGTTTTCGTCGGAGATATTGAAAGTTTTCCTAAAGCCAATAGTTATTTGCTCCACGTCGCAGCTCTGCTGCGATATACCAGCTTTGTGGTAGTTCATCTAGTGTGTGAATGAATGCGTGGACCCATTCTTGTTTCTCCCGTGGTCCCCATTGGCTTTGATATTCATTCAAATGCTCCTTTGAATCTCCTCTGCCGTCGTACTTCCTTCCATAGTATCTTGCAGTGTCGCCGAACCTAACCTCCATTAGGTGTCGACATAATGGTCAGTTTGTTATAGTTGACTTGTGCTCTACCCACCATCGCGCTGGTTTAGCCTTCAGGGCTTCCTCCAAGGCCAGTAGTCGTTGTGGTTCTACCACTTTTTCTTCAAACTCGGTGAGAAATGTAGTCAAGTTGGGAAACCCTTCATACGTTTGTAGTGCACGCTCTTCTGTAGCTACCCATCGCAGTGACTGGGTGATCCGTGCACACCTCCTAAACGATACTTCATGTAGTCGTTTCTGCCAATTTTCAAGTGCCTCATCTAAATTTGATGACGCCGAACTGACGTTGCGCCATCCTAACTCTCCATCTGCGGTAGGATTGATGTAGTCTTATGATATGTTGTAGAGACTGTCCCATTCCTTAGTGAATTCATCCCTTGTTGGCTCAGCATATCGCTTCCCTTCTATGGGATCAAGACGTGCGACTACCCTCATCTCACGGTTTTCGAACGACATGGTTCGTTTCTTGAAATTTATGATGGTTGGAAACAGAAACATTTGTTGACACAGTTCTGTCGACAAGGGTTCACTTCGCATTGCTGTCAACTAACACCAACCAAACGCCCTTAAACACTGGCCTAGAAAGGTTTTACCCTTTCCAACAACACACGCGGAGTGAGTGAAGTCTCACCCGAGATGATTAAGGGGGCTGCAGGAACCATGTTTCCGCAGTGGGGGGAGGACATGCATCAATCCTCACTTTATCACCACAGAAACCAGAGATTGTATCTTCGCATTGTACTTAACAGTTCATACATTCATTCATCATTCGCATATTCAAAGTGTAATTGACATTTGCACTAACATGGTAAAACTAGCATTCGCATCAGTAGAACTTACTAAACCACAGATCTTTAAACATGTCACAATTAACAATCACATTCATCATTCAACATGAACAGAAACATACGAAATAAACATAGCCGAACATCTTCATGCATTAACTCATCAAAAACCTGCAGTACAACCCTCGCAGGGACAGTTCCAAACCACTTATTGCGGATCCATACAAAACTTGCCGAAAGCAATGCAAAACATTATGCAATTCATCCACTTATCTTGTGATCTGATTCTAATATAGGATGCCCTTAGGCTTACAATCATAGTCCTATTTATATCCAACTAAGGTGGTTACAAAATGGTCCAAATGACCCATTCTAACTAAATAAACTAATCTTGCACTTTCGTTGGTTCCTTGTTCTCCGCGAATGGTCCTTTCTTCCGCAGATGGTCCTTCTCGTCGCTGTCGGCTTCCGCACTTTATGTGGTCTAACCCCGTGCCAACATCATGAAATGGACTTTATCCCTAGTAAAAATGCCAAATGTTACCTCCCAAACCATCATGTGTGATTAAATTCCAAAGAAGTAGTGATATCCCAAGGGGAACTCAAGAGGGGAGGATAATGTCACTACACCAACCCTCTTTTCACTTTTTGTTGACTCTTCTCCAACTCAAGGGGGGCTTCCCTAAGAATTACTAGGGCTACAAACAATGAAGTACAAGGTGATGTGAAGAGTAACTCTAACAAAACATTGGCCTTTTTGTAGTATAAATAAAAGATATGGTCAAAGGATAAAAGGGGTCACTCAAAGGACTATTTCCAATCCAATCAAGGGAAAATGGAGTCAAAGAATCACCAACTAAGAGGGCCTTTCTTAATATGTCACCAAGAGGATAAAATTACATGAGCTAACCCAAACCCTACTTGATGAAGTTGAAGGTGAACTATGGTTTAAAAGGGAAGGAGTTGAATGAATAATCCCCTTCCTTTCAATCTCTTGGGGTTGCACTCTATAAATAAAGGATTAAGGTTGCACGATCTCAATCAAGGTAAAGATACACCACATAGCTCCCGTATAAATAAACATGCAAAGAAAGGATGAAATAGAGATTAACTTAAAACACCTTTCTTCGACAAGGTAGTAATACCCTTTCAATGGCACAATCAAAAGAATAGAAATGAGAATGTAAATACCTAATACAACTTACAACCCTGAAACCCCAAGCAAGATTAAAGTGCTACACATGAACAACAAGGGAACCTTTACAACAAGATTTGCTCCAAGAAAAAAAGTATAATTTAAGCTCAAGAAAGAGATAGCTTTGAAAATCCAACCATGAGGAATGAGGAAGAGATCAAAGATTTATATAGTTTTAAGCTCCATAACATCTTATGATAAAATAATGATACAAACCTATATATAGCATAGTATGGAGTAAACAAATAAAAATACTCCAACAAACACCAACAAACTCTAACAACATTCATTAAATTGGTGGTCAAATCCACAAGTACAATATCCAAGAGAATAAAGGCCCAAAAAAGGGTTACATCCATCAAATGAGGGTGAATAATGACAAGTAGAAGTCAAACCTAGCCTCCAAATGCTATCTGAAGGTAGTTCTCCAAGAAAAAAGCCTCAAAAGATGGACCGATTTCTCAAATAAAAAAATAGGACCCCTTTAAATCCATCTAATTGGTGCTTAATAAAAAAATAGGCCATTAAAAATTTAAAACCCCTAAATTTATCCCATGGGCTAAGATTAGCCCCTAAAATTTTCCCTGCTCCAAAAGGAACACATGACAAAAATACAGTGCGACTCTTTAAACAACAATTTTGGAATTCCTAACTTCCTCGATATTTATTGGATTTGCTATTATAACAACTTTTCAGAAATCCCATGGCTACTCTACATCTAATGGTATTGAGATGGCATAATTCCGGGCACTCTGTCAAAATGTAATTGCTCTAGAAGCTAGGGTTCCCATCCAAAAACATTCCATAAAAAATGGCCTAAATAGGTGTAAACAACCTTCCAAAGGGTGGGCTCTCATTAAGGGAAAAACCAATGAATGTGGAATGAGTCAAAAAGTGCAATAGATCACTTCCATACATAAAGGGGTCAAACCATCAACCAACAAATAGATCTTTGTGCAATAATCCTTCAAGTGGGGAACAACCTCAACATATATGCAATGAATGTACACATAACAACCAAACCCAACCTCCATGGAAACTCATCAATTCATGACCCAAGGAGACCATCAATCCATGATAGGCATATAAAAACCAAGGAGAAAGTGTTCACAATAAACAACCATCACCATTAAGGAGGGAAAAACCCCCTCCACAAGTTAATAATATGCCTCCACACATACTACACTAGAAAAAAACGAGGGACCTCAGCTAAATATGATATCCACTATATCCAAAATACCATCCATATGCTATGAAATGCGAATGTTCCACAAGGAGAAGCCTCCAAAGGTCATCATATCATCCACATACGCAAATCAAGGCTAAATGAGCTAGAGTGCTTCTCATGAAAACCCTCCACATGTCAGAAAACATGAAAAGAAGTCAAGTGTTCCATATGACATCCATCATGAGGCCTCCATCTCACCAAATAAGACCAAGAACACTAGAACACTCATGAAGAAGATTAATTGTATATAATGAACAAGTGCAATACCATCCTTTAGTATAAGATCCATCAAAAAAGTGTCAACACTAGAGCACCATCATCAAGAACCCAAGGCATCATCAGAAAGGAAACCACTAATACTAGGCCATCCAAACCCCTGTCAACTTGTAACTCCCTTGTTGAAGATGTGAACAAAATCATGTGGAGAACTATACAAAATGGGGGTAATAGGTGCAATATGGCCTAGAGCATAGATATGGTGTATATAGTGATTCAAATGATAAACATGCTTAGATTTATTATGATCCACAAGATTATGAATACGTTTGATGGTACTTTGATTGTCACAATAGATTGGAGTGGGGGTCTTTTGAGAATGACCCAATTGATAAAGAATCATCCTCATTGAGACAAGATGTTTTTGAGTGAGGAGAACATTGGCATAATCAATGTCCATAGTAGATAGATTCGCCACATTTTGTTAATTATTATAACATTATAAAACTAGTCTACAAGCAAGAGTAAACAAGTAATTAGAGTTGGAATGATACCCATTAAGATCACTAGACTAGTTTGCATAAGAGAATCCTTGAAGAGGAATAGGATCCGGTGCTACATATTGAATACCCAAATGAGTGGTGCCTTTCAAATATCACAAAATAGACTTGATTGCTTATGGGTGAGTCACACTAGATGTTGCAGATATTTGGAACACAAACCAGTAGCAAAGGTCATATTTGGTAGAGTATGAGTAAGGTAGAGAAGAGCACCCACTAAAGAGTGATATATAGTAACATCACATAAAGGAGAATTACAATCTCCCTAAAACTTCATCCTAGTGGAAAGAGGGGTGATAACATGTCTACAATCCTGCATCTTGAAGTGTTGCAACAAATCCAAAACATATTGACGTTGAGGGAGAGAGATATCAAAGGTAGACTAAGTAATCAAAATGCCTAGAAAGTAGTGAAGTATACCAAATTGATTGATTTCAAACGATTCTTAAAGCATTAATTTTTGTTCTTTAATTTAGGAGGTCGAGTCATCAATCAAAATAATATCATTCACCTAGAGAACAATAATAAGGATTTGATTATTTTGATGACAAATGTAAATATTAGGTTCACTCTCACAAAGAGGAAAGTCACAATTGACCAAACAAATATGGATCTTCTCATACTAGGCATGGGGTTCTTACTTTAGTCCATATTAATATTTCTTAAGTTAATAGACCATTGGTGTTGAAACTTCTTGAACAAAACCTAGTGATTGTTGTATATATGGTTCTTTTTAAAGATCACCATGAGGGAAAGCACTTTTGACATCCATCTGATGAACTTCCCATCTTTGTGAAGTAACTATTAATATAATCATACATATAACATCCATTTTGGTAGCTAGAGAAAAGGTTTCATTGGCATAAATACCTCCTCTCTATGAAAAACCTTTGCAACAAACATGGCCTTATTCTTGTCAATTTTCCCATTAACACTATATTTTCTCGTATAGATCCATTTACAACCAACAGTAATCTTACCCTTAGGTAAAGAAACCAATTCCCAAATCTATTTTTTATCAAATCCTCATACATGGTAGCCATAACTACCCATTCAAGGGATTTTTTGGCTTGATTATAAGTAGGGGGGTGTCTATCGATGTCAACCTTAGTGAGAAGAGCATGTGTAGTAGGTAAATTCCGATGAGGACTAACTTGACGTTTAGGAAGGAAATCAACAAAGTTTGATAGAGTATCTATAAATCCCATTTTTGCATAAGATTTGGCCTTTCTACTAGATGGAGGGATATCTTCAACATTATTGAGTTGCACTATTGTAGGAGATTTAGGATGTGACATAATTGTAGAAGAAGAGACTTCAGGGAAGTTGGTAAGAGTCTCACTCTAAATGTCCATTTTACTTTCCATTATAGAAAGAGTTCTTAAGGAAACACTTGTAGGAAGAGAATCATCATCATTGTGTGGAGGAAAGACATCTACTAAAACTGTTTGCAAAACATTTGTATAAAATAGTGGGAAAGATACTAGAGGATCATGAGAAAGGTGATGATGTGCCTTTAAATTTTCACTGTAACATATAGAATATACCAATGAATTTTGGATTCCAATTTGTTTCGTTTTCCTTGGGAACAATGGGTCATTTAAATTGTGAAATTGAAGGTTTTGAGCATTTCTTTCTTTTAGGCATAAAACACTTGATAAGAAATATAACGAAGCTCACAACATATGATGATACAAATGAGAGCTTGGATTGTGTATTATTATAAAATTAAAGTGATTATGGTACCTTCAAGAAGGGGAGGTGTCATGGTCTTGGCGAGGAGGGCACCATGGCCACCCCTCCAACCATGAAAAGCTTCGACAAGACACAACATGTGGTATTGTCCAATGAAGCATGAAATGCACACTCGGAAAGTGACCTGACTTGGAATCTCAAGAGTTCATTCAATGACATTCAAGAGGATGGTGTATGGTGTGGCACTGGTGAGCTCCTAATATGGATGCCTAATGAGGGAAGCTATACCAAGAGCCTACTTTAAATGTCAACCTGGGGAATGTACAAACTTTAGAGATGCATGCACTATCTGTGCTCTTATAGGATAATCTTTTTCACAGTTGGAAGTCGTTATCGATGTTTGAAAGGTTTTCTACTAAATATGTAAACAGGTTATGCTACGGAATTAAATACTGGAAAGCAATAAATCTAATTAAAAGAATTAAAGTGCTGAAAGCAGTAAACCTGTTCTAAGAAATAAAGATACCAAAAGCAGTAAATCTGTTCTAAGAAATAAAGCAGTAAATCTATCTTAAATAATTAAAATGCTGAAAGTAAAGGGGATGATCTTATAAAATTACTTAATGCAGAATAATAAATCTAAAAATGAACATGCCATAACAGATCTATTCTAAGATTGGGGAAAACAAGGTCTGTAGTTATTTTATGCCTAAAACTAGAATTCTGATCTAAATATTTTAAATCCCAAGAATTAAATTGAAGTGCAATCGTTTCAAGCTATCCATCTACTACTAAAGAAATTGATCACGATAAGAAACAGTAGAAAAAACTCAGATATAAACCATGATATTGAAAGAAAAGCTGATACACATGCAATCGCTGATTCGAATATGCGTTGAAAGAAAGAGCCTACAGCATTACTGAAACTATTCTGCTGTACTACAGAATGTATTATAAACTACTACAAAAATAATAAATCATTCAAGCGCTCCCATATGTAATAGAACTGTTCATCAATGTAAAACGCATAATTGAAAGAAATACCTGCAAATAGAAATATCCCTACCTACGTGTTGGAGGGAACCTCCCCAACCCGTACTCAGGAGAGAATAAAACTTAGAAACGCTGGTTGGAATTAATCATCAATCTCTTATTTAAAATATAGAATCCATGTCAAAACAAAGGCCTGTACTTCGCAGTATCGATAGGGCAGAAAACGTTAAAACAATGTTTTTCTCAAAATAACAACAGGGGCCTCTCGCTACCCGAGAGGCCCATATTTATATGATTTAATGCTGATCCTAACTAGTTGTCTAAATTCCGATTCCTCTTGAAAGTGGGAGTGCGTCCTGTATAAATCAGGAAACAGGGCGCCAAGCTTGGTGATCCTTTAATCTTCTACACATCCATCCTTGAATGACCCTGAACCTGCTCAATCACACTTGATTTTGATATAATTAGTTTATTTGATATGCATTCTAACATCCAAGAATAATCATAAAACAATTTCATTAAATAATTAAAGTAAAACATTTTCCCCCACAAATGAGCATGTTTCATCACCATTGCTTGAGTTTGGCTGATGGAAAAAAGTTTATCAAATACCTGAAAACTTGACTCATCATTCTCTCCCACACTTGAAGGATTCACCCATCCTTGGGTGACTTATTCGATTCATCGATGACCTCCCTGATGTCCCATGCTACCACCCTAGCGATCCCTGCCTTCCTGTGATACCCAAAGTTTTGATCCTCCCTGGTCCATGTCCTCCTTTCTTCCTCTTCATTTATCTATTCCTTGATGACTGGGGAAAGAAAGAATGGGGGATTCAGCCTCATCCTGATCCATCTGAGTTGGTTTCTTGCCAGGGATTCTTTGTAGAGTGTGGCATCATCAAGCCTGAGGGGAGAGTGGAGTTCTCTCCTCTTCAGATCGTTTGCCACTCTGCTCCATCTTTCCTTAATGGACTCATTAACTTCCTTCTGCGTGCTACAGAGTGTAATGTCAAAATTAGTCACAGCCTCCTGTTGTTTTGCGAGGAGAATGGGTATCACTTCCTCGTCCTGAGTGAGGATCCTGTGGTTATAGATTATTCCCTCAAGGTGAGTTGGCTCAGGTCTGATCATCAATGGGGTTTCCCATTTGGATGCGACATAGAGATGGTAGTCCTGTGCTTGCTCAATTTCGTGGTTCATCCACGAACATAATGCCCTCAATTGGAAATTTCCCACATATGGGTTTGGCGACCAGTTGGGCGAGCCAGAAACCACGAAGTTATGCAAAAAGAACTCACTTAATTTGTCTTTTTCCAGCTCTATGGAGTTCAAACATGCATCCATAAACTCCTTGGGGGTGCTTACCTCTATAGTCAGTCCTTGCTTCAACCTCTCGAGCTGGAATTCGCCCCATTTATCCTGCATATAGACTGCATAGATTGTCGACAGGGGTCTGAGGTCCCTCAGTTTTTCATATATGCCGACAGTAGTGGCCAAAACGTCTTTTAATTTGGTGACTTCCTGGTCCTTTTTGGCCAATTCGGCTTGTGCCTCTGCCAACTTTTCGTGAAGCACTAAATGCTTCCGCTCGACCAGCCATAACTCCTCTGCATGGTGCATCTTCAGTATTTGATTTTTCTCGGCTGAGAACGGGGGAGGTGTGGGCTGGCTTCCTGGCCCAATCCTTAATGCTTCCAGCTTGTTTCTGAGCTTCTCCAATTTTGCTCGTGCCTCGGCGATTTGGGTGACGACCTCGAGGTTATCTTGTGCTGGAGGATTTCCCTAGAAGTTGCCTTGCTTTCCTAAGTTCTGCTCTTCTCTCTTATCCATTTCTTTTGCTTCTTTATTCATTTCTTCCCCTCCATCCTACATTTCTTCATCCTATTCCTCTTCTGTAGTGGGGTATTCCTGATCTACCCACTGATCATCATCCCCATCTGACACATTTTGAACAATGGGACTGGGTTCTTTGCTCTTTTCCTTGTCTATTTGGATTTGGGCTATTTGGTTGAATCTTGTACTCCTCCTCTTGGGTTCTTGATTTTTGGCAGGAATTTTTGATTTTGCCCTGGGGGAGTGCTCTCTTGAATTTTTTTATTTCCACCAGTGTCTCTGCTACATGGTCCAAGTCAATCTTCCTTTTCGCCCCTAATACATAGGCATCTCCATTCCTTCCTCCAGGTGGTATGCTAGCTGTGGGTGTACTTCTCATCCTTTGAACATCTTCTTTGGATACCAACACGAATTCCTCCCACGAAAGTTCTGGTATCTGCACCTTCAATTCCTCACAAATAATTATCTTGATTAGCCCATGATGGGCCAAGGCATCATCTTTACCCTTCGCCACCTTCTTTCTCATTTCCGATAGGGATTGGAGCAAGTAGAATGGGATACTAATGTTGTTATTTGAGGGATGATGGGTCCTGTGTCTTATCAGTTCTAGGATCCGAAAATGAAAGATGGGAACATAGCTTAACCTACCAGAGCATGTGATGTACCTTAGAATGATTTCAGCTACGTCCTCCCATGGTGCTGGCATGGAGAGTCTTTTGACTCCGTTTTTGTCCTCGTCATAGACCTCTCCTTGCTCAAAGAATGCTGCTTTTGCTTCTTGGTTTGCCTCCCTGTCATCCCTGCTCCAATACAAACCCCTCTGTAGGCCAGTGAATTTGGCAATTGTCTCCTCGTCCAACTTGGTACGTAACCCCTTCACCCCGGTGACATACTGTTCATCTTTAATATGCTTGAAATTTCTTGAGACTTCCTGAGCTATCCCTGCATCATGTCCTTTCAGACCCAGGATGAAGGGAATCTAGCCTGCGCTGCAAACGATCTGCAGGACTCTCATGTTCTGGTATATGATGTTGCGATCCTCTGGTTCACTCTTTTTAAAACCCTTTGTCATTTTGAGAACCTCTCTTATGATCAAACAAAACGAGGGCTTTTGGAATGTAGTTTTATACCTTCAACTTGGTCGGGCTTTGCCTACGGATTCGAGGAATACAAATGGTGGCTGCTTCTCATGAAGTCTGGGTGGTTACTTATATGCGCAGTAGTGGAATATTATGCACCCTAATTCGCTATCTTTCTGCACCTGTTCTTTCCATCATACTTGTACCTGCCCCTTTTAATCCCCTATTTTCCATGATTGATCTCTATCTTCTCATGGTTTACCTCTGTACTGAAGGTTGCGATCATGATTTGATGAGGTGACTAAATTTTAAGTAGCGATCATGACTTTTAGGGTGATTCCACCATGCCGCCAATTTAGAGTAGAAGCTGTCCTCAGCTGACGAAAATCTCATGTGGCGTGGGATAATGTTTTACTTTAATCATAAAATAAAATCGTGTTAGAGATTACCTTGGTATTTATGCGTACCTGCTTTGATGCTTTGGTGCGATTTTTATGGATTGTGGATTTTGTAGTAGATTTGTGCATGTCAGTAGTTGCGCGTGTGAGCTGTTTTTCCATTTCTTTTCATTTTGAATTTGCTGCATTGCCTTCTTTTGAAAGTTGTGCCTGTTGAGGATACGAGTCATGCGATGTTTTTTCTTATTGGATGGTTTAATGGCTGTATGTGACTAGTTGTCTTGAATACATGGCAGCATCGCTCGAATCATTTTGCAGGCTCGCTTGAATAGTTGGCACCCTCGCTTGAATTATTTTGCAGGCTCGCTTGAATAGTTGGCATCTTCTTGTGATGATACTGTAGAGTGTCCGTAGTTGTAGAAAAAAATTTTGCTGGCTCTTTTGAATAGGTGGCACCCTCGCTTGAATTATTTCACTGGCTCTCTTGAATAGATGGCAACCTCGCTCGAATTATGGTCGATGCCCTGTAAATTTCTATTACCTTTTGTGTTTTGTTTTTTTCTTTTTTTTCTATTTTCTCTCTTTTTATATATATATATATATATTTTTCATGATATACGTTGGACTTCACTGATTTGTAGCATGCTCTACCAGCATCAATTGTTGCTGGTAGAGTACTTGTGTAAATTCTTCTTTGGACTGTGGTTTTTTGTATATTTTTAGGCGATGCCCATTCACTATCATGGGGAACTCATCATCATCAATTGTAATAATTCTCACAGCGCCATTGTCATAAATTTTCTGTATAATGTAAGGTCCAAGCCATCTAGTGGTTAGCTTTCCTTTGAATGTGTGAAATCTGGAGTCGTAGAGTAGTGCCCAATCACCTTCGTTGAATTTCTTATCCTTCAAATGTTGGTCATGCCATTTATTTCTTTGCTGTTGGATGATTTCAGTATGTGTAAGTGCTTGTTGGCGATGTTCATACAATTGATTTAGATGTAGCATGCGTTCTTTTTGAATGTCTGATAGGTTCATATTTAGATCGGCTGCAATTCTTAATGTTTTTACTTCAAATTCGATTGGTAGCATGACCTTTTTCCCATAGACCAGTTCATAAGGTGTGAATCATGTTGTTGTTTTCCATGTAGTATTGTAAGCCCAGACTGCTTCACTAAGTCTGTCAATCCAATCCCTTTTGTGAAGTTGGACAGCTTTTGTAAAGATTCTCTCTAATTCCCTGTTGGTTACCTCAGCTTGACCATTTCCTTGAGGGTGGTAGGAGGATGACTGTCTGTGCTTTACATTGTTTCTTTTCGTCAAGTCGTCAATTAAATTTGATGTGAATTGTGGTCCTTGATCAAAAACTACTTCTCTTGGCACCCCAAATCTGTGAAATATCTGCTCAGTAAAGAATTTGGCTACACTAGTTTCATTTGCAGTAGCCAATGCTGCTACCTCTATCCATTTTGTAAGGTAATCAGTGCATACAAGGATGTAGCTCTTCTGATTGGACTGTGGATTGAATGGGCCAACAAAATCAAATCCCCACTTATCGAATGCCTCTAAAGAGATTTGTGGATGTAGTGGCATTTCTTGTTTTTGCGTCGGTTTTGACATTCTCTGGAAATCGTCACAATGGGACACATACTCATAAGCATCTCTGTGGAGTGTTGGCCAATAATACCTTATGTGCAAGATCTTGTAGGCTGTCATTTTTGCAGCGTAGTGTCCTCCACAGGGTTCATTGTGGGTGGCATGCATTATGTCATGTACCTCATCTTCCCTAATGCACCTTCTAAGTACTTGATCTGGTCCCTGTTTAAAAAGCATGCCCTCTATCCATGTATATGTGGCACTTTGTCTTATTACTTTTGTCCTTTCTTTATAACTGTAATGTTCTGGAAACTTCCCGGATACCAAATAGTTTGCTATGTCAGCAAACCATGGGATTTTTATTGATATGGCAAAAAGGTGCTAATCAGGGACGTTATCTTGGACCAATTCATTATCTTTCCCATGTGTAACTCTTGACAAAAAGTCTGCTACGACATTATGCTTGCCTGGTTTATCTATTATAGTGATGTCGAATTCCTGTAGAAGTAGAATCCATCAAATAATTCTTGCACTGGTATTAGGCTTGTTCATAAGATATCTGATCGCTGAGTGGTCAGTATGGATAAAACTTTGGTATCCTGTAATGTAATGCCTGAATTTATTGATTGCATGTATGACTGCCAGAAATTCCTTCTCTGTGACTGTGTAGTTGAGTTCTGCCCTAGCCAAATTTTTGCTTATATAGTATATGGCATAGGGTTTCTTGTCTTGTTCTTTCCCAAGCACAGATCCGATGGCTTTATCTGATGCATCGGTGTGGATGTGAAATGGAATTTCCCAGTTTGGTCCTTGAAGTATTGGTGCTGTGATGGTTTTCTGTTTAAGACTTTCAAAGGCTGACATGCAGTTGCTTGTCCATATGAATTCATTGTATTTTGTGAGAAGTGCAAACATGGGGGCATCAATTCTGCTATAATTCTCAATAAACCTTCTGTAGTACCCTGTCTGTCCAAGGAAGCTTCTCACATCTCTTTGTTTGACAGGTGGGGGCAGTATTTTGATTACTGAGACTTTGGCTTGATCCACCTCTATACCTCTCTGTGATACATGATGTCCTAGAACAATTCCTTCTTCCATTAACATCCTGCATTTGTCATTGCTTAGGCACAAGCTCATTTCAATACATTTTTTTAATACTAATTCAAGATTTTTCAATGCCTGCTCAAAGCTTTGTCCATAAGGTGTGAAATCATCCATGAATACTTCCATTTTGTTATTCAGAAAATCGGAGAAAATACTCAGTATGGATCTTTGAAATGTTGCTGGGGCGTTACATAGACCAAAGGGTAGGACCCTATAGGCATAAGTTCCCCATGGTCATGTGAAGGTCGTCTTATCTTGATCAGCTGGGTGTATTAAAATTTGGTTGTACCCACTGGAACCGTTTAAGAATGAAAAGTACTTGTTTCCAAATAATGTATCTAGCACTTGTTGTATAAATGGAAGTGGGAAATAATCTTTCTTTGTTGCTTTATTCAGCTCCCTGTATTCCACACAAATTCTCCATTTGCCTCCTTTTTGGGGCACTATGACTAGTGGTGAGACCCATTCACTCTCGGATATTGGATAGATGAACCCTGCGTCTAATAATTCCACTTTGACTATGTATTTTAGTGCAGGGTTCGGCCTTCTTTGTGGTTTCCTGATGGGAGTAGAACCTTCTTTGATGTAAATGTAGTGTTTGTAGATATCAGGATGTATTCCTTTCATATCTGCATATGTCCATGCAAATGCTTTACTTTGTTGTGTTAGTATCTTCATCAATTTCTCTTCTTGCTCTGGTTCTAAATTGAAATTTATGTTGACTGTTTTGCCAGGGTGAATTTCCACGACTTTTACCTTCTCAATCTGTTATGGCAGTACTTCTGTCCATAAGTCATCCATGTTCTGTTTTGAACTTTAACTTGTTTCTGTAGAAAAAAATTCTTGAATAACATGATTGTTAGGAGACATATTTTGTATAAATCTATCTATATGGCCATCTTCATCTACTGCCTTTAAAGATATTGCAGCATCAATTGTTAGGATAGGTCGGAGGTTGTGATTTGGTGTGTTCTGGTAATCATCAGTCCAATTTTGATATTCTAACTCTAAAGATTTCATTGCTCGTGGGTAGATTGTGATTTTCTTCCTGGTATGTCCACTGGTGATTGTCATATTTCCTTATCAGCAACCTATGTAAGCGTCCACATTTGCTAACCAAGGTCTACCCAGGATAATTGGATAGCCACTAAGTTTGCTTTTGATTTCGATTATTATAAAATCAGCTGGGTATTCCCAGGACTCGATATTGATCATAATGTCTTCTAGCATTCCTTCGGGCTTCACAGTGGACGTGTCTGCTAGTTGGAGTACTGTTGTGGTTGGTCTTACCATTGATTGGAGTCCCAGGTATAGCATGGTTTCCTTAGTCATGACATTGATCGCAGCTCCTAAATCGATTAAGCTTTTATTTATTTGCTTGCTATTTATGGTGACGTTTACTACAGGACTACCAGGATCAAGATATTTAGGATTTATTATGACACCTAGCATCAAATTGGCCAATTGTCCCACTACATTAATAGTTGGTGGGTTAAGCTTCCTCCTTCTTGGCTTCTTTAGGCAATTTTCTATAATGAATTTGTTGCAGATGGGCACATCCCTTATGGCTTGTAAAATCGGGATTTGGATGTTTAGGTGTTTGAATTCGTTTAAGATTGTATTCTCTTCCTCTTCTTTTGTATTCCGGATAAGTTTTTCTGGAAATGGGGGATTTCTGTTGCGTGGAAGTGGTTGGGTTTCATCCTCGGGAGGTTTTGGTTCATCAGGATGCTGAACATAGGGTTCTGATGTGTGGTCTTGAGCTTTAGGTACAGGTTGTTGGATGTTGTGTGGGGATGTATTCTGCAACGTTTTTCCAGATCGTAGGTTTATTTCATTTATTTCTATGGTGTCTACAACATAAGTTGGGAATTGTGTGATATCAATGTTATAAGCCTGCTGCTGTTGTGGGAGTCTGTTATTATTAGGATTTGAAATTGGTTGGGATGGAATAGGTGGGGTCTGGGGGGTGGTTGAGGTTGTGGGGGTGGCATAATGAGTGGCTATTGTAATGGTTCCCTCCAATTTGATGGATGGGGGTATTGGTTTGCATAATTTGTGGTGGATGGAAAAGGTGGGGGGTATTGAGGATAAGACGGTGGATAATATGGCTGTTGATAGGATGGTTGATATGCTTGTTGGTTTTGTTTCCATTGGTTTTGATTTGGCTGTGCTTGCCATGGAGTCGGTGCAGAGTTCCAATTTGGCTGTCCTTGATTATAGTAAGTTTGATTACTCTGCTGATATGGACTAACAAAATTATTCCTCCTCTGATTTATAAAACGGAGCTGTTCTACTGTTCCTTCAGCTACTGGGTCTTGAATAGCTACCTTACATGAGGGTAAGAGGGGAAATTTATCAGTGGAATGGTCATCGGTGTAGAGACCACATACTTCTATTGTGTTCAGGGTGCACTGCCCCTTCTCATGCTTCTTTCTACAATGAGGACAAAATACTGCCAAGGCTTGGTTAATTTCATCCTGTTTCTTTTTTATTTGAAGAGCATCAAGTTGCATGGCTAGGGATTGCAGTATGTGAGTTTTCATGTCATCCAGCAGGTTTCCTAAATCAGATTTTGTAAGTGGTGGTGTTGAGGATGATGATCCACCAGTGGTTGTATGTGTATCCCTCGTCCCATTCTTAGTTTTCCTAGATCTTGAATAATTTTTGAAGATTTGCAGGATCTGGTCAAAAGATTTTTGGAATATATCTCCATCTCCAAGGAGATTTAAGACTTCAAAATTCTCCTCTTTCACACCTCTGAGAAGGACAAGCTTTACTGATTCAGGATCCAATGTGCAATGGCTGGCTCGTTTGTAGCTGAGTTGAAATCTTTGGACATAATCTTCTAATGACTCTCTATCTCCTTGTTGCATCCTAAAGATTCCATCCCTAGTATCTTTGGCCTTGTAGTAGTCCCTACATTTTTCTAAGAATGACTGTTTCATTTGATCCCAGCTAAAGATACTATTTCCTTCAAGGCTCATGAACCACCAAAGTGATAGGTATTTCAGTGTGGAAGGAAAAATCCTTAGCTTTTGTGCATCGGTAGTGTAACCAAATGATTTGCAAAGTACCTCAAATTCAAACAGGAATATGTCAGGATCTTCTGAAGTCAAACCATGAAAGTTTGGCAGATTATTAGGATTTATGTTCTTCATTCTGGCATCTCCGAGAGGTATGCTAATGGGAAAAGTGAAAAGCTCCCTAGGTTCCTCCTCTTCGTTTTCCATTGAGGTGTTTGAGTTGGAACTGGTAGTGAAGTTTTCTCTGTTTGGGTCGTATGTGTGGTTAGTTTTGTCTTTAGAGTGTACCAATTCAAACTGAGAATGGTCAGAACTATTATTACCGTTGTTGCTCATGGGGTTCTTGGGCAGAAAGCGGCCATATCTATCCCTTTGCCGTTGAGGCATTCATTGGTACAGATATTTATGTTTTTGTTTTATGTAATTTTTGTTTCCTTTTTGTGGTTTTTAGGTCATGTCTCCTAAAAGATTTAGCACCTCCCTGGAAACGGCGCCAAAAAGTGGTGAGCTCCTAATATGGATGCCTAATGAGGGCAACTATACCAAGAGCCTACTTTAAATGTCAACCCGGGGAACATACAAACTTTAGAGATGCATGCACTATCTGTGCTCTTATAGGATAATCTATGTCACAGTTGGAAGTCGGTATCGATGTTTTAAAGGTTGTCTACTAAATATGTAAACTGGTTATGCTACAGAATTAAATACTGGAAAGCAATAAATCTAATTAAAAGAATTAAAGTGCTGAAAGCAGTAAACCTGTTCTAAGAAATAAAGATACCAAAAGCAATAAATCTGTTCTAAGACATAAAGCAGTAAATCTATCTTAAATAATTAAAATGCTGAAAGTAAAGGGGATGATCTTATAAAATTACTCAATGCAGAATAATAAATCTAAAAATGAACATGCCATAACAGATCTATTCTAAGATTGGGGAAAACAAGGTCTGTAGTTATTTTATGCCTAAAACTAGAATTTTGATCTAAACCATTTTAAATCCCAAGACTAAAATTGAAGTGCAATCGTTTCAAGCTATCCATCTACTACTAAATAAATTGATCATGATGAGAAACAGTAGAAAAACCTCAGATATAAATCATGATATTGAAAGCAAAGCTGATACACATGCAATCGCTGATTCGAATATGCGTTGAAAGAAAGAACCTACAGGACTATTGAAACTATTATGTTGTACTATAGAATGTATTATAAACTACTACAGAAATAATAAATCATTCAAGCGCTCCCATATGTAATAGAACTGTTCATCAATGTAAAACGCATAATTGAAAGAAATACCTGCAAATAGAAATATCCTGACCTACGTGTTGGAGGGGCCCTCCCCAACCCGTACTCAGGAGAGAATAAAACTTAGAAATGCTGGCTGGAATTAATCATCAATCTCTTATTTAAAATATAGAATCCATGTCAAAACAAAGGTCTGTACTTCGCAGTATCGATAGGGCAGAAAACGTTAAAACAATGTTTTTCTCAAAATAACAGCAGGGGCCTCTCACTACCCGAGAGGCCCATATTTATATGATTTAATGCTGATCTTAACTAGTTGTCTAAATGCCAATTCCTCTTGAAAGTGGGAGTGCGTCCTCTATAAATCAGGAAACAGGGCACCGAGCTTGGTGATCCTTTAATATTCTACACGTCCATCCTTGAATGACCCTGAACCTGCTCAATCACACTTGATTTTGATATAATTAGTTTATTTGATACGCATTCTAACATCCAAGAATAATCATAAAACAATTTCATTAAATAATTAAAGTAAAACATTTTCCCCCACAAATGAACATGTTTCATCACCATTGCTTGAGTTTGGCTACTAGAAAAAAGGTTATCAAATACCTGAAAACTTGACTCATCAGGCACCACACCCGAATTCCTAGGAAGGAAGGAAGACCCGATAGACAAGTAGAGGAGCTTCAACAAGCAAGGACATGGGGATGCTAAGCAACATGAGTTGAGAGCTCGACGGGATAATCCTAGGAGCATGATGTGTGGAGAAGGTTACCGACACGGGATGCATTGGCAAGACCATCCAAAAGTAGATGTGAGGGAGCGTGACCAAACCCATGAGGGAATAACGCCCAAGGAAAGTGGAAGCATGGGAGTCAGAAAAATATAACATCCAAGGAAAAGTGGGCACAGGAATCGACAAGTGGGAATGACTAAGTAGAGAGGATCCTTATAGGAAAACATGCATGCCAAGCAGAATTCATCCCAAGAAGTGGGTACACAGCTTGGCATGTTGACGACCATATATGCAAAGGCATTGAGGAAAAACAAGGGCATTCGAATTCATCCAAAGAATTTCGGGCTAAGTTAGACAACACAATCGACAGGTGGGCACAATCAAGATGGGTGCACCTCAACAAGAGGGAAACATCTTGGTAGATGACAGTGCAAAGTGGAAGATAATTGAACTGCGGTGATTTCGAGCAAGAGTGACCAGGTTCCGCATGCGGTGGACCTACATGTGCTTTAGGAGGAAACCATCAAGCAGAGGAAGATGCATTCTATGGAGTGAGTAATTCTTTAGGGTTTCTTGAGATGTTGTCATTGGCATGCTCATGGGAAGCATCCTGTGGGAACTCCCATTCTAATGTAACTTGTAACTTGGTTTAAGGTGCTGACACAATTCTTGTTCTTGTGTTCTTGTGCATTTATTTAACATAAGTGAAATTGTTAATAATTTCAAACATGAGAATGGTTAAGTAATAACTTGAACAAGTATAAAGTGTAAGTGTTTTGTAGCAATAGTTTGTCAGGCTTCCAAACCGAGTTTTCCTCACCAACGACAAGGAACCTCGGGTAGTGTCGCATGGTAACAAAAATGGATGAAGCTTCGATTTTGGGATGGAATTGTTAGACCTATGACAAGTGGTATTAGAGCTACTTTTGATGTTGGGATATTTACCACAACATGCCAAAAGTTGGAGTAGATTTTTGGGAGCAATCCAGTAGAGTTGACAGAGCTTGCACTGGGTAGTAGTGCACCCTACATGGCATATGGTGTCCACGAAGTGTTGTGATTTGAAAAAGGAGCGCCTAGGAGTGTGGCACTCAACAAAGAGGATGTGAAGTGAAGTGCTTCCAAATCGGAAGCCAGAACAGTTGAGAGCTTGTATTGGGGACGTTTCGGTAGAGCACTAAAAGGCACCTTGTCAGGAGAGCATTGGGAAGTACTATTGTGCTTGAAACATGTTGTAGCGTATCGATGATATGTAATTTGGTAGAAGTGATTGTTGCACTGAGGCAAGTGAACCTAACACAAGGTGACAGTTCGAGAGAAGTTAGTGGACGAAAATAGTGGTGTTGGGTGTGCAGAAGCATTGTGCATTTGGAAGGAGTGCGACCATACCAGTTGTTTGGTTTGTTTCTTCCAGTGAATAAGAATCATGTGAGATCTTGACGGATATCGGCAGGAGGGTGTAGAGTCACTCGATAGTCAGCACAATTCGGTGGAAGTGCGCCCAGCACTTGGAAAGTGCACCTCACTTAGTTCGAGAAGTTGGTGAGCTTTGTTGGGTTTCAATTGGATTTGTTGGACACTTCCATTGATGAATGATGGTAAAACTTGGTAGGAGTTTTACATGAAGTGCACGGTGAGGAAGATTCATGGGAAGCTAAGATGAAAGCCATGATGAAAAGCTTGGAATGGTGGGACTGCGAGATGTTGCAAATGTTCCAGGAGCATAAGCAAAGGTTCAATAGTTGAGCTTGCAAAGGAGAGATTCGGTGCAATAGTTGCAGGTGTTGGAAAACCAAGTGGAGACTTGAGAGATGCCCAGATTAGGGTCTCTTAGCATGGTGAACAATGTACAAGAGAATACAAAGACGTATCTAGGACCATCCATGAAACCAAGCAAGAAGACGCGTTATTTCCTCTGTGATGGAAACCACTACACAATGACTTGTCCAATGAAGGAAAAGTTGGGAGCCCACTTGGAAGAATTCCAAGGGAAACTAACCAAGATGATTCTAGAAGTTGTGGGAGAAGCCCAAGTGAAATGACCTTCAGGAGAAGTGTTTAAAGCAGTAAGAGCCTTGATGAAAAGTCTGGTAAATTGATTGAAGGTCAAGATGGTTCACTTTGTGAACATGATGGTTATTGGGTTGAAGGTTTCTACATTGGTGGACATTGGCACCACCCAGAGTTTCATTAACACAAGAACTGTGATGACACTTCATAGTAAGAATGAGGGTAGCTAGTCCATATTCAAAGTGGTGAACTCAACAATGAAGTCAATAGCCGGGACAGTTTGTGCAGCGTCGATGAAGGTTGGGAACTGATATGAACAGTTGGACTTGGCAGTGGCTCCATTAGATGACCATTCGATTGTTTTTAGGAAATACTTCTTGAAGTTGGCCAAGGAAGTACCAATGCCTTTCAGAAGCAGATTGGTGTTCTTGGGTGAAACTGACACTTGAGGTTTGTTGATGACAATGAAGAGGAAGTTGGGGTGCATTCCTAGGGTATCTTCCATGCAATTGGTTGATAAAGCTAGTGCACTCGCAGACATACCTTGCAGGATTGCACAATAGCATGAAGTGGAGGATTTAGCTGAAGAGACCTTTGATGTAGTAAAAAAATTTCATCACTTGGAAAGTAGGTTGGCAATGTTGGAGCTTTGGGAAGGTTCGGTTGCTAAGAAGACTGAACGGTTTTGTATTCTAGTTGACCATATAAAGCACGTTGGAGACAAGGTAGATCTTACACCAACAGAAGTAGCATGAAAGGTTGTGACATAGAGCACTCCTGATAGGACAACATGTGAACCAAGTGACAACAATGAAGATGAAGCAACCCAAGAGGTGGGTTCACTTGGGAAAGATGAGAAAAGTATTAAGGTAGGCCAGTGCGATGAGGCGTTTTCCCGATGGTGTGAACAATGGGTAAAATTCTTGGTGGCAAATGTGAAGGCATCTGAGGTGACCAAGGTACCTTTGGTGGCTACAATGGTAGATCAAGATGAGAGTGGAAGTAGATACTTCTGAACATGTGATGCCATAGACATTGTGTACTTTTGCACGTTTGTTATTAGTATCCCTAAGTCCCAACTGAGTCCCGATAGACTAAGGGAAGTGGGATTCTATCCAGTTTAGATGGAGGAAGCTGCATTACTAGTAAACGAAGTCTCACTTGCACAACGAGTCGGTTGAGGGGAAGAGCAAGCAGGTATATACCACTATGGGAACCCTTCAATAGTGTGACAACTGACAAGATGAGATATTTTTTTTGGAGAGCTCGCAACACAGTGAAGGGGATGTTGGCATGACTCAACCACCTTTCGAGGGGACAAGCAAATCGGAAAAGCATCGAGCCAAAAGGAGGAATCAGTGTGCTGAGGTGGTTGAGATACCTTTGGTGGTGACAGAGGTGCATGAATCTTGTTCAAACACAATAGTGGGAGGTGTGAGCCAACTTGTGAACCATGCGACAGAGTTTCTTTAAAGATACATAATTTTCATAAAGTGTAGAAACCTTAGCTAATCTTACTAATTATCAAATTTTCAACCATAAAATGTTTGGCGATATTTTTTAAAAAACATTCAAATTTCTAAGGGTTTTATATAGTTTTTGGACAATTTTGATGATTTTATGAGTAAAATTTTTTAACTATGGAATTTGGGAGAATCATATTAGCAAAAATGGAAAATGACGAATATGTTTTTGCAAAAAAACCTTGAAAATTGGCTCATGGGCTAAATTTCTCCCCTAAAATTTTTCCATGCGACAGACTTATGTGAGTTGGATTTCGATATCTCATAATTCAAGTTGATGGCATCTCGATTAGAAGAGTTGGGTTGCAGCTCTTTTGGAGAAAAATTTTCCTTGAAGTGCTTGTGCAGTAGGCATGAGATAGATGGTGGAATACTGACAAATTCATAGGTGGTGGACTTGGGTGCCATTTATTGTTTTTCATAGAATGAGAGTGAGCATATCAACTGCTCATTCCCTTTGGCACAGGAAGTGAGGTTGTAGGTACCTTGAGATGGATTCCTTAGAAAATTTATCCAAGAGATGTAGAAGGCATGTGGATGGATCATGAAGTGGCATCATAGGTTGAATTATTGAAGGCATGTGGACATACTATGAAGTGGTGTCATAGGTTGAATTGTGGGAGGAAAATTGATGGCATTTGACAAAAATGATGACTTTGCCATAGTTTGGTGGAACCACACAAGATGATCGAAGTGTGGATAGAAAGGGTAGTATTGGACTTGAGGAGGTTCATTCTCATGGGGTTGAGTGTGATGGTTGGATTAGCTACCCAATCAGTTCAGCACATGGGGATGCATAGCGAACAAATACTTGACCAAATTGATCGAGTACTGAATTAGTAGTAGGTTAGGCAGGTGCAACTATCGAAGAGGCTTCTTAGGAAGACTCAGTTGTAGCATTAGGTGGTAGTGAGAACACCAACATATAGTTTCTGAGTATGGAAAGAAGCTTGGAGTCATTTACAAGAGAAACAACAACTTAGAGTGGGGGAGGATGTCATGATATTGGAAAGGAGGGTGCCTTGGCCACCCCTCTACCCATGACAAGCTTCGGTAAGACACGACATGTGGGATTGACTAATGAAGCATGACAGACACACTCGACAAGTGACCCAGCAAAAGACTTAGTTCTAGTAGTAGGTGGCAGCAACAACACCAGCAGATAGTTTTTGAGTGTGGAAAGAAGCTTGGAGTCATTGCCGAGGGAAACAATAACTTAGAGTGGGGGAGGATGTCATGGTATTGGTGAGGAGGGTTCCTTGGCCATCCCTCTACCCGTGACAAGATTCGGTAAGACACGACATGAGGGCTTGAATAATGAAGCATGACAAACACACTCGGCAAGTGAACCAACTTGGAAGCTTAAGATTTCATCCAATGACATTCGAGAGGATGGTATGTAGAGTGGCACCCACGTCGAGTGGAAAATATCCAAACTCCTCGACAAGCAGGAGGACCTGAAAAATAAAAAAAAAGGGACTTTGGTAATCAAGGATGTGGGGACGCTAAGAAGCACAAGTTGGGATCTTGATTGGAGACTCATGGGAGCATGACATGCAGAGAACGTTAGCTACATGGGATGCGTATGCAAGACCATCTAGAAGTAGATGTGAGGGAACACAACCAAATCCACGAGGGAATAATGCCCAAGGAAAACAGAAACATGGGAATTGATAGAATATAGCATCCAAGAAAAAGTGGGCATGAGTGTTGATAAGTGGGAACAACTAGCTAGAGCTGATCCCAACTGGAAAATGTGCACAACAAGCAGAAGTTGGCCTAAGAAGTGGGTGCACACCTTTTCACATTGGAAAACTATAAATGGAAAGGCGTTGAGGAAAAAAAAGGGAATTCGAATTCATCCAAGGAAGTTCAGTCTAATTCATAGAGCATAGTCGATAGGAAAGCATAGTTAGGATGGGCGCACCTCATCAGGAGGGAATCTTGGAAGACGTCAGTGCAAAGTAGAAGATAGCTGAACTGGGGTGATTTAGGGAAAGAGTGTCTAGGTGCCATAGGAGACAGTCCTATGGGTGCTTTAGGAGAAAACTGTCGGGCAAAGGAAAATGCATTATGTGGAGTGGGTAATTCTTTGGGGTTTCTTGAGATGTTCCCATTGGAACACTCATGGGAAGCATCTTGCTAGCGCTCCCATTCTAATGTAACTTGTAACTCTTTGTCTATAAATAAGCATTCTTGGGCATGCTTGGTTTGAGTTGCAAAAAAACTTCTTGTTCTTATGTTCTTGTGCATTTATTTAACATAAGTGCAATTGTTAATAAGTGAAAACATGAGAATGGTTAAGTAATAACTTGAACAATTATAAAGTGTAATTGTTCTATAGGCATAGTCTATCAGGCTTCCAAACTGGATTGGTCTCACCACCGGCAAGGAACCTCGGGCAGTACCGCATGATCAACAGAAGGGGATGAAGCTTTGATTTTATGTCTAGATATGTTAGACCCATGACATGAGGATTCTTTCAAGAGGTGGCTATGGGCCCACAAAACAAGGTTGCAAAACCTAATTTCATTGAGCCTACATATCAGGTTTGACTAGGTATCTTCACCATACCTAGTAATACATTAAAAGAATAAAGAATATGGTCTTATCCATCATTAAAAAAAATAATGACACATGATTCATTTCCATATGTACAAATTATAGTGATAGTTCCAACAATTTGTAGCATGCTAAAATTGGTTTCCATTAAAAAACCATAAGGATGATACTATGATTTTGTTTGTCTAATTTGTAGTTGTTATTATATATTTTTTAAAGGGAGATATCCATGAATAATGTCACGGATGTGGTTTGTGCAATATATGGCATGAATTTGGAATTTTTTTTTTTATTTTTTAGGATTTTTTTTATCTAAGGAAATAATCTCACCCCACCCTCACAAACTTGAGCAAATAATGGGGGTGTTTGTACCAAGCCATTTCTCGCAGAGCTGTCCTCCTTCTTCTTTGGAATTTATGGATGTAAGGTGGATTGACCACCAATGGCATAGACGTCTGGTAACCCCAAATGAGTTGATAAGATTTTATAATGAGACCTATGTGGCCTTAACACATGAACATCTACCAATCAAACTAATCCTAGGCATTAGCACAAATATGGATTATATCATGTAATAGGATTTAGTGTTATATATTCACCATGTCATTGTATAATGATTAAGTTATATTACATTACTACTTTCAAGTTATCCAACTTCTTAACTTTCTATTGATTACATCATAGATAATTGCAGAGTTAGTGGCCATTTGGTTCTTTGATCAAAATGTTGTCAAGGAAATTGCTTATCCATGCCCTTATGATTCTACTTGCCATAATTGTGTCGGTAATGAAGAAGAGAGCAACTCGATCTTCTAAGAAATATTGAAATGGTAATCATTTCTTTAGATTCAATTCTAAATTGTATATAATGTTATTCTCATGCAAATGATTGAATATGTTTTCCTATAAAATAATATTATCTTGAGGTATCTATGCGATTCAAGGAAAGCATCGGGTTAGCCTACCAATGAGCATTGCCTTGTAGTGATTTTTATTTGGTATTGCTTTTGGTACGCGGAATCCACCTCCATGTATTCAAGTCCTCAAATCCTCAATTATAGTTGTTGCTTGCAAGGGAATATATGGATTTTGAACATCCTTACAACAATATTAGAAATTTTTTATAATTGAGGAGAAATGAAAGATGTTGAAACCAACACAAGAGATAGAGAAAAAAGGGTCTCATACCGAGGTGGGAAAAATGAGTGTAAGGATTGCCTAAGAGTAAAATGCAATTTGGGATGGTCCTAATTCTTCAATATAAAAATGTGAAAAACTATGGTATATTAAAGGAAGGATTTCCAATATTTTGGCCTCCTTTATATATTTATTATTTTGAATCTTTTGTGAAACTTGTTTTTGGTTTTTGAAGAAAACTTAGTAGATAAGGGACAAATAGGAGGAACTTATTAGGATCACATTTTTTGTAGTTTTATTTTTTGTATTTGTAGCGTAATATAAAATTATAAATCTATGGATTCCAACAATTGAAAAATAAGAGAAAAATCTAGGAGGACTTTGCCACTAGATATGTAACGTTTTATGTGGGGAGGTGTTAGCACTCTAGATGTATTAGGCTCAAAAGACTTAAAATTTCAGAAAATCCATGCAAGGTCCAAGTGAGGTTTGGATGAAGCACTTAAGGGCCCAAAAGGTGTGAAGAAATGATAGAGGGGTTGAGTGCAAGAGCCGGGGCGGGACCAATCACTGGACAATAACGACTTGGAAACAAGATAAAGGAGGTCAAATAACTGAGATCGGGACTAAATGCTTAGGAACAAAGGTTCCAAGGTGCTAACGATCAGATCATGCCAAGATATGAAAGATCAATGGTTTGAAAATATAGCGCATCGAGGAAGTGCAAGAAATATAGAGCCTCCTCAATGACCTCATCGTTGTCATCATCATATAATGTATTTAATTATATAATATATAATATACTATATTTATATAATATTGATGTGTGTGTGTGTGTATATAACAACAAATTAAATTAAATAAAATATTAAACTAACAATAAAAAAACACATATTACATATTACACCCACGGATTGACTAACAGCTTGCACAGGGAGCCCACCCTAATCAAGCATGTAATCAGCAGGAGCCCATCCAGATATAAATTGACAAGGGATCCCATGCTTGGATTGACAGGGGAGCTCTCCCAGAGACAAATTGACAAGGATACCCCACTCCCTAATCAAACTTATTGTTACACCTAAAATCCTACCATCTTGAGATTCAGTGTATACATCCCTGAAGTTTCATTGGCTAAGTCATTTACCTGGAAAGGATACCTTTGCATTTATACTAGGTTTTGAGAGCTCGTCACAGGTTGCACACATGCAACCCGCGACGTCGCATATTTCTCTACTGCAAGGTGCGACGAAGTCAGTTAATGGACAAAAATAGGCCCTTTGAGCTCATTCTCGAAGCCTGCTGACTTGGATCCTTATCCCTGACCTCTTAGGGGAGTTGGCACTCGGTTCTTAACCTCTTGGGGGGATCCCCTATCTCTCTGCTACCATATCTCAATCTACCCTATCTATATCCTATCCACTTAATCCTATATAAGTGAAGCTCTACCCCTCTCCAAAGGAGAGGAAGTCTATAGTGTCTACATGCTGGTGAAATCATCTTGGAGATATCTCTAATTCATCTATTGAGAGACTCAAACTTCCTTGGGAGGATATGGCAATTGGCTTGGATGGAGAAGGGCTACTACGTTAAGCCTTGGTTGTAGTCTATTCTTTACTATGTACTTTCCCGATTTACAGTAATATAAACGCTTTCCACCAATATTGTTTATGTGTAATGATATTGTGTAGTTTACCTGCTTAACTGTTTACTTAGATATCTTATTGTATTAGATGCTCTTTACTCATTTGCGTTGTTTTATGTATCTTGACAGGTCTTGCAGCTGAGATCCGACGACTGCGAGGTGTGGAGCAGCATCCAAGAGAAAGGATTACGAAGTTAAGGTAAGACATATAGTCACTTGATCCTTAAGTAGATATAGGAAAGTAGTTTGCAGTTTGTACTATTTGTTCTAGATTCACTTTGAGCTAGGGAGATCCGGCTTGCGTCCGCTCGAGTGGATTGTCTGTCAAACAAATCTGGCGACCATACTAGGGAAAGAACATTGCTTTGTAGTTGTCAATTTGAATGTTTTTTTCAGTTGATTTCTTGCCAAGCCATTCTATTTTGTCTTTTCCTTCTTTTAGTCAATTTCACCATCAGATCTTCACTTTGAAGAGTCTGATTGCCTTCCTTTGAGTTTGTACTTCTCATTTACAGACCTTTTTATGCTCATCATCTAGATAATTGGTTCATTCTTGAACTTAGATCTCGTCTGTCGCACCTGGTCAGTGTACCCAGAGCGACAATATGTTGTTTTTGATCTATGTTCCTTGCCTGTTAGCCTATCATCGCAACCCTTCCATTGGTATTTTGCGAGAGCGTTGCACTCCCCGCATTGGTGAACTGTGACGTCACACTGTGTACAAGCACAGAGTGTGCCGATCTGCCATTTTTTCTTTACAGGAACCCTTTCTCCATTTCTGTGTTGAGTTTGGTTTGTGTGCAGACTCCCTATGTACTATAAGATCCAGTCAGAGATCCCATTTTGCTTTGTGTGTCGAGTTGTTTGGTTTTGTTTGGAGTTGTTTTGGGTTCCATCTTGGACAAGTTTGATATCTGGTAGTGGTGGACACTCTTGTCTCCCCCACCTGCATCCACTCACCCTTGCATTCCCTCCTCTCCTCTCCAGGTTTGATTATTGTATTAGATCTGTTTCCAGACCTCATTTGCATTCCTCTTTGAGCTTTGCCTGATTTTAGTGCTGCTTGTTACTGATTGATTTTGAGTGTTTGTGTGTATTTTCAATCCATTGAGTGCTCATCTTTTCTTGAGATTTTATGAGTTATTAGAGTACTGCGAGTAATCTTTTCAGTTCAGCATTTATGTTTAAAAGCATTGTTGTTGTCAAAATTATTATTTTGATACATCCATTGAAAAAAATCAAAAGTACTTTATTTCCATCATTTTTCAAGCTCATTTGAAGAATTGTATATGCATTGGAATGTCTCATTTGTAGATCTTTTGGAAAAGTTGAAAGAAAATTACATTATTTGTGCTTTTCATGAACTATGAGGTGCTCATTTTCTTGAAAAATTCGAATAGACATCAAGTTTTGCAAAAGTAGTTCCATGCTTGGGAAATCGCATTGCATCTTTTGGTTTTTGTGCTTTTAGGCCATCATAGTGAAAGTGAAAAATTCACGTACTTTGTCTAGAAATTCTTTCTTTTAATTACTTAGCATCATTTTCATTTTGAAAAGACAAAAGAAAAAGAAAAACATGCTTTGATTTGGTTTAGTAGTGTTGTGTCTTTTGTGTTTCGCCTGGATTATAAAAAAAAAAAAAAAAAAAAAGAAAAAAGAAAAAAATTGCATGTAGATTTGGGATTGTCTTGCATTGCATTGCTTTGGTAAAATTGTTGGAAAGAAAAAGAAAATTTCTCCTTCCCATACATAGAGTTCATTAAAAGAAAAGTGTATTTTTGCATGTAGTTAGGGCCTGCATTATGTTTATGATTATGTACTCACCTCATGCATTCACCTAACTCCTTCCCATACATAGAGTTCATTGAAAGAAAAGTGTATTTTTGCATGTAGTTAGGGCCTGCATTATGTTTACGATTATGTACTCACCTCATGCATTCACCTAACCGTCCAGATAAAATTAACGGTAGAACTAGGGTAAAATTCTTAGTAACTTGTGTGCAAGTTAGAGGCGTGTTCTAGTGTCGTTAAGCGTGGCAGCTATCGTTATTTTCCAGCACTGTATCCCGGGGGTATTGTAGTCTTCCACGTACTTATCGGTATATCAAGCTCCTTCACGTACCCACCAAGTCACCTTGAGTACTTGGCGTATATAGAAGGATGTATCACATACTCAGTAGTATATTGGAAGGTCTCTTGCTGAATGGTTGTGCATTAGACAACACCACTACGTATTTGAGCTCCCACATACCTTGCATATATCGAGAGACACCCTTAGGATTCCTGAAACCAACTGCGTTAACCTTTTGGCCATCTTGGTGGAGAAATACACCAAGAACAGCACTCGGGGAGCTACAAAGAACATATCGTCTAGGTAATCAGGTATTCATACAAGGGTACGATCCCAATCCTCCTTATCACGTTTTACTGTTGGACCTTGCGGTATATCACAAGTTGCGAAGCCTTGACAATCTTGTGAGGTTCCAGACCGTTGAATCTACTCTTATAACATAAGTTTGCTTGTGGCCTTAGTTTGTGTAGGGTTTGTCTGGCCTACTTTTCTTTCATTTAGCTTGCCTTAGGAGAAACTTTTTGTTTCAGTCACTCTAGCTGAATTTCCTTGGAAAAGGTCTTGCAGGATTCAGAATTTGCCACCCGAATATCCCCTTAACCAGGAGATAATTTCGAGGGTAAGAATGGATCCACAAGCCAGGGTCGGGTCACATGAAGTGGAAAACCCCACTTTGAATGTTGGAGGACTTTTGTTTCCTCATACTCCTCCAGATTCACCGGCCTCTCATCCCCCGCAGGGTGAAGAAGCACAAATCCCCACTTCACAAGACTTACCTCCCATTGCATCGGGAGAGCTTGGATCATTGGAATGGATAAATCAACCCCAGGATGACCCCACAATAGCTGCTGGTCCATCAACAGCTTATTGGACATCTTCTCTAGGTCACCTAGTGGCCCATTTTTCCATTGCATCCCCACCCAGTTGGTCGTCCCCTGAAGAAATCTTCGCACCCATTCATGATCGTTTGTAACGATTACGTGTTAGGGGTGATGAACTTCGAAGACAGAGTCTTTCACAAAGGGTAGAAGACCCGCCGTTATACTCTTACCAAGCAATCCCAAGTCGAGTTTTGTCTTTCGAGTCACCGGAATCATCCACGCAACACATGACCACTACTGAAATTGGTCAACCATCCATTCCTACATATACATCTACTAGACAGGAGACCAGTTCAGTACCTCTCACAACCCAACCTATTGAACAACAACTGTCCAACACACAACACACCTATGGTCACCACGGTCACGTTACCTGTTCCTCCCCCACCCCAAACTTCGAGGGGAGGATACTCTTTACCCCCTACCTTTTTCACGAGTAACGTCAATCCTACGGTGAATAATAAAAAACTAGTGTTGGGTTAACCTTTACTTAGTGGTTAGCAAGTTGTCGCTGGGGGGCAAACCCCGTCTCTTAACCATAATACTACAATAGGAGTTCCCAACGGGCCTTCCATTGGAAATTTCTTACCTCTTGGACCTTCCACTTCGGGAATATCCCATGTTGGGGGACCGTCCAATGTAACTCAACCTCCATCGAGTCAAGCGTATCCAGGTCATCCTAACCCTATGCCGGGTCAACTTAATCCCGAAAATGCACTCTACGGGGTACCCTACCCCAGTAATCCCTACACTCTATGGGGAAAAAAAAATGGTTTACAACATGGACCCCCACTTACAGTCCCTCAAGTCCCTCCACCCCCATTTGGTCTACCCCCACCTCCCATTGGAGGCGACGGGCCCCCACATAACTCTGGAGGAGGCGGACCTCTACCTTCTGGAAAAGGACCACCTCATTTCGGTCATCATTTCCCACCCGTCTTGGTGGAGGTGGTGGGGGACCACCCCCCCTGAAAACAATGGTGTGGGAGGACCATCTCATCCCGACAGTGGCGGAGGAGCACCACCCCCTCCCGGTGGTGGTGGTGGAGCACCTTCTCATCCTGGTGACAGTGGTGGTGGACCACCACCCTACTATGGTGGAGGTGGTGGAGGAGGTTCTTACCCTTCCGGTGGTGGCGGTGGCCCACCACCCCCTCCTGGCGGAGGTGGTGGAGGCCCGTCCTATTTTGACGGTGGTAGTGGACCACCACCTCCTCCCGGCGGAGGCGGTGGTGGCGGACCCCTACCATTTGTAGGCTACCCACCTCCTCCTGGCGGCAGAGGCCGACCCCCACCTTATGGCAATGAGCCACCTTATTATGGTTATGGAACACCTTACTATGGCGGTGGACCTACATTTGGTCTGGGCGGCCTGTACCCCTATGGCCAATTTCCTCCTGGAACACCTTATGGTCAGCTGACACAAGGTCCCACAGGTCCTTACACACCCTATTTGTACTATCAGTACTCGCAGCCTAATCCGCAGCTACCCTTTTTGGCTACCTTGGATCTACCTGACCTATCTCGCTTGACCAACGACCCCATCTACCATGGAACTAATTGACCACCTATTCCAGTGAAACTTCCGTCAAATATCCCAAAATTTGACTGTAAGCCGGGTGAGGATCCTAAAAACCACGTGATGACATACCACTTATGGTGTTCATCCAACTCACTAATGGATGACTCGATCCGTCTTCGGTTATTCCAACAGACTCTAACTGGTTCGGCTACCAAGTGGTATATTGAACTACCACCCCATTCTTTTCCCGATTTTGGTTTTCTTGCTATGAAATTTATGACTCAATTCCAGCTGCCTATACGGTATGAAATTGGTACAGATCTTTTAACCTCTCTCCATCAAAATACCGCTACTCATATATCAGATCATATACATGAGTGGCGAAGGAGACGACGTCTCATTAAAGCTCCTATTCCAAATCAACTCCTAGCAGACTGGTTTACGAAGTCTTTCATTCCCACCATAGCACGGGATGTTTCCATGGGTGTCACTGTCACTTAAGAACAAGCCATTACTCGTGCCCATTTGCTAGACTTGGTCTATGCTCAATCTGGCATGTTGTTTTATATTCTTCCCGACGCGCCTCGCAACACTTATGAGCCTACAAAACCACCCAAGGGACCCCAAGCCGATGGCATCATTGGATCCCTTCACACCCAACCTTCCTCTCAAACTGTTGGTTCGTCGAACCCACAGGGTTCTTCCCCATCACCAACACGGGTTGGGCAAGACACCACCAAATAACCCACTCCTTCTGTCACTGAAGAAGTGAATTCTGTTTCATCAGTTTCACCTAAGAGGTCTGGTGGTAAGAAAAAGAAGAAGGGGAAACCTAAGAAATCTTCCACCCAGTAAGATCAAAAGAGCACCCCTAATGATACCAAACAAAAAAGGAAGTTGAAGTATCCTTTCCTAATGTGTGGTGACGATCACTTTTCTAAAGAGTGCCCCCATAGAGACGAAGTTCAAAAGTTTCTTAAGGGCAAACCCACACCCGCAGTTCTCAACGATCCCTTCCCTACTCAAAATCAGTAGTCGATCGCTCACACTTCTTCTTCCCAAGGAGAAGCATCCACCACCGCACATGTTCTCATGATGCATAGCGAAACTATCAACTTGAACACCCGTTCTCGTTCGTATGACTCCGTTCCAGCAGAGGAACCCGTTGGAAGTAATACTGAAAAGGCTTCCACTTCGATGCCTGACGTCACCGTTCCGACTGCTTCTCTCGCCAGTGAGAAGCCCTCGTTTGAGTTAGTGTTGCGTCCACCCAAGAGCATGATTAGAAAATCGATTTTCAATCCTAATGCTCGAGATGCTCAAAACTAAAACATTATAGAGGACCTAGCACAATCTCCTTGTGCTATGTCGACACTCGAGGTCTTGCAAAACTGTCTGAATCAGCGCAAGACTCTCCTCGCTGCCATCAGTGCAGTTGACCCAAATTCGTCAAATACCATCATGTTCTAGCTAGAATACTTCAAACCAAGGCTCTCCCATCAATTAGCATTTCAAGTTGCAACAAACATTGCCGGGAAGATAATCCATCGTACCATTTTGAACGAAGGATCCTCTACGTCAATCATGTCGATCACCTGTTGGAGAGCCATTGGTTCTCCTGAGTTGAACTGTTCTCCTACCACTTTGAGAGCCTTTGACGGACGTGGATTTCAACCTCATGGGTTTTTACAAGCTTTACCAGTCGAGCTAGGGGCCAAGACCGCCACCCTTAACGTGGAAGTAGTCGTTTCCCCATTAGATTATAACATTCTGCTTGTTCATAATTGGTTTTACACCATGACTACGGTCGCATCATCTGTCTTCCGCATAGTACAATTCCCCCATCAAGGCCGAATTATCACATTCGACCAACTGGATTTCTGCACACCTGACACCACTACTCACCCGGGTGATAACGTTCCTTCGATTGGAAAATATTCGCAAAAGTATGAGAGTGTGGGGGTTGGCGTCCTTAAGGACTCATCCCTTATGGGTGTCTTTCCTACTTCGGATCCCCCAAACCATGTTTCCATGGTGAACATGATCTTCTCGCATATTTCACCTATCCCCAACTCCACTAATTCATGGCTTGTACCTGATGAAGCCACCAAACACCTGATTGGAGACACTATGCCACTGTCACCCACTGAACTCATGTATGAGGCTAGGAGTCAGCACCAGAGGACCACTTAGTTGTGGCCTCCACCTCCTGTTCTCGACAATGGACATCATTCGATCCTCTACTACGGACTTTTCATTCTAATGAGTCCATTATGAAAATAATGAACACAGATGATCCTCTGTGGGAAGACCTCCACCATCATTTGTCTTTTCCTCCCTTGTTGGATACTGTGGAGAACAACATTCACACCATATTTACACCGAATGTCTACTCTGGCTCGTCTTTGATACTCGCATGTCAAATGAACTCCAAAGGCAACTTCGCCAACATTGAGCCTACCACTTTGATAGACATTTCGGTTCCTCCTGGTGTAGTGGAACACATTCAGTTAGGCCAGAAGTGTTCACCTGAAGAATTCATCGCTGCGACGGCCTTATTCAAGAAATTCTGAGATGTGTTCGCTTGGACTTACGAGGAGATGCCTAGGATAGACCCCTCCATTGTTTTACACGAGATTAAAACCTATCCCGACGTCAAACCTGTCCGCCAAAAGTTGCGACCGGTACACCCTCGGAAGACTGTGGCAATCAAGAAAGAGATTGAGAAACTCTTGAAGGCCGGTGTCATGTCCCAAATTTGGCATTGGGTCACAATGGCCTAAGCAAATTGACCTTATTCATTAGAGTTTTTCAAATTGATGCTAAAGGTCTAATAATTGCCAAGGAGAAAAATTACTAGTTTCCTAGGTTTGGGGTGGAAGCTTTGGGATTTGGAATAATGGGGATAATAAATGATGTTGGAACATTAGGATGGCATAAATATTTAATAAAGGAGATAAATAAATATATACAAGTAAAAACCAAAGTGGCATTTGATCATGAAGACACATGGAGGAAGTGGGACCCACACAAGCTAGAATTTATGTGCCACATGGCATCCTCTTCTTGCAATTTCAAATCTATGGGAAGCATAATGTTCTTGGGATGAGTTATAAGGTCAATAATACTTGGCATGAGTCAATGAGGTCAAAATATACAGGAATCATAACTCCCATGGAAGAGGAAGAGGCAATTTGGAGCTAGTGAGACACTTGGGCTAGATTCCCTAACTCTATGACAACAATGATAAAAATGCTATGACACCTATGACACAAATCAGACCTAAAGGCTGACATATGACATATATGACATGTCAGGTCTAAAAATAGACTCCAAGAGGGTGCTCAAGGGTGTTAGGGCAGCTAAGATGCTTCCACATGTGATTTGGTGGAAGTGGGAGACTAGGAATTGTTGTACAAGTGGTGTCCTTTGGAATCTCTTCCCAAATTGAGTTGGCATGAGTCTCTTGGAAGGAATTCGACCCATGGAGGATATTAGAACTTTATAAATGTCAATAACAAATAATTAAACCAGCTTTTGATCATTTGTAGAATTTTCAATTGCATTTGTGTAGAGGGAGAGTTAGTGGATGACTAGTTTCTTGCGTTAGCCAATTTCGAGGGTGAAAGATTCCCATCCAAGTTGGTAATTGGAAAGGCCATTCAGACATTTCATTTGTATATTTAATGGAATCTTTATTTTTAGGTGTAATCTATAGGGGCAGCTCATGGTTTCTTCTATTGCAGCACATTCTCTCAACCATTTTCAGTTTTGATGGCATATTCTTGATCCTTGAGGGAGGGAGTTTTTGGTGAGATATTGTACTCTTTGGGGGAGCTTATCATGCCCAATTTATTTTGTAATATGAATTAAATACTCTTTTCTTCATCTCCAGAAAGTTTCAGGTCGAAATTCCAAGTAGAAATGTATAAATCTCATTCTTAATAAAAGAACAATGTCATTTCCCCACTACATTATGTATAGCATGATAATGCTGATGATTTCGAATATATGGATGGTTCTCTGATACATTTATGATTAATAGAATTCCATATATGTATTTTACAAGTTTCATGTATTGTACTTGAGCATTTGAAGTATTTTTACTCAGTTTAATTGCATTGGGAGAAGAAATAGTGCCATTTCCCCAAGGATCGAATTGGTGATTTTTGCAGCTGAATGGGAGAGGGTTGGAATAGAGATAATAATCAATTAATGATGCACATGAGACCTTAATAACATCCTTGAGACATTCCATACCTCTGTTCAGAAATTTGAGTGGGTTTGGAGGCATTTGGGAAGCCATTTTCAATACTTACCCCAGGGGGATTTGAACCCCAAATTACTAGTAAAATTGCATACTTGGTCCATAATCTTAATAGAGTTTGAAGAGGTATTTTGGTGGCCATATCTCATCTCTGAAAATCATATTCAATTCATAATATCATTCATACACCTTCCTTGAATATTTGAATGCATTTGGAGTCAATTTGAGACCTAGAGACCAATACTAGTCAAAGGGAAATTACTAGTAAAGTTCCCTACATTGGCCAGAATTGAAAGAGGATTTGCATAAGTATTTTAAAGGTCTAAAAGCATCTCTATAACACATATTTTTGTTCTAACATCATCCATATACCTTCTCATAATATTTGGGAGCAATTGGAGCAATTTGGGGACCTAGAGCTCAAAACTAGTCAAAGGTTTAACTAGGAAAAAAAGTGAAAAATTGTCATTTTAATAAAATTCATAACAAGGGACATTACAGTGGTATCAGAGCATGGCCCTTGCACCTGTGGATTAGGTACATAAATTCAAGAATAATTGGGAACCATGTCTTACTATTATGATGAATCCTATGAGTACAATTCTTATGAGGAATATGTAGATGCTTATGAGCAATATGAAGCAGAATGTGAATGGTACGAGGAAGAGGTGCCACCATGCAAAACTTCTTACAATTTCAGGAGAAATGAAGATTATTCTTATGAATTTAAATCTGATGAATATGAGTGTGTCACACCAACTAAGGATAATTCTATGAATGAGTTCCAAAGATGGAAAGCAACATATAACACCTTGCCCCAACAATATCAAAAATATCAAGAATATCTTTCTTTGAGCAAAAATACACAAAATGTCATGTCTTTTGAGTACTTTGCTAAACATATTTTTGAAAATAGGCCCAAAAATGAAGATGTGGAGTTAGTAAAGAAAGGTTTATTCCCTTCTTGTAAAGAACCTTGGAGAGAATATTATATATGTGTGCAGAAAATGATGTCCTACTTGAGGAGAGCTTTTGGGAATTCTTCAAAGAGAGATTCCAAATATATTGATCCTAAGGAAAACAAGGGGCAAAATGCATCAGCTTGCTTGAAGGAGCAAAGGAAGAGACATCACAAGAGCATGAAGAAGATTCTATTAAGAATATGGAAGATCATTTCGAGACACCTTCTAGCTTAGACATGAACCAAAGAGCATCTACTGATAGATGCTTAAACTATGAAGGAGTACCTACTGATGGGTGCTCACACCTCTATGTTGGTGACATAGAGATCACTTTTGAAAGTGTTTCTGCAAGCCCAAGTTCCATTAAGCATGATAATGAAGACCTTGTAGCATTTGAAGAAGAACCAAGATCAACTTCCCCATCACCACTTGAGCTTCATGAAGTTGGTCCAAGCAAAAATGAAGAAGATGAGGATCATTTGCAAGAGCCTCTTTTCTTGAAGGATCCTTAAAGATGAATGAAAAGAAGATCCAATAGTCCCTCAGCATTCTCCATGACACTCAAGCATTGGTGTCAAATTCTTGTTGGAGAGCTACTTCATTGGAGGAAACATCCTTCCTTGAAGACATGGAGAAGATTCAAAGAGCAATGTGCCACATCAAAGGTAATTTCATGTCTTTGATTTTTGATAGAAACCATTTGTTTGAGCTTAATGAATTGTTACATGATGTTTACTTGAATAATAATGAGGATAATCATAAACTCACAATTCAAAATGAGTAACATCTTGAAAGTTGCAAGATACTTGTTTTTCCTCCTATATTTCAGATTGTCAAATGGTATATTGTTTGGAGGATTCTCATGACATGGTGGATCATGAGAAATGTGGAAATTTGAATGTGCTTAATGTGTTTGAAGATGAACTTGAAGAGATCCAAACACTTGATGTGGTGGAAGAGGAACTTGAATTGTCTCCTGATGAAGGTTATGCAATTTTTAAAGAAGAGCATGATTCCTCTACTTTGGAACTAATCTACAACAAAGGTTTCACACTTTTGAAGGAGTTGCATAATACTAACCATATGGATCCTTTCCATGATGAAAATTCTGCACTTTTTGATCATTTGGGTGAGTTAGTTAATTCTCCTACATCTTACAATTCCATGTTTTGCAGCATTAGTCTCAATGAAAAATGGGTGAAAGGGTTCTTTTTTATGGTGGCACATGAGGAGTATGGAACTCCTATATTTACTTTTTATGATGATATGGTTGAAGCACATTCTTATTCACATTTGCATCGGAATCCTTTGTTACTTTATGATGATGCATATCTACATGGATGCACCTATGATATGCATTTGAGTCACTTGAAGACTCATGGTTTTTCTTGCTCAACACTTGATTCATTTGATGTTGGAGGAACTTCATCCAACACTTGGGTGAATAGATTTATGACTGGAGAAAATTTTTGTTGGAAGCCACATACTTTGTTATATCTTTATGATTCTCACATTCAGGGATGTATGGGTGAGACTTTGAGTCATTTGAAGTCTCCTTGTTTTTTCTGCTCATTATTTGGTTCAGATTTTAGTGGAGATTCTTCATTAACTTCTTGGATGAAGGAATACATGGCTGAATATTTTTATGCATATCAAATCATTTTGGAGCAGCATTATAGGACATGGGATCCTCAACTATGTCATTGGATCAGATTTGATTGGTCACTTGAAGCTTGTATGCACTTGGAAAATGATGGTCTACTTGCTTGGAGGTATAAGCACTTTCATGATTATTTGATGAAGCACCTCCTTGATGCACATTTTCATTATGTTGATATGTACTTTGATGATATATATTTTGTACTCATGATGTTTGGAATAATGCATACAAGAAAATGGGATCCAAGAATCCTCTTATCTAATGGTGTGGGTTGGAGAGCACTCTTAATTGTTGGGGTGCAATACAAGCAATGAGACCCTGGAATAAATTTTGTCTCATTGGTTTCATTTTTTTGGGGAAACAAGAAGTACGGGAGATGGATTTCCCACTTAATAAGTGATTTTTATCAGCGTAGTGCAGCAGCAAGCATGGTGGTTCCTCTCTAAAATCTTCATGGAAACTCAAAGACTCAAGGTTGGGCAATTCAATGGCAACTTCAAAGAATTATACAGAAAGCAGGTTCTTCAACACCCATGTCTGAAATTGCTTGAGGAAAAGAAATATTGGGAAGGGAGGATTTTCCATGTCCGAAATTTGGCATTGGGTCACAATGGCCTAAGCAAATTGTCCCTATTCATTAGAGTTTGTCAAATTGATGCTAAAGGTCAAATAATTGCCAAGGACGAAAATTACTAATTTCCTAGGTTTGGGGTAGAAGCTTTGGATTTGGAATAATGGGGATAATAAATGATGTTGGAAAATTAGGATGGAATAAATATTTAATAAAGGAGATAAATAAATATATACAAGTGAAAATCAAAGTGGCATTTGATCATGAAGACACATGGAGGAAGTGCGACCCACACAAGCTAGAATTTATGTGCCACATGGCATCCTCTTCTTGCAATTTTGAATCCATGGGAAGCCTAATGTTCTTGGGATGATTTATAAGGTCAATAATACTTGGCATGCATCAATGAGGTCAAAATATAGAGGAAGATTAACTCCCATGGAAGAGGAAGAGGCAATTTGGAGCTAGTGAGACACTTGGGCTAGATTCCCTAACTCTATGACAACAATGATGAAGATGCTATGACACTTATGACACAAATAAGACCTGAATGCTGACATATGACATATATGACATGTCAGGGCTAAAAATAGACTCCAAGAGGGCACCCAAGGGTGTTAGAGTAGCTAAGATGCTTCCACATGTGATTTGGTGGAAGTGGGAGATTAGGAATTGTTGTACAAGTGGCGTCCTTTGGAATCTCTTCCCAACTTGAGCTGGAATGAGTCTCTTGGAAAGAATTTGACCCATGGAGGATATTAGAACTTTATAAATTTCAATAACAAAGAATGAAACCATATTTTGAGCATTTGTAGAATTTGCAATTGCATTTGTGTAGAGGGAGAGCTAGTGGATGACTAGTTTCTTGCCTTAGCCAATTTTGAGGGTGAAAGATTCCCATCCAAGTTGGTAATTGGAAAGGCCATTCATAAAATTCATTTGGAGATTTAATGGAGTCCTTATTTTTAGGTGTAAGCTATAGGGAAGCTCATGGTTTCTTCTATTGCAGCACATTCTCTCAACCATTTTCAGTTTTGATGGCATATTCTTGATCCTTGAGGGAGGGCATTTTTGGTGAGCTATTGTACTCTTTGGGGGAGCTTCTCATACCCCATTTATTTTGTAATATGAATAAAATACTCTGTTATTCATCTCCAGAAAGTTTCAGGTCGAAATTCCAAGTAGAAATGTATAAATCTCATTCTTAATGAAAGAATAGTGTCATTTCCCCACTACATTGATGTATAGCATGATAATGCTGATGATTTCGAATAAATGGATGGTTCTATGATAAATTTATGATGAATAGACTTCCATGGATGTATTTTACAAGTTTCATGTACTGTACTTGAGCATTTGAAGTTTTTTTACTCAGTTTAATTGCATTGGGAGAAGAAATGGTGCCATTTCCCCAAGGGTCGAATTGGTGATTTTTGCAGCTGAATGGGAGAGGGTTGGAACAGAGATAATAATTAATTAATGATGCACATGAGACCTTAATAAAATCCTTGAGACATCCCATACCTTTTTTCAGAAATTTGAGTGGGTTTGGAGGCATTTGGGAAGTCATTTTCAATACTTACCCCAGGGGGTTTGAACCCCAAATTACTAGTAAAATTGCATACTTGGTCCAGAATCTTAATAGACTTTGCAGAGGTATTTTGGTGGCCATATATCATCCCTGAACATCATATTAAAGTCCTAATATCATTCATACACCTTCCTTGAATATTTGAATGCATTTGGAGTCAATTTGAGACCTAGAGACCAATACTAGTCAAAGGGAAATTACTAGTAAAGTTCCCTACATTGGCCAGAATTGAAAGAGGATTTGCAGAAGTATTTTAAAGGTATAAAAGCATCCCTGAAACACATACTTATGTTCTAAAATAATCCATATACCTTCTCAGAATATTTGGGAGAAATTGGAGCAATTTGGGGACCTCGAGCTCAAAACTAGTCAAAGGTCTAACTAGGAAAAAAAGTGAAAAATTGCCATTTTAATAAAATTCCTAACAAGGGACATTACAGACGGTTTCATTTACCCTATCCCATTGACAGAGTGGGTCTCAAACGTTGTCCCTATTTATAAAAAATAGGGTAGCATCCGTGTCTGTGTCGACTATCGGGAACTCAACAAAGCTTGTCCCAAGGACAACTACCTGACTCCCTTCATCGACCAGATCATCGACAATTGTGCTGGAAGTGTCATTTTTTCATTCATGGATGGATTTTCTGGGTACAAGCAAATTGAGATCCACCCTTCCGACCAACACAATATTGCATTCATCTGCCCTTGGGGAACGTTTGCATATCGTAAACTTCCGTTTGGTCTTAAAAACGTTGGTGCCACATTCCAACGGGCCATGTCGTATGCCTTCCATGATGTGAAGGACTTTGTGGAACCTTACTTGGATGACCTCCCTGCCCACTCAAAGCAGCGTGAGTTCCACTTAGATCATCTGACGGTCTTTTTCCTCAGATGTAGGCGGTACAATATCCGTCTAAATCCTCACAAGAGCTTTTTTTGCGTCGAGTCTGGATACCTCTTAGGCTTTATTGTCTCGAAAGATGGGATCCGTATTGATCCCTCGAAGGTGGAAGCCATCATTGCTCTTCCAACTCCAACCAACATTACGGAACTTCAGAGTCTACAAGGAAGAGCAACTTATTTACGATGCTTCGTTTGTAACTTCGTGCAAAAGACGTAAGGGTACATGAGATTAATGAAAAAGGATGTCCCGTTCATCTGGGATGACCAAGCTCAATGATATTTTGATAGTTTAAAACATGCCATCACGCATGCCCCTGTGATCCAACCGCCGAATTACAATCGATATTACATTTTATATCTCGTCGCTTCCAACACCACTATCGCCATGGTTTTGGCACATGAAGACCAAAACTCCCAAGAACATGTGATATACTGTGCCAGTAAAGGTCTCATTGACGCTAAAACTCGCTATTCACATGTTTAGAAGCTCGCTCTTGTGGAAATCATAGCTGTGCAGAAGTTTCGACATTACATTTTGCTTCGCACCACCACCATCATCATTGATTCGAACCCCATGTACCACGTTCTGACTCGTCAGGTACTTGGGGGAAAGTATTCACACTGGATAGTGATACTACAAGAATTCGATCTTCTTTTCAAAAAATCCAAGTCGAAAAAATATTTGGTGTTTGTTGAGCTCATCTGCGACCTCCCCTGTACTGATGCAGAATATGAGCCCAATGACTCTTTTCCGGATGAGTCATTGTTTCTTATCAATATGTTTGATCCATGGTATGGAGATATCACATTGTATCTTCAAACCCAATGTTTCAGCCCTGAATTGTCCCATGACGACCGCCGTCGCATACGCCACCATGCAAAGTATTATCTGATTATCAATGATATGTTGTACCGCCGTGGTATTGATTCTATCCTTCGACGTTGTTTGACTCATGATGAGGATGAACGCGTTCTCAATGACTATCATGCTGGGGCATGTGGCGGTCACCTCTTTGGGATGGCTACAGCCCAGAAGATTTTGTGCGCAGGATATTATTGGTCGTCTATCTTCAAAGATTGTATTGAGGCCGTAAAAAAATGTCCTCCCTGCCAACATTTTCATACAGAAAAGCGCACCCATCCCAACCCGTTACATGCGGTTATTGTCGTTGGCCCCTTCGCTAAATGGGGCATCGATTTCATGCATTGTAATCCTACCTCATCTCGGGGGCATAGTTACGTCATTGTAGCTGTGGACTACTTTACAAAGTGGGCCAAGGCAATGCCTACATACACGAACGACGGAAAGACCACTGCATTCCTCATGTTTAATCATGTAATAGCGCGGTTTGGAGTTCCTCAAGCAATAGTTACTGACCATGGTTCTCACTTTATGAACCATATGGTTGACGAGTTGAGCGATAGATTGGGTTTTCGCCATGAAAACTCAACACCGTATTACCCACAGTCGAACGGATAGGTCGAGGCCATTAACAAGGTCTTGAAAACTATGGTCCAACGTATGGTGGGTACGCACAAGGCCAATTGGCACAACATGCTCTTCTCAATGCTTTGGGCTTATTGAACCTCCGTTAAAACCGCCACTGGATTTACTCCCTTCCAACTAATGTATGGATTGGAGGCGGTCCTTCCTATTGAGTGCGAGATTTCGTCCCTCAAGCTCGCCATCGAACTTCTCCCAAACACTATTGCTGAGGAAGAACGCTTCCTCTACCTAGCTAAGCCTGGCAAGACTCGCCGAGATGCCGCTCTTGCTAACGATGCTCATAAGAAACGTATCAAAGTGCAGTACGAAAAGTTGGCAGAACCTCGCACCTATAGCGAGGGATATTTGGTCCTCACATATGACCAAAAACATGATAAGCTGGGGGCGGGAAAGTTTGAGTCCATGTGGCATGGACCTTACGTAGTGAAACGCGTCATGGAGAAGGGAGCTTATGAGCTTGAAGATTATGACGGGATATCTTTGGGTGAGCCCCACAATGGGCTCTACCCTGAAGAGGTACTATGCCTAAGTCTTTCATGCATAAGTACTTTTGTATATACTGTACATGGCGTGTGTGTGTTTTTGTGTGGTATGACGCTTTGATTTCTTGCATTTTTAGGTCTTGTTTCATTTCTTATACCATGTCTGTCTGCGTGTGCAGATGGCAACGTGTTATGGATTCGCGGATGGTGCCAGCCGACATACCTGTAACCTTGCTTCGGCAGCTTGGGTACTCTATTCACCTACCGGCGAGCTCATCAGCTTAGGAGGAATGTGTCTAGGTTTTGCAACCAACAATGCTGCAGAATATCAAGCAGTCATTGGAACCCTAACTGACGCCTTTTCTTTCGGTATGGACCATGTTGTCATCCACCTGGATTCTCAACTAGTGGTCTCTCATCTCAACCAAGTCTACATCATCTGCGATCCTCTCCTACTCCATCTTTATCGATGAGTTTGTCTCCTGGAAAGGTCCTTTGAGTCCATTCAGTACCTGCACATTACATGAGACGCGAACACAGTTGCCGATTCTATGGCCAACTTCATCTTAGATTGGTACATTGCACACACAAATTGTTAATAGTATACATAACATGTAAATAACTCATTTTATATAAGCAAACACATAACAAGACCACACCATTCATCCATTTTTAAAAACCATAATGTATAAATCGTCGGAATGTCTGTATATATATATATCATCATAAAAGTAGTGTTGGTACAAAATCTGAAGCACGACGGCTTTCAGTGAGTCTCTACAAAATCTGAAGCCTCGCAGCTTTCAGTAAGTACAAAAATATGAGGCCTCTAAGCTCTCGGTACAGGATAACAACATAAGGCCTATCATCTGGCCCGTACAACCCTAGGTCTAGCAGCTCTAGCCTGCTGAGTGTGGAAACAGTCAACTGCTCTCGCAACCCTGCGAAGCAGCGCGTTGAAGCATGCAGTGTTGATGTATATGTAACTTCGGAATGTATTTCATCTATGTATTTCATATATATTTATTGTACCCTTATTAGAGATGTGTTATTCCTCTATAAGGAAGTGTTGTCATGTGGATTGACAAGTGTCACAAGTGTGTGTACTTGTCGATGGGTTATTAGACCACCATGTGTGGGTTCGGCCTTGAAACATATATTATATTGTGGATGTATCTAGATAGACAAGTCGGCCCCATAGTGTAACTGGGCAAACAGGTTAAGTATAAATAGAGATCGGGAGATCTCTATTTGGATCATTTGAAAAGTCATACTTCTCTCACTTAGAAAGTGGTACACTAGTGAGGAGGAGGATCATCTACTACTAGGAGACTATCTCAGTGTATTTTGGTTGTACTTTGGTTGAGCCATTGCTCTCTCTATCTCTGAGGAAGTTGTGGGGTTTTTCATCTTAGTGTTTTCCCCACGGAAACTCTGTGTCTCTTGTCTCTCATGCTTTTGATTCTTGTGATGCTTGTCATGCTTATTGTGATTGTTATGCATTGATATACTGTATATGTTATTCTCTCAGTGAAGATCCTAGAGTATTGTGAATTAATGCTCAAAATTTAACATGGTATCAGAGCTAACCTGAGAAGAAGACATTTTTGCAGTGACGGAAACTTGAGTTTCTTGTTTATTGGGTTTCTCTCCACAGATTTTGGAAAAGCAGTATAGTAGATTGACTCTACTCATCAAGGAGAATCTATCTGTCCAATTAGAATTCAATTCTGAGCATTTTCAGATTTGGCCATAAAAATTAGGGTTTCCACAAAAATAGGAATTTCTGAAATCTGAAGACATAGCTGGAAGCTTCTTGCAAAAATCGAAGTTTAGAGCTTTGGATCGAGATTTTTGGTTGGGTAGATCTCCGGGAAACTCAAACCCTAATTCAGGGCTCTCCCTAGTGAACCCGAGAGGACAAAAAGTCAAATCTGAAGGGTAAAACTTTGCTGATCTGAAATTCTGAATGCACTAGGCTGATCATCTCATCAAGGTGCATCTTTATATCATTTCAGAAAGTTGAAATTCACATTTTGAATTTTTAGGGTTTTTTCGACAAACCCTAATCTGGGACCAGATACAGTTTTCAGCATTTCAAGTGGTAAGACCTAAATCTTTTCTATTTCCATTTGAAGTACTCTTTAAGATGTCTCACCACACCAAGCTTGAGGATAAGCTTGAAGGGGTTGATAACTTCCAAGCTTGGAAGTATAGGATTGGGTTAATCCTGGAAGAGAATGAGTTGGACTCATATATAAAAGAAGACATCCCTATCCCAGAGGATGGAGAGGCCAAGGTATTGCATAAGAAGAACTTGTTCAAGGCAAAGAGAATCATTGCTGATTCTATTAAAGACCATCTCATACCCCATGTTTCTTCTCTAAAGACACCCAAGGAGATATTTGACTCTTTGACCAAGCTATTTGAAGGGAAGAACATAAATCGGAAGATGACCTTGCGGAACCAATTGAAAGGAGTAAAGTTTCAGAATGGAGAAACCATTCAATCTTATTTTTCTAGGGTCTCCCAGATCAAGGAACAACTAGAAGCAGTGGATGAAATGGTAGAGAATGGTGAAGCTATCATGACCACTCTGAATGGCCTACCTAGGTCATGGGATTCCTTTATTCAAGGAATTTGTGCAAGGAAGAAGTTGATCTCCTTCAACAGATTACGAGAAGAATGCTCTCAAGAAGAAGCCCGACTTGTAGCTTGTGAGGAAAAGATGGGAGGTGAAGATCAATCTCTTGCAGCTCACACCAAAAGAAGCAAGCCCAAGAAGGAGCACTCTCACTACAAGAGATCCTATCAAAAGAATAAGAAGGATCTAAGATGCTTCACATGCAATGAGAAGGGTCACTTTTCTTCAAATTGTCCCAAGAACAAAAGGGATAATAACAACAACTCCAGCAAGAAGAAGAAGGGCAGCAAAAGAAAGTTCCATGCTCATGCTGTCGAGGATGATGAACCTCCAAAGAAGAAGGCTAGGGCAGAAAGTGATGATAGTGATGATGACTCATCAAGTGAAGAAGAGTATGTTCTAATCTCTGCTCTCACAGGTACTATCTCCCATGGTTGTAATGATTGGTTGATTGACAGTGGGGCTTCCAAACACATGACTGGGTTTAAAGAATCTTTTGTGAATCTATCTGAACATGAATCACCCCATAAGGTGAAACTTGGGGATGATTATCAATACCCAATCAAAGGAAGTGGTGAAGCCTCCTACAAACTAGATTCTGGAAAATATTTGAACATGAAAGAAGTCCTTTATGTACCTGGGCTCAAGAAGAAATTACTCTCCATCTCTGCATTGGATGCAAAAGGTATGAGGGTTGCCTTTGTGGATGGCCAAGTCCTAATGTGGCCAAAGGGTAAAACAATCGATGATGCAGTAGTGATTGGAGAGCAAGAGGGAGGTTTGTATAAATTGAAGGGTCAACCTGAACATGTCATGATACATGAATCCATGGAGCCAAGTGAACTTTGGCATAGAAGACTTGTTCATATGCATTATAGGGTACTTCCAATTGCAAGCAAGGCTGTAGAGGGTCTTCCTGAAATCAAGACCAAACATGAAGGTGTTTGCAAAGGATGTGCAAAAGGTAAGAACATTAAGAAGGCTTTCCCAAGCAGTGAAAGCAAGGCAAAAGATATCCTAGAAATCATCCACTCAAATGTATGTGGTCCTATGTCATCCAGTTCTCTGAGTGGGTATGTTTATTATGTCTCATTTATGGATGACTTCTCCAGGAAGACTTGGGTATACTTCTTGAAGAATAAAGATGAGGTGCTTGATAAGTTCAAGGAATTCAAAACCTTGATGGAGAATCAAACTGACAAGAAGATCAAAACATTCAGATCCGACAATGGTGGAGAATTCACCTCAGGTGACTTTAAGAAGCTTTACAGTGATTCAGGGATTAAGAGGGAGTTGACTGCTCCTTATAATCCTCAACAGAATGGAGTTGCAGAAAGGAAGAACAGAACAATCATGGAAGCAGCAAGGGCAATGGTCATGATCTACCTATGCATCTATGGGCAAAAGCAGCTAGAACAGCTGTATATGTGTAGAACAGAACACCCCACAAGATATTGGACAACAAGACACCAGAAGAGGTCTTTTCTGGTAAGAAACCTAAAGTCAGTCATCTTAGAATATTCGGTTGTCCAGTATACACTCATGTCCCAAAGTAAAAGAGGACTAAACTAGATCCTTCAGGAAAGAAGGGTATCTTTGTGGGTTACAGTGAAAGCTCGAAGGCTTACAGAATATACTTTCCAGGGTTCAAGAAGATTGATGTCAACAGGGATGTAACATTTGATGAAAACTCAGCATTCATCAAATCAAGGAAGGCACCTATCGAAGTTTATGAAGAACCTAAGGAAACTAGATTTCAAGACACTACCATGACTGAAGCAGTTCCAGAAGTTGTTCATGAATTTGAAGATCCGCAAGAATCTGTAGATCCACCCCATGAGGATAACTCTCACAAGAGGAAACCTGCATGGGCTAGAGAGCTCATTCAAGATGCGGAAAGATTTGGCATTCTAGAAGAAGAACATAGAGCAAAGAAGAGAACCAGATCACATACCAGCTATGTTGCTTTACTCCGTGACATTATGAACAAAGAGCCTTCCAGTTATGAAGAAGCAGCGGAAAAGAAAGAATGGAAGGATGCCATGGTTGAGGAATACCAATCAATAATGAAGAATGATGTTTGGGATGTTGTCCCAAGACCTAAAGAGAAGTCTTTTGTGACTTCCAAATGGATCTACAAAATCAAGCATGTTGTAGATGGCAGTGTAGATAAATACAAGGCAATATTCGTAGCTCGTGGCTTCTCTCAGAAAGAGGGAATAGATTATGAAGAAACTTTTGCACCTATAGCCAGGTATACTTCCATCAGAACAATACTTGCCCTGGCTGCAGCAATGAAATGGAAAATACACCAGATGGATGTCAAGACTGCTTTCTTGAATGGTGTAGTTGAAGAGGAAGTATATGTGGAGCAGCCACTCGATTTTGAAATACATGACAGGGAGTCATATGTGTGCAGATTGAAGAAAGCCTTGTATGGCTTGAAACAAGATCCCAGAACCTGGTATGGTAGGATGGACAGTTTCCTATCTAGTTTGAGCTTTACCAAGAGTAAAGCGGATTCCAACCTCTACTACAAGGACGAGGAAGGGAATCCTATGATTCTACTCCTGTATGTGGATGACTTATTTGCAACAGGAGATGACAGACGCAGACACTAAGAGGAAGCGTGCTGTTGAGTTTGATATGAAAGATTTGGGAATGATGCATTATTTCCTAGGTATGGAGGTGTGGCAGAGTGCAAGTGGGATCTTCCTTTCTCAAGGAAAGTACACAATAGATATCCTGAAGAGATTCAAGATGATGGATTGCAAGGCCATGGTCACACCTATGGCATTGAATCTGAAGCTTCTATGTGATGCTTCATCTGAGCCGGTCGATGTCTCTATGTATCGTCAGATGATTGGGTCCTTGATGTACCTGACGAACACAAGAACAGATATTTGCTTTGCTGTGAACACATTGAGCTAGTTCTTGACGGATCCGAGGAGTGTTCACCTGGTTGTTGTAAAGCATGTTCTGAGGTACCTGAAGGGTACATTGGATTATGGGATCAAGTATGAAGCGAATCAAAAGTTTAACCTGCAGGGTTATGTTGATTCAGATTGGGCTGGCAGTGCTGCCGATAGGAAGAGCACATCTAGGTGCTGCTTCAGTATGGGATCAGGTGTGATCTCTTGGTTTAGCAGGAAGCAGTCCTGCGTAGCACTGAGTATAGCTGAGGCAGAGTATGTTGCAGCCTGTTCAGCTAGTTGTGAGGTAGTATGGCTACGGAAGCTACTGTCTGAGTTATTTGATCTCCCGTTGGATGCTACTGGTATCTTCTTTGATAACTAGAGTTGTGTGAAGTTGTCTGAGAACCCAGTGTTTCATGATAGGTTGAAACACATAGAGATCAAAAATCACTATATCAGGGATATGGTGCAGAGAGGAGCTGTGAAGCTCCTGTACGTTGCAATGGACGAGCAGATTGCAGATGTGATGACGAAGCCACTAGCCAGGGTGAAGTTTGAGTACTTCAGGGAGAGGCTTGGCATTCTTCAGATTGATGACACTTCGAGGAAGAAGTGATGGAAACATTTGCTGAAGCCATTCCAAGCATGTTGGAAGGAGGATCCTTCACATGGCTGTGGATGTAAGCACTGGATGATGAGCATCAGGATGATGTTCTGGTTTCTGCTTTGTATGATCAGTTGGATCATTTATATGTATGTATGCATCATGTTGGATGCTGGATAAGATCAATTGGATCATTTATATGTATATGTATGTACGCATCATGTTGGATGATGGATATGATCAGTTGGATCATTTATATGTATGTACGCATCATGTTGGATGCTGGATATGATCAGTAGGATCATTTGTATGTATTTTGTATATGCATCATGTTGGATGCTTGGACCATGTATCTATATATGTATCAGGTGGATCATGTATGGTGATATGTATTTGTATTTGTATCAGGTGGATACATTGTATGATTAGGTGGATCATGTATGATGATATGTATTAGGTAGATACTTGGTATGCATAAGGTAGATGCATTGTATGATCAAGATGATCATGGATGACGAGCTTTAGGATGTTGCTCCAGATGACATGTAGCAGGATGTTGCAGTGATGATGATCAGGATGATGATGTGTACATCAGGATGATGTATGGTGAGTATCAGGTTGATACTCTATGGTCGTGGATCAGGTTGTGCAGATGAGCATATAATTTGGCCCTGGGAGATTTGCATATAGTCTTTCGAGGTTTTGCCTATGGCATATAATTTGGCCCTGGGATATTTGGCAAATCCTCTTTCGAGGTTTTGCTCTGGGAGGACATATAATTTGGCCCTGGGAGATCTGCAGATAGTCTTTCGAGGTTTTGCCTATGGCATATAATCTAGCCCTGGGATATCTAGAAGATGCTCTTTCGAGGTTTTGTCCTATGGCATATAATCTGTCGCTGGGAGATCCGATAGGTTGGGCTGTGTGCCCGTAATAAGTCCTGGGATGCTCTTGCGAGGTTTTGGCATGACCACATATAATCTGTCCCTGGGAGATCCTATAGGTAGAGCTGTGTGCTCGTAATAGCTTGGGATGCTCTTGTGAGGTTTTATGGTGAGGTCACATATAATATGGCCCTGGGAGATCCTATAGGCAGAGCCATGTGCTCGTAACATCCTGGGATGCTCTTTCGAGGTTTTGTGACGCACGTAATAAGTCCTGAGGATTCCATAGTATGGCCAGTGATGACGAAGACCTGCAAGTGGTGGGCCTACATCCAGTATGAAAAGGACTGGCTCTGTAGAACTTCCTATGATGAGTAGAGTTAGAGATTGATTGAGATAGCAGCAGCAGTGACGATGATCCCAAGAAGAAGACTTGTCTAGCAGATCTGTGTCGAGAAATACCTTCCTAGTTAAGAGGGAGTGTTGATGTATATGTAACTTCAAAATGTATTTCACCTATGTATTTCATATAAATTTATTGTACCCTTATTAGAGATGTGCTATTCCTCTATAAGGAAGTGTCATCATGTGGATTGACAAGTTTTGCAAGTGTGTGTACTTGTCGATGGGTTATTAGACCACCATGTGTGGGGTCGGCCCTGAAATATATATTATATTGTGGATGTATCTAGATAGACAAGTCGGCCCCATAGTGTAACTGGGAAAACAGGTTAAGTATAAATAGAGATCGGGAGATCTCTATTTGGATCATTGGAAAAGTCATACTTCTCTCACTCAGAAAGTGGTGCGCTAGTGAGGAGGAGGATCATCTACTACTAGGAGACTATCTCAGTGTATTTTGGTTGTACTTTGGTTGAGCCATTTCTCTCTCTATCTCTGAGGAAGTTGTGGGGTTTTTCACCTTAAGGTTTTTCCCACAGAAACTCTATGTCTCTTGTCTCTCATGCTTTTGATTCTTGTGATGCGTGTGATGCTTATTGTGTTTGTTATGCATTGATATACTGTATATGTTATTCTCTCAGTGAAGATCCTAGAGTATTGTGAATTAATGCTCAAAATTTAACATGCAGTCGCTCCAACCGTGTACACCTGCATCGGCCGCGGCACCTCATCTACCGTCGGCTCGGGAATGTATAACGTCAACCCACTCAGGTTGGCATAGACTCCATCCATCTCTGCAATAGCAGCATGTATAGCAGGACCCATGACTGCTCCCTCTCCTCTCTCTCTCCTCGCAAGAAGAGAGACTCCGAATGGTCGTACGGGGCCCACATCTGCACACACATGTTGTTAATCATCAACACTGTAACAAAAAAAATTATAAAAACAAAAAAATTAAAAGTGCAAGGGTTTATTATTCTTACTTATGTCTCCCCATGCTGCTCCCTCAAGAAGTAGCAAGTCTCGGTCATCTCTGAAGTTCGTACCACTATACGGGTAATCCTCTACCATAAGTAACTGGCCCTCTATCCAGCTAAAGAACTCAATACCATATGAGATGATGGGACCCCCACCATGTCGGGCCATCACCTCTATCCATCTAGCCATGTGTGGATCCCTAGGATCCCTGTCATCTAGTGGTACCTGAGGGCGCAAGAGGGGAACCCGTTCCATGAGGAACAACATTACTATCGAACCTTAGCCAAACTGTTTGAGCTCTCCCCACCGACACTTGGTCAGCTGAGCTCACATGTTTGCGAGGAATCCCTCACACTAGTTGAAGATCTTCGGAGACATGCAGTCCTGCGCATATAGCATCTGAGACCTGGCGGCTAAGTGAGGTGCTTGGTTCCCTGCCATCCTTGTAATGGTGAAAAGTATGGCACGCAATGGACATTCCCGCACATCTTTTATGGGAATCTTCCCACTAGAAGCACGAGTGTTGGGAATACAGTGTTGTAGGATCATGTCATCCACAGTCCGATCACTTCCACGTGATCCAGTAAGAAGCACATTATCCCCTCTTCGGGACAATCCATTCAGGAAATAGATTTCCTCGACATCTATGGTAAGCATGTGCTCACAGTTCACGAAATATTGTTGGGCCGCATCCCAGCATCAGAGCATATGTGTCATTAATGGGATTTGGGCCCTCATGCCCTGAATCTCGAAGAACTTGAGGAGCCCACAGTTTCTTAGTGATTCCACACATTGTGGATCACTTGCAGCCTATACATAATCTATCTCATGCTCCCATTCATGCCACTCCAAAACCATTATGGCTGTTGGTAACCTGCCAAAAGGGGAGTTTAAACATTGTTAACACTTGCTTCAACCACCAAAAGTTCTTTTTTTGGGCATAGTTTGTGTTTGGGGTTGGACATTTCCGCCTTCGCACCCCGTTATTGCTAACAGTGTGACGTCGTTGCAACCCATCCATGCAAACCTTGCAAAGAATCAATCTCGTCGCAATTCCCGAAAGGGAAGACTGCGATGACCCAAGGATGCAATGGCCCTTCACAAACCAAGCTAAAAACCAAAAAATGAACCCAATTCAAAAATGTAAACCACTACAATTATGCTGGATGAAGTTTAGAGTTACCTACTCTGGACGGCGGGTGAAATGGCTGCTCGTAGCTCTCGGAATAGATAAGTGAAGTTTTGGCTCCAAATGGCACTTCTCCTCCCAAATTTGGCAAATGAAACAATGGTGACTATATTTGGTTTTTGTTTCTATTTATAAAAAAAAATGGAATATTCTTTTTTAAAAATATTTGATGCTTTTAGGTCATTTACTATCATTTGGGTCAATTTCATCGCATTTGAACACTTGGTTGGCTATTTGACCTAGTTTTCGAGTGTGCAGGAGTCGTTAAGTGTCTTTTTACGCTGCTTTCGCATTGGAACGATCAACTCAGGTATGAACACCCCTTGTGTGTTTTTTGTCGTTATTTTCCATTCATTAGTAATTATTTTATGATGATGAGCTTACTCTTTGTTCTTTCTCATGCTCTTGAAACTATGAGAATACGTTACTGAGTTACGATTTATCACTTTTCCGGGCTCGTTAAACTCTTATAGAAAAGGAACCCCCCCGGAGTCTATCTTTAAGCTCTTTTCAAGCTCTCGAAATATGAAAAGATTGCCAAGTGAACTTGTCACGTTCACGCTTGTTAAAGAATTTGAATGGTCGTCTTCATGGTGATAGTTTACCCATTTTTCTGACTAGGGGGCACTACTTACAAAAAAGGTATACTCCATCCAATCATGACTGGAAGAGTCCTCTCCCGCGTTGTTTTACCCTTTTTCTGGAGATGAGGCTAACTTTACGAAAAAGGACCATTGGAGTCTTCTTTAGTTCTTTTTAAACTCTCTAAACATGAAATGATGACCGAGTTTACCTTCCATGGTCTCGTTAAACTTTCACATTGAAGGGCCCGCCATGGGATGAACCCCTCTATCCCAGGTTCGAAAAATATTTGGGATTGGACTCATCTATGAGATGAGCTATACCGAGCATCTGGTTACCCTCATCAAGCTCGTAAAAAACACATGAGGCACTCATCATTCATGATGGGGAAAAAGGAAACCTTTTATGTTACACCCCTTATCAGTGGCAATATCTAGTCATTTCTTGAACATGGCACTCATCTGCATTTGCATACTACACTTGGATCATCCGTTTGTCCTCGAGTTCCACCTATTTCCTTAGTCTTGTTACTCCTTTGAGTCATTCAAAGAACGCTTCCGTCATCAATTGCATTAGGAATTGATATCATAACTCGTCAGGTCAATACTGCCAAGGCATGCCATGCACATGTTCAAGAATACTCTCACTACTGATTATCTACAGTCAGTACACCTTCTATCATGTTGATCTACTATGGGTTAGTCTTGCATGACATTGTACCATTTGATCTGCTCTACACATCCTTTTTTTTGTTTCATGTCGATGATGGGGGATTCATCATGGCCCTCCTTCGACAGATTCATCCTTGTCGACTCCAAATCATCATCCGAGGATTGAATCTAGAAACCAACCAAGTACCTTCGCCCTGCATGCCTCAATGGCAGGTTACCTCATTTTCAACATGAGTTTACATCATTGACTCTTGATTGAAAGATTTCATCTCGCGTTCGACTTCAACTCATTTATTCATGCTTGATGATATGTACTGTGATACCTTGGGAATCATTGGTATTAATGGTGATCTCCCTCGCACTTGTTAACGGTATACATCAATGACCGGTAATCAAGTGGTTTCTACCATGTTCGACGTCAAGACATTTGTAATCACATGGATAGATTCATATCATTGTAGGTTCAGCTTGAAGACTGGGGAGTCATGTTTTACCCAAGTTGCGATGGAGTTTGTATTGAGTCATATCACACGAATCCACATTTGTATGGTCTTGGCTGTGCTATTATCTCATCATGGATCTACGCTTGTGTCTAGTAGCCATGATTGTGTTCAATCGGTCATTACTACCATGGATCTGCAATGTATTGGTCGGTAGCCATGTTGTACGTCGTGTGAGACAATGTACTCAGAGTCAATTGTACTGCAGTAGTGTCCTTCATCCGACAAGCCATTTCCATTCTTTCTGTCAAAGCATTTCACCTGTCCAAATTTCAGCAGCTTCATGCTTTGGGGGGCATTCTGTTACACCTAAAAATCCTACCATCTTGATATTTAGTGTATACATCCCTGAAGTTTCATTGGCTAAATCATTACCTGGAAAGGATACCTTTTCATTTATGCTAGGTTTTGAGAGCTCGTCGTAGGCTGCACACATGCAACCTACAACGTCGCATATTTTTCTACTGTAGGGTGTGACGAAGTTAGTTAATGGTCAAAAATAGGCCTTTCGAGCTCATTCTCGAAGCCTGCTGACTTGGATCCTTATCCCTGACCTCTTGGGGGAGCTGACACTCGGTTCCTAACCTCTTGGGGGGATCCCCTATCTCTCTCCTACCATATCTCAATCTACCCTATCCATATCCTATCCACTTAGTCCTATATAAGTGAAGCTCTACCCCTCTCCAAAGGAGAGGAAGTCTATAGTGTCTACATGCTAGTGAAATCATCTTGGAGAGATCTCTAATTCATCTATTGAGAGACTCAAACTTCCTTGGGAGGATATGGCAATTGGTTTGGATGGAGAAGGGCTACTACGTTAAGCCTTGGTTGTAGTCTATTCTTTACTATGTACTTTCCCTATTTACAGTAATATAAACGATTTCCACCAATATTGTTTATGTGTGATGATATTGTGTAGTTTACCTGCTTAACTGTTTACTTATATCTCTTATTGTATAGATTCTCTTTACTTGTTTGTGTTTTTCTGTGTATCTTGACAGGTCTTGCAGCTGAGATCTGATGACCGCAAGGCGTGGAGCAACATCCAGGAGAAAATAATGCAAAGTTAAGGTAAGACATCTAGTCACTTGATCCTTAAGTAGATCTAGGAAGGTAGTTTGTAGTCTGTACTATTTGTTCTAGGATCACTTTGAGCTAGGGAGATCCGGCTCGCGTCCGCTCGAGTGGATTGTCCATCAAACACTCATGCCCAGATTGATAGGGGATATCATGCCCAAATCAAGACAGGGAGAGATATGGTGCCTAAACCAATATTTTTGCTTGCACATTCTTAATGTTGTGATTAAATGTCTTATTTTTCCTCCCCAACTATGTTCTTTGATTTCATGTTTCCTTTCACTGGTTAATTTTATGCTCGATGGTTTATTTTGTATGCATTTTGTTGGCATATCTATCTATTTTTGTAGCAGATAAACTCATCAAATTTCACACCATCTACTGAAGGAAATAACTTGATTTGAAATCATGTTGTCGTATCGTTATGTAGTGGGAATCCATAACAGGATTTTAGGCATAGGAGGGTTCAATAAGGATAAACTCATCACAAAAGAGAGAAGCTTAAATCCATGGACATTTTGAGAGAAAGATATCTTGCAATTTCATCCATAAATGTGTGAAAGTTAAATGGCTTCAATTTGGCTTAGTTTTTCTGCAATATGCCATTTTCCCGTTGAAATTTAGTTGTCATTGATGTCAATTGAAGTCAAAGAGGATTTAGTATTATTGTGCCAATTTGAAGAAGTACATAAGAAGTATATCCAAAAGTACATCAAGTATATCCAGTTTGAAGAAGTACATAAGGAATACATTCAACACATAAGGTACAGGTCCAAGTCTCAAATCCACCCATTTATAGTACTTAAAAGGTAAAAGCCAAAGAGATGGTTGGACAAGGTTCAGGAGTACACATGAATCTTGAGAACAAGAAGCGGTTGAACATGTAAGGAAGTCCCAAAAGTGCGCAAGACACACCAATAGGAAGAAGCATTCAAGTTGTTGAAGCACGCAAGAGAACCAAAAGGAAAGTAGTGGTGAAAGAATTCAAGTGCACAAGTCCCACAAGTGATGGTACATCAATAGCACAAGACCACACTGCAAGGGTGCAAGTCCCACTAGGAAAAGGACCAAGTATGTGCAAGACCCACAAGAGATGACACCTCAACAACGCAAAACAAGACAAGTGGCGTAAGCGTGAACTAAGGGGAACCATGAATCAAGGAAGAAGGGACGCTACAACCAACTTGTGGACATACCATCCGCACAGGACAAGTATAAATAAGAAACCAAGCTGGAGAATTGAAGTAAGCTTGTAAGGTCGAGACTGGAAGATACAGATTTGGAAAGCTTCTTATTTTGGGGCATCAAGGGTTGGTGGAACCACAACAACATGATCTAGCAGAGAGCCAAGTGTGCACGAGCAGAAGAACAAAATTGTTGATGGCACGTAGGATGATGTAGTTTACCTGTGATAGTTGCGCGAAGATAGAAATACAGTACTACAAGGGATGTGAAAATGCATGAGAATAGAATGACTGTATCACAGATAGTACGTAGAAAGTCACAGATGATCTAAGATAGATGCGCGAAGACATACTGGAAGCATAACTTGTGATGCGCGAATTGAAGTAATCTATCCGATGCGCAAAGATAGACTCATTGCAGCACAATAAATATGTGCAACATGATAAGGGTGATCCGAGACAAGTGCAAAGAATAGAAAGTTTGAATCATAGATAATGGACAGAAGGTCACAGATTATCTAAATATGGATGCACCAAGACAGAAGGGTAATATCACAGAAGGTGCACAGATTAATCTTATATTGATGCGTGAAGTCAGAACAACAACACAACAAAAGATGTGCAGTATCAGTTGAAGTTGCAGATGCGTAGAAACAGAATGACATACTAAACTTGAGCACAGACTGCAGAATCTGATGAAGTAGCACGCAATTTGTGAGGTATGAAGTTAGTTGTAATTTTGTGAAGTGATAAGTCAAGTGTGAAGTCAAGTGAAGTATGCAGTACAATGACAACAATATTACAACATACAAAAGGTGCGCACAACAGAACAAAAAATAGTCAATCTGAAGAGTGCACGGATCAGAAGAACAACAAAGTAATATCTTCTTCTTTCATACAAGGGCGACAGGATGGGAAAAGGAGTAGCGGTTCGGTGCCTCCTTCCAGTTGAAGATGGTAAATCAGGGAGTTTGTGCTTCCTTCGGGTCATAGCCTGTAAAACTAGGGGTCGGTGCCTCTTTCCAGTTGGTGATGGAGAACTTTAGAAGTTAGTGCTTCCATGAATGTAATATTTATATTAGAAGAGATCATTCCGTGCTTTTCTCTTGTGTGGGTTTCCACGTAAAAATATGTGTGTTATGTGTATTGCGCATATGTAGATGAATGTTATTGTTTATGTGAATGCATAATTTAAGTGCAAGTTAAATCTGATAAAAATAAAAATTGTTCATAATTGCGCTAATATTAATTCACCCCCCTATCAGTATTACTAAGACTCCAACAATTGGTATTAGAGAAGGTGTCTTCAGTAACAACTTAACATCTGGAAGATAGATCTATGCGTAGGTATGGACAAGCAGGAAGGTCTTCCCACCAACAAAACACCAAGATTTGATGGCACCAACTACACCTTCTAGAGGATAAGAATGGAAGTATATTTGCAATCCCTCGGAGTTGATGTATGCCATTCCATTGTCGATGGTTATAACGTTCCTCCAACCACACCAGTTGATCCAATCGAGAAAATATAGTATGAATGTAATGCAAGAGATAGGAATGCATTGTTATGTGGGTTAATAGACACTGAATTCACTAAAGTCACGCATTGCACCTCAACTAAGGATGTGTGGGATAAAATCTAAAATGTCTACAAAGGTGACAAGAAAGTAAAGAAGGCGAAGATGCATAATTACTCTAGATTATATGAGTCCTTGAAGATGAAAGATGAAGAAAATATTGCCTCATATTTCATTCGAGCTGATGAGTTAGCTAATTCCGTCAAAAGTATTGGAGTTACACTAGATGGTGAATCAGTTGTGCATAAGATACTAAGAACTCTGCCTCCGAGATTTGATTTAAAGGTATCTGTGTTAGAAGATAGAGACAATCTTGCAGATCTGACAAAGGATGAGCTTCAAGGAATTATGACTACGTATGAGATGCGGACTGAAAGGGAAAATCCTATCATAAAAGAAGCGACCTTTAAAGCTACTAGAAAGGCTAAACATGCACATGACAAAGACGCTTGTAATGAATCAAATGAGGAAGAATCAAACTATGTGAGAAATTTGAAAAGGGGACATGGTAAGTATAAGAATAAATTGCCTTTCAAATGTTTCAGATGTGAAGGGATAGGCCACTTTGCTTCAAAGTGTCCATACAAGGAAGATGGAGATAGTGACAGTGAGGAAGAGGCTAGTTTCCATGAATGAAGGGTGGTGTACACTCAGGACATACCTGAGAACAGGAAGAAAGTTCCAAAACAAAGTAAGAGTTTGTATACTGAGGAAAACATCAATTTATCCGAAGAAAGTGATTGCGACGATAAGCCAAAATAAGTACTTTTCATGGCCTTTTTTGAAGATGAAAGCAGTGAGGAAAAGAAAAAGAGTTGTCCATCTGTCGAAAAGAACACATCAGTTGCGCAAATTCAACCGAGAGCACTAAATAAGTAATTTTTTAGTGGATCCTTCGATACAAATCCAAAACCTATCACATAAATTAAATCTAACAGTCAATATGAAGAAGAAGAAGAAGCTGCATAGGTTGATTGGGAAGGTGAAATGGTCAGTGCATTGGATGAATGATCAAAGGTCACCAGCAGACAAGTCAAGACTTGGATACGATAGCACATCTGGGAAGGTCTACAACTATAAGCACTATCCAAATCAAATGAAGGATTTTAGGTATGATAATTCCTTTAGTGATTACAACTCTTTTTGTTACTCTACCGGAAGAAGGATTAATACAATGAAGTGCTCAAGGTGCAATTTCATTGGTCATATTGCGAAGTATTGTCAAACTATGAGATGTTATGCTTGTGATGGCTTTGGACACAAGGATATGTATTGTCAAAGAACAATTAATTGCACAAATAGAAACATGTTGCATAACAACAATCGCAATACAAGGACCAAAAGGGAGGACAGTCAGGAGCAGTATCAAGATGGAAGTGTGCACATGAATATGTGGGTAAGGAAAACACTTCAAACATGCACATAAGAAGCTAACAACCCAAATACATCTCAAGTAACAAGTAATTGTTTCCCATATTGTTGATCTCTAAGAGATTAAGTGATATCCTTAAATTCAACACAATGTTAATTAGGAATTCAAAGAGTGTGTTAGTGAAGTATTGTAGTTAGAGAATATTTGAAGTTGGTTGTCACATTAATGTTATGTTGCAAAATTGGTGCACATATGTTTAATTTTTTGCTTTGATGTATTGGATTGTCGCATAAAAGAGATCATACATAGAAAGTAGAATGCAAATGAGTATTGTTGATGAAAAAACATAAGGAGAGTTAAAATATGTGCAGATACGTAAACGAAGCTTGTATTATATTCAAAATTGTGTCATTACAAAATTGCATGAGTCCTATGTCGCAGAGAACATAGTTGAATAAACGAAGCTTGTATTACATAAATGAAGCTTGTATTAATGTTATGTTGCAAACGTTATGCACATATGTTTAATTATTAAATTACATAATGAAGCTTGTATTAAATTACATAAATGAAGCTTGTATTGATGTTATGTTGCAAAATTTATGCGCATATGTTTAATTATTTTCTCTGATGTATTGGATTGTCGCATAAAAGAGCTCATACATAGAAAGTAGAATACAAATGAGTATTGTTGATGAATAAACATAAGGATAGTTCAAATACATGAAAATACATAAACAAAGTTTGTATTATCTTCAAAATTGTGCCATTACAAAATTGCATGAGTCCTATGTCGCAGAGAAAAGAGTTGAAGTACAAAAAAGGCACCATGACAAGACCAAATGACAATTGAAGTTCAAAAATGACGACGGAAGTCGTATCAAGCAAAATTGAGGATTACAAGGATAATTCAGTGTCACAGCTCAAGGTCTAATTATGCATCATGGCTGGTTGGTTGTTGTGCAAGATGAAGCTCAAGATCCATTGGAACTAGCTCGTTGAATTCAGAGGATGGTTACATAGGAAAAAGCTACAGAATTGAAGATGATGCATGTGCAGCCGACTGTTCAATTCGAATAAGGTCCAACATGTCAAGAATCCGTTGTTGTTGCTGCTCCAAAAAATCAACTCGCCTGCTAAGACCAGATAATCCCTCACCAGTGTTGTGATTAACTTGCAACTGCGCGTACCAGTGATTGAACTCAGGATCCTTCAATTGGGCTTTCCAAACGCCCATGTCTACCCTTAGTCATGTGAAATTCGTGTGTTGTGACTGAACCGCTAAACAGACACTATCATGTGAGTCATTAAATATCTGGAAGAAGGAAGACATAATGGAAGAAGATGAGAATCGCAGAAGCAACAAGACACAGAATAAGCTAGACAATAAAGGAACAAGGATTATGAACCAAGAAATTCGCAGCTCATTTATAGAACTGGAAGGTGGTTCTCTGCGCGCGCACAAATAAATCGAAGAGATGACAAGGATTAATGGAATTCATGTCCACACGATTTGAAGCTAGTTATGGAGACATCAAAATTTATTGCATGAGCTAATGAATTCGAGAAAGAGGACAAAAATAGAAAATCCAATTCATTGTGTCGTGCGACCGAAATGATGTTTCCAAAAAGACTCTAGTATGAATGTGACACATCAAATTTTCCACATGAATTGTTTGTCAGATCGCTTTATTGCCAAGATGGCTGACAGATGGAAATGTGTGCAAAAATATTTGGTTGTTGTGGCGAGATATGCGACGTCAGGAAAGGTAACGATGATTGGGTACAGGGAAATAAATGCGACAAAAGGAATAGTTGTGTGCTGGAAGAGGTCACATAGAAGACAATGCAAATCAGTAGCATATGTAACTTTGCAACGCACAATGAATACAACAAGAAGATGGTATCAAAGACTTCACAAGAAATGAAGAAGTGCGATTGATTAATGGGTATGACAGGAACAAAAGATCAAGATAGAAGGAAGATAGAAAATGTTTATGGGAAGAATATTCGAGATAGCTATAGAAACAGTGTACAAATTTCAAGGTAAATGTAATCTACATAGAAACCCCAACAAAAAGGATGAAGCATGTATATAGGGGGAGTAATCCAAGGAAGCAGATCTGTGAGGCCAACGAAAAAACTGAAAATAGGAGAACCTATAATTGTGCATTGAAAGCACCTATTTTAAATTGATGTCAAAGGGGGAGAAAGATCATGAAGCATGTGATCAGTGTAGAAAGATCAGAAAGCTTGCATTAGTAGAAGAGATCCACGTAGTGAAAGAAATCATAAGAGAACTGACAACAGGATGCACAGATGAGCAAAGGCTCAAACTGGTAAGAACACAGGGGGAGTACTACGACTAAGATAGATAAAGTGCACAACTTCATGAGATGATTATGCACAACTTCATGAGGTATTTATGTCAATGCCAAAGGGAGAGATTATTGAACTTTGGTTGTCATTGATGTTAATTGATGTCAAAGAGGATTCAATATTCCTATGCCAGTTTGAAGAAGTATATGAAATCTAGTTTGAAGAAGTACATAATAAGTATATCTAGTTTGAAGAAGTACATAAGGAATACATTCAACATATAAGGTACCAGTGTACATCTCAAGTCCACCCAATTATGCTACTTCAAAGGTAAAATCCAAAGAGATAGTTGGACAAGGTTCGAGAGTGCACATGAAGCTTGAGAACAAGAAGCAGTTGAACATGTAAGCAAGTCCCAAAAGTGTGCAAGACACACCAATCGGAAGAAGAATTCAAGTTGTTGAAGTGTGCAAGAGTACCAAAAATAAAGTAGCGGTGAAAGAAGTCAAGTGCACAAGTCCCACTAGGAAAAGGACTAAGTATGCACAAGACCCACAAGAGATGACACCTTAGCAACGCAAAACATGACAAGTGGCGGAAGTGTGAAGTAAGAAGAACCATGAAGTAAGGAAGAAGGGACGCTACAACCAACTTGTGGACACACCATCCGCGCGGGACATGTATAAATAAGAATCCAAGTTGGAGAATTGAAGTAATCTTGTGAGGTCAATACTGGAAGATACAATTTTTTCAAGCTTCTTATTTTGGGGAGTCAAGGGTTGGTGGAACCAAAACAACATGATATAGTAGAGAGCCAAGTGTGCACGAGCAGAAGAACATAATTGTTAATGGTGCATAGGATGATGTAGTTTATCTGTGACAGTTGCACGAAGATAGAAATGCAGTGCTACAGAGGATGTGAAAATGCATGAGAACATAATGACTGTATCTCATATAGTACGCAGAAAGTCACAGATGATATAAGACAGATACACGAGGACATACGTGGATCACATCTTGTGATGCATGAAGTGAAGTAGTTTATCTGATGCGCAAAGACAAAGTTGTAGAACAGTAAAGATGAACATCATGATAAGGGTGATCCGAGACAAGTGAAAAGAACAAAAAGGCCGAATCACAGATGATGCACAAAAGGTCGCAGATTATCTAAAGATAGATGCACCAAGACAGAAGGGTAATATCATAGAAGGTGTGCAGATTAATATGATACTGATGCACAAAGTAAAAAAAGTAGCACAACAAAATATGTGCAATATCAGTTGAAGCTGCAGATGCGCAAAAAAGAAAAACATCATACTGAACCTAAGTGCAGACTGTAGAATATGATGAAGTAACACACAATTTGTGAGGTATGAAGTCAGTTGCAATGTTGTGAAGTGATAAGTTGAGTGTGAAGTCAAGTGAAGTATGCAGTACATCAACAATAAGATTACAACATACAGAAGGTGCGCACAACAGAACAATCAACAGTCAATCTGAAGAGTGCGCAGATCAGAAGAACAACAAAGTAATATATTATTATTTCATACAAGGGAGGTGGGACGAGGTAAGGAGCAGGGGGTCGATGCCTCCTTTCAATTGACGCTGGTAAATTAGGGATTCCTTGCTTCCTTCAGGTTGTATCTTGTAAAACCAGGGGGTCGGTTCTTCCTTCTAGTTGGTGTTGAAGAACTTCAGAAGTTGGTGCTTCCCTGAATGTAACATTTATATTATAAGAGAGCATTCCATGGTTTTTACCCATTTGGGTTTCCACGTAAAAATTTGTGTGTTCTATGTATTGTGCATATGTGGATGAATGTTATTGTTTATGTGAATGCATAATTTAAGTTCAAGTTAAATATGATATGAAGTAAAAATTGTTCATAACTGTGCTAATACTAATTCACCCCCCCTCTCAGTATTACTAATATTCCAACATTTCCTTCAATGTTGATAGTTATGATATGACATGAAACCCCAGTCACTCATTGTTCACATGAAACATGAACCAAAAATTATAACACTGCTTGGGATAAGAGGGAAGCCCTAGTTGTGTAAAAAATGACAATATGCATCGATGGTGCTCTCTTCTTCTGGAGAAACTCGTTGTATCTCTATATAGAAAATGTAGGCAGTGAAATTTTGGGAAATGATAGCATTGGTAATTATGAAACATGTTCTAGGAGAAGATAGAACTCTGATTGGACCAACCATTTGAGGGCGTTTCCACTTATTATTTTGTCCATGAATGTTGTCGAGTGAAATTGGATTATTTTAGCATGGTTTCAGAATTGCATTCCCTTTCTCTATGGAGTTGATATATGACATAAAGATTTGGTTTCTTGTAGTATTATATGGAAACAATGGACCTAGAATAAGTTTCAATACATGTAATCCACAAATACTTAAGGTACATAAGTGTTATTTCTTATGTCCTATACATTCAACAATTTAATACTATATCGGTTTGGGTTATCTAATGGACCAATACAGCATTAAATGGGTTTCCATTCTCTCCACTTCCCTTAGTAATCAAGCCATATCCAAAATAAAGCATGCAACTCTAGGGAGTCCCCCAACAACCTCTCAAATCTAATAATTTTTATTGTGGGTTCTACATCCATGCTTTGGAAGCCTGGTGTCTAACATGATCCATATTTTGCAAAAACATACTAACTGAACATTCAATACCTTTGTGAAAACTATGGATCATGTTAGACACTAGGATTCTAAAGGAAGGATACATAATCCTCAATAATAGTTATGATATTTGGTATTACAAACTCTCAGCAATAAAGCCAATCATGGATTTTACGAAGGGTAGTCAACATAAGTCAATATTGGTCATAGGAAGTACATCGGAACAAGAATGTCCTCTACTTTCTTATGAAAGACCGAATTACGAAATTGCAATGGTTTTTACTATGGGGTTATGTTGGATTGATGTCGTAATTATAAACCACTTTCAATGATCTTGTAGTACCTTTGACGATGGGGTCACATTCGGGAGACGTCGAAAGTTCGACATCGTTGCGACAATATTGCAATCATTCTAACGATGTGGTAACGTGGGGTAGATGTCGAAATTCCAACATAAAGCTCACAAGATTGAAATTTGTATTATGATGGAGGGATGTTGGAAATATGTCAAAATTCCATCACATAAGCAACGATTTTAGAGTGGTTTCCATGCCAGAGTAACATCAAAGGTATGTTGAAAAACTGACGAGGAGCCAAAACATCTTCTCCCACAAACCTGCCATGTAGTCAGCAACTAACGTCATAAGTATGACAAGGGAACGTTGAGTTTATAGTGCACCACATTTTTTACACAATATTTGTGATGTTCCAAGGTAAGTGTGCTTTGACGTTTGTATGTCAAATGTTTTGTCGATAGAATGTCGTAAATCCAACCCTTTTGTAGTAGTGATCATGTCAATATAGCATGTAATCTAAATGGAATTGGGTAAGAAATCTTCCAATCATGTTTTAGTATCTTAGTTGATATGTTTGTTATGACAATTGATTGCATGCATGTGATATGACACCTAGGTCGGAGTATGGAAAAATAATGAAACTTTGGGCATGTAAAGATTGTTATTTTAATAACTCATGCATATTATAGTATTCCATTATTAAACTAGTTAAGGGGTAATAAATAGAGTGAATGAGTATTTATGCTCATATCATGAATTTGTATACCATATGAAATTGAATTCCATGGAAGATAACCCCATGTGAGATAATAATGTGTTGGATTTGGAAAATGCTATAGCTCTACACAAGTATCCAATGTTCTTCCTACTTGTAATCAATGTTTTGGACTACAACCTCTTTGCCAATACTAAAGAGAATTAAATGAACATATTCTTGGTGTTGTGTTTGGATTGAAGAGGAAAGTATCTAGATAGTTGAAAAATTAATTAGGGGTATGTTGGTTGAGTCCTCTAATTTGTCTTGATAAAACACAAGTTTGAATTATGATATTTTAATTCACTACAAGGAAGCATGGAGTGAATGTGTGTAAATAAACTATGTAATCATACAAAGAGTGATCCTACATTTATAAATGTTGGCAGATTTACATGCTTGCACATAGTTTATTGCATTGTGTGAATGCACTATGTGTTGGTAATGCATATAGATAATATTCCATTTCATTTAATATGATTAACACTTGAAAGTGATTGAATTATTAATGGGTTAAACTTCTAAGATAATTTTATGGGTTGTTGTAAATGCCACAATGAAATGATTATATCCATGAATATTCACAATTGTTTGGTTGATTGAAAGTTTACATCGCAAGTAGAATGGTCTTGGATATATCAATGAATGTAAGTCCATAATGAATATTGGGTGTTACCACATGCAAGATAAAACATTATGAGAAGGATCTTGTGAAATCTAATTTTTGTATGAAACATATTTAAAATTTCTAATTGAAATTACTATGGTGATATATCATGGTAATTGTATGTGTATGATATATGTGAGATGATGGATATGTCTAGTAAGGATAGATGATGGATGCTGAATTTGAAAAGACATGGAAATGGTGATATATTAATGACACCAAAACCCTATGATATGTCTTGATTGCCATGAGATATGTTATATTAGAGAAAATTAGTGGACACCCTGGTAGTAAAACTAAAACAAATGGGATCTTCTTGTGCAAGAATTCCTTGGAAAATGATGGATCACTTGGGGCACTATTTAATAGAGAATGGGATGCTTGATCCTAAAGGGACTACAAGGAATATGTGACTTGAATAAATATATTGTGAGATATCCATGTTATATAATTTCTTTTTGATCTTGGCTATTATATAACATGAATATCTCACAATATATTTATTCAAGTCACACACACACACACACTAGGTGTGTCAAAGAAGACATTGAGTTGAATCTCACTTGTGGAAGCCATGTAGAGCTGTTAAATATTCATACAAATAAGTGTTGGGTTGATTTACGTACTTAATCTAATGTTATGAACATATATACTCCAATTATGAACGTGAAATTTTTAAGAATGGAGTAATTGATGCTTAAAATGATTATGAAATATTGCATGGTTTTCATTTGTTGATTATTTTAAGTATGTGTTGGAATAATAAAGATATTTATAGGTGTACTAAGATAGTAAAGCAATGGTTGGACATTATTGTCGAATACAACCAATAGCTCGACAAAGTGGCCATGAAGACATGGAATTGTAGACATCGTTGAAGAATGAATATATGGAACCTTTCTAAAGAGAATAGAACATCGATGATGGTATATTCCAAAGGATGATGGTATATTCCAAAGGGGATGGGAATGTAATATCCATGTCTCAACCCTGTGAGCTTGATCTTTTTTATATTTTACTTATGCTTTGCATTACTATATTTTGCTTCATGCCTCTAAGTAGACTTACCATGGTGATTATAAACACATCTAAACACGATCATTTTAATTTAATGAAAGGTTCCAAGGATTACTTTTGGGAGAACACTAATGGGGATATGAGTTTTTCAAAGGGGAAAGGTAAGGGGGTCTAAGGGAAGGAAATGACCTATGTCTCATGATCCTACTATAACCTTCTTCATGTTATTTTGTTATTATCATTTCATCCTAATGTTTGTGTTATTACAATTAGGATCCTAGTAAAGTGATTAATTAATTAAAGTAATTGCTTCCTACCCTCAAGTACCTACCTCCTATTTCGTGTAATACACCAAATATGAAAATGAAAACACACAAGATAACACAATGGATACCATCAATATCCACACTTTTATTAAGATAGATTGATTCTTTTAATGGAGGAATCAACTCATGTTCACTTGCCTCTTTGATGAGGATACCTCCTAATGAGATAAGCTCAACATACATTATTTTTCTCTGCACCCTCTTAAGGAGGACTCCATCCTTATATATAGATCATAATATAACTCTAACCTCCTAACCACCTAGTGGTCCTTCTTTAATGAGATCCCATTATATTTATTTACTAACACAGTGGGCCTTATTTAATAATAACAATATAGTGGACCTAGTCCAAAATACATTGAATTCCCCCTACTAATACTCTAATGGGCCCTCCAGACCCCCCATTACACACATAGGGAGGTTCATAACACTCTACCCCCCTAGGAAAATTTTTCCTTCAATGTTTGGTGTGAAGCAGTACAAACATGATCCTAGGTCCCATGGGTGAATGCTAACATCCATGTCAAAGTAGCCGAAGAATGATGGTGCATGTGTAGAAGTGTTAGCCATGATGCTGAGGTCATCCAAAATGCACCATATTAAGCCTATATCCAATGTATGAGTGCTAATGGCCATGGTGAAATAGTTGAAAGGACTCATTCCAAAACCTAGGGCCAATGTGTTTCCATTGACACCCCATTGATGAAACTAAATCTCCACAAAATGTCAAGTGGGGTACCCCTAATGGTCATATGGATCCAAATAAGTATAGCCATCCAAAACAAGAAGGACCTCTAGAGAGTAGGGTAATGATGGATTTAAGAGGAATTTTTCTATTGTAGAAGAAGCATACGATGGTTTTCCTTTCGACCCAAGTTTCTCTTCATATGAAAGAGAAGATTCATCGAAAAGAATATGGAAGTAGTTTTCATCCCAAAAATTACAACTATTCATATACCAATCCTCAGTCATATTTTAAATCGTACCATGCATCTCTTTCTTATATATACTCTTCCATGATGAAAGGAGATATGGTACTCATGACAAACATCTCCTCCTCTTTAGCCAAAAAATCATTCAATTGAGAAGAAACCTTGTTAAGTGTACTATCCATGTTCTATTGCATGGCCTACTTCTTATGTAAAATTTTTGCTAACAAAATTTGTTTCTCCCATGGTACAAGCCCCCAATTTGTCATGCTTCAATGGAGGGAGAATTGTTTCTCGTGTGATAGTAGATGGGAGAGTAGCTAGAACTAGAGCATATAATATATCATATGTGTTAACACCTAAAAAGTGCTCACTAGCTCATTCCCTTATTCACATGACCCATTTGTCCACTTTTCCACCATCTGAGCCTCTAAAACCAACAAAAGGTCACCAAAAGACCTTAGTACACCCCTTTTTCCATTAAAAAATATTATTTTTCCTAAAAACACATAAAAAACCCTCAAAAAGGGTCCAAATTCCCAAAAATATTAAAAAGGGAATTAAAATATTATTTTTATTCAAAAAAGGAAAAAGAAGGGAAAAGTACCTAAACCATGTTGGTCAATACCATTTGGTTTCCATAAAACCACAAATGGTATTCCCCACCACCAAAACCTATAAAAAGGTGGTAGGGGCTCCTCATTTCACATCCATCCATTATCTCATCCTTATGCTGCTGAAATCTCCCTTGAGCATTTTAGCCATTGAAGCAACCTTGGAGAAGGAGACCTCTTGGAGCTTGGAGCTACTCATCTTGGGAGTTGCTCAACATCAACCTTCACCATTGAAGGTATTATCGCAAGCACTTGCTTGCCCCCATTTTTTAAATACAAATTCATTCTTTAATATTTTCTTGTTCTTGTTTTTTAAATGTTTACATTATTTGCTTAGATTCTTGCATAGATCCATGATTAGTTTTGTTTAGTTTAATTAGTTGTTTATTTCTATTTGAAACTGCTGCTACTAGTTAGCAGGTGCCCATAGCACTAAGCCTGGTTGCAAAACCGGGCCAACAGTTTTTGGCAACTCCGCTGGGTTTTGAACAATAGATCTCTAGTTTTGATTTTAATCTTAGTTTTTTATTAGTTTTTAACCTTTAGATCCATAGATCTGCCATCTTAGACAGCAGATCCATTGCTGCTCTAAGTTTTGGCCACATCTATTGCCATTAACAGCCCGAAATTCACAATTTTCGGGTTCGTTTTTCGGCTTCCGTGCACGGCTTTCGCCTCGCGGTTTTTAGCCTGACAGTCGCGCGGTCCATCGCGGCTTTTGGCCTTTTTTCCGCGCGGTTCACCGCGGCTTTGTCGCCGGTTTCCGCGCTGCACCTCGCGGCATCGCGGTCATTTACCGCGCTGCACATCGCAACTACGCGGCCCTTTTCCGCGCGGTTCACCGCAACTTCGCGGCCTATTTGCGCGCGGCACACCGCGGCTTCGCGGACATTTTCCGCGCGGTCCATCGCGACTGTGCGACCGAAACCCGCGCGGTCCATCGGGGCTTTTCTGTCAAAACCCGCGCTGCTGATTTTTTCATTCGGCCATTCCGATTTTAAAAATTAATTTTTACTGTACTTCATGCCCACATAGCACATTTTTTTTTTACAGTATTAAATTCTGCATATTTTACAGCCTTGAAAAAAAAATTTTACTATTTAAAATGCATATCTAGAAATCTTTTTAAAAATTTTCAAGAAAGTGAAAGAAAGACTTATTTCTGCATTTTTATCTAGATTAAAATTTTTTCCTGTTTACTTCTTTAAAATCTTGCCCTTAGCAATTTCCTTGAAGAAAGAAGTCCATTTATTTCTTTTAAAGAAGTCCATTTATTTCTTTAAAAGAAGTTTTATTATTTGCTTTCATAATTCAGAAGATCCTTTGTTTTTTGAGTTCATATTTGCAAAAGCATTTAATTTCCATTTATTTGAAAAAGTCATAAATATTTGCTTTTGTATTTTCAAAAGCTCCTTTGTTTTTTGAAAATTTCTTGTAAAGCATTTCCCTTTTTTCAAGTTCAGTTTACAAATACCTCACGTGCACTCACTCGATCACTTAATTGAACTGAGCCTTAAAACGTACCCTAATTTCAACACACTTTTAACCCCACTTGGGGAACACTAAAAGAACATTTGTAGCTAAGTAGTATTGGGGGGATCTATACCTAGCATACTAAAAGAACATTTGTAGTTAAGTAGTTTTGCAACCAGGCTTAGTGCTATGGGCATCTGCTAACTAGTAGCAACAATTTCATATAGAAATAAACAACTAATTAAACTAAACAAAACTAATCATGGATCTATGCAAGAATCTAAGCAAATAATGTAAACATTTAAAAAACAAGAACAAGAAAATATTAAAGAATGAATTTGTATTTAAAAAATGGGGGCAAGCAAGTGCTTGCGATAATACCTTCAATGGTGAAGGTTGATGTTGAGCAACTCCCAAGATGAGTAGCTCCAAGCTCCAAGAGGTCTCCTTCTCCAAGGTTGCTTCAATGGCTAAAATGCTCAAGGGAGATTTCAGCAGCATAAGGATGAGATAATGGATGGATGTGAAATGAGGAGCCCCTACCACCTTTTTATAGGTTTTGGTGGTGGGGAATACCATTTGTGGTTTTATGGAAACCAAATGGTATTGACCAACATGGTTTAGGTACTTTTCCCTCCTTTTTCCTTTTTTGAATAAAAATAATATTTTAATTCCCTTTTTAATATTTTTGGGAATTTGGACCCTTTTTGAGGGTTTTTTATGTTTTTTTAGGAAAAATAATCTTTTTTAATGGAAAAATGGGTGTACTAAGGTCTTTTGGTGACCTTTTGTTGGTTTTAGAGGCTCAGATGGTGGAAAAGTGGACAAATGGGTCATGTGAATAAGGGAATGAACTAGTGAGCACTTTTTAGGTGTTAACAATATGAAATCCCTAAAAATCAAATTTCCAATGGCATTGGTATTGATGAAATATGATCACTTTGTCAAAAGATATGACCTCTATAAGGTCTACGATCGTCTCCCAAAACCCTGAAAATTTGCATATTTCAAACGGTGATATCTCCATCTCCTGGACTCGGATTTGAGTGATTTTTCTTTTGAAATCCTGTATTTTTCTAAGAGAAATTCAGATATGCAATTATATTTTATATTTTTCGATCAAAAAAAGATAAAAAAAATGGATCTGAGTGTCACAGACCTCTTTTTGTCTCTTAAAAAATCTGCGAAAAAGAGAAAAAAGTTCTTCCATTGTTGTGGCCCAAGAAAGTGGCCCTGATACCAATTGTGATATACCAAATATGACAATTAAATCACACAAGATAAAACAATGGATATTGGCTACAATCCACACTTTTATTAGGATAGATTGATTCTTTTAATGGAATAATCAACCCCTATTCACTTGCCTCTTTGAGGGGGATACCTCCTAATGAAATAAGCTCAACATACAATATTATTTTCCACACCCTCATAAGGAGGACTCCATCCTTATTTAGAGATCATAAGATAAATCTAACCTCCCAAACTCCTAACCATTTAGTGAACCTTCTTTAATGAGGTCTCGTTACATTTATTTATTGGCATAGTGGGCCTCATTTACTAATAGAAATATATTGGACCTAATACTCATTTAATAATAACAATATAGTGGGCCTCTAATGGGCCTGCTGGACCCCTAGCCATAGGGAGGGTCATAACATTTTGAAGCAACTAATTCCTATATTCTTGCAATCAAAGAGAGCTCAATTAGATCTCTTGTTTCCTATTTTTAAGAAAGTGGAAGAGTTGGATTAAGACTCTTACTTTCCCTCATTCATTCACGCAAAAGAGATAATTCACATTAAGAAGAAAATATTGATAAAAAACGAGAGTTATTAAGGAGAAAAAGAGTTATTGATGAAAAAAGAGTATCCCGGCTATTGTAGGATCCATGGATATACGAAAGAGATGTTTTCATATGGAAGTAGGCACCAAGATTGAGTAGGGAAGTACTGTTGGGCCTAGTATTTTGGAGGTACCATTTTTGAAGAAACAGTTTTGGTGTGGACAAAGATGAGGTGAAACTGGTTCGACGAAGATGCCAGGAAATGGGGAAAATGATCATGTTGATCATGTCAAAAGTCGGAGTCGAGTCAGTTAGTTAGAATTGGTCCGAATTGTAATAATGAGTCGGTTAGGAATCTAGTGGAATAGTGGGAGTGGGGCAAGCTTAGTGCGCCCTATAAATATGTATTAAGAATGAAGTTTTGGGGACACATTCGGGTAGTAAAGAGATAGTCAAGTTTTGTGCTCTGTAATGAAGATATCTGTTATTTTTGTCGAATACATTTTGGGGAGGCCGAGTCGTTGATCTGCGAGTTGTGTGTGTAGATCTATTGTATTACATGAAGAAATTTGTAAGTTCTGCCCAAAGTGCTTATTTAGATGTGATTCTTAATAAAATACAAGCGCTTCCGTGGTTTTTCGCAGACGGTTTTTCCACGTAAAATATGGTGTCTTCATGTGAGTTGATGTATGTTTTGATGTGACATGTGATATGTGTTTCTTTCTTCTGTTAAATAATCAAGTGAATGTATGATGCGCTTAAGTGTAAGAAAACTGAAGGTAATCTATTAATCGGGTTAAGTTATCAAATCTGTCGATGTCATGAATCTGTCGAAGCTTTGATATGTCGATATTCTGTAATGAAATTAAATGATTTATTTTTCAAAGTACTCCCCTTCTGTGTTGCATGAAGTTTGGTTCTTGCAATCCCCATAGATACTTTAGGTTATTGGATTTTGTACAACTTCAGAAGATATTATTTATTGTATTTCATTGTACTTGTTTGTACCTCCTAAGGGAGATGACCTTGATGTAATTTATCTATGTAAACCCTGAAAGAATCAATGTAAACCTTGGGGAGAAAAGAAGCAAAGTAAAAGATTAAAAACAAATTATTATTTTCCCCCCAAGTGAAGTTGGCTCAATCTCTTAGAGAAGTCGGCTCAGTTAGGGTAAAAGGTCAGTTTGCACTTGTATAAATAAGAGGTAAAGTGCACCTCATTAGCTCATTCACTGACTTGACATTTGCGCATCACTTGGAAGAAAGAATAGTTCGCATAAGCAAGAGAAGGAAGCTGTATTGGGGTTTTCTACTTGTGGAAGACATTTTCACATTTTCTCTTTTATCTTTGTACTCTGATCTCGAGATTATCATCTCTATACGAAGGTTGCTAGGTTTTCTCCCATTTGGGTTTCCCGGGATAAACTTTGTTGTTATGTTTTGTGCTTTGTCTTTCTTCTAGTGATCTTGGTTATGCATTTAATTATTATGCTATGAATGTATGAAATTTAACATGGTATTAGATCAGTTCTAGAAGAAGCCATTGTCAAAACATTGTCGGAACCCTACCGGAACTAGGGTTTCATCTTGTGAAGTCTTCACCCAACATTTTAGAGAAAAAGAGTCTTAGGAATTTCATTTTTGGCAAGTTGAATCTTTTGGTGAAGATGGAATTCAATTTCGAGAATTTTCAATTTTTGACCTAACTCTATGGTTGCAGCAGAATTAGGGTTTCAGTTTTAACTCACTTCTCTCCAAAGATTTGGATCAGCCCTACCTCAATTCAACTCTCCTTGGCAAGGCGAATTTATCTGTGGTTTCAGTTTTTCAAATTATCAACTTTCATTTTTGACCTAGCTCCTGCTAGGGTTTCTGAACCAGATCTTATGGGAAAAAGCATCCCGAACCGCTGTATATGTACAGAATAGATGTCCACATAAGATATTGAAGAATATAACTCCAGAAGAAGCGTTCACAGGTGTGAAACCAAAAGTGGGCCATCTCAAGATCTTTGGCTGCCCAGTCTACATACATGTTCCCAAAGAGATCAAAAGATCCAATCTAAAACCTCCATGCAAGAAGGGAAACTTTGTGGGATACAATGAGTCTTCAAAGGCTTATAGAATCTACATCCTAGGATCCAGACGGATTGAAGTCAATAGGGATGTGACCTTTGAAGAAGAGATGGCTGTCAGGAAAGGCAGAGGATCAGTTATGGATATCAATGATGAAGAAATGATAGAACCAAGGAGATGAGATCATCTCCCCCTCCATCTCAGAGGGAGCTAGAAGAAAACTATGAACCTATTGATCCCATAGATCCAGTTGATATCCCCATAGATGTTGCAGGTTGGAAAAGACCTAGATGGACACATCAAACACTGCAGGATGCAGAGGGGCATGAAGCTCCACATGGCGTTTCTAGAGAAAGCAAAAGACCTCAGAGGTTCTCTATTTATGTGGCACTAATGAGAAACATTATTGATTCAGAACCCACCACTTACAAAGAAGCATCCAAACGTCAAGTTTGGAAGGATTCCATGATAGAAGAATATCAATCCATCATGAAGAATGCTATGTGGGAAGTTGTGTCGAGACCTGAGGAGAATTCAGTAGTGACTTCTAAATGGCTTTACAAAATTAAGCATGGAGCAGATGGTAGTGTTGAAAAATACAAGGCCAAATTTGTAGCCAGAGGATTCTCTCAGAAATAGGGAGTCGATTATGATGAGACAATTGCTCATGTGGCCCAATACACCTCCATCAGATCCATTATTGCAATTGCTTCATCTATGGGATGGAAGTTGCATCAGATGGATGTGAAGACAACCTTTCTCAATGGTGTTATTGAGGAAGAAGTTTACATCGAACAACCAAATGGGTTTATTTTCCAAGGAAAGGAATCTCATGTATGCAGATTGAAAAAGGCACTGTATGGACTCAAGCAAGCACCTCGTGCTTGGTATGGACGGATAGACGGATTCCTGGTGAGCTTGGGATTTTCCAAGAGTGATGCAGACCCCAACCTTTACTACAAGGTTGTAGATAATGAGCCATTGATTTTGGTATTATATGTTGATGACTTGTTTCTCACAGGAAATGAGAAACTCATTGTATGTTGTAAGAAGAATCTCACCTTTGAGTTTGAAATGAAAGACCTTGGATTGATACACTAATTCTTGGGATTAGAAGTATGGCAGAGGAAGAAAGAGATTTGCCTAGGACAAGGAAAATACACCATTGATATATTGAATAGATTCGGGATGTTGGACTGCAAGTCAATGGCTACTCCGATGGATGCAAATTGGAAGAAGTTGAGAGATTCTACTTCAAGTTTTGATTTGATTGATCCCACCATTTATCACCAGTTGATTGGGTCATTGATGTATCTGACCAAAACCAGACCAGATATATGTTTTGCTGTGAATTCCCTCAGTCAGTTCATGTGCGAACCGAGGCAGATTCACTAGATTGCTGCAAAACATGTGCTTAGATACTTACGTGGCACTGTGGGATATGGATTGAAGTATGCTTCAGATTGTGACCTGAGATTGCAGGGGTTTGTAGATTCATATTGGGCCGGATGTGTTGCAGATCGGAAGAGTACTTCTGGATGTTGCTTCAGTTTGGGTTCTGCAGTTATTTCCTGGTGCAGCAGGAAGCATAACTTGGTAGCACTCAGTACTGTAGAGGCCGAGTACATGGCTGCTAGCACAACAGCTCGAGAAGCAGTTTGGCTTCGTAAACTCCTAGTAGGATTGTTTGGCCAGATTCCAGAGTCGATCGTGATTCACTGTGATAACCAGAGCTGTGTGCAGATGTCAGTGAATTCTATATTTCATGATAGGTCAAAGCATATCGATATTCGATATCACTTCATTCGTGCTATGGTGCAGAAAGGTGTGGTCGAGCTATAGTACGTGCCAACAGATGACCAGACTGCAGATGTTCTTACCAAGGCCCTTCCCAGGGTGAAGTTTGAATACTTTCGCGGAAGACTTGGAGTCGAAGAGAAAGTTTCCCTCCTTGAGAGGGAAAGATGACATTGAGATGCTTGCCCTGCTTTCCCAGGTGCCTTTGCAATCCAGTACTCATCCAGATATGGGATAAATCCCATAGGTACATGAGTCAGACAGTCAGCAGTTGACCGGGTTCACCCAGGTACCTTCTACATTCCAGTTACTCGGCCATATATGGGAGAAATCCCATAGGCAAATGAGTAGGATAGTCAACAGTTGGTTAGGTTCACATAGGTGCCTCTGCAGTCCAGTTACTCAGCCAGATATGGGAGAAATCCCATAGGAAGATGAGTAGGACAGTCATCAGTTGGCTGTGACATGTGATATGTGTTTCTTTCTTCTGTTAAATAATCAAGTGAATGTATGATGCGCTTAAGTGTAAGAAAACTGAATGTAATCTATTAATCGGGTTAAGTTATCAAATCTGTCGATGTCATGAATCTGTCGAAGCTTTGATATGTCGATATTCTGTAATGAAATTAAATGATTTATTTTTCAAAGTACTCCCCTTCTGTGTTGCATGAAGTTTGGTTCTTGCAATCCCCATAGATACTTTAGGTTATTGGATTTTGTACAACTTCAGAAGATATTATTTATTGTATTTCATTGTACTTGTTTGTACCTCCTAAGGGAGATGACCTTGATGTAATTTATCTATGTAAACCCTGAAAGAATCAATGTAAACCTTGGGGAGAAAAGAAGCAAAGTAAAAGATTAAAAACAAATTATTATTTTCCCCCCAAGTGAAGTTGGCTCAATCTCTTAGAGAAGTCGGCTCAGTTAGGGTAAAAGGTCAGTTTGCACTTGTATAAATAAGAGGTAAAGTGCACCTCATTAGCTCATTCACTGACTTGACATTTGCGCATCACTTGGAAGAGAGAGAAGTTCGCATAAGCAAGAGAAGGAAGCTGTATTGGGGTTTTCTACTTGTGGAAGACATTTTCACATTTTCTCTTTTATCTTTGTACTCTGATCTCGAGATTATCATCTCTATACGAAGGTTGCTAGGTTTTCTCCCATTTGGGTTTCCCGGGATAAACTTTGTTGTTATGTTTTGTGCTTTGTCTTTCTTCTAGTGATCTTGGTTATGCATTTAATTATTATGCTATGAATGTATGAAATTTAACATGGTATTAGATCAGTTCTAGAAGAAGCCATTGTCAAAACATTGTCGGAACCCTACCGGAACTAGGGTTTCATCTTGTGAAGTCTTCACCCAACATTTTAGAGAAAAAGAGTCTTAGGAATTTCATTTTTGGCAAGTTGAATATTTTGGTGAAGATGGAATTCAATTTCGAGAATTTTCAATTTTTGACCTAACTCTATGGTTGCAGCAGAATTAGGGTTTCAGTTTTAACTCACTTCTCTCCAAAGATTTGGATCAGCCCTACCTCAATTCAACTCTCCTTGGCAAGGCGAATTTATCTGTGGTTTCAGTTTTTCAAATTATCAACTTTCATTTTTGACCTAGCTCCTGCTAGGGTTTCTGAACCAAATCTTATGGGAAAAAGCATCCCGAACCGCTGTATATGTACAGAATAGATGTCCACATAAGATATTGAAGAATATAACTCCAGAAGAAGCATTCACAGGTGTGAAACCAAAAGTGGGCCATCTCAAGATCTTTGGCTGCCCAGTCTACATACATGTTCCCAAAGAGATCAAAAGATCCAATCTAGAACCTCCATGCAAGAAGGGAAACTTTGTGGGATACAATGAGTCTTCAAAGGCTTATAGAATCTACATCCTAGGATCCAGACGGATTGAAGTCAATAGGTATGTGACCTTTGAAGAAGAGATGGCTGTCAGGAAAGGCAGAGGATCAGTTATGGATATCAATGATGAAGAAATGATAGAACCAAGGAGATGAGATCATCTCCCCCTCCATCTCAGAGGGAGCTAGAAGAAAACTATGAACCTATTGATCCCATAGATCCAGTTGATATCCCCATAGATGTTGCAGGTTGGAAAAGACCTAGATGGACACATCAAACACTGCAGGATGCAGAGGGGCATGAAGCTCCACATGGCGTTTCTAGAGAAAGCAAAAGACCTCAGAGGTTCTCTATTTATGTGGCACTAATGAGAAACATTATTGATTCAGAACCCACCACTTACAAAGAAGCATCCAAACGTCAAGTTTGGAAGGATTCCATGATAGAAGAATATCAATCCATCATGAAGAATGCTATGTGGGAAGTTGTGTCGAGACCTGAGGAGAATTCAGTAGTGACTTCTAAATGGATTTACAAAATTAAGCATGGAGCAGATGGTAGTGTTGAAAAATACAAGGCCAAATTTGTAGCCAGAGGATTCTCTCAGAAATAGGGAGTCGATTATGATGAGACAATTGCTCATGTGGCCCAATACACCTCCATCAGATCAATTATTGCAATTGCTTCATCTATGGGATGGAAGTTGCATCAGATGGATGTGAAGACAACCTTTCTCAATGGTGTTATTGAGGAAGAAGTTTACATCGAACAACCAAATGGGTTTATTTTCCAAGGAAAGGAATCTCATGTATGCAGATTGAAAAAGGCACTGTATGGACTCAAGCAAGCACCTCGTGCTTGGTATGGACGGATAGACGGATTCCTGGTGAGCTTGGGATTTTCCAAGAGTGATGCAGACCCCAACCTTTACTACAAGGTTGTAGATAATGAGCCATTGATTTTGGTATTATATGTTGATGACTTGTTTCTCACAGGAAATGAGAAACTCATTGTATGTTGTAAGAAGAATCTCACCTCTGAGTTTGAAATGAAAGACCTTGGATTGATGCACTAATTCTTGGGATTAGAAGTATGGCAGAGGAAGAAAGAGATTTGCCTAGGACAAGGAAAATACACCATTGATATATTGAATAGATTCGGGATGTTGGACTGCAAGTCAATGGCTACTCCGATGGATGCAAATTGGAAGAAGTTGAGAGATTCTACTTCAAGTTTTGATTTGATTGATCCCACCATTTATCACCAGTTGATTGGGTCATTGATGTATATGACCAAAACCAGACCAGATATATGTTTTGCTATGAATTCCCTCAGTCAGTTCATGTGCGAACCGAGGCAGATTCACTAGATTGCTGCAAAACATGTGCTTAGATACTTACGTGGCACTGTGGGATATGGATTGAAGTATGCTTCAGATTGTGACCTGAGATTGCAGGGGTTTATAGATTCATATTGGGCCGGATGTGTTGCAGATCGGAAGAGTACTTCTGGATGTTGCTTCAGTTTGGGTTCTGCAGTTATTTCCTGGTGCAGCAGGAAGCATAACTTGGTAGCACTCAGTACTGTAGAGGCCGAGTACATGGCTGCTAGCACAACAGCTCGAGAAGCAGTTTGGCTTCGTAAACTCCTAGTAGGATTGTTTGGCCAGATTCCAGAGTCGATCGTGATTCACTGTGATAACCAGAGCTGTGTGCAGATGTCAGTGAATTCTATATTTCATGATAGGTCAAAGCATATCGATATTCGATATCACTTCATTCGTGCTATGGTGCAGAAAGGTGTGGTCGAGCTATAGTACGTGCCAACAGATGACCAGACTGCAGATGTTCTTACCAAGGCCCTTCCCAGGGTGAAGTTTGAATACTTTCGCGGAAGACTTGGAGTCGAAGAGAAAGTTTCCCTCCTTGAGAGGGAAAGATGACATTGAGATGCTTGCCCTGCTTTCCCAGGTGCCTTTGCAATCCAGTACTCATCCAGATATGGGATAAATCCCATAGGTACATGAGTCAGATAGTCAGCAGTTGACCGGGTTCACCCAGGTACCTTCTACATTCCAGTTACTCGGCCATATATGGGAGAAATCCCATAGGCAAATGAGTAGGATAGTCAACAGTTGGTTAGGTTCACATAGGTGCCTCTGCAGTCCAGTTACTCAGCCAGATATGGGAGAAATCCCATAGGAAGATGAGTAGGACAGTCATCAGTTGGCTGTGACATGTGATATGTGTTTCTTTCTTCTGTTAAATAATCAAGTGAATGTATGATGCGCTTAAGTGTAAGAAAACTGAAGGTAATCTATTAATCGGGTTAAGTTATCAAATCTGTCGATGTCATGAATCTGTCGAAGCTTTGATATGTCGATATTCTGTAATGAAATTAAATGATTTATTTTTCAAAGTACTCCCCTTCTGTGTTGCATGAAGTTTGGTTCTTGCAATCCCCATAGATACTTTATGTTATTGGATTTTGTACAACTTCAGAAGATATTATTTATTGTATTTCATTGTACTTGTTTGTACCTCCTAAGGGAGATGACCTTGATGTAATTTATCTATGTAAACCCTGAAAGAATCAATGTAAACCTTGGGGAGAAAAGAAGCAAAGTAAAAGATTAAAAACAAATTATTATTTTCCCCCCAAGTGAAGTTGGCTCAATCTCTTAGAGAAGTCGGCTCAGTTAGGGTAAAAGGTCAGTTTGCACTTGTATAAATAAGAGGTAAAGTGCACCTCATTAGCTCATTCACTGACTTGACATTTGCGCATCACTTGGAAGAGAGAGAAGTTCGCATAAGCAAGAGAAGGAAGCTGTATTGGGGTTTTCTACTTGTGGAAGACATTTTCACATTTTCTCTTTTATCTTTGTACTATGATCTCGAGATTATCATCTCTATACGAAGGTTGCTAGGTTTTCTCCCATTTGGGTTTCCCGGGATAAACTTTGTTGTTATGTTTTGTGCTTTGTCTTTCTTCTAGTGATCTTGGTTATGCATTTAATTATTATGCTATGAATGTATGAAATTTAACATGGTATTAGATCAGTTCTAGAAGAAGCCATTGTCAAAACATTGTCGGAACCCTACCGGAACTAGGGTTTCATCTTGTGAAGTCTTCACCCAACATTTTAGAGAAAAAGAGTCTTAGGAATTTCATTTTTGGCAAGTTGAATCTTTTGGTGAAGATGGAATTCAATTTCGAGAATTTTCAATTTTTGACCTAACTCTATGGTTGCAGCAGAATTAGGGTTTCAGTTTTAACTCACTTCTCTCCAAAGATTTGGATCAGCCCTACCTCAATTCAACTCTCCTTGGCAAGGAGAATTTATCTGTGGTTTCAGTTTTTCAAATTATCAACTTTCATTTTTGACCTAGCTCCTGCTAGGGTTTCTGAACCAAATCTTATGGGAAAAAGCATCCCGAACCGCTGTATATGTACAGAATAGATGTCCACATAAGATATTGAAGAATATAACTCCAGAAGAAGCGTTCACAGGTGTGAAACCAAAAGTGGGCCATCTCAAGATCTTTGGCTGCCCAGTCTACATACATGTTCCCAAAGAGATCAAAAGATCCAATCTAGAACCTCCATGCAAGAAGGGAAACTTTGTGGGATACAATGAGTCTTCAAAGGCTTATAGAATCTACATCCTAGGATCCAGACGGATTGAAGTCAATAGGGATGTGACCTTTGAAGAAGAGATGGTTGTCAGGAAAGGCAGAGGATCAGTTATGGATATCAATGATGAAGAAATGATAGAACCAAGGAGATGAGATCATCTCCCCCTCCATCTCAGAGGGAGCTAGAAGAAAACTATGAACCTATTGATCCCATAGATCCAGTTGATATCCCCATAGATGTTGCAGGTTGGAAAAGACCTAGATGGACACATCAAACACTGCAGGATGCAGAGGGGCATGAAGCTCCACATGGCGTTTCTAGAGAAAGCAAAAGACCTCAGAGGTTCTCTATTTATGTGGCACTAATGAGAAACATTATTGATTCAGAACCCACCACTTACAAAGAAGCATCCAAACGTCAAGTTTGGAAGGATTCCATGATAGAAGAATATCAATCCATCATGAAGAATGCTATGTGGGAAGTTGTGTCGAGACCTGAGGAGAATTCAGTAGTGACTTCTAAATGGATTTACAAAATTAAGCATGGAGCAGATGGTAGTGTTGAAAAATACAAGGCCAAATTTGTAGCCAGAGGATTCTCTCAGAAATAGGGAGTCGATTATGATGAGACAATTGCTCATGTGGCCCAATACACCTCCATCAGATCCATTATTGCAATTGCTTCATCTATGGGATGGAAGTCGCATCAGATGGATGTGAAGACAACCTTTCTCAATGGTGTTATTGAGGAAGAAGTTTACATCGAACAACCAAATGGGTTTATTTTCCAAGGAAAGGAATCTCATGTATGCAGATTGAAAAAGGCACTGTATGGACTCAAGCAAGCACCTCGTGCTTGGTATGGACGGATAGACGGATTCCTGGTGAGCTTGGGATTTTCCAAGAGTGATGCAGACCCCAACCTTTACTACAAGGTTGTAGATAATGAGCCATTGATTTTGGTATTATATGTTGATGACTTGTTTCTCACAGGAAATGAGAAACTCATTGTATGTTGTAAGAAGAATCTCACCTCTGAGTTTGAAATGAAAGACCTTGGATTGATACACTAATTCTTGGGATTAGAAGTATGGCAGAGGAAGAAAGAGATTTGCCTAGGACAAGGAAAATACACCATTGATATATTGAATAGATTCGGGATGTTGGACTGCAAGTCAATGGCTACTCCGATGGATGCAAATTGGAAGAAGTTGAGAGATTCTACTTCAAGTTTTGATTTGATTGATCCCACCATTTATCACCAGTTGATTGGGTCATTGATGTATCTGACCAAAACCAGACCAGATATATGTTTTGCTGTGAATTCCCTCAGTCAGTTCATGTGCGAACCGAGGCAGATTCACTAGATTGCTGCAAAACATGTGCTTAGATACTCACGTGGCACTGTGGGATATGGATTGAAGTATGCTTCAGATTGTGACCTGAGATTGCAGGGGTTTGTAGATTCATATTGGGCCGGATGTGTTGCAGATCGGAAGAGTACTTCTGGATGTTGCTTCAGTTTGGGTTCTGCAGTTATTTCCTGGTGCAGCAGGAAGCATAACTTGGTAGCACTCAGTACTGTAGAGGCCGAGTACATGGCTGCTAGCACAACGGCTCGAGAAGCAGTTTGGCTTCGTAAACTCCTAGTAGGATTGTTTGGCCAGATTCCAGAGTCGATCGTGATTCACTGTGATAACCAGAGCTGTGTGCAGATGTCAGTGAATTCTATATTTCATGATAGGTCAAAGCATATCGATATTCGATATCACTTCATTCGTGCTATGGTGCAGAAAGGTGTGGTCGAGCTATAGTACGTGCCAACAGATGACCAGACTGCAGATGTTCTTACCAAGGCCCTTCCCAGGGTGAAGTTTGAATACTTTCGCGGAAGACTTGGAGTTGAAGAGAAAGTTTCCCTCCTTGAGAGGGAAAGATGACATTGAGATGCTTGCCCTGCTTTCCCAGGTGCCTTTGCAATCCAGTACTCATCCAGATATGGGATAAATCCCATAGGTACATGAGTCAGACAGTCAGCAGTTGACCGGGTTCACCCAGGTACCTTCTACATTCCAGTTACTCGGCCATATATGGGAGAAATCCCATAGGCAAATGAGTAGGATAGTCAACAGTTGGTTAGGTTCACATAGGTGCCTCTGCAGTCCAGTTACTCAGCCAGATATGGGAGAAATCCCATAGGAAGATGAGTAGGACAGTCATCAGTTGGCTATGACATGTGATATGTGTTTCTTTCTTCTGTTAAATAATCAAGTGAATGTATGATGCGCTTAAGTGTAAGAAAACTGAAGGTAATCTATTAATCGGGTTAAGTTATCAAATCTGTCGATGTCATGAATCTGTCGAAGCTTTGATATGTCGATATTCTGTAATGAAATTAAATGATTTATTTTTCAAAGTACTCCCCTTCTGTGTTGCATGAAGTTTGGTTCTTGCAATCCCCATAGATACTTTAGGTTATTGGATTTTGTACAACTTCAGAAGATATTATTTATTGTATTTCATTGTACTTGTTTGTACCTCCTAAGGGAGATGACCTTGATGTAATTTATCTATGTAAACCCTGAAAGAATCAATGTAAACCTTGGGGAGAAAAGAAGCAAAGTAAAAGATTAAAAACAAATTATTATTTTCCCCCCAAGTGAAGTTGGCTCAATCTCTTAGAGAAGTCGGCTCAGTTAGGGTAAAAGGTTAGTTTGCACTTGTATAAATAAGAGGTAAAGTGCACCTCATTAGCTCATTCACTGACTTGACATTTGCGCATCACTTGGAAGAGAGAGAAGTTCGCATAAGCAAGAGAAGGAAGCTGTATTGGGGTTTTCTACTTGTGGAAGACATTTTCACATTTTCTCTTTTATCTTTGTACTCTGATCTCGAGATTATCATCTCTATACGAAGGTTGCTAGGTTTTCTCCCATTTGGGTTTCCCGGGATAAACTTTGTTGTTATGTTTTGTGCTTTGTCTTTCTTCTAGTGATCTTGGTTATGCATTTAATTATTATGCTATGAATGTATGAAATTTAACACAGGTGAGACCTCATTTGCTCTACAAGTGTTGCCGAAAGGGTTAATTCCCATTCGATCCGGTGTTTGTGGATTTTGGAATTTGTTGGTGAATGTTAAGTGTTGAACCCTGGTCGAAGTAAAAGTGCGGCAACTAGTACCTTCAACTGTTTCACTTTTGTTGGCTTTCTTGGTTGGTTTGGAATCCTTTGGTAAAGAGAACAATGATTTTCAAGCTTTGAAAAATATTCTTCAGAGTGGTGATCTCATAAACCATCACAGGGGTTATGAGGAAAATGGCATAACAGGTTTTCCCATGGTTGGGAGGAAAATGACATCCATAACAGATTTTCCCATGGTTGGGAAGAAAATGGCTCACCCAAAGTTAGTTGCCTTAGTTTATAAAAAATAAGTTATTTTCTTCTACTTCTTTTTTATGAATTCAATCTTGTAGGATGAAGAGTATAATTTCATTATTGTTTATGAGGATTTGCATTGAAATTCCATGTAGGTTTGATGACCAAGTAAATTGGAATTTATATTATGTACAAAATGTTTGTAGAAATGCAATATCCATACAAGTCTGAAAACTAGTTTCATATTTGTAGTGCAATGGTGTCATGTGAAGTATAATGAATGAAAATTTTGTTCCAGGGATAGATGGCACATATCCCCATGTCTCCACCAAAAAATGTGATTCATATTTTCTTGTATGACCCTTATAAACAAAAAATTACTATAGATAACATTCAATTATAACTCAACCATATGGTATTTGTTGGAATTCAAATTTTTACAACTATTAGACATAAATATACACATACTCACCAAATTTCAGATTTAAATACATCCATTTCATTTTCCAAATATGAAGATATAGTAAGGCCAAGAAGGGCTATTCAAATCCCTCGTACCCTATACACTTTGTGTTTGTTGCATAGAGAAAGTTTTGACATTTGATATAAATGTTTTTAAGAGATTAAATGGTAAGTATATATTTGTTATGGATTTGTTTGAACCATGTTTAGTCTTACATTGGCCTCTTGAAAGGAGGATGTTAAATCCCCAATACCCTCGTAATCATAAGAATACCTCAGATAGATTATTGCGTTATTGTTATAAATGATTTTGAATATTGTTGTCAGGTATTTATCTTTATCATATGATGGATTGCATCATGTTTTTTCCTCAATGGTGCAAGTTCATGTTCTATAAGGATTTATGTCATTCTGTATAACCATGTATTTTGTAAATATTGAGGCAAGAAGCTTGTAGATTGAATAATCATTATTAAATAAGCTTGTAGATTAAATAATCATTTCCTTGTGTTTATTATGACCTTAATGATCATAGAATCACAATTCTAATCAAGGAAGAATGTGGTATATGAATGAGCTTGAGCTTAAGGACCTTAACTATAAGCCCTAGAATTGTCCTCATCTGGAGATAACAAGACCCCCATCTTAGAAATTCTAGGAAATAGATGAACTTCTAAAATAGGGTTACTATGTGAGCCACTTTATGATGCTTATGGTAATTTGTTTATTTTATCTATTCTTAAGTGCCAACATCTTGAAAAGGTATTATGTGGCAAATTGTGAAGTGTTAGTTTTGATTGAATTGAGATCTTGAACTTGATTTTGTTGTCTAGATAAATCATTGTTTAGACCTTGCATTTAAAGATTGAAAGCTTGACCTTCTTTTGACTAGTGTAATGCCAAACTCTATCATAGTAATTAAGAGGAACCTCGGTTTATTTTTGTAAAATGGTCTTGCGATGTTGAAATTTTGATTTACATATTGTTGCCATCAATGAAATGTTAAACCAATAGGCCCCAGGGATAATTTTAAGGACCCATACCTATTTAGAAGTGTTTAAACCATGGTGAATCTTACTAATTCTTAAAATGTCAACTATAAAATATTTGGCGATATTTTTCTAAAATTATTTCAATTGCTAAGGATTTTATATAGTTTATATAATAATTTGGCGATTTTTAGAGTGAAAAAAGTTTACCCCATCAAAATTGGGCGAAATGGGGCTTCAAAAAATGCAAATTGGCGAATCTTGTTTTGGAAAAAAAAATGGAAAAATAGCCCATGGGCTAAATTTCGCCCCTAAAATTATCCTTAGCCGTAGCTATGATATTAAGCATGACGATACATTACAAAATGGATGACCTACCTCTCCCAAGAGAGCAACAAGATGAATTGGAGCATATGGTATAAAGATATTGGATTTGGTCCCTTCATTAGGATGGCAGTGGATAGAAATTACCATAGTTAACTCATGGGTGATCAACATGTGTGGTTTCGGCTTGTTGGCCTCTTTGATTTTGGTAAAGACATAATGGCATCGACCCACAGAATGACCAATATTTACATGATGCCACCAATATTGAGAATTAGTTGGCACACTAAAAGAAGATAGAGATCACAAGAGGCAAGAGCCATGCAATCTAGAAAAGATCCATAGTTTTGATGACCTGACCGAGAGAAGACTGCAAACCATTAAATACCAAAGGCACAATTGACTAATAGATCATGATTTACTAGACTAGCAATTGGGAAATGACCTAGAAGAACCCAACATCTCAGAACACAAGTATAAGATGTAAAGGTTTCTACCCATTCGATTGGATTTTATGGTCATTGGTAGTTTATAGTAAGTTGTAACTTTTATCTATAAACTATCATGGATATTCCACTGGAATGGTTTGTCACTGCAAATCTTACAAATTTTCTATAATCTATTGTTATGCAACGTTTTACTTAAGATTCATATTTGATGTTACTGGATTAATACATGAAATACTAGAAAAAAATGAAAGAGGTTGAGCAAATAACACACCATCCACAAAATAAAAACAACACGTACCATGGGAAAATCCAACTAGAAGATGAGGTCTATGCCTTGATATTTTCTTCTTAGCTATGAAATGCAAATACAAAGGAAGCTCACTCACTATGGAGTTGCCATGGATATTTTGGCCTTAATGACTACTAAATAAACTTCTACTTTGTCTGTTATGCTTCAATATCCCACTCCTAGATGCTTTGGACAACTATTGAACTAAAACAATACAATGCGATTGGAGCCCTTTCCTTTCATAGTGTCCCAATGATTAACATGGTTGCATAATCGTTTAGGGTTATGGTTAGGACTTCGCATGCCTTAAACCCTAATTAATATTAGTTTTTTTACTGTTTAGAATCTTCTTGGAAGTCCACACATAACTAGATCCACACGTGTGAGTCATGTGAGTTGACATGGCATCCACTTGGTATCTTGTTGGTCAACATGATAAGTCAACTTGTGAGAAGCTTAAATTCCACATACAAACTTTGATTGAGGTGATCTTCACATTGTTGGAAAGCTCCTGATGTGTAGAACAACAACACAAGGTTGGGAACTTTGTTTGCAATATTTTTATCTCAAAGAAGCTCTAGAAGTTTCTCGACCCCAAATCACCAATGTGGGACCTAACCCTAAAATGGATCTTATAAGCCAATAGCTCTCATTTTTTTACACTAAAATTACCAAAATATATAACAAATTAAATTAATGATCCATTTTAGATCAAACTCTTGGAATAATATTCTGCTATGTAGTGATGTTGCTTACATGGTGAAAATGAATCAATTGGTACTTAATGGAATGCATAGTTATATTTACATCTAGTTCTAAGGATGGTGTAGTATAAGTTAACTAGGATTGTCTTTTGTAACTCTCCCATCTATCTAAGGTCTTGACTATCTGCCTTGAATGAGACTTCCTTTCCTTAAGGAGTGTTAGACTAAGACCCCTTTGTTGGACAATCTTGTGGACCTTGTTATGCTATTTCAAACTAACAACAATTTAACAAGTTACAAAATTCATAACACAATTTAAGATGTAAGTTGTCAATATATATCAGATAAGAATCCACCTTATAAAAAGAAAGCTATAAAATAAGAACATTAAACACTTAAAATTATATATATTTGAAGTTTCAACTTCTCATTCTTCCTTTGATGTTCGTCACTAAATTGAATTAAAATATAAATTGTGTTGGTCTTTATAAACGTTAACCAACGCACATTCTTACTTTAAACATTTCTCCTTGTATACTCATTTTCATTTAATATAATTAAATAAGAGTCAACTTATACATGCAATATTGATTCATAGTATACAAAGATAAAATGACAAATATGTAATTTTTATTTTAACAATTTTACTTCCACTCAATATTGAATTTTAACATTTTAAGTCAACAATTTCAATATGAATCACATCTTTAGAAAACTTAATACAAGAAGCCAGAGGAATACATAAATGCTTCTTCGCACATGAAAATTGTAATTTGGTCTCTACTTTAATTAAATATAGTTTCTTTTTTGGAAAAACTACATTAAATTTTATTAAGGTATTGCTTCTTAGCACATGAAGATTGTAATTTGGTCTCTACTTTAATTAAATATAATTTCTTTTTTTAAAATGTTTTGTTATTTTATATAATCATTCCTTCATGATTAATTATCTTATATTCATCATTTTCAATTTATACCTTTAAAAACTACTTTTAAACCATCATTACATCTATTTTATCTAATATTATCTTATACAATGATTCCATTCCATAATTAATTAAATACTTTTATTTATTTTCAATTTATACATTTAAAAACTACTTTTACACAATCATTCCATCTATTTTTATCTAATAAATAAATCTACAATTCTGTAAAATAACACACTACTTTTGTTCCCATGTGGTACTTTTAAACAATCATTGCATCTATTTTATCTAATATTATCTTATATAATGATATTCCATTCCATAATTAATTAAATACTTTTATTTATTTTCAATTTATACATTTAAAAACTACTTTTACACAACCATTCCATCTATTTTTATCTAATAAATAAATCTACAATTCTGTAAAATAGAACACTACTTTTGTACCCATGTGGTCATTGTTCTGACATAAGGTCTGGTGTGCCCAAAAAATGTAGTGGATACAACATCATACGACATTGTTAATTAGGAATGATCATGGTACTACTCAAAACACAATAATATCAACACTGTACACTTAAATAAATTATAAGCATTCCATATATTCTAGAAGACGTTACCATTCAATGTATACTTAATTATGACACCCGTATTATGCTGGTATGTCTTTCTCGTACAAAGTGCAGAATTTAAAATATCAAATTTTAACATATTTTCACAGTGCACCAAGTAACAAACAGATTAACATATTATACTCTATTGAAAAAAAGATTAACACATTATAAAATGTATAACATAAATAAATAGAGCTAGTAAAATCATATTTAAAATGTTTGATTGAATTTCAATATAATTTTTGCTGTTGGTCAAAATTCTTAATTTCCAATGAGTTTTGATTTCTCACACGCTTAAAAATACATGAACATTTCTGCAAAGTTTCTTAAATGAAAAACATATTAACAAGGTAAATAACTTAAAATATAAATACATAAACCAGATGGAAAATTGAATAAATGAAAAACACATTAGCAAGGTAAATAACTTAAAATATAAATACATAAACCAAATGGGAAACTTGAAATATATGAATTTAACATCTTTGCACAATCTCTTATGTGAGAAATACATAAATAAAATCCAGAATATAATTTTATACATTCGACATTAAAATTCTTTGAAAATCCTTATATAAAATCCAGAGGTGTAGCATTGGATTTCTTGAAGAATCCTTCTTAAATACAAAGAAATAATTTGTCTTTGACAGAAACAACTGGTAAGACTGCATAATTTCAAATTGGCTCCTGCTCTTGTCAGCCGTCAGGTGGATGTTACAGAAGAGAGAAAATAGGCTGCTGTCCTTGGAAAATGGAATCTCCTGCACAATCTATAAGCAAAAAGCAAAAACACAATACCACTCTCAAAAACAAATTAGAAAGATCTGTAGCATATCATCTGAGAAAAAAATGGAGAAATCCTAGGACGTATCAACTAACATATACTGAATAGAAGATAGAAGTTCAAGTTTCTCCTGCACATCATATTGCATTGCTCGTCTGTAAAGCCCTGGCTGCCATTAGGTCCAAATCTGCTGCAGAATCAATCAAAGGCAAGAAATTCACAAACTCTTAAGGAGGTGCCCAAGAAAAACTGTACTTTGTAATGTCGTCCTCCTGAACTGGATCTGTGAATGTGAAATGATATCAACAACAAATGGGGCACTGAATCAAGCCATTCTCATTGCATTCAGGGCACCTTACAAACAAGTTATCCCCAGTAACAAGCTTGCAACTTCCACTGCAATCCAAGCAAGGCACAAATCTGACCCCTGCACACCCATCACAGATGCCTGCCATACCATTTGGAATCCCTGCAATAAGGTCGGACATTTTACCTTCTTCATGGATGCGGAGAACTTCATCAGCACCACCAATGTATCTGCCCTTGATGAACACTCTTGGCACCGTTACAAGTTTACCACCCATCAATTTCCTCAGCTCATTTCTGAACTCCAGATGCATGGAGACGTCCCTCTCACTGATACAAATACCATAGCTCTCAAGCGCATCTCTCACATTATTGCAGTCCTCAAAAGTCTTCCTGATACCCCTCAGTGTAGTGGTATAGAGAACCACAGCATTAGCCCCTCCAGGAGGGCATTTTTCTTCAAAGTTCCCAAGTGGGTCGTCCTTATTTTTATCAGATTCAAGAGCCCAAGAAAAAACGCCATCTCTTGGGCTCTTTCTGTGACGCTGGGCTTCTGAGTTTCTAATGGCATTCCACTCCTCCTCGGACAAATTCTCCAGCGCCTTCTCGAAAGAAGCAAGCAAGTTAGGATCAAAGAGAGGGCTACTGGGTTCCTTGATAAGGTCAAGAGAAAGCCTAAGGCTTGAATCCAATCTCCTGCTTGCTGCAACTTTCAAATCTGTCATGGAACCATGAGAACTCCGCCTCCTATTCCTCTGCTTCGAAGGCACAGAAGCAACATGAAAACCCACCTTCTCAGAACTATTATACTTGTTGAAATCGATTTCTCCTAGAGGACTGCTACTCTGGTTGAAATCGATTTCTCCTAGTGGACTGCTGAGACCAAATTCATATTTTCCCTTACCAGGCATTGAAATCTGTTTAGGCCTTGCATTCTCCTTACCAAAACACTTCTTTTCGCTAGCCTTACCTGGAACACGAGCATCGATTTCTTCAATAGTATGGTAAAAACTCGTTGTGGGTTTCTCCAAACATTTTTTTGCAGGGGATTCTCCGATATCATCGAGGCCAGCCATGAGCTCCCATGCATTGATGGTAGTAACCTGTTGGTCTTCTGAACCGCTATTCCCTGCATTCTCTTGCTCTATAACTTTTTTCTCCACCCAGTTGTTGCCTTCCGGCCCGTTTATGGAATCTGACTCTGAGCTCTTTATCTGATTCGAGCTTTTCTTCACATCGACAGACAAGCTTTGATTATTTTCTTCTTTGGCTTTGCATTTCACTTCTGCTCGAGGAGAGGAGTCCACTCTCAGAACGCCATAGGTGCTGGAAGTCAGAGCTACCATATGATTAGGAGCAGAGGCAGAAACAGAAATACTTCTCTGACGTTGTCTCTTCTTCAATTTCTTATTTGAAAGCTTGCCTGCCACACACCCCATTAGTACCTGTTTTACTTCACCTACTCTTAAACAAAGAGTTCTTGTTCTTTCTTCTGCAGTCATTCAATCTCTACCCGGGATTTCCTCGCCATAAACTTCAACAGACTCGAACTAGATCCCTCCATCAAATAAAGAATGCTGTGTTGAAGTCGCCAAGCTGTAGTTTATTCCTATTCTCAAGGGACTGCGCCTCCTCTCCCTTATATATTCCAAACATTTAATGGCTGCGGATACGTATTAGTAGCGTATGGGTCAGTCGTCTACGGTTAATAATGAAGGGGCACGTCATGGGAAGTCGTGATGCCGTGAAATCACTTATTTCTTTTGCTTTAACGGTCGTTTCTCTTGAGTTGACGGGATGTTGGGGTTCAACGGTCGGATTTTGGACTGGGAATGTGAACTCAAGTTCCCTCGTGTGCTGGGGGTTGTTATGGGTAGATTTTGAATTTAGATTTGGTGTGGTGTCTTGTTTAGGTTGACAATGGTGAATGGACATGATCTAGTGACGTGGAGCCCACCTGTCGTGTAGGCCCCACCTTGGTACATTGGAATGATAAAATGCTTAGAGTAATCATATTTTCATGGGACCGTTGAGAAGCACCAAAGGAATTGTGATTTGTGACCATGGTGGGGCCAGCAAAATGCTTGAAAATTTGTGTATGAAGAGATTTTTTAAAATTTGGGCTCTCCCACTCAACGAGACTTTGCCTTGAATAACAAAAGCATACTCGGGAGAGTTGCAATTTGTCTCTTGTGTTTGGCGATATTTCTGCTTGAAATCTCACTATGTTTAGCGATATGTTTTTCGTCTCTCCTATTGTAGAGAAGATATTGGAATAGAGAAGATATTGGAATAAGGGGGACTCGGGGAAGTCGTCAAAAGTCAAGCATGGGATGCTTCTATACCCCATTTTGTCCCCTAGTGGCTTAGAAAGTTCTCTCCATCAATATTTCATGAGGTACATGTATGTGACTAAACCTAATCCTAAAAGCGAGCTAGGAAAAGTTGTCTTTTGATTTATGATGGATGTGTTTAAAGGTTGAATGGAAGGTGATTTAGGAGTTTGGAATTAATAAAAAGATTTATCATGATATTTGTTTTTTATTTTAATATTTAGGAAAGAAAAGAAGAATATTTTTAATGTGAAAATGGATTTAACATTCTCTAATAATGGATGTGTTTAAAGGTTGAATGGAAGGTGATTTAGGAGTTTGGAATTAATAAAAAGATTTATCATGATATTTGTTTTTTATTTTAATATTTAGGAATGAAAAGAAGAATATTTTTAATGTGAAAATGGATTTAACATTCTCTAATAAATAATGTTGATATTTAATATTTATGATTATAACATAATTATTCTTAAACTTGAATAGTTATATAAGACAATAAAGTTTACATTCTGTGAACCATTTTCCAAGAGAATAAGGCAATAAATTATTATTAGAGCTATGGCGTAATGGAAAAACCAAAATCATGGACTTGGTCTACTCAATTGAGTCAAGTATTCTTCATTCTATATCAAGGACTAGCTACCTTGTTGACTCCACTCTCAACATCTAATTCTTGCTTACCTCTTGCTCTTAGTTAACCCCATTGTATCTCTCACTAGATCATCCCAAAATTTTAATTTCCAATCTCGTAAATGTAAATTTGACCTCTCCCCGATTTACAGGTATTTTGCACAAGAGAAACTATTCCTCAATTTCCACATACTCAACATAACCTTTGTTACCATAACTCCTTGGGTTGCTCCCATATTCATGTTTCACATCTCAACATGTGTATGCTAGTTCTTAGTTGTGTTATTTCCTATTTTTAATTCCATGGGATGTTAAGCCTCAATGAAGTAAGTTAATCTTGTAACAAACATATGCTTTTTTTAGCCACAAATTTGATAAGATTACTACCAAAATTTCAAGTTTAAGAAGAGTTTGCCATGATACATGTCCCATGCACAGTGGAACAATGCCAAAAGGATTTTTACCCAGTTTTGAATTGCTCTAAATCATCAAAAATCGAATCAATGTTATGGATTGATGAGAATTGTAACTTTTTGTCTTACTGAATTTCAACTTTCTTGCATGACTTTTCATCACATTTTTATCTATTGGTACCTTTTCTCTTCTATAACCTACTCTTAAAACTATTTTGTGCACCCCTAGTTTTATATTGTCTTCCTCATTTTTAACTCATCTTGATTGAGTTTAACTAGTATCTCATCGTTGTCCATGGTTGTCATTTTATATTTGTATTAATGATTTTTAATATATCTAATTTTATTGGTAAAGCCTTGTTTTAATTAAGAATATCTAATAAAAAAATGTTGTTTTTTACTTATTATTATGTACTTTTAATTCATTCAATTTAATTCCATAAGTTTCTAGATATAATTGATCCCATACTTTTCTACATTCATAAAAATATATTGAAGTTATGAGTATTTAGAAGAACAACAACATTTTCCAATGCTAATTTTTTATTTCCTTTTATCTATTTGAACCATATGTTTCTAAATATAATTAATCCCATACTTTTCCAAATTTATAAAAATATATTAAAATTATAAGTATTTAAAAGAAACACAATATTTTCCCATGCTAAATTTTTATTTCCTTTTATCTATCTATTTGTTGTTTGTTGTATTTTATAATCTTTTATCTATTTGTTGTTTGTTGTAATGGACATAATGTTATTTAACATTTTTATAATTTTTTATGTTTAAATTTTTTATCAAAACATAATTAATATATTTATAATATATGTATAATAACTATGGGTTGTGTGTAATGGTTCACCTTAAAATTATTTCCATTTGGTTACCATTTAAAGCCCCTTTTCCCATTAAGGGTAAGGACATATTTAGAAAATTCAAACTCAGTTATAAATGTTAAGATTATAGCAATGCCAACTACTTGGTAAAATTTGGCAGAGTTATAAATGTTATGATTCTGACTAAAATTTGGCAAAGTTATAAATGTTATGATTAAAATTATGTCTATATGATTACCATTTAAAGCCCTTTTCCCATGAAGGGTAAAGACATATTTAGAAAATTCAAATTCAGTTATAAATGTTAAGATTATAGCAATGCCAACTACTTGGTAAAATTTGGCAGAGTTATAAATGTTATGATTCTGACTAAAATTTGGCAGAGTTATAAATGTTATGATTGTGGCCATGCCAACTAATTTTGAAGTGTGAACCATATAGTTACCCTTTTCCATTATATTATTCTTGGTTGTCAAAGAGTTGTTAAGTGCTCTCCGTGCTGTTCAAAAACACGTGCAAGAAGGTCATTATTACATGGAACAACTATGTCCGAACATAGTGAAATAATGATGTTGAAAATCATAAGTGGTTGGCCAACGATTACCTTTAAGGTAATTATTCATACATCACTTTTTGAATTAGATATTTGAAGCAGGTATTTAAATACACACCCACCACAAAAAACTTTGACTTTTATAACGGATTAACTCTGTCATCAAATCAAAATTTTCATATGATGATTCTCACTTGCACCATATTGATTCTATTACGGATATCATACCAAAACCGTTATTATTTCGTTGAGAGGGAAAATGTATTTAAACAATGAAGATTATAATTGAGTCACAATATGCTTATGGGCAAGATTGACGATTTAAAATGAAGTGATATTAAGGATACGGTGGCCCATTGGTGGGGTTAGATGGATTACATTCCATCCACCCGGGTTCAATTCCGTTGAGACATCTTCTAGCTTGGATTAGTTTGTTGAGATTTCCCGTGCGTTGTTAGTTTTCCTTGATTCCTTCGGAATAGCAAGAAGGTGATTTTTCCGCTGAAAAAAATAATTAAGTGATATTACATATCATTTTTACTTACATATCCGTGTTTTACTTATCTTATTTGGACATTGATCTTCTTGGCTTTGCTTGCTATTGAGTTTTCTTATTTGCCCTGAATGGGCCTCGCCAACGATTGGTTGCTGGTCACTTGGTTGTTTTTGTGGAGAACAATGATCTTTTGTAATCTCTTGTATACTTTATAAATAAAGTATAGCTATTTTTACAAAGTGAAAAAAAAATGAAGTGATATTACATATTTGTACAAGTATATCGATTAATGATCTATGAGGTATTCAAAGAAAATCCTAATGGTTGGCTTTAGGCAATTTGTTCAAGGTTGATCAACATCTTATTCCATAGAATTGAGTTGTTTAATGAAGGTATTAAGCAAGTTTAAATTAATTATTGATGTTATCATTTATATAAGATTACTAAGTCGTATGATGATATTGAATAGTCAAGTTGAATTGTCATTGTGACCGTTCAAGAAATCTTTTACGAACATGTATTATTAGCCTAGTGTAAGTGTTGGTGTGTAGGTGCTCACATTCATACTTAGTTCTATCATAGTGGGTGAGAAAATAGCATAGGCACATAACCCATTATGTTATTAGCATAAAATGGTGCACATTGAGATGGATAATGTAAGGACCTGAATTGGAGTGCCATGGGAAATGGCATGATGGAGGGCACATCAAGCAAACATGACTAAAGGTGCACGATGTGCCCATACATTTTGGTATCCTTGGTGATTGACTCATGGTATCAGACCACAAGACAGTTACGGATGCGTATCAACACATTAGCTAGGAAGATCAAGGATATCTTGCTTAATAGGGGTGAACGGTCGACGATGTGTTGCATAGCAATCTTTGATGAAGAACGATAGGATTGCCAATGCGACTGATTGTCCATGTTGTCCTTGGGAGGGAAACATTGTCGATAAGTGCCATGAAGATATGTGAATGTTTGATGAATTTGGATCATGATCTTCATGGACTATCATGTGTTGGTCTAGGTGGATGACAACATGGTCTCCTGTTGAGCACTTGGTTGTTCAAGTATGATGAAGTCGAGGGAGGAAGCACAAGGTTTCCTATGGTTATGTAGTGATGGTGCAACATTGCCTATGGTGAAACAAGCACTCTAACATTTCTCAAGAATAAGGTACCTGGTTTGGGTTCGATCAAGTCATGTTAGTTATGCTTATTCTAAAAGATACAAGCAATGGATGCCCATGCCTAACTAGGAAGGTCACGTTAACACCACACAACGATTAGGCTTCTTGAGTGGTTTGGGATGCTCAAGTAGAACACGAAGTTTATCCATGTGCCAATTGGTATCAGATCCACGTTCGAATTTGGAACTTGTAAAAGAGTCTCTTCACATCCAACACCCCTTTCATCGGACGAGTCAATGGAGCCGTGTTGATGAGGATATCAACAATTCAAGTGGGTTAGAATTTAAGGACCTGATTGGAGTGCCATAGGAAATGACATGATGGAGGGTGCACCAGGAAAACATGACTAAAGATGCACGAAAGCATCCATATGTTTTGGTAGCCTTGGTGACCAACTAGTGACAATAGACTATGAGATGGTTAGGATGATGTACTACGACATTAGTTAGAAGGACCAAGGTTGTCTTGCCTAGTAGGGGTAGAGGATTAATGAGGTGTTGCATATAAGGCTTCAATATAGGACAACACGATTAGCAATGTGATGGATTGTGCATTTTGTCCTCACCAAGGAAACATTGTTGATAAATGTCATGAAGATATGTGAATGCCTAACAAATCAAAAACATGATCTTCATGGACTATCATGTGTTGACCTAGATGAATGATAGCATGGTCTCATGTTGAGTAGTCAATTGTTCAAGTATGCTTGTCACGGTGGAGGAAAAAAGAGGTTTCCTATGGTCGGGTGGTGATGGTGCAACATTACCTGCGGCGAAATGAGCACTTTAATATTCTGCAAGAATAATGTGTTTGGCTTGGGTTTGGTTAGATCATGTTGGTTAAGCATATTCCAGGTGATATAAGTGGTTTATGGTCATGCCCAACTAGCAAGGTCACAATGGACGTATAACATGAGAACTAGGTTTCTTGAGTGGTATGGGATTCTCAAGCGAAACAAAAATTTTTAGCCCCATGATAGATTATTTATTTTATTCAATGATCATATGAAGCATTCCCACCCAATGATAAATGGTCCCCATTACATTGAAGGGCTTCTCTAAGTTGGTTCTTATTGTGTTAGAGGGTAGCAAAGGGAATTTTTATTGTTGTGACCCAAGTGTGGGATACTTGATATGTAAACTATTGTGGATATTCCACTAAACGACTTATCAGAACACGATATGAATATGCTATTGTAATTATGTGAGGTTATACTCTATCGTGCAATGCTTACTTATGACAAAAGTTATAACAATAGAAACATAATCTTTTTAATATGGAAAATAATAGAGAAGATAAGGGAAAATACATAATAGTAAAGAGAGAAAACCATTAACACATTGAACATAAGATGTACTCTAAAGAAACTTGTGAAAGTGGAAACTCCAACAGGAAATAAGCATTATGCCTTCCTCTTTTATGCTTAGGTTTACATTGCAGAATATAAAGAAATATAATTACTCACTATGGAATAGATGGACATTGTGGATAAAATAGGCTACTACAAGACTTGACTTCTCCCTATGCTCTACTTGAATATCCCACTCCTTTTTTGTACTTATTTATGGAATAATACATTAATACAATAGGAATGTAACCCAATTATTCCCTTACAATTAGGTTTTAACATGTCTTGCTAGATGCTGATGTCAAGGCTAGGTTTTCTTCATGCTCCAAATCTTAATTAGGGTTAGTGTTTTGTACCCTCTAGAATATTTTTTAAAATTACACACATGATTAACTCCACATGTTTGATTTATGAGAGATCATGTGGTATTCATTAGGTATTGTGGTGGTTAAATTGTTAGGTAAACTTTCAGAGGGCATAACTTTCTCCTATAGAATCTCTTTTCGCTCTACAATTGCTTGTTTCAATGATATTGATGTGTACAAAAAACTACGCCATTTATTATATTGATGCCATATTTTCTAAATGCCAAAATGTGCATTGTCAGGGCCAAAATAGGTATTTTTTTGTTTTATCCCTACTTAGTGGGTTTCAAGGTTGATCCTAAAAATTCTCCCTATAATTCCATATTTGGTTCTCCACTCCATAAAATACTGAAATTTTATATATTGATCCATTTGAGATCACACTTCTCCATTTGGGACAATTTTGGTCCCCAAAAGAGAAGAGAAAACATTTCCTCATATTTCTTGATGGAGCGTTGCTTGGCCTTGCCTGGAAGTTAGTCTTTTAATCCAACTTTCTTATTGACTCCTTCTAGTTTTTTTTTGTATTCTTTTTCAAAATAATCTCTTCTAGTATCTCTTCCTAAGCATCTAGTACCATGTCTTTTATGGAAGGTAAGACTTGACTCTCATTTTTCCCATGAGCATGGGAGTCATAGAGTTATATATTCTCAGCATCGATCACCACTATGTAAATCCACATGTATGTAGGTAGACTGAGTCTTCAAGCATTATTTCTTACGTTTTCCAACACTTAAAAATGATAACATCCTAGATACTTGATTTTCCTACCAAGTCCCTATAGACTTTCCTTTTTCTCATGAACCATACTCAGTCTACTACCTTGAATCTATTCTCAATTCTACGTTGGTCATGCCTAAACTTGTAAATTTCCTATGATTTCTTTAGTGTGTCATGTACTTGAAAATGGATCCATTAGAACATATCTTTGAATCTTTCAACTTCTAGTGTTTCCCATGTGGCATATACATAAGTCTTCCCATAAACCACATTTAGAGGTGAAGGTGGCCAATATCCAAAGCAATATTTATTATTGGTGGAAGTATAGACTGCTATGTTATAAAAATGCCATACATATAAAATTCTCATCCCATGTGTTGTTTGCTTATGTTTATAACTCCTAAAATGTGAAACCCATTACCTATTCACCATTTTTGTACACCCAAACATTTGGGATGGAAATCCATATACATCTCTTTAGTTTTGTGTCCATATCTCCCACAATGTAGTATAAATGGCATTGAGAGGTCTTGCATCTTTGTTAAAAAAGGTGTTCCTTGATATTCCAAAATATAGGTCCAAGACTCCAAACCATCTCAAAGAACAAGATTGATGCATCTTGTCCTTTGATGGCCTTTTTACAAGGCATGATGGTGCACACATTATTAAATATGCATATAACTACCAAAAATAGATAGTCATGTTCCCACCTAGTTATTGGAAAATTGCTTACAAAAACCATGTAGATACTCTCCCATGGTCTATTAAGTAGAGGAAAGGGGTTGTATAGACTATAAAACATTGACTAATTGTTTATTTAATGTAAAATAGTATCTCATATTGGTAAAGTAAAGATACTATAAATAATTGGTTTCACTAGTACAACTAAGTGTACATTCCCTAATTACCCTAGCTACATCTTATTGCTTTCTAGGAAAAGACACATACATCTTCTAGTTGGTAATGAGTTTTACAACACCAAAATGCCCTACAAATTTAGACGTATAAGCCCCTCTTATATGTTTCATAATATCACCTTTAGGAACACAAAACTTTTGACTTATAAAGTAAGACATCTTAGAGATGGTAGTCAACCTTTTTGTTTCCTTATTATTCATAAACTTGGTCTTGTAGTAACTAAAACATCTCATTGAATTCCTCATTTGTCTTATATTCCTCTCTTTATTCATCATGGGTGAAAGGATCCAAGGTGTAGTAGTTCCTAAATATGTAATCATAGGTGTTGGTAGTATTAAAAACATGTCTTCTAACTTGATAGTGTTTACCTTCTTATTCTTGATGACTAGATGAAATTGCTACAAAAACCCCATCCATTTATAGTGTATTGCTTGTTTTAGCGCTTTGGGCTTGCAATTATTGTAAGGGATCATGATCAAGGTGGATGATGGTCTCCTTTCCTATTAAATAGTGCTTTCACTTCCTAACTTATTTCACTAAGTCATATAGTTTTTAATCATAGGTAGGGTGATTTAGGACCACACCATGAAATAACTCAAAATGATAACATACTAACTTAACTCCTTGCGTTAGGGATACTCCACATTATACCTTCTTGCATCAGTCTCTACTTTGAAAGGATTTTGAAAATTAGGCAATGGCATGACTTGAGCTTGACTGCTTTTACATTTTATTTCTTCAAAATACTTATCTTGAGTCTTTCCCCATTAGGAACTCTTATTACTTCCATTTATGTCATTAAGTGGAGAATCCACCACTAAAAAGGAATCTATGAAATTCCATAGGTATTGGCATTCTCCCATAAATCTTCGCACTCCAGTAAAATTGGTGGGAGTTCACCATTAGATGATGGCCTCCATCTTCATAGGATAAACCTTGAGTTCTCATCCACCATTACATACCCAAGTACACCAAACATTGTTCAACTCACATTTCTTGAGGTTCATCAACAAATTGTGTTCCCTCCATGTCTCTAATACTTGAACAAAAGTTGGGCATGCTCTTCACATTTAGAGATAAATATTAAAAGTATATCATCCAAGTACAATATTACAAATAAATGTAGATAAAGACACAATATACCATACATCAAACAAACAAAAATAGATGGTGCATTGCATAAATTGAATGACATTACCAAGCCCTCCTATAGATCACTCTGCCTTTTCTTGAAGGAAGTCTTCCAAGTGTCTTCTTCTTTGACTTGCACCTAATGGTATATCGATTTGAAATCCAACTTGGTGAAGTACTTGCAATGTTGTAGTTTATCCAACAAGCTATTCAACCTAGAAGATGGTATTGATTATTGAAAGTAATGTTATTTAGATATTTTTGGACATTACACATTCTCCAAGTACCATCCTTCTAGTGAACAATGATGATAGGTGACCCACAAGGTGAGGTACTTGCTTACATGACTCCATTATCCAACAAATTTTGTAATTGCTTCTTCAATTTATTTGCTTATAGTAGGGACTGTCTATACAATCCTCTGTTTGGCAATGGATATCTAAATAAAATCTATTTCTTGTGATCCATTTCCCTCTTAGGTGGTATCCCTTTAAAGTCGTGTAACACTTCATGCAAAAGCTTATTCAATTAGTATTTCAATGCTTTTGTACATCCCTATAGAGTTTATTTTACTTATATTGATTCATTTGCTTGTTATTTCTATCTCAATAAGAGTAGTACATACTTTTTTCTTTAGATAATTAGTTTTGCTCTTGGTTAGCACTTACAAGAGAGATCTTGGATTTACCATTATGTTTGTTGATGATGAAAATTTGTTATCATTGACTATGTGGCATTTGGTTTCTCTCCTCATAAAGATAACATCCATCAGGTATTGTTAGAGAATATTTACCTACTCCTTAGCATTAATCTCTCACCTAAGGACTTTATAGGCTTGGTCTCATGATCCTAATGGCCCAATTTTGACTAAATTTGAGCATGTCAACCATGTGAGTGCTTCATCCCTAGATTTAAGGGGAAATTTGTTATTTTTATCCAGTGAAGGTGCATTCCTTAATTTTAGGGTGCATTCCTTGATTTTAGGGTCTTATACTTGATTTTAGGATTCAAACTTGCACCTTTGAGTTCCTAAAACATGATTCCATGACTCAAGGAACCTAATTCCATGAATTAAGGAAGGGTAGTTCCATCCTTAACTACTTTTAGTTAATTCTTGTCATGCATGGATAAAGTCCTCGACTTTAGGAAATTAAGCCTCCACTTGTCATCTTGGGTTAGTTATGAGCTAGTTAACTCATTCCTGACAAATTGCATCACTAACTAGGGAATTTGAGATCTAAGTTAGTCCCGCCTAGGTCTTCATGCATCAATGTGCAATTCGAATTGCCTTCTTTAGGAATTTGAATTGCCTATATGTATAAGATTATTCATTCTTTGAATTATTGAATAAGAGTTCAGTGTTTTGCTCCAAGTTTTTTCTCTTATCTTTTTTTCTTTTGTAAAATGTCTTAGAGTATTGTTGTTCATTAGATTTATAGTTCTAGTTGTGATCTCTTGCAGGTGATCACAATATTTTCAAGTACATATCAAGGATTTCAAATACTACACCACACACATAAAGTGGAACCACATGCACCTCCACTTCATAAATGTAATTTTCACTAATGGATAATATAAGATTGCACTAGGGGAGGCAAGTGCGGGAGGGATTATCTTTGACCCAAGAGGAAACAAAATTATATCATATGCATGGGGACTCAGTAAGAAGACCAACAACGAAGCAGAATGGTTAGAACTCTACCATTCTATCGAAATTATCTCAACTCTCAACATCAACAGACTAAAGGTTTTTGGATACTCTAGACACGTCATCCAAAAAATGAGGACAGGCACATCTAAAGGAGAATCCAGATGTAATAGAATGAAAAGGAGGATTAATCAAATAAAATCCTCCATTGAGATGCTCTAACTCCACATACTCAGGGAAAACAACAAGTAAGCTGATGAATTTGCAAATCAAGGGGATAACCTCCCCATTGGAGTTATAACATATATCAATGGGAAGGAAATATTCAAGAGCATTCCATAAGCTCAGATTTCAAGGGCGGGAAAGAGGGGAAATGGTCAAGTGTCCTCTTGGCCTTACTTTGCCCAAAGGGATGCGTGGGTATTGACATGGTCATACCCTCTCTTGTCCCTTCAGCGGCAGAAGCCACACTTCAACAATAAAGAAGGCTTCATTTTTTCCCTTCTCACATGGCCCTACATCTGGAATTATGTCGAACCCTTCTCGTGAATTAGAATTCTATGAAAATGCTATGCCTCCCTAGTTCTTCAGTGGTTTTTACAATCTATCCTTCGCAGATAGGCCAGATATATTAGCATATCCTCACAGCTCGGAGTTCAGAACATCATCGCCTCAAGTTTCTTCGGTTGGGAAACGGGACGAACCAGATTCTTCCGAGACATTAGATATCAGCTCAATGGCTGGCCTCGCAGACGGAATGGCATTTTTAAAATAAAGTGTGGAGGACTTCAAACATCATTTGCGAAAGCTTTATGAGGCAGTCTGCTTGGGTATTAAGACACACTGAGATTCAACCGACGATATGAGGTATATCTCTAAGCAATTAACTTGCCAGGACTCAATAATAGACGATTGAGAACGCAACTTGTTTGAGTTGATGGGGTCAGTGGATGTTATAAAAGAGGAAATTTTAAGGATGGACAGGATGTCGTAGTGCAACCACTGCCAGTAATATCCCTCCGTGGACATGAAAATTGCCAAGGAAACTTCAATTCAACAGCAAAAGTATGGTTAGAAGTGCCTCCCTAAGTTATGTTGGTTCTTCCTACTCTTTGAATGTTTAAATTTTTTTTGTATCTTGTTAAATTATCAGTTTGTAAGGGTCTATCCCTCCTTTGTAGTTACAAATACTAAGCATCAAATCAGGAACTATTTCAGAGCCAGACTGGGCATCTACTCAATCTCCATTGTGAAAGTTATCTTTGCTCCAAGGATTTTTATTTTGTAATGAATGGCTATACACAACCTTTTTGAATACAAACCCCTTTACTCCGTTTCTGTTAAAAAAAATATAAGATTGTACTTCTTAGTAACTTGCAACTCTACATCCCTATTTTACCATCCAAGTGTGTGTCGGTGAGGATAGTCATGTGCTTCTAATCGAAGCTTACTAGATCATTTTCTATGATGTTGGCTTGTGAACCATAGTCAACTAGATAATCCACCTTTGTGTTCTTGACTTGAATCTTGATATGGAAGAGCTTGGTCATCTCATTATCTTCCTTGTGATTGAGATTGCTTGTGTTCACCTCCCTTCTCACTTAGGTGCCTACAACATTCTTTGACATTTGAGTCTTTCTATACCTATCTATGTAAACCCATTATTAAGATATTCTTATTCTTGTAATCATTCGTGTGGTTCATTGGATTCAACTCAAGATGAAACTCCCAACACCTATATTTAGTATGAACATCAATGTTATAATAGTTACAGTGGTTGTTTGGATCCTTACACTAATGTGCAGTTGTGTCAATTTTCTTTCCATTTCCTCTTTCAATTCTTGGAAGCACCATATTGATCTATTTGCTTGGAACCACTTGGTTGTCCTTTCTTCTTTTTCATCTCCAAATATTGTGCTTGCACAAATGGTTCATCAAGGTTCTTATAAGGTTTAAAGAGCATCACTTGTCTCCTTAATTGATTATTGATCCATAATTGATCAACATGTGGTTGACTTGAATCACCAACATGGATCCTATACTAATTTGTTAGGTTCCTTCTCTTAATGTTTAAACTTATCTATCCAAATAAGCACAACTTTATGTTTTAACAAATCAAATAAAGCGAGAATTTCATAGTTAGACACACACAATGCAACATAAAGATTTATCTTGAAGAAATTTGAATTGGGAAAACTCCATCTTCCTTGGCTCTTATTATTCTTAATGTGAAATTTATGGATTACAAAAGTATCAATTAGAGCTTTTACTTTTATGTCATAAGTTTTAAATGTCTACAGGGTGAATCTCCTTAGATCTTTGTACGTTGATTTTCTTAAGAATGTTCTACTACTTTTGGTCACCCCAAATACCTCTGTTTATAAGCCCTATCTTGAAAAATATATGGGTGCTTAAGTCAATTGGTAGGTATCTATATTCTCCTTATTATAGGACTATCAAAATAATTGTGTTCTCCTCTAGGAATTAAACTGTAACAACAATATAAACAATTTGGACTAACCCACCCTCTCTTTGCATCCATTATTCCTTTAATAATTTCCCCTATGGAAATCCAACCAACAAACCATAAATAATTACACAATCAACAAAGTGAAATCGCTTGTATCCTATAGGTCATCCACTTATCTATCCATTCATAGGAAAAACACCCCAAGCATCTACTAGGAATGTCAAGTTATAATTTCCTTTGTTAAGGTGGATTCAACATGGATTGTTGTGGTACTCCACATGGTTGAGTAGTCTCCAATGGACGAACACTTCATTCTACCTTACATAGTTGGTCATTCTGTTGTCACTCAACAAACAAATAGAATGAATTTTCACCTCGTCCATACATTCATCATGTGGCTTAACCTTGTTGATTAGGAGGATGGAATGCCTCAAAACCAACATTCTCAACCCGTTTGTTGGCTAGACCAAAGGAAGCGGGAATGGTACTGTTTTATATCCTAATAACATTCATTATCCTTAACCTTCATTGATCAATCTAGTAGGCTTATTAAATGAAGTAGTAGAGTATCAATAACAAAAATCTAAGAGTTTTAGAATTAACAAAGAAATATAGACAGTGAAATAATTTGTAGTTTTTTTTGTATATATGTTCCAAAAAAAAATTCTGAAATTTATAACATGTGAACAAAGTAAAAAAAATGAACAACTAATATGTAGCATTTATCAATTAAACAAAGATGTTTTTTTTTAGTTTATTTTCTTTGTAGATTAAAAATAACCTAAATTAAAAGAACAATTTTGAGGTTTTGCAATTAAACAAAATGTCACTACTGAAGAAAAGAATGATTATATTGATAACTTCAATCACATAAGGAATAAACCCAACAATTTTTTGTATACTTCTACAAAAGTTTGAACCAAGAATTGTCCCCAACATGAATACTAGCATAATTTACAAGACTGCTTAGTCAAGATGTGAGTAAACGAAGCAAGTAGGCATGAGCAAATAAGACTACAAAATGTTAAAGATTTATTAGGATGCTACTATTATTTTTGTAAATCAAGTGACTAATTAAAACGAGTTATTAACATGACCTCTTCTATGAAAGTTTGAACCAAGAATTGTCCCCAACATGAATACTAGCATAATTTACAAGACTGCTTAGTCAAGATGTGAGTAAACGAAGCAAGTAGGCATGAGCAAATAAGACTACAAAATGTTAAAGATTTATTAGGATGCTACTGTTATTTTTGTAAATTAAGTGACTAATAAAAACGAGTTATTAACATGACCATGACAACATAACAATAAATTTACCTATTAACGTAACAATGTAAAATAGGACCGAACCCTTGAACTTTTCACCCAATAGGAACTCCTGCTATCCACAAAAACTGTTACACTTGATTTTCAATTGTATGAAATGAAAAAAAGTGCTCAAAACTCGAAGAAAATAAGTGTTTAGCATACCCTCACAAGTAATACCAACCTCTTTCATGAGAGTCTCATTGTCCTTTTAAAGCAACTAACCAAGCGGTTACTAACTGTTTTGTATTTTTTTGACACATAGTCTCATATGAAACCAAGAGGAAAATAATCAAGTAGTACAAAAGTTTTTATTTTATTTTATATTTCAACATTTAAAAACTCGAGGGAAATAAGAACAATATTTATGAATTAAAGACTAACTAAACAAAGGAGGCCCTCCTTGTAACTTCCTGATATCTAGTTGGGAATATGACTCAAAGCCTTCATAAAACTCCTTGTATATTCTTTATACTTCTTTATTACAACCATACAATCAACATCATTTTAACATTTTAATCAAACAAACAACACCCCTTCAATAAAAATCATGCATTGCAATCCTCATTCATATGCTAATAATTAATTAAGATAAGCATAACCATTTGCAATGCCACCTCAAAAAATACTCATGAAATGCAAGTAAAGTCATGAACTAAAATAAAATAAACATCTTTCACATAAAATATATGCAACAGTACCAAGTCTGATTATGCCAAAATTTATAGCCATACTCCAAAAGTTTCCTCAAGACTTGTGCACTTCCACATGTAATAATACTTCACATAGCTTCATGATGTAGGTCAGAGAAAGAGAGAGCATGCCAAACCAAAGGTCATTCTAAATTCACTTCTTCCTTTAGAAATTCATCTTTCATCAGGGGTGCATTTGATGAAGTCCCATCTCTTTCGAGGCCAGTGGTAGATTTTTGATAGCCTGAACCCCCTTAGGATCAATATTAATCCCAACATCACATACAATGTGAAAAAATAATTTTCTGGAAGTAACACCAAAAATTGGATTTGAAGGATTGAGCGACATACTATACCTTCTACAACGCAAGAAAACTTGTCTAAGATGTTCAAAGTGAAATTTTCTCAACCTAGAATGCACATGGTTCGTTGAAAGGTCGCACCTACATTAATTAGACCAAAGGGCATGCACTCGTAGGAAAATGTTCCCCATCTTGTGGTGAACATCATTTTGTATCTATCGGATTTCTTGAGGCGAATATGGTTGTAGCCAAAAAAACCATCAAGAAGAGACATCATTTGAGATCTTGCTATCTATTGCAAAATTAAGTCCATATTTGGTAGAGGAAAATTATCTTTGACACTCGCTTTATTAAGTGCACAAAATTCAACACACAATCAAATATCACCATTCTTTATTCAAATAGTAACTAGATTTCCTACCCATTTAGAATATTGAATAGGAAAAATTATGTGAGCAGCAAGCAACTTATCTAGTTCTTTTTGGATGGTTGATTAAACGTCGAGGTTGATAGAACATTGTCATTTTTGAACCGCAATATAGCCTTCTCTATTCAGAATGGCATGTTAAATAATACCTAGGTCAAACCCTCGTAAATCAACATATGACCAAGAAAAAACATCACGAAACTCACGATGTAAGGAAGTAAATTATTTATTTTCTTCTTTGGAGCAATTGTTCACTATATACAAAATTTTAGAATCCTCTTTAGAACCCACATCGATGGGTATAGTATCATCAGTGTTTTTTATTCTTCCTTAGAAGAAGGGTGTTGGGTAGCCACATCACTAGGAGAGAATGAATCTTCCAAAGGTGTCAAGCCTTTAGGAAATTTGTTTTGTTCAAGACTGATTATTTCCATGGAATCATTTGATTCATTAGTCAAGAAGGAGTGCGGGCTTCCGCCATTAGCAAAGATTTGCCAGGATTCTTCATTATTAGGAACATGGGGCCTGCAAAGAGACACATGGAGCATTTCAGTTTTTCTGCAAGAATATGCCATATCATGCCTGGTTGCATAAGCAGCAAGGCTATCAGTGATAGAATTTAATCCTCTCTATATATACGTGATATTGAAAGAGTACAAATTTTTAATCTGATATGAAAATAGATTAGTGTATCTTCTTGACCATATTATTTGAGGGAATGCAAATATTCTTGACCATATTAATAACTAGCTCGAAATCACCGAAAACTGATAAGTTTTTGCATCCTATTAATACAAGGGTTAAATTTTGGTTAAGGAGGTCTAAAATCCTTCATAAAGAGTTAGAATTGGGAGTAACACTGTGCTTAAATCTGAGCTCAACATTGAAGAAAGGGTGATTGGATTAAGCACTAAGGTGTTAAACCAAGAGGAATCACAAAGAGGAAAATAAGCGCATGTGCACCTATTCATGTTGTGGCCAAGAGACCAGGAGCCAGTAGAGTGAGCACCTAGCGAATGCCAAAGGACAGGAACCTGAGACCAAGGGCCTAGAAAGGTCAAATTCCCTAGTGATAAGCTTGAGCAATTAGAGGACTAGTGACCCATGACTGAGTGCCAGTGGAAAAGGAACCAAAGGAGCCTATCAATCATGTCTACTACTCGATCACTTGATCAATGACCTACACAAGAAACGTCTTCGTAAGTTGTGCATGGGTTAGGAATGAGCGCCCAATTCATTGGGACGAAACACCAGTTCCACATGGCCACTTTCCATTGGTAATGGATCCAAAAAGATCCTTTTCGAAACTTCTCTTCGATGATGAGTTACAACTCATCTGGAGGCAGTTGGAAGCCAAGCAAGAAGCCATGAAGTTGTCACCTAGCCGACAAATGGACCTCGTTGAGGCCCTCCAATTTCAGAGACCAGGAAGCTTGATCTGCCAAAGATCCTTGTTCGCATCAGCATCAAGGGACACACAGGAACCACATGTGCCAACCCATAGGTGGCATGTGGCCACCTGGGCCCCTATGACATCATGATGGTGTCATCCAAAAATTCAACAATTAAAAGAGCGCCATTATATGGCCAATTCAAATATGAAAATGTAAAAAAGGGAAAAATGGCCTGAAAAGCCCCATTTCCCTCATGTTGAAGACGAACGTCGTTGGTACGCTACACCATCAACTAGACCACTTTACCCATCATTCAAGTGCTTGAAACTGCAAAGTAACTAGTTAGTTTTAACCACAATTTCATCTCATTTTTGCTCATTTAATGTTATGGTGTACTCAAAGTGAAAATGGCCTCCTCACTATCAACCACACCCCCTCTAGCTCAAACCAAGTCTAATACCAAGGAGGAACATCTTGTAGACCGAGAAGTTGATGTTTTTGACCTAGCTATCTCCATCCCTAACCTTCACCACCTGATTATAGAAGCCAAATATAATCATGCCAACGGGCACAATTTCTGTCAACTATGGTAACCAAACCTTACCCGAGAAATTCCCCCCCAAACCTTTCACTTTTTGGAATTCATAACCTGGGGCATGACAAATTATGCCATGGAAAGGAGAGTATTGATGTCAACAGATGGAACTAGGGCCATCTGTATTATGCCCAAGGAGGGTATCTCTCGAATGCTTTGTTGTTCTAATCATCGAAGCCTATAGTCATTGGACGAGGAGGTCCTAGCCTCTATCTACAAAACCATGACCCCAACATATGTTATCCAACCATTTAATAAAGGATACCCTAGTCCCAACTAATCCTACACCATAAAAATATTCCCTCTTCTAAAAAAAATCCAAAATTTCCCCAACCTTAATATGTATAATATTAGGGTATGATAGTGATAGGGAAGTTGATGACATCATTCTAGGTTTTCTGGCAACCTTGAATCCCCTTTTAGGCCCAATGCTTAGTAAATTTGATCTCTGCTAGTTCCTTGCTAACATCATGCATGACCAACTTGAGATTTTTCATACCTTGAAAATCTTTAGATACCCATCATACTTGCTATATTTGTTCCTACATCATAATTCCCTCTGGTTTTGGTCCCTAGAATTAACAATAAATGATCTCGCAAGAGCACAACTACATGTATATGATTAGACTAGCCTAGTCCTTAACCAGCCTGGAAACTAAGGTTTTCAAACCTTTGTAGGTGGGTTCATGCTATTGGTTTATTTCATTCTGCACAATGCTCCACCACCTAGGGTGTTTCCCCAAATCAAAGAATTGTTGCAACTAATCCCAGACACCAGAGATGGGGGCTGGTTCATATATGAGGATCATACTATTATAAGGATCTATGGTTTTTAGGATGAACCATATATTCTGCTAGCATTCTTGACCAACAAGATATTTTCTCTTGCGTTTTGTGTGGTTGACCCATAACCATGGGTTTTGTGTGGTTAACCCATAACCATGATTAGAATATGATTTCATAAAAGTCTAAAAATTGAAATTTCATGATCTTTGGTGCAATTGATGTCTTGCTGCAAATCCATTCATAGCTTCTGATGCAGATGATGAAATTGAATTCCATTGAAGACCCATTTGAGATATCGAAAATAAATTTCCATCCATATAATACACTTTCTTTGTGGTGGCCCAGTGAGTGAGAAAATGTTTGTTGAAGCTCAAGAGACGTGCGTGCACTATTTTGCAGACATATGTTGCTTCAGTCAATGATATCTCTCAAACCAAAAAGCCAAATGAAAAAACGTGAAATACCCATTTTAGCTAATGGAAAGACCTTTCCAATGAGCTATGGTAAAGCCTATGAAACATTATGTGGAGTTGGTAGTACTTGTTTAAAGTTGTTATACATGCGGCCGCATTGTGTACAAACATGTGTTACTTCAAACAAACATATCTCACAAACCAGGAAACGAAATGAAATTCCGCAAAATACCCATTTTGGCTGACATAAAGACCTATCCAATGAGATATTATAGAGCCTATGAAATGTTTTGTGGATTCTGCAGCACTTGTTTAAATTTTCTATACGTGCGACCGCATTGTGTACAAACATGTGCTACTTCAAACAAGCATATCTCTCAAATCAGGAAACATAATGAAATTCTATGAAATACCCATTTGAGATGACGGAAAAAAAAATCAAATGAGCTATGGTAGACCCTCTTAAATGTCCTATAGATTTCACAACATCTCTCTAAATTTTACTGAATGTGAGAGTGTCGAACGTAGAGGGCCAAGGGTTTGCAGAGCAGCATGGGTTGTTGCAAAGGTTGTGGAACCTCCATGGGAAACATGGACACCCTCTAAAATTATTGAAAATGTTGCATACCAATGGATGTATTAGATCCATGTATGGTTCTCTTTGTAATAGTGAACGAAGATCCGATGGTGGAAAAATCTTTAAACCCGCAGTAAGCTTCAAACCCTTGTTCCGAAGGAGAGCGTACCTTCTCTGATACCATTGATCCAGATCATGGGGAATGAGACTCAAAATACTTGAATGTCGAGAGAGAAGGAGAAGAGATAGCCTCAAAGCTGAAGTGGACTATGGATCAGTTGTGAGAAAGACACATCAACGATATCTGGGTTGTGAAAAGTCTAGACAGAGAAACATATAGTAAATATGCCACATGGAGGGGTGAGGCTCAAAGAGGTTTCTTTGAACCTCACCTCTAAAACTATACTAAGAAAGGCACTCATAACCAATAACCCAATAATAACTAAAGAAAATAAGTGAAATGTATGATGCCAAAAATAATAGCTTGCTTTATTGAGAAGACATAAATCCCTTTATATAATATCATTACAATGTGCCTTGAAGTCATACCATGGAACAAAACCATGGGATACAAAATAACATGGATGGGTGTATTGTAAACTGTGGGCTGCATGGAAGATTCCAAACCCATGGATGGGAGAGGGTGGCATATCCATTTAATGCTTTTATGACGAATGGGAGAGGGTGGCCTCTCCATTTAATGTTTTTATGACTTATACATCCGAATTTAGACCACATGCCCCCTAAAATTCGGATCATTCCTTCCCCCTTAGAAAATGATGGTCCACATCATTTCATGCTAAAAAAAAGACCCATTATTAGAATATGCTAGTTACCAACGAAGATAAGGGCTTTGTGTGGTTAACCCATAACCGTGGGTTTTGTGTGGTTGACCCACAACTATGATTACAATACATAACTGTGGGTTTTGTGTGGTTGCCCCATAACCGTGGGTTTTGTGTGGTTAACCCATAACCATGATTACAATACATAATTGTGGGTTTTGTGTGGTTTCCCCATACCCGTGATTTTTTTGTGGTAGACCCATAACCGTGGGTTTTATGTGGTTAACCCATAACCGTGGGTTTTGTGTGGTTGACCCATAACCATGATTACAATACATAATTGCGGGTTTTGTGTGGTTGACCCATAACCATGGGTTTTGTGTGGTTAACCCATAACCATGATTAGAATATGATTTCATAAAAGTTCAAATATTGAAATTTCATGATCTTTGGTGCAATTGATGTCTTGCTGCAAATCCATTCATAGCTTCTGATGAAGATGATGAAATTGAATTCTGTTGAAGACCCATTTGAGATATCAAAGAGACCTTTCCATCCATATAATACACTTGCTCTATGGTGGCTCAGTGAGTGAGAAAATGTTTGATAAATCTCAGGGGATGTGCGCGCACTATTTTGTAGACATATGTTGCTTCAGTCAATGATATCTCTCAAACCAGAAAGTCAAATGAAAAAAATGTGAAATACCCATTTTAGCTGATGGAAAGACCTTTCCAATGAGATATGGTAAAGCCTCTTAAACATTATGTGAAGTTGGGAGAACTTGTTTAAAGTTGTTGTACATGCGACTACATTGTGTGCAAACATGTGTTACTTCAAACAAGCATATCTCACAAACCAGGAAACGAAATGAAATTCTGTGAAATACCCATTTTAGCTGACATAAATACCATTAAAATGAGATATGGAAAAGCCTCTGAAATGTTCTGTGGAGTCTGCAGCACTTGTTTAAAGTTGTTTTACGTGCAACCACATTGTGTATAAACATGTGCTACTTCAAACAAGCATATCCCACAAATCATGAAACAAAATGAAATTCTGTGAAATACCAATTTGAGATGACGGAATTTTTTTTCAAATGAGCTATGGTAGACCCTCTGAAACGTCCTGTAGAGTTCACAACATCTCTCTAAAGTTTGTTTAATTTGAGAGTGTCGAATGTAGAGGGCCAAGGGTTTGCAGAGTAGCATGGGTTGTTGCATAGGTTTTGGAACCTCCATGGGAAACATGAACACTCTGTAAAATTATTGAAAATGTTTCATACCAATGGATGTATTTGATCCATGTATGGTTCTCTTTGTAATAGTGAACGAAGATTAGAGGGTAGAAAAATATTTAAATCCATGGTAAGCTTCAAACCCTTGTTCTGAAGGAGAGCATACATGCTCTGATACCACTGATCCGGATCATGGGGGATGAGACTCAGAAGACTTGAATGTCGAGAGAGAAGGAGAAGAGATAGCCTCAAAGTTGAAATACACTATGGATCAGTTGTGAGAAAGACACATCAATGAGATCTGGGTTGTGAAAATCCTAGACAAAGAAACATAGAGTAAATATGCCACATGGAGGGGTGAGGCTCAAAGAGAGTTCTTTGAACCTCACCTCTCAAACTATACTAAGAAAGGCACTCAAAACCAATAACCGAATAATAACTCAATAAAATAAGAGAAATGTATGATGCCAAAAATAATAACTTGTTTTATTGAGAATACATAAATCCCTCTATATAATATCATTACAATGTGTCTTGAATCCATACCATGGAACAATACCATGGGATACCAAATACCATGGATGGGTGTATTGTAAACTGTGGGTTGCATGGAAGATTCCAAAACTATGGATGGGAGAGGGTGGCCTCTCCATTTAATGATTTTATGATGAATGGGAGAGGGTGGTCTCTCCATTTAATGCTTTTATGACTTATACATCCGAATTTAGACCATATGCCCTCTAAAATTTGGATCAACTCCTAAGACCAAGGGGGAGCCCCTAATTCCAATGAAGGATATTACAAACATTCAAAAACCATACAAATACCTTTCACAAGTAATCTCTCAAACTAAGACCAATTCCTTATGGGGTCAAAACAATGAAGCATAAAATGATACTTGGAGAGGGTGGGAGCTACAATATTTTATAGTCAATTGCGATATAGATAAATCTAATTACTTACTACTATTATGACTAAACAACATTCAATAACACTTCATAACAAGATGAAAAACTAGCCAAAATTGACCAACTTAACATATAAGGTGTGCCTTTAGGGTTAGGGTAAAGGACATACCTCAAGAGGGCAAAAGGAGGCAATAAATCAGATCTAAAAGTTCTTAACCAGATTCGATTTAAGCCCCAATTAGTCCTTAGAATAGATGGTGGACCCACTTAAAGTATTCCAATAGATGCTCAACCCCCAAGGGTTGAGCATCTCAATTTGGGTGGATTTTGGACTCTCCTCGTTCTTTCTGAATGCATCCTTATAGTCGGCGTTGGAGAATTTGTTCATATCCACGAACCCTAAAGTTTAGATTCTGGAAAGGAAATTACAAATACCATATATTTCATTAGTTTGGAGATAGGAAGCTCACTCTATCTCTCCTGATGTCGTGTACTATATTTTTCCAATTCATGGTAATGGATTAGTGTAGATGTGGGGATTTAGAGAATACTTTATAGTAATGTACCTCTCTTTTTCATGCTTGATTCAAAGGGTCATGCAATTAATCATTTAACGTTGACACACATTTTTTTAAGACTTCATATTTATGGCTTTGGACAAAAGGAAATATCACTTCCAATTCCTCCTTCCATCTAGATATCTCTGAGTTGCTGCCATCTTTACAGGTTTATTGGAAGTGATATTAGCAGTGTAAACTATCCACAAATGATAACCTCCATGTATTTAATATAATGATATGGATACATGCAAATTTAGTGGCTGATGGTTGGGTATAGTTTTAATGGTTGAAAAAAATATTTACCTTTTCTACTTATGTTCAAATTATATTAAGGATATTACAAACACCATACAAATACAAACATTCAAACACCATACAAATACCTTTCACAAGCAATCTCTCAAACTAAGACCAATTCCTTATGGGGTCAAAACAATGAAGCATAAAATGATACTAGGAGAGTGTAGGAGTTACAATATTTTATAGTCAATTGCGATATAGATAATTCCAATTACTTACTATTGTTATGACTAAACAACATTCAATAACACTTCATAAAAGGTTGAAAAACTAGCCAAACTTGACCAACTTACCATATAAGGTGTGCCTTTAGTTTTAGGGTAAAGGACATACCTCAAGAGGGTTAAAGGGGGCAATAAATCATATCTAAAAGTTCTTAACCAGATTCGATTTAAGCCCCAATTAATCCTCAAAATATATGGTGGACCCACTTAAAGTATTCCAATAGATGCTCAACCCCCAAGTGTTGAGCATCTCAATTTGGGTGGATTTTGAACTCTCCTCATTAAGGGTTGAACATCTCAATTTGGGTGTATTTTGGACTCTCCTCGTTCTTTCTGAATGCATCCTTATAGTCGATGTTGGAGAATTTGTTCATATCCATGAACCCTAAAGTTTATATTATGGAAAGGAAATTACAAATACCATATATTTCATTGGTTTGGAGATAGGAATCTCACTCTATCTCTGCTAATGCCGTGTACTATATTGTTCCATTTCATGGTAATGGATTAGTGGAGATGTGGAGATTCAGAGAATTCTTTATAGTAATGCACCTCTCTTTTTCATGCTTGATTCAAAGGGTCATGCAATTAATCATTTAACGTTGACACACAATTTTTTTAAGACTTCATATTTTTGGCCTTGGATAAAAGGAAACATCACTTCCAATTCCTCCTCCCATCTAGACATCTCTTAGTCGCTGCCATCTTTATAGGTTTATTGGAAGTGATAATACGATGTAAACTATCCACAAATGATAACCTCCATATATTTAATATAATGATTATATGGATAAATGCAAATTTAGTGGTTGTTGGTTGGGTATAGTTTTAATGGTTGAAAAAAATATTTATCTTTTCTACTTAGGTTCAAATTATACTTATATATTTATTTTTAGTAAACAATTGTTGATGAAAGTTTTTTGTGAGTCATGAAGAATAATATCTCACTTTTACAAACTAGAGGGTGGTATTACATATAAAATAGAATAAACGTAGTGAGTAAATTTAACTAATTGCGCCGAAAAGGCGCATACTACAGCCCTCTAAGGGGATGTGTAACTCCTTCTGTGCTCATCGTGGAGTTGACACATGTCCTTTATAAAAAATAACATGTCAGCTCAAATTAGATCTTTGCATCAAAGAGGTGCATTCTATAACCCGGTAGGGGGAGGTGTAACTCCTTCTATGCTCATCGTGGAGTTGACATGTGTCCTTTATAAAAGATAACATGTCGGCTGAAATTAGATTTAAACAATTTATAAGGCCATATGTATAAAAGTACACAAATTAAATTAATTAAAACCATAAACATTGCATTACACACTTGATTTGAAGAGTGTAAATGTTGAGGAAGAGTTTGCAAATCGAGAGATTTGATCCCTATCCGCCCTTGGTAGATCCTTTTAAGATGGATTTAGGCTAGTGATACCCTAAATCAATTTTATCTCCATATATATAGTGTTTTATATATTGTAATTAATTTATTAAATTTTTATTTTGCAATAGATTTATTTTTTATAATAGATATTTGATAATTATAATTTTTTTAAAGGCAAAAATTAAATAGCTCTTCTTACTATTGGTTTCATTGGTTTAAAAAAAATAACAAGAGCCATGAGGTGGCAATGTCACCCCAGTTGCTCACAAGTATTGCTATAAAACAAAAGCTATAGAAATATGATACTTTTGCCACAAAATTGTAATAGAAAAAAAAAAATCTTTCCAATAAAATTATTTAGCCATTAAATCTATTTCTTTATGTTTTATTGAAACAAAAATATTTAGAAAATATACAAAATATATACTAAGCATCCTTCTTCATAATCAAAAACCCAATTTATTACATCTTCCCAATTTATTACATCTTAAATATGAATACATCCGCGTAGATAAACACACAAATGACTTCATTAAAATAAGTAGAACAAACAACCTTCACCGTCACCACTCAACCAAGTTCATAAAACCACTGCAACAAATTAAAACATGCATATACAATATAGCCCTTCGAACCGTAATTTGAGCTTAAGGCCATGCCTAAGGCGTATTGAATAGTTGAACAACCAACTACACAAAAAACACCACAAAAGACATACACCTAACCTAGCATAAAATTCCAAGAAATGCTAACATCTTTGTTGACTATGACTATATATATATATTCATGTAATTTTATTTAATAATGAAAAATAAATTTAAAATGAAAATGTAATTGTCAATTAAAAAATTAAAAGTAAAAATGCATTTATGTTAAGATTCCTTTTTTTCATATTTTTAAGCAGCCGTGAATTAGATGTGACATAAAATAAACATTAATGTTGAATTTGGGATTTTCATAAACACTAAAATGGACATGATGTTGGAGTATATTCCGACCGGTTGATTGCCAATACGGGTTTAAGGAGTTTTTAACCACAGACAGGACCGGTACATCAAAACTTTACTGTGACATGTTAACGTCATCCCCGCCGGCAACGCTTGGGAAGCAAAATTTTAGGCAGCAACAAGGATCAATCAACGTTGAAATAAATGTTTTTTTTTAAATTATATTTAATATAAAAAATTACAACTTTACACAACAAAAATATTACAGCTTTACAAAACAAAAAATTTCAGCCATCTGTATAGATATTTCAATTTGGCTGAATTAATGGAATCAACTGATTCATATATGTCACCGCCTGCCGTGACAATAAACTTACAAATTACCAGCTGCTAGTCCTGATCCATTGATCATGAACCAACCCTTTGAAAGATGTGAAATATCCACCTGGTATAAACTCAAAATATAGAATAAATGAATGCCAACAATGATATCTTCAGATAGGAAGAAGCTCAGTTTGTCATGGTATGGTTTAAATATCAGCAGCAAGTGGGGCACTGAATCAAGCCATTCTCATTGCAGTGAGGGCACTTTACAAACAGGTTATCCCCAGTCACAAGCTTGCAGCTTCCACTGCATTCGAAGCAAGGCACAAATCTGACCCCTGCACACGTATCACAGATCGTGCCCGCCATACCAGTCGGAATCCCTGCAATAAGGTCGGCCATTATACCTTCTTCATGGAGGCGGAGAACTTCATCGGCACCACCAATGTATCTGCCCTTGATGAACACTCTGGGCAACGTTACGACTTTACCACCCATCAAGTTCCTGAGCTCTTTTCCGAACTCCACATGAATGGATACGTCCCTCTCACTGATACAAATCCCATGGCTCTGAAGCGCATCTCTCACATTATTGCAGTCTTCAAAAGTCTTCCTGATAACCCCCAGTGTAGTGGTATAGAGAACCACAGCATTAGCCCCTCCAGGAGGACATTTTTCTTCAAAGTTCCCAAGTGGGTCGTCCTTATTTTTATCAGATTCAAAACCGCCATCTCTTGGGCTCTTTCTGTGACGCTGCCCCTCTGCGTTTCTATTGGCATTCCACTCGTCCTCGGAAATGATCTCCAGCGCCTTCTCGAAGGAAGCGAGCAAGATAGGATAATACTTCAAAGGCACAGAAGCAACATGAAAACCCACCTTCACCTCAATTTCTCTACTCTTGTTGAAATCGATTTCTGAGCTCTTTGTCTGATTCTTTTCTTCTTTGGCTTTGCATTTCAATTCTGCTGGAACGCCATATCTGCTGGAAATACTTCTCTCAAGTTGTCTCTTACTCAATTTCTTATTGAAAAGCTTATGTTTTACTTCACGTAATCTTAAACAAAGATTCCTTATGCCTGGCACGCACCCCATAAGTACCTGTTTCACTTACTGTTAAACAAAGACTTGCTGTTCTTTCAGTCTCTACCCGTAAAGATTTCCTCGCCGTAAACTTCAAGAGACTCGAACTAGAGACCATCAAATAAAAAACGCCGTGTTGAAGTACCTGTTTCACTTCATCTCCTTGTTGTTCTTTCTTCTGCAGTCATTCAATCTCCACCGGGGATTTCCCCGCCGTAAACTTCAACGGACTCGAACTAAAGACCATCAAATAAAAAACGCCGTGTTGAAGTCCCGAAGCTGTAATTTATTCCCTATGACTGCGCCTCCTTTCGCTTTTATATAGCTCTTCTCCGCCTATCGTGTAGGGCCCACCTTGCTATATTGTAATGATACAATCACCGCATGAATTGTGATATGTGATATAGCTCTTCTCCACCTATTGTCTAGGGCCCACCTTGCTACATTCGAATGATAAAATCACCATATGAATTGTGATATGTGACTATGGTGGGCCAGGGGGCTGCTGGAAAATTTGTGTATGAAGAGAATTTTTAATTTTTATTTGTTGCAACACGTCTCTTTGTGTTTGGCGATATTTGTGCTTAAAATCTCACTATGTTAAAGATATGTTTTTCGTCTCTCGTATTGTAGAGGAGATATGGGAATAAGGGGGAGTCGTCACAACTCAAGCACAGGGATGCTTCTATACCCCATTTTGTTCCCTATTAGCTTATAAAGTTGTCTCCATCATTGGGTACATTCCCTTCTTGAATTTTAATTAGTATATCTTAATATCATGAATGAATATGAGCACCTGAGTGGGCTTAATGGTTAAGAATATGCGTTATCTCCGTGGAGGTCACAAGTTCAAAACTGGCGGGGTGTAGGGTTGTTCATTGGTCCATTATGACAAGGCTCGAAGGGTAGGCGACCCCTAGGATAGAGACTCACCCTGATGAGCTTCAAGATGTCTCGACCCTTGTTCAATGACAAGTTACTGGTGGCTTGCGGGCTCTTGGATATACCCTTGGGAGATTGTTGTTCCCATAGTTAAAAAAATGTCAAGAATAAATATCTTTCTTTTATATATATATATTTATTTATTGAAATCCAATTAGTATATCTCAATATCATTAATGAACATATTTCATATATATATATATATTGAAATCCAATTAGTATATCTCAATATCATTAATGAACATATTTCATAATATATATATATATATATATATATATAAACTCTCTTCAAATTTGAATGGCTATATGGAATAATAAAGTTTATATTATGTGAACCGTTTTCCAAGAGAATAAAGTAATAGATTATCATTAGAACTAATGGTGTAATGGCAAAATCAAATTCATGTACTTGTTCTATTTAATTGAGTCATGTATTCTTCAATCTACATGAAGGACTAGCTTCCTTGTTGACTCTACTCTCAACATCAAGGACTAGCTTCCTTACTTGCATCTTGTTCTAGGTCAAACCCATTGTACATCTCACTAGATCATCCCAAAATGTTAATTTCCATTCTCATAGATGTAAATTTGACCTTTCCTTGATTTACGAGTATGTTGCACAGTGTAAGAGAAACTATTCCTCAATTTCAACCTCTCAATTTCCACATACTCGGCATAACCTTTATTACCACAACTCCTTGGGTTGTTCCCATTATTCATGTTTCACATCTCAACATGTCTATGTTGGTTCTTAGTTGTGTTATTTTCTGTTTCCATTACGTGGGATGTTAAGTCTAAAGGGAGTAAGTTAATATTGTAACAAACATATGCTTTTTTTAGCCACAAATTTGATAGAATACTACCAAAAGTTGACTTTATGAAGAGTTCTACAATGCTACATGGCCCATGCATGGTGGAACTATTGGTTGTGGAGCCTGATTATCTTCCTGATTCAAAGATCTTGTTGTTCAACCATGTTCAGTTGTACCCTAGTTTTTTATGCTGTGCAGGTGGACTATACACTCGTCCTAGCAGGGGGGAGGGGCATCCCCCCTAGTTGGGGGGTCTAGGGGCTAGCAGGCCCTTGAGAAAGGGGGTTCAGGGGCGAAGCCCCCAAAATACAAATTTTGGTTTCTTTTTGGCTAATGGTTTACAGGCCCATGGTAATCCCTCTTTAAAAGAAAGGCATTGTAATACAGTTGTGTATTGTATTGTAGTATTGTGAAAAAAATCTATGTGATTGTGTGAGAGAGAATATGAGAGAGTGAAGAGGAAATTGTAGCGGTTGTATTACGAGTTGTATCCCTTCATTTGCTGGACAGTGTAATAAAAGGACTAGCAATTTCTTTGGGGATGTAACCCATATTGGGTGAACCATGTATATTGGTATCTCTCTTGTATTGTGTTTATGTGTTTTAGTTCTACATCTTATTTTATGCTATTGTTTTGTGATCATGTTTTTCTAACAAACCGCCAAAAGGGGTTTTGCCCAATTTTGAATTGCCACAAATTGTCATTGTAACTTTTTGTCTCGCCGAATAGCTCCAATTTCAAATAGTTTTGTACTTTGATTTTCTCTTATCTATTGAGGTTATTTACATAGTATTGTTGTTTACTTTTACTCTATTTTCCACACTTTCACTTCTTGTAGCATCCTTGTTACACCGATAGCCTGTGTTTATCTCTTAGAATTTGGAGTGGACTGCCATCTACGTTTTTCCTAGATTGAAGGAGGATGGGACAAGTGTACTGTCCAAATTGATTTTATGGTCATTGTTCAAAATTCCAAATAAGCAATTATATATATCTATATCTATATCTATATCTATATAGATATAGATATAGATATAGATATAGATATATATAATTGCTTATTTGGAATTTTGAACAATGACCATAAATAACTAGTAGCTAATGCATGGATAACTCATAGCTCATGCATGGATATTAGGTAGTGACAGAGAACCCATTTAATTAAAGAAGGTAACAAACAACCGATGATTACAGCTAACTAAGTATGGAAAACAAGTAACATATATATATATATATATACATATATATATATATATATATATATATATATATATATATATAATAACCCATTTAATTGCTTATTATATATATATATATATAAAATAACTAGTAGTTAATGCATGGATAACTCATAACTCATGCATGGATATTAGGTAGTGATAGAGAACCCATTTAATTAAAGAAGGTAACAAACAACCGGTGATTACAACTAACTAAGCATGGAAAACAAGTAACATATAACCTGTTCATGACACTTAACTTGTGATCTATCTATGTTCATCGACCACAAGTTAAGTGGCTATGCTAGTATAGAACTTTTCATTGCATTTTTATCCATTAAATACCTTTTCTATTTTATAAGCTACTCTTCAAACCATTTTGTGTACACCTAGTTCCATATTGTCTTCCTCATTTTTAAATAATTTTGGTTGAGTTTAACTAATCTTTTATCATTGTTTATGGTTGTCATTCTCTATTTATATCGATGTTTTTTAATATATCTAATTTTATTATGTAGAACCCAATTTTAGTTAAAAAAATCTTATAAGAATGATTTTTTAAAACGGTTAGACAACTTATTATTATGGACGTTTAAACTCTCTCAATATAAGTGATACCATACTTTTCCATGTTTATAAAACTAGCAATTGCCCCAGAAGCTGCAAAGGAACTCTGAAAGGAAAAATAAAATAAAATAAACGGAGAGTAAAGTAAATGTGATGAAGCAGAAATGAAAATAGTGAAATAGATGTCATGAAGAGCTCCCTCCTCGTTATTGAAATGCCATGAAGAGAACAATAAAATAACATAAATTTTGGGTGGTTCACTTCATGCCTAGATTCCATGACAAATGTTTCATTATCAAAGATGCAATGGACAACCTTTTGCTCAAATAAAAAAATGATAAAATGTTGATGCAAATAAAGAGAATAGCAAAAATTGTGCGCTGAGGGAAAAGAGAGTAATGACTTAATTATCTTCACTTGCTATTATTCATTCTTGCACCGAGCTTCTCTCTAATGTAGTCATTGTTGTCACACATCTAAATAAATTTGCTTGCACCTAGTTTGTCACAAATCAAGATTGGAAGCCAAATTTGTTTCAAATGCAAGCTTAAATGCCTTCAAGCTTGGAGCAAGTTGCTAGATGGTTAAGAAAATAAGAGTACAAGGAGTACTTAGTTTGTTGGAAAGAATAGAGTTTCTAATATTATGCAACATGGATATGAAAGAGAGAGTTTGGAAAATGTTATTGATACATTGTTGTAGGGTTCTTGAAATCCATCCTATGGGCATGATACTCACATTCAATTACTAGGGGGGTTTGATATAGGAGCATCTTTACACACCTAAAAGTTTCTTTTTTAGTTTCAGTTCCTTTAATTGTGCATTGAATTGGTTTGACACCAATAAGTTATAGTTGCTTTGGGTTGAGCTAGCATGGTTGGATATTGTTCATTCAATTCATTTAAATTTTGCAACATACAAAGAATTCATAGTACAAGGGTTGCATCAATATTTCGAGTCTATGTCGTGTATACATAGTCACATGCCCAAGTAGATTCAAGGGAACTCGAGGCCATATCATAATAACATGAAGGGATTTTTGGGGGTTGCCAGAGTTTAAATCTCACTTGTGGTCCAAATCTGGACAGGTGAACAAGTAGCCGCATGTGTCGCAAAGTTGGATCACTAGATAACCTACCAGAATAACTTCTGTGTTTCTTTTTTTCTCTCCATATGATTCATAATCAAGTCTATCATGTTGTACTGTGGACAACTAAAGACTCTGGTAGCAAACAGTTGCAGAATGACCCTACAAGCCTAAGATTAAAAATGATGAGTGGACTTACACTTAGAGCATTGATAGTGCCAATCTCAAAATGTAGTTATTTTATAGTTGTGTTTTAGAATATTTTTACTATAAAAATTGATTTATTTTATTGGAGAAGTTAATAATTTTAATGATATTTTGTTTAATTGATAAATTCAACACAATAAATATTGTTCAATTTCCATATCAACTAACACAATATATATTTTGGGAATTTGGTAATATAATTTTTGGTCAAATCATAATTAGTCATTGTTAAAATTTCATTTTTTTATATAAATGGATTCAACAACCTCAAATATATATATTACACATAGATTGTGCATTCAACTTATATTTGTAATTCAAACAATTCTTCTAAATAAAAATGATAAGAAAAGAAAACTTAAAAAAAATCCAAATTATAACATGTTTGAACTATTCTAAAATAAAATAACATTGACATTTAGTTTAATTGGAAATCACATTCACATTTAATTTAACTCAATCAAATGATTAAAATATATGACTCCTTTCTTTTTTCTAACTTAATATAAATAAAACAAAACTAAAATTCATAACCTATAAATTCTTCTAAGAAGTTTGCACTTTTACTTTTTAAATTTCTTTCAATATTTACTTTAATGTAAAGTGTAATGAATATAATAAACTATTATTATTAGACAATTTTGATTTAAATGTAAATTAGTAAAATACTGCCCAAAGGGGTTGGATCCATTGGTGAAGAGAGAGGAGTTTTTCACCAATGTACTAGGTTCAATTCCAATGAGGGTCAAGCTTGGAGCCATGGGGGAACCTTGAGGTAGTAGTCGAATGTGTGGTTCCACCCAAAGAGATTGTATTAAATGATCTCATGACCCGTGGACACATAATTGGATCAAATTACACCCCCATTTCCTCTTAACATTTTATCCCAAAGGGGTTGGATCCATTAGTGAAGAGTGAATATTTTTTCACCAGTGGGCAAGGTTCAATTCCAATGAGGGTCGAACCTGGAGCCATGGGGGCACCTTGAGGTAGTGTTCAAATGTGTGGTTCCACCCAGATTGATTGCATTAAATGATCTCGTGACCCATGGACACATAAGTGGATCTAATCCCACCCCCATGTCCTCCAAACATTTATCCCATAGGGTTGGATCCATTGGTGAAGAACGAGAAGTTTTTCACCAGTGGACAAGGTTCAATTCCAATGAGGGTCGAGCTTGGAGCCATGGGGGCACCTTGAGGTAGTGGTCAAACGTTTGGTTCCACCCAAAGAGATTGTATTAAATGATCTCATGAGTCGTGGACACATAAGTGGATGAAATCCCACCCCCATATCCTCCTAACATTTTAGTCAATTCCTTCTAGCTCACTCGGTTAAGGTGTGGGTCTCGTCAGTAAGGAAACCTAAGTTCAATTCCACTTAGGGGTGACTTAGTTGGGAGGCGACACCCAAAAAATCAGTCAAGTTGAGGCTGGTGCAGTCCAGACCAGTTGCAATCACCGAGTGATTTTGACGGCTTAGATTCCCTTGGGTCGTGGTTTCTCAAACCAAAAGCCATTCCCGCAAGTTAGGGAGATTCGAGCAAACAAAAAAAAATAGTAAAATATTATTATTATTATTAAAACTGAGGTTTGTTGATCCGGATTTATGTGGGAACGAAATGAAAGAGCAGATACATAATCATATACAGATATACATTTCAAAGAACACAGTGATACAGTAAACACATATTCTATTAAATATCGGAAATAAAACAGACTATAAAATACAATAGCTAGAATGGTAGTAGCTATCTCTGAGAAGAGATGTGGCCACTGTGCTCATTCATGCCAAGATGAATACAAAGAGAGGCCGAAAGAGCCTATTCATCATAAGCATGAGGGAAAGAATCCCAAACATCCAAAAACCTAACCCTAGAAGATGAACCATCATAAAGTTTGCGACCCCAAGGTGGTTAGCTGAACAGTCAACTTCCCGGGGTCATAACTTTTGCATACGATCTCCGTTTGGGGCGCTCGGCAGCCCATTGGAAAGGTCTATTCATGATTTACAACTCTCAATTGGAGTTGAAAGCATGTTGTTGGCAATCAATGGCCCCCAAAATCGCCAAAAAAGGTCGTTTAGGGCCTCAAAACGACTCCGGAAGTTTAGGACCCGAAAAACTACTAAAAATAGTAATTTTCCAAAATTGCCAGAAGATTGTTTTGAGCCAGTAGGAAGAGGTGGGCCGCCACCGATATCCACCTCGATCAATCCTCCCTCCTTAGGAAGCAATGGCCTCCATTGCATTAAATCCCTTATCATATGTCGAACTGTGTGTTGAGTTGAGCTCCTGGTGCGGTGTTTGTTGAAGCAAAAAGGTTGCCTTTCTTTGAAATCTTCAGAGGGTTGTAATTGTTGTTGCTGGCTACGCTAGAGCTGTTCAACAGTTTTTGTTGTTGTGGTATCCTTGGTTTGCACTGGTGTGGATGGTTTCTTTTTGGGGGATCCCCTTGAATGCGTGGCCTTGCACTGCAAAGGTACTGGAATAGGCGATGCTACACTGAACTTCTGTTTTTCTTGTTTCTATTGAGTAGAGGGATAATGGGCAGAGGTTGTGGATGTCTCTGTGATATGATGTTCTCCTTCAGTGGAAATTGCGAATAGGGAAAATTTCCCAGTGTGGGAGATTATCTTCTTGCCCTACTTGGTTGGGGTAGGTGCAACTATCTCTGGTATCCGATAGAGTTGTCCTCCCAAAGTGACAATGACAGTGCGAGGTCGTGATTCATATACAGCATGACGCTTCCACATATATGGCTGTCCTAAAATAACATCACATACTTCAAGTGGGGCCACATCACACAATACCTCATCTTTGAAGGGCTTGATGCCGTATGGTAAGCGACATTGGTGACTGATGCAGATCCCTCGTCCTTGGCTTAGCCATCCAATGGTGTATGGTTGTGGGTGTGGTGTTATTGGTAACTCCAGTCTCTTGATGACTTCTGCTGAGATCAGGTTCTTCCAGCTGCCGCTGTCCATAACAAAGTGTAGGGGAATTCCCTTCACCCACATCTGTGAGTGGAAAAGGCGCTCCTCTACCTCCGACTCTTCAGGTTCCTCTGGTTGAATTTGTGTGGTGGAAACAACGGCACTGGGTTTTGTATCAATGATCTGCTTCCTTTTCGGGCGGCTGTGAAATTAGTTTCTGAGTCAGAATCAGAACTGGGATCTGATTCTGAAGCTTTGATCTCAGCCACCAATGACTGTTTTGAGAGACATTCATCAGTGTTGTGCCAGGGGATTTTGTGGAACTCGCACCACTTCTTGGTGTCCTTCTTTGTATTTTCGTTACCCTTCTTTGCTTGTGGTTGGGACTGGTTGTCCTTTCCCTGCCCCGTGTTCTGCGAGCCAGAGTTTCCCTTGACCTGCTTTTGTGCAGGTCCGAAGTCACGCTTGTTCTTTTGCTGAAATTTCTGCTCAATTTTGACAGCATATCGATAGGAAGATCTGAGTGAAGAGATTTTTAGGAAATCCATCTCTGTTCATATGTATCGGTGTAGGCCACTGCGATATTTCAGTACTAGGTGTCGCTCGGAGTCCTTGATACCCAGCTTTGTGCATGCGGTATGGAAGTTGTTGGTGTACTCCGACACCATTTGGTCCCTCTCTTGACGCAGAATGGTCCATTTTGTGTATTGGTCATCATAGTTTCCAATAGGGTAATATTGTTCCTTGATGACATCTATAAAAGAGGCCCAAGTAGAATTGGAATATTCAAACAATCCAGACTCGTCTGATGAGTTTTGCTCACAAGAAGTTTCCCACCAATTTTTGACATGGGGGACGGCCTTGAGGAGAACAAAGATGATCTTTTCCTTGTCAGAAAATTTGTGGACAGAGAAATACCCTTCTAGTAGATTCAACCATTTATCTAGGGCATCGACATCGATTTGGCCTTCAAATAAAGGGATATCAAAGTTAACTTGTACCTTGAAGGGAGTCGCATCTCCGAAACGGCTGCTTGTCGAAGGTGTATTTGTTTCCGTCGGCATGCGTCGAAGGATATAGGCAAAATTATCCATCATCTCGTTCCTCTGTCGCGCGAGGGCTTCCTCGAGCAACAACTTGATAGGATATACTTCTCCGTCATCTCTCTTTCTTCCACCATGGGAGGCCGTTTGGGGCGACGAGAGTGGTCTTCCCCAAGTGAAACTAGTTCAAGACCCAACTCTCTCTATCCTGACCTCGTTGGGGACATGCACCGATAAATAATCAAAGAGCAGAACTCTCTGATACCACTGATCCGGATTTATGTGGGAATGAGATGAAAGAGCAGATACATAATCATATACATAGATACATTTCGAAGAACACAGTGATACAGTAAACACATATTCTATTAAATATCGGAAATAGAATAGACTATAAAATACAACTAGAATGGTAGTAGCTATCTCTGAGAAGAGATGTGACCGGTGTGCTCATTCGTGCCAAGATAAATACAAAGAGAGGCTGAAAGGGCCTATTTATCATAAGAATGAGGGAAAGAATCCCAAACATCCAAAAACTTAACCCTAGAAGATGAACCATCATAAAGTTTGTGGCCCCAAGGTGGTTAGTTGAACAGTCAACTTCCCGGGGTCATAACTTTTGCATACGATCTCCGTTTGGGGTGCTCGGTAGCCCGTTGGAAAGGTTTATCCGTGATTTACAACTTTCGACTGGAGCCAAATGCATGCTATTTGCAACCATTTGGCTCCCCAAATCGCCAAAAAAGGTCGTTTAGGGCCTCAAAATGGCTTCAGAAGTTTAGTACTCGAAAAACTGCTAAAAATAGTAATTTGCCAAAATTGCCAGAAGACTGTTTTGAGCCAGTAGGAAGAGGTGGGCCGCCACCAATACCCCCCTAGATCATTTTCACTTCATTATTATTATTTTTTTGAATATTTACTTTGTAATGAATGTAATAAATTACTATTTCTTTTCACAATGAGAGAGAAGAACCCTTTGAAGCACAATCTCTTCAACTGAACCCTAATCAATATATCTAAAAAAATCCCCTCCTTTCAAAGTGAAATAAACACATAAAGAAAAGAAAGAAATAACAACATATGGAACTATAGGTATCATTAGTTATGGTTTTGTATGGGGTTGTAACCTATCTTTAGTCTCTTCCCCCGATGGAATCTATATTTAACCTTAGACTACTTATTTTTATAGACCACGAACTTCAAAATTGTATTGTCACTAGACATGATTCAAGTCTATTACCTCAAATAACTTAGTAGTGTTACATATTTGGTATGGAAAGGACCTAAAAGTGAGGTTCTAAAGTTTAAAAGTCCCTTGAATTGATTCAATAACCAACTTGGAGTGACCCATGATTTGTGCTTATGTGTGTTCTTATTGATATTGTTTCTTTTGATTAATTGCAACATCCCACCTTAACATGACGTACATACATTTGGACCTTGACATTGTAACATGGGGTTGAAACATTTGAACCTTGCATGCACAAGAAAGAGAAAAGATTAGCCCAACTCAACACGAGATAATATGTTTACTTGATTTCTTACTATTCTTCTACATTGTATGATAGGTTCAAATCCATTGAATTTAGGTTAGCATTGAACCGTGTAAAGTAGTAATCATCTTTTGTACTTCATTAAAATCGTAATCCTTGACAAGTTGTGGAGGCTATGATTTAAGCTACAAACTTTCCATCTACATATGCATCTTGTAAAACTTAGTGCTGGAGCCTAAGAAAACAAATTTTCATGGTCCCTAAGTATGGGACTTTCCTTTCAGATAGGAAACTTTGATGAGTGTGAAGAGTTTGAAATGTCCCCATTGTAGGCGCGCTGAAAATTTAAAGAATCTCTTTTGGTTTCGTTATGTATCTATGCCTCTCTCGGGAGGGTCAAGTCTTTATGTGGTAAGTGTATTCATGCATCTATTACATGGAATGTTTCTCTCCTAGGAGTTAATCTCCCATGGGTTGTATATTTGTAGTGTTGTTAGCTTCATGTTTGTGTTGAAATTATTCTTTTTTGTGGAAGAAGACAATGATAAATTGTCACGTACCCACCCATTTAACCAATGCAAGGCAGGGTACATGATGCTAAATTCAGGGCTTTCCCAGGATCTCAGCCCATTAGTTAGATTCATATAAATAAATTATGAATGTGCAGATGTAAAACAAATCAATTATGATGCATAGTGGAATTAAAACATCCCCACACATTACTCATGTATACAGCATATCAACAGTTATTGAATTAATATAGTGCAGAAGTAAATATAGAGGCATAAAACACTTATCTTCATTTTGCAACTGCCCCAAGCAACTAGCTATGTCGCTGCAACGTTCCACCCAACCATAGGCTCTTCGACAGCTTATATTGAGTCCGTCCAAAGGCCACCCCCGAGCTGGGCATGATTCTCACAAGGAAAAGGGAACATTCCAACTCACACACAGCCCATTAACTATTTCATCCGAGCCAAGCCAGTCCATAGATGGGTTTATCAGGCTACAATGGAACAATGGATGCTTATTCTCAAGCTCAAGCCAGAACAATGGATTACCCATTACTCATACCCCAACATACTCTTTCTTCTCACAGCAAAACGATCATTGACAAGGTTACACATTTACAACAGAGGTGTTCACAAAACAGGGTCCACATTGGCTCTCCCAACTCATGGTTCACCCAAGCGAACTGTGGAATTTCGATTTCAACTCCAGGGAGTAAAACCGATTTCTCTCCACTAGTTAGGATCCTTTCCAATGGCCTAAACGAACTCCAGGAAGACTCACAAATGTTCTGTTTTCTTCCCCACTGGTAATCAATACAAAAATGCCCCTTCCCAGGTAAAAAGATGAAGGGAAAACCAGAAACCCATGGAGGAAAACGCCCAGGAAGCTAGAGCTGCGTGAGGGAGCAAGACTCATGGTTGCATCCTGGCTTAGAGAGCAATTTCGTGGCTCTATTATTGCCCAAGGAGACCAACACGATTTTCCATGAAGGGTGGCTTGCCCATACCCGAATTTGGACAGCCATACCTCTCCATTCCCAAGGCATTAACTACCTCAACCAACTCTTGGGAGAAATCAATGGTTGAGTACAAAAGTCAACATGGGTATTTGAGGGTTTGATGGGTTCTCTCATTGACATTTGGCTTGACTCTAGTGGCTCAAGAGTTTGAATGTTTTCCCTCCCAATTCCTTGTGAAATCATGCCCCCATCTCTTTGTTGCATTGCATAGCTAGTTATGGGTATTTTTATTAAAATGCATATTACATGATATTTGAATTTCCAATGTGCATGGCTAGCATGCAAATCATATGCATCACTAAATCGATGGCGGGGCCTTGGCCTTGAGCTCCTCACAGTGATTTCATAACAATAATACATCATTTATATTATTAATGCCATGGGGTCAAACTGGGGACATTACATAAATTATTTTTAATAAAAAAATCCTTATCATGCCTTTTGATAGGTGGGAAATGCTCTAATATTTCTAGGCTTATCTGTCCATATCATTGTTTAGGTACAAAAGATAGGGTGGACATGGTCCATTTTCCATAGTCGTTATATTTCTATAATGCTCCCCCATACAATACGAGTAAAGAACCACCTAGTGCATTCCCAAGCATTTAGTGTATGCCACATCTTAAAGTTGGTTGTGAAGTTAGGCATCGGTGTGAATAGATCAGATCACTCATAATTTATTCGCTCTCTAGTTCAATGCAATAACAAATTCCCAATCACGGCCTTGGCTAATTCAGACATTGCAAAGCCCATTGAACATAACAATGACGATTAGGAGCCAATAATTATGGACCCAAAATCCTCTCCTTGGAGGCCAACCACTGAAAATCACAAGAGAAAATCATCTTATGGATTCCTAACAACTCTTATTTATCTGACTTTGAACCATTTAATATGAACTCATAAACTTGTATTATTTTATTACTATTTTATATATCAAAACTTAGAAGTTATGATCATTTTAATGATTAATCAATCCCAGTTTTAGCAATTGGCCAATCCCATTAAACTTTACTAATATACATTATTTTTTATAACAAATAAATCGTTATCCTTATTCTCCATTAATGAAAATATGATTAACTTTCGCCAACAACATTAATAAATATATTTCATAGATTTGAATATATTTAGATTAACATCCACAAACTTTGTGAAATTAAAGACATGCTCACAGTGACAACTCACCATATTCAGAAATTTTGTGAAATGAAAGAGATGTTCACAGCAACACCTTTATGAAGGGATACAAATAAATTCAAATATGCACCTTATAACTTCGTAATATAATACCCTTGAAAATATAACTTGGGCAATAAACTAAATATAAAACTCCGATGCCCCGTCTTTTATTTGTTGACCGTGGATTACATGCAACCCCCATAACTTGTAAGCAAAAGTCCATTCTGATATATTACACAAAGTTAATAATAAAGCAATCGTGAGAAAAAATATAAGAAAATTCAAACGTAATATGTCCAAATATGATTATAAGCAATAATCCAAAGAAATACTATACTCAAGGGGTTTGTTGTAAGAGCTAAGTGTTTATAATTGAAACAAAACATTATAAGTATTGGTTATAGAATTAAACAAATATTTATGGATAACATAGTATAATAATAATAATCTATTTTAAGGTTATAGTTTAGTTAGATACTAAATTCGTGTTTGTGTATGATATTTTTTTTGTTTTTAAGAAAACAGACTTTGCAAACAACCATTTAACTGCTAAATTTTATGAAAATGTATATATACTACCTTTTGGAATTGAACCTATTACCTTTTAAAAAAAGAGAAAGGGTAACCTTAACAAATAAATAATAATACCATATTAAATTAAATGGTTGGTTTCTAATATAAAAAGAGTTTCATGAAAACATTGTTATCATAAACACATAATTTCTTTTTTTTTTCTATTTCAAAATCAAATAAACTTTCCACTTTAACTCAGAAGTAGCCATTGGTTAGGTGAAATGAGCCCCTTGAAATGTTTATTGCCTCAAAGACCCTATCTATACTACAAGACGAGAATATCTTTAATCTTTCATTTCCTTTATTCCTTAATAAAGGAAAAGTCCTTCCCTTCCCTATGGTCAAGGGTTCTTCCTTTCACCATGGAAAGGGGTTTTCCTTCTCATGGATAATGTTTTATTGTGGCTTGGATACCATAAAGGTGTACCTAAGAAAAAATGGAAGATTATTACAAAATGTTTGTGACATAATCCTTGTGAAAGGGGACTCAAGTTCGTCTTGTGATGGCTTTCCAACAAAGAGTTTTCATTAGCTGTACTTGATTTCATATTACTTTGAACTTTAATTTCACAGAAATCCAAGAATAATTTTCAATAACATGTAATAAAAGAAATTATAATTATGTACTCTATTTTATATGCACACAAGATGCCCAAGGTAGGATAATTGCACTACAAGAAGTGCAAAGGTTGAGTATTCTATGAACTCTTTGTATATGAAAGGTTGACTATTCTATGAACTCTAGTGTTTGGATTGAAATCTTGGCTTCTTCCATCAAAATAGGATCTCCTTAGCTCATTTTGGTGAGGGTCAAGCTTGGTCAAATGATCCAAATCTTGCATACGTTTATTTTTTTGCATGTGAAGCATTGCATGCTAGTATGATTACTTGCAATGACAATCTGTTGTATGATCCACCACCTGATAACATTGGCAAGGTAAGCTATGATACACATAAGGGCCCATTTTCCTTCATTGTGTTTGTATGTATTGCATGAGGTCATTCTATATCTTGGTTATCCATTTTGCATAAGTCTAACCTATGTTGAAGTCATTTCTCTCATGCATTGCTCAAGTTTGAACCCCTCACATGCTATAGTTATCATTGAATTTTTGAGTTTGGCATGCAAAGGTTAAGATATGCTTATCCATTTTCATTATTGATACTATGTGAGTCACATCACCATATCCCTTTGTTATTTATAGTTGTGGAGCTATTAAGCTTGAACCCATGACCTTTTTATCTTGCTTACCAATATTTCATGTGTTATTACTTGTTATTTATCCTCAATCAACCCACACATTGAAACTATCAACCAAGGAAACACTTAAGAGATGGTTTGTTTGCATTTATTTTCCTATCACATGCCATTTCCCTTCATCCCCTTAACCATCCCTCCAAGGTTGTTTAACATGTTGCTTCCCTAATTGTGCTGTTTTGAGCATCAACATATTTGGAGACTCCACTGGGGACTATGTCCTTATCTTTTAATGATCGTCCTTGAATCCGATCCTTAATTTTATCCTTATCAAAGCCTCATTTTCAAATTGATTGCATTATCTAATCATGCGAGATGTTGGGTACCCTTGTGTTAATCATGATGATCTTTGTTAGTCATCAATCAACTATTTGAGTCTTGATCTTTCCATGGATCTTTGTTTTTCCACCTTTGGTGATGTAAAAAGATTGACTAAGTATTTGAGGAGTTTTAACTATATATCCTTTGAAGAGAATGAATCTATCAAATCATTTAACCTCTAATTTAAGAATCTATATGACCAGATCCCCAAATTTGTTCAACCTTTTGAACAAGCCACTCTAGTCTAGTATTGTCAATGTATTCCTCCTCCTTACCGAGACCAATTACAAGGAAAGAATTTAAATTGCCTTGGATTTTCTTTACAAGCATGCCTCGAAATTGATGACAATCACAAAATAATAGGATTTCCAATGGAAAAATTTACCACCAATACCAATACTTCCATACTCCAATTGATGCATGAAATGCAAGATCGAATGAATTCCTTAGATAATGCTAAATATGCTTATGAAGAAGTCTCAGCCTGCTCTTTCTTAGCCTCCCCACATTCTAAACCCACTTGAGATGAAGCAATCTACCGATATTTTCTCACACCATTGGTGCCTTTTTTGTGACAAGGTCCATAACCCTTCTACTTGTAAACAATGAATGCCATACCAAGAACGAGTAAAGAGGGGTAATCCTTCTATATCCAAGAAGCCCATTGATAATATCTATGCTACTGCAACCATGTCTCGATCTCAATCTAAACCAAAGTTGAATTTGGTCCCAGTCCTTCAAACAATAAGGTGAATTTTAAGCATAAGATCGTTATACCCCCTATTTCTAAGTTAAGACCTCTTCCTATCAATCAAGCTGGTCCGTCTAGCATTGCATTCCAATCCACGCCTATCATCCCTAGCAGTCATGTTTCTATGATACGATGGATCATTTAGCGAATTTTACTGATAACATCAGTATTTTTGATGCCCCTAGAGAGCCTAATCAATATCAGAATATTAATAGTGCTCTTGCTTCCCCTTTCCTATCCACGACTTATTTTGAGACAATCACGCTAGATGTTCACTAGGTTTTCTCTTTTAACGATGACATGTTTCCATCCAATTCTAAGTATGATCCTTGTATTTCTATTCATCATGACATTGCCAAATTGATGCCTCATCTTAATACTACATTTTGTAGTCCACAAAATCATTTATTAATTAAGGGCGAGGTCAATAATTTGCAGTGCGATGTCTCATAAAATGTTAATCATTCGAAAGGGGAAATCAATTATTTTAAGGAGGCGAGTCATACTCCTGAATCTGTCAAATTGAATCTTGTTGTGATTGATATTTTTGACGAATCTCTTATCGTTCCATCAGTTCATGATTTAAGTGATGAAGATGCTCCAAAATTTTCAACCATAGGTAAGAATGATACCTTCCACGAACCTATCCCTGATTCAATTCCTTATGTCTTGGAGGAAATCCCTCATCCCACTCATCCCACTCATCATAATTTTTCTAGTGCTCTCATCGATGACACTTATCAATTTAATGAAGAAGCTGTAATCATTGAGGACATTAATATCAATGATTGAATCCTATCTCAGAGATATTAATTTTTCAAATCCAACTCTCCTCCAAATCACACAAAATTTGTTGATAGTGCATACCAATTTGATAATGAATTTGGTGAAATCCCTACTTTTGAGAGTCCAATTTTTTCAAAGGGAGATTCCATATCTCAAATTGCTTCACATCCCATTTGCGACGAGTATCCCGAATCTCTTCCCGAAGGATGTGATTTTCTCAATGATGAATCTACGACCAAACAAGCTTCTATTAGGGACAATCATGTCATTCACACTTCGTCTCCATTTGACATGCATTCTACATATGAATTACAATTTGAATCTCCTCACTAAAAGTAAAAGTTGAACTGTAAGTTGCTTATTGTTTTGGTTTTCCGTCACTTCTTTCTTCCCTCTGCTTCTCCCATTGTGGAATTCTAGCCTCACTCTTTTAATTCCCCACCCTTTTCGAGGATGAAAACGAGTATGTATACCTGCTTAATGGTTACATCTTGTCTTGTTAGTCAATCATTATCGAGTCCGTCCTAGGTCATTGTGTTTCTTTGTTTTCTTTATCGAGCTAGATGTTGATTCTCAACATCGACATGTTCTGAAGTGTTGGAACATTGTTGGAATCGATTTAATACTGAGAGGGGTGGTGAATCAATATTAGCGAAGTTATCATTTACTTAATTCATATCTTATTTTTTGCATCAATTAATAAAAATCCACACATATATGCACCAACATAAACAACACATAACACACGGGATTTTTACGTGGAAACCCAAATGGGATAAAACAACGAAATGCGTCTTTATAATGAGAAAGAATACATTCAAGGAAGCACCAACTTCCTGTGTTTACCAGTACCAATTGGAAGGAGGAACCGACCCCCTAGTTTTACAGGCTTCAACCTGAAGGAAGCTACAACTCTCCGTGTTTCTCGAACACCAACTGGAAGGAGGGATCGAAACCCCCTAACTCCCTGTCTCCTTGCCTTGTTCTTCTGCCCCGATGTCCAATATGTGTTGTTGTATTACTGAACTTCAACTCCATGCACTCTTATATTCTTCTGCTGATGATTCCGCTGTGTGCTGTCTTCGTATGTAGACTATACTCTGTCATTTCATTGCATACATCACTTGACTTATCGTTCCTCTCAAATTATACTTCTGTTGATGACTTACTTAATATGTTGTGTGCTTCATTGATACTGCAGTATGCATCACTGGTTATATCATTGTTATGCCAATTGCGTGACTCCAATGACCAACTAATACTGTGCTTTCAATTGATAGTTTTTTGTTATGAAATGAATCACTAGTAACAGATAGAACTATGCACTTACTGATGGGTCTATTCTATTTAAGTGTTACCATTTCTTAGAAAATATGCGACGTCCTATGCATCAAATTATTTGTCCATTCTAATTAATGCACTTCTCTCAGATCATCTGCTTCATGATGCGCCTATCAGATCCTGCCACTATTTTGTCGTTTCACATCAGATGAAGTTCTCAACTTTGCACACTTTCACTTCTGTTCATATGCATCAGCTAGACATCTACAGATTGGCTGATCAACTTTGATTCCATCTCTGCGCTTATGTCTCTACAACATCTGTGACTAACGACGTGCTGACTGTAATGTTGTCCTTCAAAACATCAAGCACTTGAGCATAGTTCAGTATTTATTCCTTTCAATACTCGCGCATCCGTCATAGATCTACAACATCTTCCTACACACCATAAAAACTTCGTTCAACTGCATGTGCGCATTCGGCTCCTTGATAGATCATATTGTTCTTTCCTCAATCCATTTGATGCCCCAGATATCAAACTTCAACAATCACTTGAAGCTCTTATGCTCTCACCATCAAGATTGCATCCATTCTCCAATTTGCATCTCTATTTATACATGTCTTGCACGGATTGTATGATCACAAGTTGGTCGTGGCATCCATTCTTCCATACTTCATGTATTGGGCATATGCCACATGTCATCTTCTGCGTCATTGATGTGTCATTTTTTAGGTGTCAAGTGCCTTCATGGTCCACAACATAGTGGGACTTTATACCTTGGTGGTATACCTTTGCACACTTGATGTATCATTGCCTTGAGGTATCTACGGATTCTTACTCTTCATCTTGATGAGTCTCTAACCTTTGTTGTAACATCCCTTGTGGGCATTGCGTCCTTGTGGTATTGATACTTCGTGGCATCTATGCATACTCCAACTTCTACTTGGTGGTATTATGACCCTTTCCTTCTCATCTCTCGTGGGACTTGCGCGCCTGTTGTACCGTCGAATATGGAATTTGTTCATAGAATTTCTTTAACTTCTATACCTTTCTAGGAACCTGTGCGCATTCCACTAACTGAAAGCATATCCTAATTGCCTAGGATTGTGTGCTTTCAGGACTGTCCAACCATTTGCTAGTTCTTACTGCTTGTGCACTTCTGACCATCAATCGAGAAATGATTAGACTTGATTGCTCACTCGTACCATTTGCTCAACCAACTCCTTGGTTGGTTGTGCACATGTACCACGGTCCAACCAACACCTTGGTTGCTTGTGCACCTATGCCATAGTCCAACCAACTCCCTTGATTGCTACAATGAGAGAGTATGACTTGGTGGATTTGATATATGTGCAAAGACCACATGCAGAAGTATGAATTACTTGTGTTCTTTTGCATGATGTATCTTCCTTGGACACATTTCTTCATATTGAATGCACTATGGATATACTTTATTAAAGTAACATCCATGTCTGTCACCTTCACCATATTGCACATATATTTCTGGCATTCATGTTCTTCTTTATCTTGTGCATATACTTCTTCAAAGTGGCTTCCACATACTTATTCACACTGCTGTAGGAATGATGTATCCACTTTGACATCAGGTGATATCAATGACTCATACTGAATCTGTTGACATCCTCTTTGACATTAGTTGACATCAATGACAACCAAAGTTCAACAATCTCCCCCTTTATTATTGATGTCAACACCTTATGAATTTGTGCCTAATATTCTTTAGATTGTATGCTTCATTTGTACTTGGTTGTAGTAATCCCCCTGTGTATATGCTCCCCTTGAGTTCTTTGGGATGTTTTCTACTGTGCCTTTTGTTGATTTTTCTTCTCCTACCTCTGTGTGAACCATGATCTTATGTTACTTATGCGCGAACCATGTTACTCTGCGAACCATGTTCTTCTGCTAATTCTGGGAGAACCATGCTATCAATCATCTTCATGTGATTTATTCAAGTGATCCGCTTCACACTCTTTCACGTCTATTGTGAGATTCATATTTTCTGTATTTGTTGCTATCTGCATTCCCCCCCCCTTCATGTTGTCCCATTGACTTCATGCATCTCTCCATGTCTTAGGTTAATGTATATTTCTTTAGCTTCATGTGAGCTTCATGACGTGCATTTTATGCCTCATTTTCATGCATCTCTCCCCCTTTTTCATCAATGTAAAAGAGGTGTCATTACCTGCACACTGTGCATTCTTTTGTCTGTTTTGCGCTGGCATCATCCTTAACTATATTCAGGGATAACTCTCCCTGTCTTTATGCTTCACTGCTTTGCAGAACTGTTGTACTTGTATCTTTTCATAATTATCTTTGATTTCCTTCTTGATATAAACGTTGCATTGTTCCTTCATCTTGATATCCTGTTCCCATCACAATACTTCATCATTCATTGCGCAATTATTCATAGTGCTATCCTTACTTACCAACTACATAGTGCATAAGTTAGCCCTTTACTGATTTCATATTACACTTCATGCACCTGAATGCTTCACCTGTCGCATTTACTGCGCTGTCACAGGGCCTTGTCGCATATTTTTCCAAGACAACCAAATATATGGCATGCTTTTCATTTATCGTCCAACTCGGCATAAACGCGGACATGAAACTCAGTTCTTGTGGCAACAATGACATGTCGCTTCCATACTCGAACCTTTTGAGGCAACATTCTTCATCGTATGTTGCAATGAATCGAATTTATGCCTTTTTATATTGCTTCCAAAACTCATTAAATCCAAAATTTAATTTTGGAGACTCCACCACCTTATTCAACTTGTGCAACATTGAATGCATATCTCATCAAACTAATTTCATGCACGTGAACACCTTTCAATCAAATCTAGAATATTTATGTGAACAATGCCTGGTTCATCGTCTCTTGATTTATTTCATTTCCATGTTGCATTTGTTGTCTGATCCTTCCTCTAGTTCTTCTATTTCCTTCCAATGGCCTCCTTTTATCATAGAGTAAGCAATTCCCTTGAGAATGTGTGTCTTGTCGTTCAGAATTAGCAGGATGATTTTTCTCACTTAAGTGATTGATATGGTTTCATAGAAGCAACAAGTGCAGGACAACCAATTCTTCATCAATACTCTCAGTATCAAGTGAACCATAGACATTTTGAGTAGCTGATCCTTTTGACTCACTGGGTTGATAATATGGAGCGTCAGCAAAAACAAATTCTAGATGAATTGTCTCATTTTCATCCTCAGCATGATGAACCATCGTCGTCTTCCACTATGTAGCTTCTTTATTTGCATCCCACTTCTGAATGCACATCCCTAGTTTCGGTGAATTTGGATCTGCGTCTTGTGAACCAGCTAGATATGAAACTTGATCTTGAATTGCAGCTGTAGAATGCCTTAGAATTTCTCAATTTTGGCCCCTCTTTTTGTATATGTCATTCATGGCTTTGGAATGGAGTCTCATGGAACTTTGTAATCAAGCCCAATTTTGACTATAATGAAAGTATTCGTTTTTGCACAGTCTCATATCTTTCAACGGCGTTTGATTCCTCATGTAAATATTTTCTATTTGTATTTGCGCCAATGAAATCAATGTGAAACTTGTCTGTTCTGTAATATATCATATGTAGTGTAAATATATAACCACTTAATGTATACATGCACTTTTCCCTTTCTGCGACATAATCAACTTAACATATAATCATGTGCGAACATAATGAACACATTCTAAATTCAGACACATTCTAACCACACATTCTGACTATCATCACGCATTATTAACTACACACCTAACTAATGTCCCCTTGAATTTCTTAAGATGTATTGTGTTGAACTCAAGGGTTTCCCTTAGTCCTTATGGGACTATCCAGAGAGGTAACAATTGCTTGCTGCACCTAGATTGTTAGAATCTTCAATGTTTTTCTGAGGAGATTTCCTTACCCAATTCTTGTTGTGCGAACTTATGTTTTGATTCTGCTCCAGAGATTTTCCAATGTAATCTCTTTGAATGTGAAAGCCTTTGCGCAACATATCTTCATCCGGATAGTTTACTGCTCTTCGACAGTATATAGTTTTATGTCCAAAATAGTCGCATGCATAACATCTCACAGTTTGACAATATTTTGCAATATGGCCAAAATGATTGCATCTTGTGCAATTCATCCTATTGATCCTTCTTTGACTAGGATACTGATAAGGGTTATACCTAGAGGAACCATCATACCCGAATAATTTATAATGTTCTCTATCAAAGACATTCTTTGGTATCTTTACATAAGAAAGCCATTTTTTTTGTCTTGTGGTGGGCTATGATCCTTCAGAATCATGTTTAGTATTGATGTGCTATCTTTTAACTTGTTCTGCACTTCATCTTCATATTCTATCTTTTCACTTTATGATTGTGGGCAGATAGGATAAATATGTACATGTTTCTTTCCCTTTATCTCAATCATCTCGTCTTATAGAAAAGATATATCTTTATCCTTTTCCTCAAGTTGATTTTTCATCATCCTGATTTCTTGCACCAATTCCTCTAGTGAAGCTCTTAATGTAGATTTCTCTCTCTCAAGTACTAGAACATTTTATTGTGCACAACTTAGTTGAATTTCATAGTTGGTTATCCTTTCACGAATATTTGCGCTAATAGATTTCTGACATGGTTTGTCTTGTTCTTCATACTTTGACAGTTGTTCCTGCAATAAATTCTTCTTCTTCTTAGACTTCTTCAACTCGTCCAAGGCACTTATCAATTCACCTTCCTAGTCAATGTCTGCAGTGTCTTCATCATCGGATTGACTGTGAGTCTTGACCTCTTCAATAGGTTTTGTACATGTGACTAGCTTTGGAGGTGTTTTGAACGATCCACTAAAGAAATATTTGTCTAGTGATCCTGATTCGCTTTGCGCAACTGGAGTGTTCTTTGAATTGCTCTTCTTTCTTTCATATTCACTTTCTTCCACTACATGGGCCATGAAAAGTACTTCCTTAGGTTCTTCATCGTAGACACTTCCTTCAGATGAATTGCTTCCTTCTTCGATGTACATACACTTCCTCTATTTTGGAATCCTCCTTCTATTCTTAGGTTTGTGTTGTGAGCGCACAACCTTCCAATCATATGAACGAGATTCCTCATCAATTTTGTTGTCTCCATTTTATTTGTAAGGACACTTTGAGGCATAATTACCTACTCCTCCACATCTGAAACATTTAGAGGGTAACTTGTTCTTGTACTTACCTCGTCCTCTTTTCATCTTTTTGACCAAGTTTGATTCCTCATAATCTGACTTAGCACAACAATCTTTGTCATGATCATGCTTATCCTCTCCTGTGGCTTTAAAAGCAACTTCCTTTCTAATGGGAGTCTCTTTCTCGTTTCTCATCTTGTTTGCAGTGAGAATTCCCTGAATCTAATTCTTCATCAAGTCTTCAAGATTAGCTCGATCTTCTAGCACACACACTTTCACATTGAATATTTGAGGAAGAGTTATCAATATCTTCTGTACCACTGATTCTTCATCCAGAGTGACCCCAAGAATCTTGATAGCATTAATTATCTCATATACTCTTAAGAAGTAAGATGCAATGTTCTCTTCATCTTTTATTCTCAGACTCAAACTACCCAGAGTAGTTTTGGATCTTTGCTTTCTTTACCTTATCGTCTCCTTCATATATACCTCCGAGTTTATCCCAAAATTCCTTAGCTGATGCACAATGCATAACTTTCACGAATTCGTCACCCGTTAGACCACATAGCAGAGCATTTTTGGCTCTAGCATTGCTTTCATAGATTCTCCTTTGTGTTGGATTAAATGGTACATATGCTGGAACATCATAACCATCAACGATAGATTTCCAAACATATGCTCCCAACTATTGCAAATAAACTTCCATATGTACTGTTAACGCCTTCAAATCGCACACATACAACATTTCGATGATTCATCCAGTAAGGCATCATCAACATAAAGAATTCATGTCACCATAGGAATCCTCAACAGTTCAAAAACACCGCATGAGTCCATAAGTTCAAAGGAACAATCAAAACAAATGGTAGTGAGGGTAATACACAGTTGACCCACGCTATAGCACAGATTATCTGAACAATGCCCGTGCTACACCCGCACGACTTTTCTTTCGATAACTGCACTAATGTCAAAATGATGATACCACTCATTACCGATGGTGCATTGAAGGCTCAGTCCTCCCAAAATATCTGAATTCGGCTTCGGACAAACTTGGTGGCATTAATAAGCCCCCCCTTGTGTACCTTAGAGTTGGTTCATGAAGGAGGAGAGTTCACATTTGGACCTAGTTGTTTGTTGGCCACTTATTGGCCTATAAAAGAAAGCCATTGGCATGCATTTTGTAGAGAGAAATCATAGTAAGGTTATGCTGTTGGATTTGAGTTAGATCTTCCTCATAGCCCACCATTTCCTACCATTGTAAGCATTCCCAAGCTCCCTTGCCACCTTCCATCTAGGGGCAATTTTTTCTCTCCATTATTCTTCCATTTACTTAGCATTTAGCTTGGACAAGAAAGGATTCCCTAAGGGACATTGTTGGATTCCATTGAATCCCACACATCCTAGGTGTTGTACAATTATTCCATTGGGAAATACAAGAGTGGTTTAGCATATCTTTGGTTGTTGTTGAAGTTTGCATTCTCCCCCCATCTCTTTCATTTTATTTTTATCAATATTTATATGTTTGAATATGAACTATACTAAAAATATCTGGCAGGATCACTTGGAGGAATACCAACCAAAACCAAAAAGGGGCTCCAAGGACTGAGTCCTTGTTGCAACCTACAAGGCTTAGCCCCTTACCAAGTGGAAGAGTTCACTTGTGCCCCTTACCATACTTATTTTTCTTCATTTCTATTTAAACTAGGTTGGTTTATGTTAAGTATCTAATTCTAGGTATTTATTACTTGTAGGAGAGTAGGTATTCCACCTCTTGCTTCCAGAAATTGACCCCATTACGGCCATAATTTATTTTTTTACACAACGGTGTGGTTCCTAGCGTCTCTATCGCACGGAAACGACTCGGACAGTCACACACATAGTGCAGGTTACCAGTTTTATGCCTACTCTACACCACTCATCGCACCCACGTGGAAGGTTAGTGTATTACCCTTGCTACGTCTTGTGCGTCTGTTTTGTATTAACACGCACATTCATCGTGACAGAGTGTGGTTTATCCATGCTACTGTCATTTCTTTTCTTTTTATCTACATAGCTTAGTTTGGGAGTCCAAATACTACTCACTAGTGAACTTAAATTAAGGCTAATCCACATAATTACTTAATTTTTTAGTCGTTAGTTCACCTTGAACATGATTAGGAAGTAAAGAGTTCATCTCTCTCGAAAATTACCTAGGTAACCAACTTTGAGGCTTTCAACGGGCCCCATTGTTGTCACTAGTATTCCAAACCATTTCTTTTTTATGTATCAATCGACATGTTGTTTTTAGTAGTATTGCTAGTGTAGAAAACATTTTTTGCACACAAGCAAGGACCTAGAGACACTTGTCACCCGAAGTATGCTCTTCACCTCGCACTTCATGTGATCTTGGTGAATCAGAAAAATGGTGAGAAGTGTGAAATACCTCCATTGCACACTTGTCTATTAGTTAGAATATTTTTATTTTGCAAAGCGCCATGAGCATCTCCTAGAGTTGAAGGTACGCATTACTTGATATACTATTTTAGTTAATTTGTCGATAAAATCGGTTTTTTCTTTCATCACATGTGTTTGCACCACTAGCACACAATAAGAGGCATAAAGACTCTTCCAATCCTAGTATGCTCTTGACCTTGCACTTCATGTGAGCTTGGTGAATCAGAAAGGTAGGGATTGTAAAATACCTCGCTTACATTCCATAAGTGAAACATTCAAAACCCTTAAAATCAACAATGTAATTGTCTTAACCAACTAAAATCCTCCACAGGAGGCCATAAAACAATATTTTAGTTAGGTGGGATTGATTGGTTTAGGAATCCATTAATGCCCACCAATCTAGTTTCATTAGTGATATTTTGAAACATAGTATTGTTGTCTCATAGAGTACTTACAAAATCCTTCTATAAGCAAGTGTTAAAAGAAAACCCGGATCAGAAGTGCACTATGTAAGGAGGTGAAATCCAAGGTATATCTTGCCTGCCCTCCCCTACAAGCCACTCAGCTTGTTGTAGGTAGGCGACAGTATACCGTGCAGGATGAACCACTGATCCACACTTGACACAAGGTATCTTAGTGGCCCAATTTAGGATATCACCAAGGATCAATTGTTAGTGTAGTTGACTCTTGAAGTTAGCTATTGTCGTTGGGAGTTGTTTCCAAGTATTCTTGATTGGATCATTGGCCCCATTGTCGGTATAAATAGATATCTGTTACCTCCACTAGTCGATTGGTGAGTGGATACCACTATCACCATCAATTGTGCTTTTGGGAGGCTCAGTTACATTTTGAGAGGAAGGGAGTTAGGTCTGTATCTAGTGTTTTCACACCAACATGTGCAAAAGGGAACTTACTAAGGATTATGAAAGCCTTAGTAGAAAATCATGAATGTGTAGTATGCAAATGTAAATAACATAAAAGACAAATAAATTAAATCTAACTATTTACTGCAGTAAAAACAACAAATAGATTGGAACCCATGAAGTATTTTTTGTATTATCGTGCAAACAAGGGTTTACAATAAGAGTTACCTCAAAAGGTGAGTAGATGTGGGCCCTCGTAGCTATATGAAGAGTAGCGCTCTGGGTCTCCAGAGTTCCTTTCTCTGCTCCAAATGCTCAAGAGGTGGCCAAGGCTCAACTAAATGGGGAACCAAAGCTCAAGGTGATAGGCTAAAGTTCAACAGAAATTTTGGCAGCATAAGGGTATGAACAGTGATCATGGATGTGAAATGGGGGGGATCCATCACCTTTTTATAGTGATTTTGGGTGGTGGAGTATTGAACCATGGTTTTGGGCAACCAATAGTATTGGCTAGTGGTATTTTGAGTTTTCCATCTTTTTTAGTTTATTTTGAATATTTCCCCTTTTTGTTTTTCTTTTTTGGGGATTTTGACCTTTTTTAAAGGATTTTCATTAATTGATGAGGAAAATAATGATTGTATTCCCATTTGGTTACCAATGTAGGTATTTTTGGGGTTTTGGAGGCCAAAAATGTAAGAAAAAGTGGTAAATGGGTTATGTGACTAGGGAGATGAGCTAACTGAACAATTTTTGGGTGTTAACAGATTTCCCCCTGATGTGTGAGGGAAGGAGCTCATTGTATGGCCGATAGACATCATAGGTTCTGAATTTTTCAGGGGTGTGAGCATTGTGACGGCGGAGAGCAGAAACTGGTTGGAGACCAGAACACATGCTGCATGCCAACTGAAAGGGCTAAAAGAAATACATCACCTCAATAATGTATGAGGAACATAATCTCAAATATATGGACGAGGCAGGAATACCCATGCTCGTATCAAGATATACAAATAATAATGGGGTCCAAAGGGGACCTAAACAATACATAGAGAACTGTTGTGTACATCATAATGGTCCATAGGGGACACAAATCTGGGACATACTCATGGTCCAACCATGACTGATCTGAAGAACGGATATATGGAAACAATGGCATTCATTCGGAATATAGTATCATATCAATTGATGCTCTGTTGAATCTGAAGGTGTCCAATAACTGTATGGACTCAATGACTAAGAGTCGAAATCTCAAAGGTACACTGAACTGCATCTGAACTGGATACTCTAGGAAGCATATAACTAAGGTGATTCCAAATATTTTTGCCAACACAGCTTGGATATCTATGGGAACATATAGCTGGGGGTTTCAAATAGAATCACTAATGTGCTAGAGTTTGGGGACATCTGGGGTCTTCGACCAATGACTGAAGGGACCAATACCCTGCATGAATCTCAATGGTGTGATGATGGACTTGAAGTTGACCACGTGAGAAACAACCATGCTAAGAGGCACTAAGGACTCCTGTTAGATGGTCCGTAGGCACTCACCACTAATGGAGATGAATCCAAGGTACAAGGACCTCTAGGTTTATCCTCTCGAATAGATGTGTTGCCGTCGATAGAGGAAGACCTACAACTACCAAGGCAATGATGTTTCCTTGATAGGAGCGCGAGGTGTACAACCAAGATATGATGGTACTGGACATGTAACTGACAAACTATGGGGGGGGATACGGGGGTTGGGAGTGATGGGACTCAAACATAATTTCTTCAGAGTATGATGGAAAGGTTGACCTGGAAGCATATGAAACTAACCTCGGGGAAGGGGATCATATATGATGGGATCAATGGTTGTGGATGCAATGGGGGAAACTCAAGGGGGGAACTAATGAGTGAGATTAGGAGACTCCAAGGGTGACGCATCGCAACATACTATGACCAAAGGAGACCATACTGGGGATGCGCCATAATGGTAGGACTAGATGTGATCCGTCGGGGCATTGAGAGGAACCGTTTTGGAATTCTTCATGGTTTAAGGAGCTCGAAGAAGGGACAAAAGTGTGCTCTAAAATATACCATCGTGTGGATTTGTACGAGCCTAGGACGATGCATGCTCGTGGGTGCTTTCAATTTTAAGGAGTCTGAAAGCGATAAGAAGACTTTGAAATGGTGGAAATGTACCGTCATGTGGATTTATACGATCCCAAGATGGTAAATGCTCGTGGCTGCTTTCAATTTTAGAGAGTCTGAAAGAAATAATAAGACTCCAAGGGGGTTCTTTTTCGTGTGTTAGTCCCCAAATCCCAAAAAAGCATAAAAGTATGCAATAGAGAACTCTTCTAGATGATGTGACTAGAGTATTCATTTTTCGTAATTAGTCTACTAGGTCTGGAAAAGGGTTAAACTTATACTAGATAGACGCCCTTTAAGATACTTTTAGTGGGAATGAAAGGAAGCAAGATTGCCCGAGGATCTTTCCATTCTTTAAGGAGTCAGAAAAGATCTTAACAAAAACTCCCAGAGTGCCTTTTTTGTAAAGGAGTTGCTCGATCCAAAAAAGGGATACAAGTATACCAAACAAATATAAAATCCAAGCAAGGAGGAAGGTTCAATCAAGGGAAAAGTATGAGAACCAAGAAAGAAGGTGAGGGGGGAACCCTGATGGGGTCTCCTTGTGGGTAAATGAATGGTGGAAAAAAAATGCAATAACTGCAATATGGATAGAGCGGAGGGTTCGTGAATAGGCCGTGATAGACAAAATGGTGAAAGTGGGGAAAAAAATGACTACGTCCTGTGTGGCATGCAAATCAAGGCGGTAAGGGGCGTGGGAAAAATGACCAAAACAAATATGGAGTGAGAGCGAGAAATTATCTCAAGCATCATCACAAGAATGGAATTTTGAATCCGTTGGTGCAAACGACATGAAAAATGGAGGTCAGATGACTCTGGAATGGTCAAAACAAAAAAAGTGTAAAAAATGGCTATAAATAGTAAGGGAGCCCACCACCACATGTCATTTTCACTATGCAAATTGGGAGGAGTGTGGAGGGGCCCAAAAGAGAAAATTCATTTTTCTCTCGATCTTTCTAGTGGAATCAAGTTATGTGACTTGCAGGTAAGTCTTTTAGTGATTTGTGGTGTTTTTTATGCTTTTTGGTTTGGATTTGGTCCTCTGGGGATCCCTGGAAAGCACGGCTAGGGAACTACTACGTCGGAGCATGTTTTTCGAGGGACATGGTGCACCCAGGGCACGACTTTGAGCCATACATTCACGTATTTGGGGTGTGATTGTGGGCTGCATAGCCACACTCTGGAGCGTGGATTTTGCTGAGAAAAGCGCGCTCCAAGAGTGATTGTGGGCCCTATAGGCGTGCTCGAGGAGAACGTGTTTCAAGGGGAAAAGAGCGCTCCAGGGAGCACCCGAGGGGAAAAAATGCGTGCTTTGGAACGTGCTTTTTTACCCTTAATGGCTGGCCTTTCCCTTGGGGGACAAGCTTGTTGTTTTACACATTACTAATGAGGGGCTTTTCATGTGTTTGCAGGATGCCAAGAGTGAGTTGGCGAGAGCGAGAGATCGATAGGCTACTAGATGACATCATGGATGATGAGGATGTCCAGGATACTTTGGCCCGATGTGGGTTACTTAAGTTTTCTAGGGTTCCCCTAATGCATTCAGCGAATCTACTGCTGAACAAATTGGTGGAGTTCTGGGATGCCAATGTGGGGGCATTTGTGATTCACGCTGAGCGGATAGAGGTATCGCTCATTGATGTCTACTTTCTGATGGGGCTCCCGTGGTTGGGTATGATTGCAGACACCCAGCCAAGGAAGCCCAGTGATGTCTCTATGGAGGACCTACTAGAATGTCATTGTTATGCCACAACTTATGTGCATGATAATGCGATATTGATTTGTGACATAGAGATTTTGGAGACTCGAGCTATAGCAGCACTAGTAGTGCAGATCCTGGGGTCCAAGGAAACCCACAAGGTCTCTAGCGGGAATATGATGTTGGTTGAGCGAGCAGGCCTTAGAAGGTACCTACTTCGGGTGGGGACAAATGTACTTGATAGTTGTTCAGTGAGAGCTGAACAAGAAGAGCCGCACAGGAGGGGATTTATGTTTCCCTTCGTTCCTATGCTCATTCTTCTTTGAGCAAGTTATGACACTGTGACCATACAGATCAGTATGTGATGGTGGGCCCATTGAGTCGAGGATGCGGTGATGGGGTGAGATGATGACTCATGGTGGTGGGGGACTGGTGGGTTGATTCTTCACTCGAGATTTGTTTACACAGTGGCGACAGTTTCCAGTGGTGATCAAGGACTTCCCTTATGTAGGTATGCACTACAGGGGGGGATGCAGAGCTACCACGACTTCTTGGCTAGGCATGGGGACCAGATGGTATGTATATAATCATTTTACAGTATCATGTTGTTTCTAATCTATAGCATATGTGATAACTATAGGATTGTTATGATAACGAGACTGTTGACATGCTTTTGTGTGCAGAAGTGGGGTTGCAGCCGCCGATAAGATACCGGGCACGCAGGGGCCGAGTGGAGGGAGTTTACTCTCCTTGGCGTGGGCACCGTTGATAGTGGAGTGCTTCGACGATGTTGGAGATGCTACATGTAGGTATTGACTACCTACTGGATGGAGTTATTGATGATGGATGGCAGCATCTGGATCAGGAGTTGATCGACATTTTCTACGATGCTCCATGGGAATGGAGACTAGTGATGTGGCAGATTGTGATGGAAGCCGAGGCAGTGAGGGCCATGGTGTGGGGTGATGCGCCATATGATGAGGAGGCGGAGGAGACTGAGTCGGATTATGAGGAGGAGGAGGAGGAAGAGGAGGAGGAGGAGGAGGATAACAACGACGACGATGGAGATGACTCAGATGACTAGGAAGTCGATGGAACTGCTTCCCAATGCAATGAGTATGGGGAATTTTTTGTACTCAGCGGTTATTTTTATGACGAGAAGTTGTTGGGGATTCTCGATGCATTGATGTTTATGTTATGATGTAAACACTATGACACTTTGATGATGATATATATATGCACGTGGATGCATTTTATTATGGTGATGGTCCTCTTTTTGTTTTTATGATGATGTATGCCTATATGATGTATATTTGCATGTGGATGATATGATGATGCATTATTTGGGTTTACTTCCTATATGTTGTGTTTGATATTCCATTCTCTAATATTATTAGGCATTTGGTCTGCAACATTATTATGACTTCGTGGGACATGGATGAATGTAATGAACTCAAACTATCTAATCAGTTTTTTTGTGCGCAAGAACTTTCTAAAAAGGAAAGGATCTCGTACCTGGTAAAAGTTATTGAGTTGGGAAACAAGGAGATGGGATTCAAGAAACACACAAAGGTGATGAATTCCCAACTGGAGGGAAGTGGTTAGGAGACTGGTCACAGCATCATACTCAACCTAGTTGTTAGTGGCAACTCCTATACACACTCCATCGAGGTGGATCAACTCGTGTGAGGGGGAATACAATACCCAAGATGTTGAGGCAAGGTTTGGAGACCATCTACTTGTGTAGTAAAAAAAAATGACATATATTGGAGGAATATGATCCATTTGTGGTCACACATGGAAACAAAATGTAAGGTTTTGGATGCAAAAAGTAAAAAAGAAAAAAGGGAAAGAAAACTATACAACACGGACTAGTGGATCCGGAAAAATGTAAGGGAAAAATTGCTTGAGATACAACCCATTGCGAGGGTTGGGAAAAGGGTGTCCTTCAGAATTGGTAAGGATGTATTCCCCCTTTCGAAGGAAGGTTTGACAATGTAAGGTTATTTCCATCTGGATTCTAAATTTCCTTTTTCATGCTTGTCATGAGCTTGGTCATAGACGAGCACAAGGTCTCCTTCTTGGATGTTGCGGGGATGGACGCGTTTATCATAATGGGATTTGGAGCAATGTTTGGCAGCCTCGATGATTTGTAAGGCTGCTCGTAGGTATTCGTCCGCTTGTTCCAACAAGAGTAAAAGTTGCTCAAGTGGTGATGTATCTGGGAGAAGGTCCATGAAAATGTGTAAAGTAGGGATTTGACACTCAATGGGGAGAACATAATCTATGCCGTGAGCCAAATGGAAAGTGGTAAAACCTGTGGAAGTATTATATTGATCTTCTTGGCGAATTTGAATCTGGTTGTATCCAGATAAATTACCGTACATAAAGGAGAGAATCTAATGACCCGCACAAGCATCAATAAATTGATCGATGAAAGCCGTAGGAAAGTTGTCTTTGGGACAAGCTAAATTCATATCACGAAAATCGGTACAGATGCAAATGGTGCCCTGTTTTTTGTTAGTCGACACTCGGTTGGACACCCATGTGGTGTAAGCAATGGGATAAATGAACCCAACTTGATGTAATTTTTCAATTTCAGCGTTTACCGCTGGTAGTTTGGAAGGGTGAATGGGTTGTTTCTTTTGGAAAACAGGCAGGATGTCAGGCCAAGTATCGATACAGTGCTCAACAATGGCAAGGTTGAAGCTAGATATCTCAGTATATGACCAAGCGAAAACATCACGAAACTCTTGGAAGAGCTTCTTATAGGATGTGAGTTCATCGGGAGTACATGAGGAAAATAACATAATGTTCTCAACTACACCTAGTGTGACGGAAATATCGACTTGTATGGTGGGATAGATCTTATTCATGTTACCTTTTTCGAAGGCATCAAGAGCTGGGATGGGGTTCTTGAACTAGTCCACTTGGCTATGGATTAGTCTTTTGACTCAACCAAGAGTTGGTTGGTCGTCATAGGGGTGGACACCTAGGGAATGAAGTAGGCTCTATGATGCATGTCATCCCAAGGGAATTCAGGTGCAGTAAGGGATTCAAGGATTTCTTCATCACTATGAAAGCATTGGGTGGTCAGATCGGACGAAGAAGAGCTAGAGGTTAGGGGATTTGTTGGTTCGCCACTTGTGGAAATCAGATAAATAGTGTTGACCTCGGCTGAGGAGGAGGATTTGGGTGGGGGAATCTCCTTGATGGTATTAATGGATGAGTCTAACAAAGACTGACACATTTCATGTATCACCAACCGATACTCTGATAAGTTTGGACAATGATGAGAGTAATGGATGTAAACTCCGCATATGGCGCAAGAGTGGTTGTTGCGCAATTATTTGTTATGTGGTGAGGGGGTAGTTGGTAATATGAAAACTGGTACAGTGGGGTCATCGTCCAATGTCTTCATGTGTTCTTGAATATCGGAAAACTATGGACAATTATGGGTTAGATGGCCCAACTCATCACACAAGGAACACTTGGGGGGTTCGTGGGCTAGAGGGAGAGGGTGCACGGTTTTAGTTGCATTTGGAGTAGTACGAGTGTGTGTGGCTCTGCCCCCAACATTCTTGGATGACTGAGGTGCGGTATTGGAGTAATATGGTGCCACCACATTGGGAGGTGTATGATTGGCGGTGGTGATCGGTTGGACCGGTTGAAGAATGACTTGTGGTGTTGGAATAGGATTAGGGGAATGTAAATACCACATGGGAAGTCCTAACGTCAACCCTGTGAGATTCAACGTGGCCATGACGAGCATACTTACTACCCTTGATGGTGGAAATAAGAATAGGATTGTGTGGATCAGTATGGATCCAACATGGCTAGGTACCAATGGCGAATGGGGCAGGAGTGGAGGTTGAGGGTTAGGGACCGATTGACTTGAAAAAATGGTGCACAAGTCGGAGATCTCAACGACTGGAGGGGGAGGCGGTACAGAATGAAATGTGGATACCATTGGAGTCCCTTAATAAATTCCAGGTCCTATGGTGGAAATCAAAGAGGTAGGCGCACTAAAAATAGGTTGTGCAACCACGGGGAGAACATTTTCTGGTGTAGCTAGCGCGTTCGGGTCATAGTAAGTGACTTGATCAATTTTAACAACCCATCCCTCATGGGGGAACATCATAAGCCAAAACACAGAGGAGGCAACAACCTTCATGGAGTACATCTAGCCTCGTCCTAGGAGAAAGTTGTAGTCGAGTTGGGCATTGACGACTTCAATGTCAGTCATGATATTTTTTCCAGCTAATTGGACTGGGACATTAGCCAGAAAGCCTTGCGGCTAAGATGAACGACCATAATAAGATCGTAAGGTGGTCGTGGATGGTTGTAGGGTAGGGGATCATAGATTCCACCACACGAATGTAGACACGACTCATTTAGAGGCACCATCATCGATGGATAACAAGATTCTGGATTGAAAGAGAGACTTGAAACGCTAAGGTGGAAGGTATGCGAGGTTCATATTGGTCTAAATCGAATGCCATCATCAGTGAGTCAGAAGGGTCGACCACCCCTATAGAGCAAAAAAATGTTTTGTGCTCTGGGAAGTTATTTAGAACTTCTAAGGTTGACATAGCCACGAGGTATTGGGAAAATTCATCCACGATATTATAGTTCAGAGCAGCATGAGCATTGGGGTTGTTATTGATGCGACGGAGAGGAAATCGGGGGGATTTGGGGGCTCCTTCGAGTAGTTGTAGGGGTATACATAATGAGTGATCTATGGGAAGATTTGTAGTAGCCTTGTCCGTAGGAATGGTTTCGGTGTTGGAACCATACTAATTACGGCATGTTTTAAAGTTTATATCAGTCGAAGACATCATTAAAAGGTGGTGGGTACTTGATTCAACATGTTGGATATTAGGAGCAACATAGATAGCTGGCTGTGGAGGTGCAACCTCCCCTTGAGGGATATCCAAAGTTTGGGTGGCTACTACACCTTATGTGGGTAGGGGGTTCTGCAACACCATGGGTTGTGCATTAGGTTGTGGGGGTTTTGGTGGTGTTGGAGGTGCAGCATGTCCTTGGCACTGGGAATCATCACTCCAGAGTTGGAAAGATCGCTCTAGGTGGGGACAATCGTGCATGTAATGGCCATAGACCCTGCAAATAGAACATTGGTGGTTCATACGTAAGTTGTGGTTTTTACCTTGCCGAGATTGTTGATCAGGATTTTGGTTAGCTAGTGCGGTGCCATTAATATTAGGGGGGTTCGATGGTGGAATGCCTCTATCGAGAGGCTAGTTATTGCCTCAGTTACATCTGCGTCCCCTATTTTGTTGTCCTTGTTGGTTCCGATAGGAAGGTTGGTTCTGTGGTTGGTTTTGCTGGGCATAAACCTTCCATTGAGGAATAGGGGGAGTTTGTGGTTGAGAGGGTGTGCATGGGCAGATGACGGTGGATAGTAAGTGGGAGGTGCTTGAGGTTGTGTGGTTGCAGGTGTAGCTAATGGTGGTAGTAGGAAAGTGGTGCGGCAGGGGGGCATATGCTGGAGGGGTATGACCATAGCAATGCACCAAAAAAGTAGGTCCATGTATATGGGGGGCTTGGTCCATGGGGACATATGAAGGCGTTGCTCCAGAATGGACCGTGGAGTGTAAAAGGTCGGGACCACTATTCATGGTGGGTGGTGTGGAATTAGGTGTAGGATTGTAAGTTGGAGTGGTAGCGGGGGTCATACGGCCATATGGCTGACTATGAGATGCAATGTGTCTAACAATGCTATTAGCAATGTAGGATGCGCCATATGCGTCTTTCCGGGAGGAATCACCGTGAGGAGCATCAGGTAAAATGGAGTAAAGGTATCTCGACTGTGCATAGATGAGGTCAAACTGTTGGGCTTTAAGTATGGCTTCTTCTTCGGTTTGGGGTCATTCGGATGCCACATCCTTGGTGATAACTGGTATGAGGGACTTAAAGAACCAATCTAAAAAGACACAATCATCTAACTTGATATTAGACAAACTACGACGTCTACGCTATTCATGGATATGGTCAGTGATATGGGTAGCCGTGTTCTGTATGTAAGATAGTAAAATATCAACACTAGCATCATAACGGATTGGTAACTGGAAGAACTGTAGGAAAGTAGAAGCAAGGGATGTAAAATTGGAGTCTGTCCCATGTGGTTGTTCAATATACCACTTGGATGCAATTATAGTAAGGGTCCATTGTAAAAGGTGTAGACAGATCGAATCATCCACTATGGAGTTAGAGGAACACCATAAGTGGAAGCACATGATGTGGTTTTGGGGGTATTCACCACCCTTTCCCTCAAACTTAGGGATGTAAGAAGGGATTTTGGTATGCATGGGAGGCCATATGTGGTCATGTCGGATCAGAATGTTAGTCAATCAAGCCAGATCAAGTAGGTTGAGACTGGCCATGAATGGAAAACTAGCAGGAGGATGTGACATGGTCAAAGTGGCCTATGTGCTAGCCATCTCGGTGATCGTGGGGCCACCTCCATCGAGTGGTGGGGTAGCAACATGTGTCATAATGGGGATCGAGGGATTTCCGATAAAGTGTGGAGGGATTGAGGTGGCAGGGGCAGTTCCCCCAAAGGTACTAGTGGTGACCAAAGGGACGGTGATCAGAACATATCCGCTCCCAATGGGTATAGAAGTAGCAACTGAAATGTCGGGTGTAAGATCTATAGATGGCATAGTAGGGATGGATGTTGAAATGGTGGTTGGGCCAGTGGTCGAGCACTGCCAACAATCCCACTGTGAAAGGGGTTGGGGTTCATGCCGGCCATGGGGCTATACGGAGCGGTTTATGTAGGTGAATCTGGCTCAGAATCAGATATAAAATAAGAGGCGTTGAGATGAAGATCCGACGATGAAGATGTGAATCTCAAGGGAGTGTGACGAGTGGGGTCAAGTTTACTGTACTACAGGTATTTTCTTGTATGCGATGAGAGTGTCTCGGTGAATCAATGGTGACATGTGAAAAATTTCTAAAATGCTCAAAGATCCTAGTGCAATCGTGTGTGAAAAGGGAGAGCTAAAAAAAATACCGCACTCAGGCCAACAACAGGATCAAAAACACATGCTGCAACAACATGCTACAACAACATGCTACAACAGGTGGAGCAACAATAAAATGGTTAGAATTCCAACAAGCAGCACTCCTAGAAAGAGAAAGGTAGACTCATTAACCAATGGGGGTATATGAGCATGCAAAACACCTATCTAAAAGATATGGAAGGTCACACAAATCGTATCCCCTTCAGGTTGATGAAATCCCCAGTCAGGCAATATGAAATGGGGAACCAAATGTCTAAACTATATCCCTCTACTGAGAGGGACTCCAGGTAAAAGAGTCCTAGAAGAATGAAAACTAAGCTACCCCGTTCATGGCATGTTTAGAAAGGTGTCCTGCAGATTCAGTTCTTTGGCCTTCGCGCACTCGGTATGGGCTCCATCATGCACGACGAGAACAATGAGTAGGTGTCCTTCAGTACAGAATGGAGAGCGGTATTCCACTCAGAATTTTGGAACCAGTATTGCTACTATCCCTCCTAAGGGAGAGGCCCTTCGACAAATAGGTGTCAACCATACCAATAAAGAATAGGGGATTTTGGTTCCCTAAAGGACAACGACTATGTCTCAAATGTGTATGACAAAGGGGGTGTTATTTGGATTCCTAACCCCAATGTCCTACCTAGCTACAAAGTTTTTTTTGGGTTCCCAAGTGGGTTAATGTGTGTTGAATTAAGTCAATTATAGTCTCACTTGAATTATGGCGAGTGTCTGGGTGCACAAGTGGTGTAAACCCAATATCGCTAGAAGTAATGCTGGAAAACAAATGACTAAAACTGAAATGAAAAGTCTTATTTGCTATGTGTAAAATAAATGAGCTTGTTGAAAATACAATGAACTAGATAGAAACATAGTAAGGATGTATGCAAAGTGAAATGTTCCAAATGCTACAAAAAACAAACAACAGACAAGTACTAATGGCACAAGGGTGTAGGCAAACAGAAGGCTGTTTGGGCAAGAAAAGAGGCAAAAAGGGTTGTAGGGTGTGTCCGTGAAGTGAAAAGTCGCGATCTGGGCACTACAAGCTGCAGAAAAAGTCATGCTGAAATAGAAAAAAAAAAAAAACAAGAAAAAGGGCATGGGTTTCAAGCTCAGAGGCCTGCTGGGGGCACGGGTTTTAGTGCCAAAGGCGCGTGAAGGGCGCAGGTAGCAGGATGAGAGGTGCTCAGAGGGCGCCACTGAAAGGACTGAATGTACGCAGAGCGCATAGCTTACTGGTAGGAAGGTGTGTGGATCATGTGACTTAAGGAGGAAATGTGCACACTGAGCACCCGTTTTGAGCTGAAAGTTGCATTGGGGAACGCACATTTCGAGCCAGAAGTCACATTCGGGCCGCAGGTTAATGATAGAAAGTTGCGGGCTACGCTGTAAAAATGGAAATAATGAGGGCAACTATGAAGGAAAGGGACAAATTTGCAAGTAGAGGGCCTACATCTAGGACTGAAAAGTAAAATGAAAGCAAAATAACAAATATAAAACTTAAAATAAATTAAACCAAAGATCAATGGGAATCGACCTAGTGGAGTCGCCAAATCTGTAGCTAGTGTTTTCACACCAACCTATGCAAAAGGGCACCTACTAAGGATTATGGAACCCTTAGTAGCAGCTCATGAATGCATAGTATGCAAATGTAAATAACAGAAAAGACAAATAAATTAAATCTAACTAATTACTACAGTAAGAAAAACAAATAGATCGGAACCCATGCAGTATTTTTTGTATTATCGTATAAACAAGGGTTTACAATAAGAGTTACCTCATGATCCAAGAGGATCATCTCATCTTCGATCGAAGTTAAACTCTTGAAAATGTAAATTAAATCTTACATGGATGAAGAGCTCGTCAATAGATTTCCGACAATGCTTTTTTCGCTCAAAAAAGCCTCCGGATGCAGAAGTTATCAACGTTTGAAGTTTCATAAAAAATGGTAAAAAATGGTCAAAAATTTGGGAAAAAGTTGTTAATGTATTTTTTTTATAAAATTATGGGGAGTCCATGGGATTCGACTCCATGACCTCCAAATCCCGCCAAAGCCTTCACTAAGGTCGCCTAGCTAGCACGCCACACATTATTTCTTAACATGTATGTGGCAGAACATGTATATAAGTTTTAGCAAGGTTTTATTTGGAAAAAGGTTGGAGGTCGAGGGCTAAGCCCTAAAACCCATGACCAATACCCCCATATATGTTATATTTCCAAACTATAATATAAAACTGAACCATATACTATATGGTATGAACCATATTCCAAGTAACGTGATATCGAAACCATATCCATACCATATAATATGCCACCAAATAAGCCAAAGTCATACTATATAATAAATGCCACGAACTAATATTCTTGCCAACAAAATCGTTATATGGGGAGAGGTTCGCGGGTTTGAGCTCGTGACCTCCTCCCCACTTGTCAAACGCTTTAAACACTCTAGAATCTGTGCCACATGTTGTGGGATATGGTGGTTAATTCTTTTAAGTTTGTTGCGGAAATATGGGATCCCAAAACCATTATAAGACCAAAGCCTGGGGATAGTTTTCGAGGAGGTAAAACCATAATTTTGGCACAGAACCCAAGGAATTTTTGCACAGTGTTGGAACACATCTCAAGGTGTTTTATGCATGCTTCCCAATGTGGTTTGAACAATTACCGAGGTGGTATTGGCATGCTTCCTGATGTGGTTTTTGAACAATATTGACACGCTTCCTGAGGTAGTTTTTGCACAGTATTAACACACTTCCGGAGGCAGTTTTCTACGTAGTTCCTGAGTCATTTTTGGAATGGTTAATGGGCATGTATCTCGAGGTGTAATCCATACTTTTTTGTCTTTTATGCAGGCATAGTTTCTCGATTTTTGTGCCAGAGGAGGCATTAGGAAAACATATTATAGTTTATTCTCATTTTTCTCAATTTTTCGAGAGGATCGTAGTGGTGTTGTCTGTTTTTGCTGATAACTGATAGAAAACAGAAGTGTTTCAAGAACTCTCATTTTGTAAGCTTTGAAGACTTAATAGGATCAGCCTTCTCATTGGAAGTGGCCCTAAGACGTATCCCAAGGAGGGTGAACTCCATTATCAATTCTTGTCGACAAATTTCATGGTTTGCATCTCTTTATGTCATTCAATTATGCTCTTTAATTTTGTCATTTATATCCTTTTTAATGGAGTTATGCATTCAAACTTTTACATGCAAATAATGGTTATAAATATCTTGTCGTTTTCAGATCAAGTTTGGCATCAGAGCAACTTAACCATTGCATTGTGAGTTTGTGAATGTTAACCATATCTAGGATTCAGAGAGGTGAAGGAGATCTTGAAGAGTTTGAACTAGAAATTGGTTCAAGAAGAAGAAAGAAAATGGCAGATGAAGACTACTGAGAAGAAGATGAAAAGGATTTCCACAAAGCTTTCTATCAGATGGAAGATAGTGTAGAAAATTTATTTGCAGATTATCAAGAGAGATTGGAAAAGAAGAAAATAAAGAAGGAGAAAGTAGAGGATAATACTACAGGAAAAGGAGGAGGCCTTTCTGAACCTTCTTCTCCATATTCTTCCTCTTCTGAAAATTCCAATCTTGCTTCTTCTAATTCAAAGAAACAACCTGAGAAGATTAAGTTTGATTTACCTTATTTGAAACTTGATATTAAGTTTGATTTCCCTACATATAATGGTGAACTTAACGCAAAAAATATAGATGATTGGATCAGGTAGATTGAGGTGTATTGCAAGATCCAGAAGCTTGACGATGATTGTACAAAGATCCAGTTAGCTACTTTCTTCCTTGGAAGTACTGCACTCATCTAGTGGGAGAGTAAGACATGAGAAGGAATCCTTAACAAAAGTAAAATTATTTCTTCCTGGTATGAATTTATTGTTGCGTTAAAGAAGCAATTTTATCCATTAGGTTACATACAGCAAGCCATGATGGATTGGAAAACCTTAAGGCAAGGTAAAGGTCAAAATGTACAAGAATACACTCAGGAATTTAGAAAGAGAGATTTGATTTTGGGTATACCTCTCTACACTCAAGAAACTCTTCTCAAGTTTATTGGAGGATTACTAGTTATTTGCGTCATACAATACTTTGCTTAATCCTACTAACTTGGAAAGGGAAGCAAAAAGCTAGGGTTATCATTGAGGATCTTGGATAAGATTTTGAGGACGAAACAAAGATATCAATCATAGGTGTGAAAGGTAACGCTATTGTTGGTAATGATTCTAACATTATTTCTTCATGTGGTTCTACTTCTAAAGATCATGATAGTTCTAAGGATAGAAAAAAGGAATGCATTTTTTCATATAAGGGTAATTACAAAACAAACTAAGATCGACACATTCATAGATAGTGGATCTCAAGCTAATCTTATTTCAGAAGAAGTAGTTAAGCAATTGGGATTAACAACAACACCACACAAGAAACCTTATCCATTAGGCTAGGTATGCAAAGATAAAAGATCACAAGTAATAAGGCATTGTGATCTAAAGTTTGCAATTACATCCAGGTTTATAAATGAAGTTGAATTTGATGTGGTTCCATTAGATATCTGTGGAATTTTGTTGGGAAGCCCGTATTTATATGATCGAAAGGAAATCTTCTATCGAGAACATAATCAATATCATTTGTTTAAAGAATGAATTGAGTACATAGTACATTCACATTCATTTAAAAATGATAGATCATTGGGAACTACACAACAATTGAAAAAGGTTGTTAATGGAAGTCGAAATTTGACACTTATGTCTATGCAATATAAGGAAGAAAATAATCCTAAGCATGAAAAGGAAGTATTGTTGCATAACAATACACCTAATTGGGTCGAAAATCTCCCTATGATAAAACATAAGCATCATATGAGTATAATCTCTTTCACATGTTCAATGTTGATATTCAGCTTACTACTAATCAATATTATGTGGTTTGTTCCTACAATATTGAATGAAGATTTTGTTAAAAAAGAGGTTAATATACTTAAGAATTTCAGTGAAGTGTTGATTATTGTTATGATGAGTCAGATGTATAGGTTCCAAGAAGAATGTATAAGTGATACGGGACAAGTGAGACGAACATGTCTTCACTTGAATTCTGAATGATTTAGGCTTTTGGTGGTCCAAAAGCTTTTCAGTGGGAAGGTTTGATCCAAGAGGATCATCTCATCGTCGATCGGAGTTAAATTCTTCAAAATGTAAAGTAAATATTACATGGATGAAGATCTCATCGAGATATTTTCGGCAATGCTTGTTTCGCTCAAAAAGGCCTCTGGATGCAAAAGTTATCAACGTTTGAAGTTTCTACAAAAATGCTAAAAAATGGTTAATTTGGGAAAAAGTTAATGTAATTTTTTATACAAAAATATGGGAAGTCCATGGGATTCAACCCCATGACCTCCAAATCCTGCCAAAGCCTTCCTCAATCCCTCCTAGCCAACACGCCAGAGATTAGTTCTTAACATGTATGTGGCGGAACATGTATATAATTTTGAGCAAGGTTTTATTTGGAAAAAGGGGGTAGGTCAAGGGCTGAGACCTAGACCCCATGACCAACACCCCCGTATATGTTATATTTCCAAACTATAATATAAAACCAAACCATATAATATAGGGTATGAACCATATGCCAAGTCACGTGATATCAAAACCATATCCATACCATATAATATGCCACCAAATGAGCCAAAGTCAAACTATATAAATGCCACGAACTAATATTCTTGCTAACAAAATCGTTATATGGAGAGAGGTCCGTGGGTTTGAACCCACAAACTCCTCCCCACTTGTCAAATGCTTTAAACACTCCACCATCTATGCCACATGTTATGGGATATGGTGGATAATTCTTTTAGCTTTGCTGTGGAAATATGGGGGCCCAAAACCTCCCAAAACCATTATAAAACCAAAGCCTGGGCACAGTTTCCGAGGAGGTGAAACCAAAGTTTTGGCACAGAATCCAAGGCAATTTTGCATAGTGTTGGAACACATCCCGAGGTGGTTATCTGAATGGTTCTTGATGTGGTTTTCATAGTTACCGAGGTGGTATTGGCACGCTTCCCAAGGCATTTTTCTATATGCTTCCCTAGGTGGTTTGCACAGTTACCGAGGCATTTTTTGCATAGTAATGGGACGCTTACTGAGGGGGGTTTTCACAGTATTGGCATGCTTCCCAAGGAAGTTTTCTCCACAGTATTGGTACACTTCTCGATGTATTTTTCTACACATTTCCTGAGGCATTTTGGCACAGTTCCTGAGGTCCATACAACCATTAACGGGCATGGATCCTGAGGTGGAATCCGTACTATTTTGTCTTTTATACAGCTAGATTTTCTTGATTTACGTGCCAGAGGAGGCCTCAAGAAAATATAGTCGAGTTTATACTCATTTTCTTGATTTTTTGAGAGGATCATAGTGGTGCTATCTATTTTTGCTGATAACTGACATAAAACACAAGCGTTCCCAGAAATCTCATTTTGTAAGCTTCGAAGACTTAATAAGATTGTCCTTCTCATTGGAAGTGGCCCAGGGAGCACAATTTTTCATCTATTGTGGTTGGCATATTTTTGCATTTGTTCAATTGTGTTGCAATTCCATTATCACTCTCATTTGACATAAATCCTTCACCATTGAGGAACAAAACAACATCCTAATATAGTCTCGTAGACTGCAAGGCCTATCCCCTCTCTCGAAGGGTGTTATTACACCTTATTCCCATGTTTCACAAGAAAGGTACCCTAGCCAGGACCACTCCCAAGATACATTGATATGATCATCTAGTCGAGGACAAGCCTTTCTAGGTGCATTTTCTTCTCTTGGATAACCTATTAATTAAACCAATTCTTCCCCCATCGGAAGCAGTACCCTACTGGATTCTTCCCTTGGAGATCCCTTAGTTCAATTTGACCCATCCTCTTTCATAGGAGGACAACTGTTGTTTACAACACCACCTGGGTCTCCCCCTCATGGAAATCACATCCCACATACAATGGCAAGACCAGTCATCTCTACATTACCATTCAAGGCTAGTTTAAATCTACTCGATTTTGCCAAACTAACTAATGATCCTATTGTATTCAAGTAGATATCTGCATTATACATAGAAGAATAACCAAAACAAAGGATTGGACCAAATGCATTCCACCAATTATTATTCATCTTGATGGTAATATTTATACATGAAGAGAGAGAAGTTGGAGTAGTTACACCTGCTCCAAATTCTCATGCTTTACATCCTTAATTAGTAAATTCATTAAGATAATGATAACATAAGAAGCCTATCGGCCCCCTCAACATAACCCCCACCAACAAATCCTTTCTTTGTCTCGAAGAAAGATGTATCAACATCCTGGATTTAATCTACTGCTGAAGTAGTCCTCACTGTGCGTCAACCATGCATACCGATCTACATAGGTGCTCAGCCACAACAACCGCCAAGTTGATAGGAAAACAAACGAGTACAAGGCTCTACTGTGACAGGTTACTCTTCAGCCTCCATCTTCAATCTGGTAGTAGTCCATCGAAGTCTCACCCTCTCACAATGGCGGTCGACTATCCTCTTCTGCAACGAGGTCTTTTGGATTAAAGCCTCACCCTGGCTCATCCGGCCGGCATCTCCATCGACTCAGGCATCTCCATCTGGTTGGCATTTCCCTCGGCTCAGGCATGCAGGGCCTTTTGCCTCTTCGACTTTTTATGCCATTTCTCTGTCTTCTGGCTTTCCAAGGTCACAATCCAGGAATATCTTTGCAATATACACCGGGGGGTTCAATCAATTCAACTATTCTGATGTCATCATCTAGCGCTAAGTTCTTCTTCTGTGTGTTGGTGGCTTTTGCTTGAATATGATCTTCATCAACATCTTCTGTCGTGAGGCTTCTACAAGTTTATGAATGGTTTGCTGCTTGTGGTCGATACCAACTGACATTGGTTGTGGCTGACTTAACTCAAATCGACTTCCTAAGTTGGCTAGAGACCAACTTGATTTACAAGGGTGAAGGGGATCGCCTACCTTTAAAAGACTCAACTTTAAACCCCTCGACTTTTTTTTTTTAAAGAAGAGTCACTTATGATTATACATGACTCAATGGACACAATTAAATTCAATTGTCCACTTTGACTATTACATAACCATCGACCGACCATATATTACCTTTTCCATATAATGAGTCTACTACACTTTTACAAAGCCGACCAAAGTAAGGACTCGATCAATTCCATGATCGACCAAATACTAGACATCAACCAATATGACAAGCATCGACCATATGAAAGCATAGACCTATGTTACACCGACGAGATAAATAGTCGACCAAAACACAATATCGACCATATTTTTACAATGAGCATCGACCCATATTGACATCGACTATACTTCTATAGCATCCTTAACCGACTAAAAATAAAAACAAGTCGGTTTCCAAACACAAAGTAACCTGCCAATTATAAATATTTTTAACAGTCCGTGGTACAGTGGTTGATAATTGTTGCAATCAAGCAAACACAATTGTTGATGTTAATGGCTAGGCTTCAATATGTCGATCCAATATATTAACAATGGATAGATGAATAATATGTTGACTACCTTCTTTGGTTGAATGCTTGTGAATATCTCCATGAAATTCGAAGCTATTGGTCGTTTATTCCATCTTTGTCTATCAGCTGTCATTTGCTTGCAATTTCAACAATCGACCACACTAACATGTGCATAATTTATTCATTTTAATGGAGAAATCGATTAATCCAGCGATGCGTGCATGCTACCAATCTATCAATCTTTGGCTATTGAGGTTGACAGGCTTCTCCAGGCATCAACTGTATTCTTTGGTCGTGTGGACAGGTTGGCTGACGAACTCGACCATACTTTTCAAGCAATTAAAGTTGACCAAAATGATTAACTTTTGAGATGTCCTACCACAAGCAATCCTAACAATTTCCTACCGACTGTACAGGGCGATGATCAACCATATGTTGACATGGCCCCCGGTATGTACAATGAATCCAATTTGTTAGGAGTATATTTGGGACCACCACCTAAGATCCCTACATCAACATATGGTCTAATGTGCACAATTTTCACCGCTAAAAATGGAGCCGCCTCTACCTCAACAACATCATCAGTACCAGCACTAAGTCATGGCATTGAACTAATGTTGTGTCCGTCGATACCACTGATATTTCAAATCCCATTCTTGTATCTTCACATGGGTGTACAAGGAACACCGGTTAAGGTTGAGTTAACTCTACGTGGGATAAATTTGGGAATCTCGATTTGTTACCTTACACCACCCTTCCCAGAGATCGCTTCCAAACCAGTTGCCCATTACAATTTTTTCCCTATTTCGGCTAGTACGGCTGCAATGCCCGAAACACATTCAGTTATGATAACCCAACCTATGACATCTGTAACTACAACACAATCACTAGTCGTTAATACTGCCAATGGGGGAACCAAACAACTGAAGTTGAAAGGTCCCCAATTACCTAACCCAACCTCTAATTTAGTAGAAATCGTGAAGCATAAGGCAGGGGGAATCAACCATCAAGAGTTAAAAGCCCCATCTACGATCAATCCTCCCCATCAAAGGATCACACCGCCATGTTCTCTTTGCGGGCATCCAGGCCACACAACCAATCTATGTCCTACTCTACTGCAATTAAGGAATATTCTCAACACCTCTGTTAGTATTACCCACACTCCACCAACAATGAAAGGGGGCACACCTCCCTCACCTATATCTAAGTCCAAAACAATGTGTACAAGCCACGCATATTCCATCTGCACTTAGTACGGGAACTATACGCACTATTGCCTCGAAATCCCTTGATATCGAGAGGCATTGGCAATAATACGTCTCACTCAAGTAACGATTAAGGAACCCCTCTTCTTAATCCAATAGGTAGCATTCATTAACGTAATCACCACATTAGCGACAACGTTTTTCATGCCTCCCACAGAATTTGCACCAACTTTAGAAAACGTGGTAGAGCCTATAATGTCGCAAGAACCATCTAATCTTACGAGAGCACTGCCATGTGATGAATGCTCTTCCTATGGGAATTCAACATATATTCTCCCTCCTAGTGACACCGCATGCATAATGGAGCAAATCAACACTCGGGAAGACCAAGAACGCTTCCGTCCATGCATACCAAGACCTTTCCGATCTTGTGGAGAGACGGTTAGTTTTTCATCATTTAATTCAATATGATCTAGGATCTTAACTGAGAGAACACCATGTACAACATATCAAACATAAGAGACAAGAGACAAGAGACACAAAGCATTTCACTATGGAAAACCAAGAAGGTGAAAAACCCCGCAACTTCCTCAGAGATAGAATGAGCACCAATACAAAGATCACAAATATTAAACCCCAAAAGATAGATTTCTTCAACAACTACTCCTCCTCCACTTGTGCACACTCCTCTCTCTCAACTATGCGAGTTGGATGAGTGAGTGAATGAATAGAATGAGAAAGTCACACTCTCTATTTATACATTAACTTAACCTGCCTTTAACCCTAACAGGGTCGACTTCCTAAGGAATCCTAATAACCCATCCACATGACTCATACAGGGCCGACCTCACCAAGGTGGTCTAATAACCCATCAAATATAAGTTACGACACATACAATGTAACTTGCGACACTTGAAAATACAAATGAAGAGACTTCCAATCGGAGGAATAATACATCTCCGTTGGGGATACAATAAAGTACAAATGTAATACATACAATATACAAGTGAATATATTCCGAAGTTACAAATACATCAACACTCACTCTTAAGTAGGAAGGTATTCTCTTGACACAGGTCATTAATTCATATAGGCACAAGTCTTCAATTCTGGAGTTGGATCATCGTCACTGGATCACGGAGCATCATCGTCACTACTGCTGTACTCGTCATCTTGATCACTGGTGCTTCTCTCAATTCTTCTCATCATAGGAAGTTCTACAGAACCAACCCTTTTCATGCTGGATGTAGGCCTAGCCTCCTATAGATCTTCATCATCTTTGCGAGCGACAACTGGTGGAATCTCAGGACTGATTATGTGCATCTGCAAAACTTGGAAAGAGCATCCCAAGATCCTTTATGTGCCTTAGCATGACCGAGAAGATCTCCCAGGACTGATTACATGCAGCCTTCACAAAACCTTTGAAGAGAATCTCAGGATCCATTATGTGCCCAGCACAACCGACAAGATCTCTAAAGAGCATCCCAGGACTGATTACGAGCTTACTACTCAACCTATCGGATCTCCAAGACTGATTACATGTGATCTTCAAAAAACCTTAAAACAACATCTTGCAACCGACAAGATCTCTAAAGAGCATCCCAAGACTCATTACGTGCCTAGCACAACCTATCAGATCTACAGGACTGATTACATGTGAACAGGAAAAACCTTAAAAGAGCATCTTGCAACCAATAAGATCTCTAAAGAGCATCCCAGGACTCATTATGTTCCTAGCACAACCTATCAGATCTCTAGGACTGATTACATGCCTAACCAGCACAACTTGCAACATATCCATGGCCTTGGAGTACCATCCTAATACTCATGATCACCCTGATCATCCTCGCACGGAGCATCATCCTGATGTTCATGATCATACTAATCATCATCATATAGTGCATCACTCCGATGCACATCATCATCACATGATCATCCTGATCATCATCACACATAGCATCATCGTAATGCATATCATCATCACATGATCATCCTGATCATTATACAGAACATCATCTGGAGCATCGTCCTGATGCTCATCACACAGCACTTACATCCATAGCCATGGGAAGGATCTTCCTACCACCATGCTTGGAATGGCTCCAGCATCTATGTACTGTTACTTCCTCCAGGAAGTATTTAATTGGATTGGGACATTAGCCAGAAGGCCTTGCGGCTAAGATGAACGGCCATAATAAGTTCGTAAGGCGGTCGTGGATGGCTATAGGGTAGGGGATCCTAGATTCTGCCACACGAATGTAGACACGACGCATTTAGAGGCACCATCATCGATGATGCATCGATGGATAACAAGATTCTGGATTGACAGAGAGACTTGAAACGCTAAGGTGGAAGGAATGCGGGGTTCATATTGGTCTAAATTGAATGCCATCATCAATGAGTTAGAAGGGTCACTCACCCCTATAGAGGACAACAATGTTTTATGCTCTGCTAGGAAGTTATTTAGAACTTCTAAGGATGACATAGCCGCAAGGTATTGGGATAATTCATCCACGATTGTTGATGTATATGTAACTTTGGAATGTATTTCACCTATGTATATTGTACTCCTATAGAGATGGTATTATTCCTCTATATGGAAGTGTCGTCATTTGTATTGACAAGTGTCGTAACTTGCTGTGATGGGTTATTAGACCACCAAGTGTGGGTTCGGCCCTGATTAGTATAACCATGGGTTATTAGACTGAGTTAGACAAGTTGGCCCTGCTAGGTTATTAGGTAGGTCAGGTCAAGTATAAATAGAGTGCGGGAGCACTCTATTTGATCATCTCATTATTCACTTCTACACTACTCGAAAAGTGGTGCACTAGTAGAGGAGGAGGTTCAGCTGTTAGGAGGAATATTTCTGTGTACTTGGGTTGTATCATTGCTCTTTCTATCTATGAGGAAGTTGTGGGGTTTTTCACCTTTATGGTTTTCCCCCAGTGAAATTCTGTGTGTATATTGTATCATGTGATTGCTTGGTGTGATTGATATGCATTGTTATACTTGATACGCTGTACATGTTATTCTCTCAGTAAATATCCTAGAGTATATTGAATTAATGCTCAAAATTTAACATGGTATCAGAGCTAATGTGAGAAGAAGACACTGTGCAGTTGCGTAAACTAGGGTTTCTTGTTTATTGGGTTTCTCTACACAAATTTTGGAAAGGCAGTAAGGTAGATTGACTCTACTCATCAAGGTGAATCTTTCTGTCCAATTAGAATTCAATTTTGGGCACTTTTTATTTTCGGCCCTAAAAATTAGGGTTTCCACAAAAATAGGAATTTCTGAAATTTGAGGACATAGCTGGAATCGCCTTGGAAAAATTGAAGTTTAGAGCTCTGGATTGAACTTTTTCGTTGGGTGAAGATCCGGGAAACTCAAACCCTAATTCAGGGTCCTCCCAGTGAATCCGGGAAGACTAAAAGGCATTTCTGAAGGGTGAAACTTTGCAGTTTTCAATTTCTGAGTATACTAGGCTGATCAACTCATCAAGGCGCATCTTTTATTCTTTCAGAAAGTTGAAATTCACATTTTTAATTTTTAGGGTTTCTCTTACAAACCCTAATCCAGCACGAGATCCAGATTTCTGCAAATCAAGTGGTAAGACCTAAATCTTTTCTATTTCCATTTGAAGTACTCTTTAAGATGTCTCACCACACCAAGATTGAGGATAAGCTTGAAGGGGCTGATAACTTCCGAGCATGGAAGTATAGGATTGGGTTAATCCTGGAAGAAAATGAATTGGACACCTACATAAGTTCTGAGGTCCCTGTCCTAGAGGAAGAAGAGGCTAAGGCCTTACATAAGAAGAACTTGGTAAAGGAAAAGAGGATCATTGTTGATTCTATCAAAGACCATCTCATACCACATGTGTCATCTCTAAAGACACCCAAGGAGATGTATGATTCCCTAACCAAGTTATTTGAAGGGAAGAACATAAATCAGAATATGACTCTGCGGAACCAATTGAAAAGGGTAAAGCTTCAGAATGGAGAGACCATTCAATCTTATTTATCTAAGGTCTCTTAGATCAAGGAACAACTTGAAGCTATGGATGAAGTAGTGGACAATGGTGAAGTTGTCATGACTACATTGAATGGCCTACCTAGGTCATGGGACTCCTTCATCCAAGGAATCTGTTCAAGAAGGAAGTTGATCTCATTTAGTAGACAATGGGAGGAATGCTCACAAGAAGAAGCAAGGCTTGTAGCCCGAGAAGAAAAGATGGGAAATGAAGATCAAGCTCTCACAACTCACACCCAGAAAGGAAAGTTCAAGAGGGAGCCATCCCATCACAAGAAGAAATCTTCCCACCCATACCATAAAGAAAAGAAAGATCTGAGGTGCTTCAATTGCAATGAGAAAGGACACTTTTCCTCAGAATGTCCCAAGAAGAGAAAAGAAGGTACTAACAAATCCAAGAAGAAGAAGAACAACAAAAGGAGTTTTCATGCTCATGCTGCTGAGGATGATGAACCTCCCAAGAAGAAAGCTAGAGTAGAAAGTGATGATTCATCAAGTGAAGATGAATATGTTCTAATCTATGCTCTCACAGGTACTATCTCTCATGGATGTAATGATTGGCTTATTGACAGTGGGGCTTCCAAACACATGACTGGGTTTAAAGAATCTTTTGTAAATCTATCTAAACATGAGTCACCCCATAAAGTGAAACTTGGGGATGACTATCAATATCCTATGAAAGGAAGTGGTGAGGCCTCCTACAACTTAGACTCTGGGAAGTCTTTGAAGATGAAAGATGTTCTATATGTACCTAGGCTTAAGAAGAACCTACTCTCTATATCTGCATTAGATGCAAAAGGCATGAGGGTTGCATTTGTAGATGGCCAAGTCCTAATGTGGCCAAAGGGTGAAACTATAGATGATGCAGTAGTGATTGGAGAGCAAGAGGGAGGATTGTACAAATTGAAGGGACAACCTAAACATGCCATGGTACATGAATCCATGGAGCCAAGTGAACTTTGGCATAAAATGCTTGCACATGTGCACTATAGAGCACTACCAATTACAAGCAAAGCTGTAGAAGGTCTTCCTGAAATCAAGACAAAGCATGAAGGTGTTTGCAAAGGATGTACAAAAGGAAAGAACATTAAGAAGGAATTTCCAAGCAGTGAAAGCAAAGCTAAAGGAATCTTGGAAATTATCCACTCCGATGTATGCGGTCTGATGTCATCCAGTTCTCTGAGTGGGTATGTATATTATGTCTCTTTCATTGATGATTTCTCTAGGAAGACTTGGGTTTATTTCTTGAAGAAAAAAGATGAAGTGTTTTATAAGTTCAAGGAGTTCAAAGCCTTGATAGAAAATCAAACTGATAAAAAGATCAATACATTCAGATCCGACAATGGCAAAGAATTCACTTCAGGTGATTTCAAGAATTTATGCAGTGATTCAGGGATTAAGAGGGATTTGTCTTCTCCCTACAATCCACAATAGAATGGAGTTTCAGAAAGGAAAAATAGAACAATCATGGAAACAGCACGGGCAATGCTGCATGACCAGGATCTTCCTATGCATCTATGGGTAGAAGCAGCTTGGATAGCTGTATATGTGCAGAACAAAACACCTCACAAGATATTGGACAACAAGACACTAGAAGAGGTGTTATTTGGTAAGAAACCTGAAGTCAACCATCTCAGAATATTTGGTTGTCCAGTATATACACATGTTCCAAAGGAAAAGAGGACAAAGCTATATCCTTCAGGAAAGAAGGGCATCTTTGTGGGGTACAGTGAAAGCTCGAAGGCTTACAGAATATACTTTCCAGGGTTCAAGAAGATTGATGTTAGCAGGGATTTAACATTTGATGAAGACTCAACTTTCATCAAATCAAGGAAGACACTTGTTGAAGATCATAAAGAACCAAAGGAAATCAAATTCCAAGACACCACCATGATTGAAGCAATTCCAGAAGCAGATCGTGAAATTGAATATCCACAAGAACCTGTAGATCCACCCCATGAGAAGGACTCTCACAAGAGGAAACCTGCATGGGCTAGAGAGTTCATTCAAGATGCATAAAGGTATGGTATTCCAGAATAAGAACACAGAGCAAGGAAGAGAACTAGATCACACATCAGTTATGTTGCCTTACTCCGTGACATTATGAACAAAGAACCTTCCATTTATGAAGAAGCAACGGAAAAGAAAGAATGGAAGGATGCCATGGTCGAGGAATACCAATCGATCATGAAGAATGATGTTTGGGATGTAGTCCCAAGACCTGAAGGGAAGTATATTGTGACTTCCAAGTGGATCTACATGATCAAGCATGCTGCAGATGGCAGCATAGAGAAATACAAAGCAAGATTTGTAGCTCGTGGCTTCTCCCAGAAAGAGGGGATAGACTATGAAGAAAATTTTGCTCCTGTAGCTAGGTACACTTCCATCAGATCAGTACTTTCCTTGGCTACAATGATGAAATGGAAGATACACCAGATGGATGTCAAGACATCTTTCTTGAATGGTGTAGTCAAAGAGGAAGTGTATGTGGAGCAACCACTTGGTTTTGACACATGATAGGAAGTCATATGTGTCCAGGTTGAAGAAATCCTTGTATGGTTTGAAGCAAGCACCTAGGACTTGGTATGGTAGGATAGACAACTTTCTATCCAGTTTGGGCTTTACTAAGAGTAAAGAAGATTCGAACCTTTACTACAAGGTTGAGGAAGGAAATCCAGTGATACTACTTCTATATGTGGATGACCTATTTGTTATAGGAGAAGATAGTTTGATTGCTGATACCAAGAGGAAGCTTGCTTCTGAGTTCAAGATGAAGGACTTAGGGATGATGCACTATTTTCCAGGCATGGAGGTGTGGCAGAGTGCAGATAGGATCTTCCTTGGACAACGGAAGTATGCAGTAGAGATCCTAAAGAGGTTCGGGATGATGGATTGCAAAGCCATGGCCACACCTATGGCATCGAACCTGAAGCTTCTGTGTGATGCTTCATCTAAGCCAGTTGATGTCACTATGTATCGTCAGATGATTGGGTCCTTGATGTACCTAATGAACATGAGACCAGATATTTGCTTTGTGGTGAACACATTGAGCCAGTGCCTAACAGATCCGAGGAGTGTTCACTTGGTTGCTGTAAAGCATATTCTGAGGTACCTGAAGGGTACAGTTGATTATGGGCTCAAGTATGATGCGAATAAAAAATTTAACTTGCATGGTTATGTTGATTCAGATTGGGAAGGCAGTGCTGCAGATAGGAAGAGAACATTTGGGTGCTGCTTCAGTATGGGATCAGGTGTGATCTCTTGGTTTAGCAGGAAGCAGTCCTGCATCGCATTGAGCACAGTCGAAGCAGAGTATGTTGCAGTTTGTTCGGCTAGTTGTGAGGCAGTATGGCTAAGGAAGCTATTGTCTGAGTTATTTGATCTCCTGTTGGATGCTACTGGTATATTTTGTGACAACCATAGTTGTGCGAAGCTATCTGAGAACCCGGTGTTCCACGATAGGTCAAAGTACATTGAGATCAAATATCACTATATCAGGGATATGGTGTAGAGAGGAGTAGTGAAGCTCCTGTATGTTGCGATGGATGAGCAGGTTGCAGATGTGTTGACGAACCCACTAGCCAGAGTGAAGTTTGAGTACTTTAGAGAGAGGCTTGGTGTTCTTCACATTGAGGACACTTCAAGGAAGAAGTTATGGACACATTTGCAGGAGCCATTCCAAGCATGGTGAGAGAAGGATCCTTCACATGGCTGTGGATGTAAGAATTGGATGATGAGCATTAGGACGATGCTCCAGTTACTGCTCTGTATATGCATCATGTTGGATGCTTGATATGATCAATTGGATCATATATTTGTATATGCATCATGTTGGATGCTTGATATGATCAGGTGGATCATGTATTTGTGTATGTATCAGGTGGATACATTGATATGATCAGGTGGATCATGTATTTGTGTATGTATCAGGTGGATACATTGTATGATCAGATGGATCATGTATTTGTGTATGTATCAGTTGGATACATTGTCTGATCAGGTGGATCATATATGATGACATGTATCAGGTAGATACCTGGTATGCATCAGGTGGCTGCATTGCATGATCAGGATGGTCATGGATGACGAGCTTCAGGATGTTGCTCCAGATGATATACATCAGGATGATGCTATGATGATGATCAGAATGATCATGTGATGATGTACATCAGGATGATGTATGGTGAGTATTAGGTTGATACTCCGTGGCCGTGGACAAGTTGTGCAGATGAGCATGTAAGTTGAACTGGGAGATCTGACAGGTAGAGCTGTGTGCTCGTAATAGCCTGGGATGCTCTTTTGAGGCATTGCTCTGGGAGGACATGTAATATAACCTTGAGAGATCTGACAGGTAGAGCTGTACTGTGTTCAGAACAACATGGGATGCTCTTACGAGGTCTTGTCTTATGGCATATAATATAGACCTGGGAGATCCGACAGGTGGAGCTGTGTGCTCGTAACAGCCTGGGATGCTCTTTTGAGGTTTTGCCATGACCACATGTAATATGGCCCTGGGAGATCCGAAAAGTAGAGATGTGTGCTTGTAACATCCTGGGATGCTCTTGAGAGGTTTTGTGGTGAGGTCACCTGTAATATGTCCGTGGGATATCCTACAGGTAGAGCTGTGTGCTTGTAACAACATGGGATGCTCTTGTCAGGGTTTGTGATGCACGTAATAAGTCCTGAAGATTCCACAATATGGCCAGTGATGATGAAGACCTGCAGGTGGTAGGCCTACATCCAGTATGAAAAAGGACTGGCTCTGTAGAACTTCCTATGACGAGTAGATAGGAGATTGATTGAGATAGTAGCAGCAGTGACGATGACGATGATTCGATGACGATGATCCAATGACGATGATCCAGAGAAGAAGACTTGTGCTAGCAAATCTGTGTCGAGAAATACCTTCCTAGTTAAGAGGGAGTGTTGATGTATATGTAACTTCGGAATGTATTTCACCTATGTATATTGTACTCCTATAGAGATGGTATTATTCCTCTATATGGAAGTGTCAACTTTTGTATTGACAAGTGTCGCAAGTGTCGTAACTTGCTGTGATGGGTTATTAGACCACCAAGTGTGGGGTCGGCCCTGATTAGTATAACCATGGGTTATTAGACTGAGTTAGACAAGTCGGCCCTACTAGGTTATTAGGCAGGTCAAGTCAAGTATAAATAGAGTGCAGGAGCACTCTATTTGATCATCTCATTATTCACTTCTACACTACTCGAAAAGTGGCGCACTAGTAGAGGAGGAGGTTCAGCTGCTAGGAGGACTATCTCTGTGTACTTGGGTTGTATCATTGCTCTTTCTATCTCTGAGGAAGTTGTGGGGTTTTTCACCTTTATGGTTTCCCCCCAGTGAAATTCTGTGTGTATATTGTCTCATGTGATTGCTTGGTGTGATTGATATGCATTTTAATACTTGATATGCTGTACATGTTATTCTCTCAGTAAAGATACTGGAGTATATTGAATTAATGCTCAAAATTTAACAATGATATTATAGTTTGGAGCAGCATGAGCGTTGGGGTTGTTATTGATGCGAAGGAGAGGAAATCGGGGGGCTTTGGGTGCTCCTTTGAGTGGTTGTAGGGGTAGACATAATGAGGGATCTATGGGAAGAGTTGTAGCAACCTTGTCCGCAGGAATGGTTTTGGTGGTGGAACCATACTAGTTGGGGCATGACTTAAGGTTGATATCAGCCGAAGACATCATTAAAAGGTGGTGGGTACCTGAGTAAACGTGTTGGATATTAGGAGCAACATAGGTAGCTGGCTGTGGAGGTGCAACCTCCCCTTGAGGGATATCCAAAGGTTGGGTGGCTACTACACCTTATGTGGGTAGGGGGTTCTGCAACACCATGGGTTGTGAATTAGTTTGTGGGGGTTTTGGTGGTGTCGAAGGTGCAGCATGTCCTTGGAGCTGGGCATTGTCACTCCAACATTGGCGAGCTCACTCTAGGTGGGGAAAATTGTGCGTGTAATGGCCATAGACCCTACAAACAGAACATCGGTGGTTCATATGTAAGTTGTGGTTTTTAACTTGCCGGGATTGTCAATCAGGATTTTGGTTAGCCAGTGCGGCGCCATTATTATTAGGGGGGTTCGGTGGTGGATTGCCTCTATCGAGAGGCTGGTTATTGCCTCAGTTATATCTGTGTCCCCTATTTTGTTGTCCTGGTTGGTTCCGGTAGGCAGGTTGGTTCTGTGGTTGGTTTTGCTGGGCATAAACCTTCCATTGAGGAACAGGGGGAGTTTGCGGTTGAGAGGGTGTGCATGGGCAGTCGACGGTGGATAGTAAGTGGGAGGTGCTTGAGGTTGCACGAGTGCGGGTGCAGCTGATGGATGGTAGTAGGGAGGTGGTGCGGCAGGGGGGCATATGTTGGAGGGGTATGACCGTAGCAATGCGCCGAAACAGTAGGTGTATATGGGGGGATTGATCCATGGGGACATATGAAGGTGTTGTTCCAGAATGAGCCATGGAGTGTGAAAGGTCAGGACCACTATTCATGGTGGGTGGTGCGGAACTAGGTGTAGGATTGTAAGTCGGAGTGGTAGCGGGGGTCATATGGACATATGGCTGACTACAAGATGCAATCTGTCTAATAATGCTGTTAGCAGCATATGATGCACCAGACGTGTCTTTTCGGGAGGAATCAGTGTGAGGAGCATCAGGTAAAATGGAGTAAAGGTATCTTAACTGTGCATAGATAAGGTCAAATTGTTGGGATTTAAGTATGGCTTATTCTTCGGTTTGGGGTCATTCAGATGCCACATCCTTGGTGATAACTGGTATGAAAGACTTCAAGAACCAATCTAAAAAGATACAGTCATCTAACTTGATCTTACACAAACTAGGACGTCTACGCTATTCATGGATATGGTCAGTGATATCGTTATCCGTGTTCTGTATGCAAGATAGTAAAATATCTACACCAATGTCATAACAGATTGGTAACTGGAAGAACTGTAGGAAAGTAGAATCAAGGGATGTAAAATTGGAGTGTGTCCCATGTGGTTGTTCAATATACCACTTGGATGCAGTTCTAGTAAGGGTCCATTGTAAAAGGCGTAGGCAGATCGAGTCATCCACTATGGAGTTAGAGGAACACCATAAGTGGAAGCACATGATGTGGTTTTGGGGGTATTCACCACCCTTTCTCTCAAACTTAGGGATGTCCGAAGGGATTTTGGTAGGCATGGGAGGCCATATGTGGTCATGTCGGATCAGAACGTTAGTCAATCAAGCCAGATCAAGTAGGTTGAGACTTGCCATGAATGGAAAACTAGTAGGAGGATGTGACATGGTTAAAGTGGCCTTCGTGCTAGCCATGGCTGCGATCATGGGGCCACCTCCACCGAGTGGTGGGGTAGAAAAATGTGTCATAAAGGGGATTGAGGGATTTCCGATAAAGGGTGGAGGGATTGAGGTGGCAGGGGCAGTTCCCCCAAAGGTACTACTGGTGACCAAAGGGACGGTGGTCAGAAAATATCTGCTCCCAATGGGTATAGAAGTAGCGAGTGAAATGCCAGGTGTAGGTCCTGTAGATGGAATAGTAGGGATCGATGTTCAAATGGTGGTTGGGCCAGTGGTGCAGCCACTGCCAACAATCCCACTGTGAAAGGGGTTGGTTTTCATGCCATCCATGGGGCTATATGGAGCGGTTTATGTAGGTGAATCTGGCTCAGAATCAGATATAAAATAAGTGGCGTCGAGATGAAGCTCTGGCGACGAAGATTTGCGTCTCAAGGGAGCGTGACGAGTGGGGTCGAGTGGACCGTACTGCGGGGATTTTCTTTTATGCGATGAGAGTGTCTCGGTGAATCAATGGTGACATGTGAAAAATTTCTAAAACACTCAAATATCCTAGTGCAATTGTGTGTGAAAAAGAAGAGATAAAAAAAAATACCGCACTCAGGCCAACAACAGGCTCAAAAACACATGTTGCAACAACATGCTACAACAGGTGGAGCAACAATAAAATGGTTAGAATTCCAACAAGCAGCATTCCTAGAAATAGAAAGGTAGACACATTAACAAATGGGGGTATATGAGCATGAAAACCACCTATCTAAAAGATATGGAAGCTCACATAAATCGTATCCCCTTCAGGGTGATGAAATCCACAGTCAGGCAATACGAAATGGGGAATCAAATGGCTAAAGGATATCCCTCTACCGAGAGGGACTCCGGGTAAAAGAGTCCTAGTAGAATGAAAACTAAGTTACCCCGTTCATGTCACGTTCAGAACATGTCCTGCAGATTCAGTTCTTTGGCCTTCGCGCACTCAGTATGGGCTACATCATGCACGACGAGAACAACGAGTAGGTGTCCTTCCGTATAGAATGGAGAGTGGTATTCCACTCAGAATTTCGGAACCAGTCTTGCTACTTTCCCTCCTAAGGGAGAGGCCCTTCGACAAATAGGTGTCAACCGTACAAATAAATAATAGGGGATTTTGGTTCCCTAAAGGACGACGACTATGTCTTAAATGTGTATGACATAGGGGGTGTTATTTGGATGCCTAAGTCCAATGTCCTACCTAGGTACAAAGTTGTTTTTGGATTCCGAAGTGGGTTAATGTGTGTTGAATTAAGTCAATTTTAGTCTCAGTTGAATTATGGGGAGTGTGTGGGTGCACAAGTGGTGTAAACCCAATATAGCCAGAAGTAATGCTGGAAAATAAATGACTAAAACTGAAATGAAAAGTCTTAACTGCTATGTGTAAAATAAATGAGCTCACTGAAAATATAATGAACCAGATAGAAACACAGTAAGGATGTATGCACAGTGAAATGTTCCAAATGCTACAAAAAAAAATAGCAGAAAAGTACTAATGGCACAAGGGTGTAGGCAAACAGAAGGCTGTTTGGGAAAGAAAAGAGGCAAAAGGCTGCAGGGTGTGTCAGTGAAGTGAAAAGTCACGATCTGGGCACTGCAAGTTGTAGAAAAAGTCACACCGAAACAGAAAACAAAAAAAAAGGAAAAAGGGCATGGGTTTCAGGCTTAGAGGCGCGACGGGGGCACGGGTTTCAGTGCCAAAAGGCGCGTGAAATGCACGGGTAGCAGGTTGGGAACCACTCGGAGGGCGCGGCTTACATGACTAAAGGCACGCGGAGCACACAGCTTACCGGTAGGAAGGCTTGCAGACCACGCGACTTAAGGAGGAAATGTGCACTCTGAGCATGCGTTTCGAGCTGAAAGTTGCGTTGGGGAGTGCACGTTTCGAGCTGAAAGTCACATTCGGGCCGTAGGTTAATGATAGAAATTCGCGGGCCACGCTGTAAAAATGGAAATAATGAGGGGTACTGTGAAGGCAAGGGAAAATTTGCAAGTAGAGGGCCTGCAGCTAGGAATGAAAAGTAAAATGAAAGCAAAATAACAAATATAAAACTTAAAATAAATTAAACCAAAGATCGATGGGAATTGACCTAGCAGAGTCACCAAATCTGTAGCTAGTGTTTTCACAGCAACGTATGCAAAAGGGCACCTACTAAGGATTATGGAACCCTTAGTAGCAACTCATGAATGTGTAGTATGCAAATGTAAATAACAGAAAAGACAAGTAAATTAAATCTAACTAATAACTACAGTAAGAAAAACAAATAGATCAAAACCCATGCAGTATTTTTTGTATTATCGTACAAACAAGTGTTTACAATAAGAGTTACCTCATGATCCAGGAGGATCATATCATCATCGATCGAACTTAAAATATTCAAAATGTAAATTAAATATTACACGGATGAAGAGCTCGTCAATAGATTTCTGACAATGCTTTTTTCGCTCAAAAAGGCCTCCAGATGCAGAAGTTATCAACATTTGAATATTCGTAAAAAAGCTCAAAAATAGTCAAAATGGTTAATTTGGGAAAAAGTTGTTAATGTATTTTTTTTATAAAATTATGGGGATTCCATGGGATTCAACCCCATGACCTCCAAATCCAGCCAAATCCTTCACTAAGGTGACCTAGCCAGCACACCACACATTATTTCTTAACTTGTATGTGGCAGAACATGTATATAAGTTTTAGCAAGGTTTTATTTGGAAAAAGGGGGGAGGTCGAGGGCTAAGCCCTTGACCCCATGACCAATACCCCCATATATGTTATATTTACAAACTATAATATAAAACCGAACCATATACTATATGGTATGAACCATATTCCAAGTCACGTGATATTGAAACCATATCCATACCATATAATATGCCACCAAATAAGCCAAAGTCAAACTATATAATGCCACGAACTAATATTCTTGCCAACAAAATCGTTATATGGGGAGAGGTTCGCGGGTTAGAACCCGTGAACTCCTCCCCACTTGTCAAACGCTTTAACCACTCCAGAATCTGTGCCACATGTTGTGGGATACGGCGGTTAATTCTTTTAAGTTTGTTGCGGAAATATGGGGGCCTGAAACCGTTATAAGACCAAATCCCGGGGACAATTTCGAGGAGGTAAAACCATAATTTTGGCACAGAACCCAAGGAATATTTGCACAATGTTGGAACACATCTCAAGTTGTTTTTATGCATGCTTCCCGATGTGGTTTGAACAATTACCGAGGTAGTTTTTGAACAATATTGGCACACTTCTTGAGGCAGCTTTTTGCACAGTATTAGCACACTTCCCGAGTCATTTTTGGAATAGTTAATGGGCATGGATCTCGAGGTGTAATCCATACTTTTTTGTCTTTTATGCAAGCATAGTTTCTCGATTTGTGTTCTAGAGGAGGCCTTAGGAAAACATATTCTAGTTTATTCTCATTTTTTCTCGATTTTTCAAGAGGATCGTAGTGGTGTTGTCTGTTTTTGCTGATAACTGACAGAAAATAGAAGTGTTTCGAGAACTCTCATTTTGTAATCTTTGAAGACTTAATAAGATCGGCCTTCTCATTGGAAGTTTCCCTAAGACATAGCCCAAGGAGGGTGAACTCCGTTATTAGTTCTTGTCTACAAATTTCATGGTTTGCATCTCTTTATGTGATTCAATTATGCTCTTTAATTTTTTCATTTAAATCCTTTTTAATGGAGTTATGCATTCAAACTTTTACATGCAAATAATGGGTATAAATATCTTGTCGTTTTCGAATCAAATTTGGTATCAGATCAACTTAACCATTGCATTGTGAGTTTGTGAATATTAACAATATCTAGGATTCAGAGAGGTGAAGGAGATCTTGTAGAGTTTGATCCAAAAATTAGTTCAAGAAGAAGAAAGAAAATGGTATATGAAGACTACCGAGAAGAAGATGAAAAGGCTTTTCGCAAAGCTTTCTATCAGATGGAAGATAGTGTAGAAAATTTGTTTGCATATTTTCAAGAGAGATTGGAAAAGAAGAAAATAAAGAAGGAGAAAGCATAGGATAATGCTGCAGGAAAAGGAGGAGGCCTTTCTGAACCTTCTTCTTCATATTCTTCCTCTTCTGAAAATTCAAGTCCTACTTCTTCTAATTCAAAGAAACAACCTGAGAAGATTAAGTTTGATTTACCTTATTTGAAACTTGATATTAAGTTTGATTTGCCTACATATAATGGTGAACTTCACGCAGAAAAAATAGATGATTGGATCAGGTAGATTGAGGTGTATTGCAAGATCTAGAAGCTTGTTTATGATAGTACAAAGATCCAGTTAGCTACTTTCTTCCTTGGAGGCACTGCACTCATCTGGTGGGAGAGTAGGACACAAGAAGGCATCCTTAACAAAGGTAAAATTATTTCTTCCTGGTATGAATTTATTGTTGTGTTAAAGAAGCAATTTTATCCATTAGGTTACATACAGCAAGCCATGATGGATTGGAAAAACCTAAGGCAAGTTAAAGGTCAAAATGTACAAGAATACACTCAGGAATTCAAAAATGATTTTGGGTATACCTCTCTACACTCAAGAAACTCTTCTCAAGTTTATTAGAGGATTACATAGTTATTTGCGTCATACAATACTTATGTTTAATCATACCAACCTATATGAAGTGTGTGTTCAAGCCGCACATATTGAATCCAAAGGGAAGAATGTTCACGATGAATTTTATTCAGCTGAATCCGGTAAGTTGAAAGAAGGCAAGGACAAAGGGAAAATCAAGCACACAACTACCGCAAAGAAAGGAGACTCAAAAATTTGATGTTCTCATTGTCAGAGAGATGGACATGATGCAGAAAACTATTGGAAGATACATACATAATTAAAATTGAAGTGGTTTAAGGATCAGAAAGGGAAGCAAAAAGCTAGGGTTATCGTTGAGGATCTTGGATCAGATTTTAGGGATGAAACAAAGATATAAATCACAGGTGTGAAAGGTAACGCTATTGTTGGTAATGATTCTAACATTATTTCTTCATGCGCTTCTACTTCTAAAGATCATGATAGATTTAAGGATAGAAAAAATGAATGCATTGTTTCATATAAGGGTAATTACAAAACAAACTAAGATCAACACACTCATAGATAGTGGATCTCAAGCTAATCTTATTTCAGAAGAAGTAGTTAAGCAATTGGGATTAATAACAAAACCACACAAGAAACCTTATCCATTAGGCTAGGTATGCAAAGATAAAAGATTACAAGTAACAAGGCAATGTGATCTAAAGTTTGCAATTACATCCAAGTTTATAGATGAAGTTGAATTTGATGTGGTTCCATTAGACATCTGTGGAATTTTGTTGGGAAGCCTGTATTTATATGATCGAAAGGAAATATTCTATCGAGAACATAATCGATATCAATTGTTTAAAGAATGAATTGAGTACATAGTACATTCACATTCATTTAAAAATGATAGATGATTGGGAACTACACAACAATTGAAAAAGGTTGTTAATGCAAGTCAAAATTTGACACTTATATCTATGCAATATAAGGAAGAAAACAATCCTGAGCATGAAAAGGAAGTGTCGTTGCATAACAATACACCTAATTGGGTCGATAATCTCCCTATGATAAAACATAAGCATGATATGAGTATAATCTCTTTCACATGTTCAATGTTGATATTCAACTTACTACTAATCAATAGTATGTGGTTTGTTCCTACAATATTGAATGAAGTTTTTGTTGAAAAAGAGGTTAATATACTTAACAATTTCAGTGTAGTGTTGATTGTTGTTATGATGAGTTAAATGTGTAGGTTCCAAGAAGAATGTATAAGTGATACGGGACAAGTGAGAGGAACATGTCTTCACTTGAATTCTGAATGATTCAGGCTTTTGGTTGTCCAAAAGCTTCTAAGTGGGAAGGTTTGATCCAAGAGGATTATCTCATCGTCAATCGAAGTTAAATTCTTCAAAATGTAAAGTAAAGCTTACATAGATGAATATCTCATCGAGAGATTTTCGGCAATGCTTGTTTCACTCAAAGAGGCCTCTGGATGCAGAAGTTATTAACTTTTGAAGTTTCTCCAAAAATGCTAAAAAAATGGTCAAAATGGTTAATTTGGGAAAAACTTGTTAATGTAATTTTTTTTATAAAAATATGGGGAGTCCATGGGAGGTCAAGGGCTAAGACCTCAACCCCATGACCAACACCCCCATATATGTTATATTGCCAAACTATAATATAAAACCGAACCATATACTATACAGTATGAACCATATGCCAAGTCACGTGATATCGAAAACATATCCATACCATATAATATGCCACCATATGAGCCAAAGTCAAACTATATAAATGCCACGAACTAATATTCTTGCTAACAAAATCGTTATATGGGGAGAGGTCTGCGGGTTTGAACCCACGACCTCCTCCCCACTTGTCAAACGCTTTAAACAATCCACCATCTGTGCCACATGTTATGGGATATGGCAGATAATTCTTTTAGCATTGCTGTGGAAATATGGGGGCCCAAAACCTCCCAAAGCCATTATAAAACCAAAGCCTGGGCACAGTTCTCGAGGAGGTGAAACCACAGTTTTGGCATAGAACCCAAGGCAGTTTTGCACAGTGTTGGAACACATCCCGAGGTGGTTTTCTGCATGGTTCATGAGGTGGTTTTCATATTTACCAAGGTGGTATTGGCATGCTTCCTGGGGCAGTTTTCTATTTGCTTCTCGAGGTGGTTTGCATAGTTACCCATGTGGTATTGGCAAACTTATCGAGGAATTTTTTGCACAGTAATGGGATGCTTACTGAGGGGTTTTTTCACAGTATTTGCACACTTCCCCAAGAGGTGTTCTCCACAGTATTGGCACGCTTCTCGATGTATTTTTCTAAACATTTCCCAAGGCATTTTGGCATGGATCTCAAGGTGGAATTCATACTATTTTGTCTTTTATGCAAGTAGAGTTTCTCGATTTACGTACCAGAGGAGGCCTCAGTAAAACATAGTCTAGTTTATACTCATTCTCTTGATTTTTTGAGAGGATCGCAGTGTCGCTATCTATTTTTGCTGATAACTGACATAAAACAGAAGTGTTTCCAAAACTCTCATTTTGTAAGCTTTGAAGACTTAATAAGATTGACCTTCTCATTGGAAGTGGCCCGGGGATGAAGCCCAAGGAGGGTGAACTCCGTTATCATTTCTTGTCTACAAATTTCATGGTTTGCATTTGTTTATGTGCTTCAGTTATGCTCTTTAATTTTTTCATTTAAAGCCTTTTTAGTGGAGTTATGCATTCAAAGTTTTACATGCAAATAATGGTTATAAAGATCTTGTCATTTTTGGATCACCTCAAAAGGTGAGTAGATGTAGGCCCTCATAACTGTATGAAGAGTAGCGCGCGAGGTCTCCAGAGTTCCTTACTCTTCTCCAAATGCTCAAGAGGTGGCCAACACTCAATTGAATGGGGAACATAAGCCTAAGGTGATAGGCTAAAGTTCAACATGAATTTTGGAAGCATAAGGGTATGAAAAGTTGATCATGGATGTGAAATGGGGGGTCTCCATCACCTTTTTGTAGTGATTTTGGGTGGTGGAGTATTGACCCATGGTTTTGGGAAGCCACTAGTATTGGCTAGTGGTATTTTGAGTTTTCCCTCTTTTTTATTTTATTTTGAATATTTCCCCTTTTTCTTTTTCTTTTTTGGGGATTTTGACATTTTTTAAAGGATTTTCATTAATTGATGAGGGAAATAATGAGTTTATGCCCATTTGGTTACTAGTGTAGGGATTTTTGGGGGTTTTGGAGGCCAAAAATGTAGGAAAAATTGGTAAATGGGTTATGTGACTAAGGAGATGAGCTAGGTGAACAATTTTTGGGTGTTAACAAGGTCTTCTAGGGAATTTACACTTATTTTATTTTAAACTAGAAGTTCACTAACTCATAATAAAAAGAACCTACATGTGGGAACTCACGCACTTAAATCGACATTGCACATATCACTCACTTATCACACCATTTTTCATCTATTGTGGTTGGCATATTTTTTCATTTGTTCAATTGTGTTTTAATTCCATTATCACTCTCATTTGACATAAATCCTTCACCATTGAGGAACAAAACAACATCCTAATATAGTCTCATAGACTACAAGGCCTATCCCCTCTCTCGAAGGGTGTTATTACACCTTATTCTCGTGTTTCACAAGAAAGGTACCCTATCCAGGACCGCTCCCAAGATACATTGATATGATCATCTAGTAAAGGACAAGCCTTTCTAGGTGCATTTTCTTCTCTTGGATAACCTATTAATTAAACCAATTCTTCCCCCATCGAAAGCATTACCCTACTGGATTCTTCCCTTGGAGATCCCTTAGTTCCATTTGACCCATCCTATTTCATAGGAGGAAAACTGTTGTTTACAACACCACCTGGGTCTCCCCCTCATGGAAATAACATGCCACATACAATGACATGACCAGTCATCCCTACATGACCATTCAAGGCTAATTTAAATCTACTCGATTTGGCCAAACTGACTAATGATCCTATTGTATTCAAGTAGATATCCGCATTATACACAGAATAATAACCAAGACAAAGGATTGGACCGAATGCATTCCACCAGTTATTATTCATCTTGATGGTAATATTTATACATGAAGAGAGAGAAGTTGGAGTAGTTACACTTGCTCCAACTTCTCATGCTTTACATCCTTAATTAGTAAATTCATTAAGATAATGAGAACATAGGAAGCCTATCGGCCCCCTCAACATCTCCCCCACCAAAAAATCCTTTCTTCATCCCAAAGAAAGATGTATCAACATCCTGTATTTCTGCTACTGCTGAAGTAGTCCTCACTATGCATCAACCATGCATACCGGTCTACATAGGTGCTCAGCCGCAACAACTACCAACTTGATAGGAAAACACACGTGTACAAGGCTCTACTGTGACGGGTTACTCTTCAGCCTCCATCTTCAATCTGGTAGTAGTCCATCAAAGTCTCACCCTCTCTCAATGACGGTTGACTATCCTCTTCTGCAATGAGGTCTTTTGGTTTAAAGCCTCACCCTGGCTCATCTGTCCGACATCTCCATCAACCTAGGCATATCCATCTGGTCGACATTTCCCTCGGCTCAAGCATGCAAGGACTTTTGTCTCTTCGACTTTCTATGCCATTTCTCTGTCTTCTGGCTTTCCAAGGTCACAATCCAAGAATATCTTTGCAATATACACCGGGGGGTTCAATCAATTCAACTATTCTGATGTCATCATCTAGCGCTAAGCTCTTCTTCTATGTGCTGGTGGTTTATGCTTGAATATGATCTTCGTCGACAGCTTCTGTCATGAGGCTTCCTGCAAGTTTATGAATGGTTTGCTGCTTGTGGTTGATCCTGACTGACATTGGTTGTGGTCGACTTGACTCGACTTGACTTCCTAAGTAGGATAGAGACCGACTTGATTTACAAAGGTGAAGGGGATTTCCTGCCTTGAAAAGACTCAAGTTTCATCCCCCTCGACTTAATTTTTTTTAAATAAGAGTCACTTATGATTATACATGACTCAATGGACACAATTAAATTCAATTGGCCACTTTGACTATTACATAACCATCGACCGACCATATATTACCTTTTCCATATAATGAGTCTACTACACTTTTACAAAGCCGACCAAAGTAAGGACTCGACCAATTCCATGATTGACCAAATACTAGATATCAACCAATATGACATGCATCGACCATATGAAAGCATAGACCTATCTTACACCGATGAAATAAAGAGTCGACCAAAACACAATATCGACCATATTTTTACAATTAGCGTCGACCCATATCAACATCGAGTATACTTCTATAGCATCCTTAACCGACTAAAAATAAAAACAAGTAAGTTGCCAAACACAAAGTAACCTGCCAATTATAAATCTTTTTAACAGTCTGTGGTACAGTGTTTGATAATTGTTGCAATCAAGCAAACAAAATTGCTAATGTCAATGTCCAGGCTTCAATATGTCGATCTAATAGATTAACAATGGATAGATTAATAAGATCTTGACTGCCTTCTTTGGTTGAATGCTTGTGAACATCTCCATGAAATGCGAAGCTACTGGTCGTTTATTCCATCTTTGTCTATCAGCTGTTGTTTTCTTGGAATTTCAACAATCGACCACACTAACACGTGCAAAATTTATTCATTTTAATGAAGCAATCGATTTATCCAGGGATGCGTGCATGCTACCAATCTATCAATATTTGGCTATTGAGGTCGACAGGATTCTCCAAGAATCAACTATATTCTTTGGTTGCATGGACAGGTTGGCTGACGAACTCGACCATACTTTTCAAGTAATTAAAGTTGACCAAAATGCAACCATAATAAGGAATCGATCACTAATGTTGACGTTGACTTTCCACCATCCAACCGCATTAATTTATGCTTGGGTCAACATGCCACAATAGCCAATGATTAGTTTGGATGAAAACGAGAAAAAATGATTAAGTTTTGAGATGTCCTACGACAAGAAACCCTAACAATGTCCTACTGACTATACTGGGCGATGATCAACCATATGTTGACATGGCCCCTGGTATGTACAATGAATCCAATTTGTTAGGAGTATATTTGGGACCACCACCTAAGATCCCTACATCAATAGATGGCCTAATGTGCACAATTTTCACATCTAAAAATGGAGCCGCCTCTACCTCAACACCATCATCAATACCACCACTAAGTCGTGGCATTGAACTAATGTTGTGTCCATTGATGCCACTGATATTTCAAATCCCATTCTTGTATCTTCCCATGGGTGTACAAGGAACACCGGTTATGGCTCAGTTAACCTATCTAGGATAAATTTGGGAATCTCGGTTTGGCACCTTACACCACCCTTCCCAGAGATCACTTCCAAACTAGTCTCCCATTACAATTTTATCCCTATTTCGGCTAGTACGGCTGGAATGCTTGAAACACATCCAGTTACGATAGCCCAACCTATGACATATGTAACTACAACACAGTCACTAGTCGTTAATACTACCAATGAGGGAACCAAACAACCGAAGTTGAAAGGTCCTCAATTACCTAACCCAACCTCTAATTTAGTAGAAACCGCGAAGCATAAGGTAGGGAAAACCAACCATCAAGAGTTAGAGGTTAATAAAATATACAGTTCAACTAAATAATTTAGTCAATAAGTCTTCATTTTCAAACTGGGAAAGAGGTTAGAGGTTTAATAAAACAACTTCATTCATTCAATTGAAAATAAACAAGACAGAACAGTAGAACTTGATGAATGTAGGAGAAACAAAAAACCCAAGGAGCCTGTTCCACCCAACCTATTCCTGAAGGCATCCAAATTACTTGCCTTAGGACCCCCGAGCCTATTCACTGAACCACTAGGAAGAAGAATCTGTAGAATCTTTAGGTCATCAACTTGCAGCAACAATGTAGATCATTCAGTCATATGGACTTAGCAGTGAAAGAGACTTGCACCAGCACCTCTGGTTTCCTTCTGAGAATAACTTCAACAGAATCACAATGCACATTCCAATTAGCCTCCCTATTTGAATCTCTCAGTGATCTCCTGATACACTTGAGGAATTATTTCTGCAGAAAATAATGTGGAGCTCCCTGCTCAATTTGAATTTCCTTATCTAGGCTGCCTAGGCCTTTCTAGTGGTTAAGCTGGTCATTAATGAGATAACAACTCTGTTCCATGTACTTGGGGGATAATGCCACAAATTTAGGGGTAGTTGTCCCATAACCAATAGCTAGTGGTGGAGTGCAAATGTTGACACCTATCCCATGCCTTCTAACAGCTTCCATTCCTCCTAGTGGGTCAGTGAACACTCATTTAATAGTTCCCTTGGGTGTTTGTCTCCTATTTTAATTTATTAAATAATAGTAATATGTTATTACAATCATCCTTGACCAGATTTGGTCATAATTACAAAACTTTGTAATTATAATTTAACATAATGTTTTTGCAAATTAAATAAATAGTCTCAAAATTTGGGTAGGTGACACCAAACCTCCTCGTGGTGCTCATTTCCCTTTGAGATCTTGCAATTGAATTGTCAGGTTCACCAACTGGGTCTGGATTTGAGACATGCTGGCTGCATTCTCACCAACAGGTGAAGCTTCTAGCCTCATCGCAATCTTCAGAGCCTCGCTCGGTGTCGCAATATTATGTTGCATCAATGGAAGTCTGATATGGGGTAGCAAGGGTGCGATGAACCATTCCTTATGTTAAACGTCGCTCATCTCAAAGATGACCCTTGCCATTAGCATTTTAAACTGTTGGTCAAAATCCCAAACAATTTCATTAGGATATTGCTTAATCTCCTTCAATTTCGTAATGTACTGTGCTTCAGACTTCGATTTTCTGAACTCGTCAATTAATCTTTTTCTAACTTCATCCAGTGTCTTTTCTGGACTACCTGTAGGAACTTGTACAAATTTCATGAACCAATCAAGGGGGTGGCCCCTAAGAGTTGTCACCAGTTGACCTTTCTTGCTGTCATCATCCGTAATTTGCTTAACAGTCCACACAGCTTCGCACAATAATCAATATTATTCTGGGTTCTCAGTTCCATTTCCATGGAATAGAGGTAACTTTGCATCTTTGCCCGCCATCCTAGGCCTTCTTCCTCTAGTCACTGATCCACTACTTTTTTATTGCTGTTGATATGTCAAACACGGTGGTGACAACTTCGTGTTCCTTCCCGGTTGTGATATAGTGAGCGGAGGTGTGGGTATGCTACTGCTGGGGGTTGGAACGACCTCTAGTTGGGGCGTAGCCTGGTTGTCCTCGTTGTCACTGTGAGGTCGCTTCGTCCCATGTGGTATTCCTTCATGGTTTTGCGTTTTTATCACAACAGGACCTTCCCCTATCCTCTGCCTCTTCTCTTGTCGAAACCTTGCTCCTCCCCTAGTAAGACCACTCTCTTCCTCGGCTTCCTTCACAGTCTCGTCGTAACTTGCACCCATCTACCCCGTATCATTCCATTCATCGCCCCCCTGCCTCCGTGGTATCCACAACCCCTGCCCACCAGGGTTCTACTGATCGAGGTGCATCTTTAGTATGCCTTTTTCACAGATGAGCATCTTAATGGAAAACTACAACGACAACAAGAACCTACCTCGTGGTCCGCTAAAAAATTCCTTCTCAGCTTCGCTATAAGAATTCATTGTATCAACCACAAACTTGGTGATATAGCCTTCCAATATGCTGTCGAGCCAGACTTCGACAGCCCACGATGATTTGTTGTCTACTTCTTGTAGCTCCTGGATCAGTTCTGGGGTCCAAGCTGCCAGCTCACCACCTTGGAAATTTCGCTTCTGAAAGGTCAATTTCACTATCCACTCATACAAGATGATTTGAAATTCGCAGAAAAAATATTCATGTGGACTGTCGTGTATGTACTTTTCCAGCTACCAATCCATCGTCAGCCCAGGGTTCTGGTTCTCTTTCTCAACAAAATCTCGCAACTTTTGGTCGAACCAATCTTGAACTTCTGGTTTCATCGTATGCCACAACATGTCCTCCTGTTCCTTCACGCTAGGGTCCTAGCAACAGAACCATTTGTTGGCACAACTCTTGTTGACAGGGGTTCCTCACTTTGTCGACACCCAAACCCACCGCGATCTCCCCGAGCACCGACCCAGACAGGTTTTACCTTATCCAGCAACACTTGCAGAGCAAATGAGGTCTCACCCGATATGTTCGAGGGAGATTTGACGGAACCACGTTTCCGCCGAATGGAGAAGGACCATGTGTGGCTGTTTATTGACTTATCGCATCATTATACAACATATCAAATTATTCAACTTAGGTATTTAAACACAATTGCAACATCATTCAACAGATCTCATCACTAATAGAACAACCAATGCACCATAGATATAGTAATAAGACATTAATTTCAGCAAAGAAACATCGCATCATTCACAGATTCATATCACATAATGCATTCATCATAGGGAAACATGACATACACGATGATTTTGCTCAAAACTCCATCATCTCATATTAATCTTGCAACAAAACACATATACAACAGGATAATCCTTCTGTCGCATACCCAGATTCAGACAGACTTAGATCAATATCCAAAACATCTCGCAATAACAATTCTCCAAATAAATCTTGATATTCGATGCCCCTTAACACTTACAGTCAACATCTATTTATAGGCTTGCACCTTTACATTCATTGTCCACTTAGCCGACCGCCTAACTACTTCTTAACAAACTTTACAACAAATATGACCCAAAACCCACATATTGCAGTCCAAATGACCCAAAACCCACATAATGCAGTCCACATGACCCGAAATACATAAAATACTATTGACTTGCGCATTGTCTTCCTCCTTGCTTGGTATATTTGGCCTTGCGCAGCATCCTCGATGTTGCGTAGCTGACTCATCCAAACCACCTACCAACACTACTGAAGATGCATCACAGATGAAATATTTTAACTATTTATGCAGGATATAAGTTTATAAACAAGTATGGAAATACAAATGATAAAAAACAACACAAATGATCAAATATCAGAACAAATGATCAAATTACAGGACAAATGATCAAAAATCAAGATACAGAAATGATCAAATATGTGATTATATTAACAATCCAATATTACAATGATTTTGGATCATCCTTATATAGAAATAGGAAGAAATAGGATCCACTTAGAGTGTCCACAATTAGCTAGCTTAGATTTAGCTCAAGCCCCCCTAGGTTGACCTAAAGGTTCCCAAAATATCCCAAACAGGTTCGAAATGTGCATGTGAACATTGGGTAAGCATGGGGAACCAAGATGGAGCTCACACATGTGAAGAAGATGGTTGGGAGTTAGGTAGGCTAGGATAGGCCAAAAATAGCAAAAAGAGGGACAAATGGCTAGGTTCAATGCTGTGCACCTATGGTCAAAGTAGATCCTTAAAATAGGGAAGGAGGGTGCCTTAGGCATGCTGGTGGCAATAAATGCATGTGGGAGAGCGCTCAACAGATATTTTGATCACCCTTGGCCCATACTTTGGCCCATACATTGTTATCTAGTTCATAATTTCCCATACAAGTTCTATCCAACTCATAATAACCTTGTTCACACCTAGGGATGTAATTATTAACCAATTAGCACCTAATAACCATCAATTAATTAATGATTAAGGTACTAAAGCATAATATTTCTCTAACACCCCCCCATAAGCTATACTTAGTGGAATATAAAAAATAAGGCCTTGGCAACTAAGGCTCAAGTCGCCTTTTACAACAGAAATTTTATTTGTTCATGTAAAACAAGGAAAGAGGCCAAACCACATGGGGAAACTCCTCCCTCAAGAATGGACATGACATAGAGATGAAAAAAATGTATTCAACATGTCTTGTTCTTCACTTGAATGAGTTGAATGAACAACTTCTTGGTGAAAGACTTGGTGAAGATGTTGTGGATGCCATGATCATGCACCAATGCATCAATGTCGTGTAGACAAAAAACATGTTGGGAGGCTCCTTTAAACTCATCATTTGATGACGGAGGAGCATAATAAGAATGATTCTTGCTGCATATATACTCTGATATGAATACATAATCAATCATTGAAAAGATATCTCTGCAAAATCCTTCCCAAAGAACATCAAAAGACTCAACAGAATTTGCTTCTTGAGCAACTGCCATATGGAAAATCAAACCATGTATCTTTCTTCCAAATTGATGCAACACCTTCTCAAGTATGCAATAGAGCTCATGAGGCTCTGTAATATCAGAATAGAATTCATATGGAGCATAAAACAACAGAGGTATAGTTTCTCCATGAGCGAATGGCTTTACAGTAAGAAGGGAGTGTGCAACTAGATCACACTGACAGTTGAGCGAACTTGAAGGGCCTGGAGACTTGAGTTTTGAACCATAAGTGGTGAGATAAGGTCCATAAATGTGGAACAAAATTCCCATGATAGCCAATGACATGGATTTCCAACCAAGGAATGATATGCAAGACATAAAGACAACATAGATAAGTGACACAGTATTGGAAACAATGAAACTGTGAGATTTTCCAACTGGAGAACTTGGGGGTTGTATGGTCTTTTGGGAATTGAATGGTTGGGAAAATGTTTCATGGATGTCATAAACTATATATCATCCTACATATTACCTTCCACATCAGAATGGGAAGGATATGAATGGATTTGGAAAGAGCTTTCAGAAGGCATGTCAAAAGCTACTGAAAAATGACTAGTATTGGGAGGAAACTTTGGTGAATTGGATGGAGATTCTTTCAAGGAAGGCATAGAGATTTCTGAATCTGATATATCAGAATGTGAATCAGAAATAGAGTCATCAGAAATATATTTAACTCTAGCACTCAAAGAATACAACTTATTACTTTTGCATGTAGCATGGAGACAATGTTCTTGTTCCAAAGAGAGCTTGGCTTCTTCTTTTCTTGCAAAATCTGGAACATCAATGTTATGTTCTTCAAGTAGCTTGGTTAGAATGTCTATCTTCTTTCTGAAACAAGATTTTTCATTGTGAGATCCTTTTCAATAACCACAATTGGGCTTCTCTTTCTTGCTCTTCATCGTCTTCAATTTTGAATCTTCATCACTTGAACTTGAGTTCTCATCACTTGACTACTTCTTCTACTTCATCTTCTTCTCTTGTGGTTTCGACTTGGATTTTTCTTGCCTCTAGATTGCTTCAAATATCCAGATACAAGTACTTGATATTTTTATTAATGGAACCCATCAAGACCAACTTGTCTTGCTCTTGAGTTAGCATCTCCATGAAATCAACCAAATATGGCATCTTCCAATTTCTAACTGTGAGCTTTGTGGAGTTGAATGTAGAGACAAAAATTGAGTACCCAGGACCCCGTTTTGAGAGAATGGACAAGACCAACTGTTCTTCCTTCTTTTCATTGCCACATTGCTTGATTTCCAAGAACAAGCTCTTGAACTTGGTGAAGAAATCCTGGATGGATTCGAAATTGCTTGGACTCAGTGAGATCAACTCATTCTCAAGTTGATGGTCCCTCATATCATCAATCTTCCCAAATAGAGACTCAATCTTGAGCCAAAATTCATTGGGTGTAGCAAGACTTTCAACATGAAACATGAGGTCTCTCGAAATACTGAGACAAAGGAGGTCGAATGCCTCATCCATTCTATTAAAGAATTTCAATTTCTCCACAAGAGATTTTGGTTCAAATTCTTTTCCCATTGTGATCCTGAAAAGAACCTTTTATCTTAACAAAATCACCATTTCATCCTTCCAATCGAAATAGTTGAAAGGAGTGACCAAATTTGGATGAGATTGCTTCATCTTCTTTGTAAAATCTCAAGCACAGTTGAATCTAGCTACTGTGGATTCCTCACTGGTGAAAGATTGCACAACATTTGCAAGAATTAGCATAAAAAATTTAAATGAATGAAGAACAATACACATGAATTGGTGAATAATGTCAATATTATTAACTGTCCAACCTTAACAAAGGTTAAGAACACCCATATATACAAATCTGGAAGAATTCGAATCCATCTGGAGTGTTCACACTGATCTAGCTTAGAAAAAGCTCAAACCCCCTTAGGTTGACCAAAATATCCCAAACCATCCCAAACTGGTTCGAATCTGCAGTGTGAATGCTGGGAATGACTGGACAGGCCCATGTGACCTCACACATGTGAAGAAACTGGTTGGATAGAGGTTTGGAGTCTAAAATTGGTCAAAAATGTGACAAAACAAGGCAAGATTGTCCACAAAGAGAGCAAATGCGCCCTAGGTAGAAGAGAAGCATGCTGAGTGCATTAAATGACCTGAGGAGGGCGCTCTAGGCATGCTGAGTGCATTAATTACCCTGGGGAGCGCTCCACTTAGCTGGTTTGACTCAGCACTTGTTCACATTTGCTATCTAGTTCATGATAATTGACCATTTAGTAGCTAATCAACTTAGGGATGTAATCATTAATCACTTGGGCTAATTAATCATCATTAATAAATGATTAATGTACATAGGTGGAAAAATGTTCTAACACCCCCCCTTAAGCTAGACTTAGTGAAATATCAAAAATTAAGGCCTTGGCAACTAGGCTCAAGTCACCTTTTACATCATGAAAATTTATTTGTCCATGTAACCAAGGTAAGGAGGAAAACCACATGGGAAATAAAACCTCCCCTCTAAAATGGACATGTGGCATATATCAAAATACACCAATCATCACCATGCATCACTCACCCCAAGCAAAGATCTAAGGTGAGTGAAGGTCTTCTCGGTAAAACACTTGGTGAAGATATCAGCAGTTTGCTCACTGGATGGGCAATACTGCAATGCTATGATCCGGTCATGCACCAAACCCCGAATGTAATGCATGTGTATCTCTATGTGCTTGGTCCTCTGCCTCTGTACTGGATCGGTAGAAATCTTGATTGTACTTTGATTATCACACCAAAGAATAGTGGGTGAATCAAAGACAATCCCGAACTCTGCAAGAATACCTTGCAACCAAACACATTGTGTGGCTGCATTGACTGCTCCCCTGTACTCGGCCTCAGCTGAAGATAAGGAAATAGTGCTCTGTTTCTTGCTTGACCAGCATATAGGTCCATGTGCAAGCATAAAGACATAACCGGAAGTTGACTTCCGATCAATACAATCACCGGCCCAATCAGAATCTGTAAATCCTACTAGTTCAAGGGATGAACCAGCAGCATAATGGATACCAAAAGACTTAGTACCCTGAACATAATGAAGGATCCTCTTGGCTGCCTTCCAATGGATCTCATGAGGCTCTTGCATGTGCCTTGCAACAGCCCCAACAGCATAAGACAAATCTGGTCGAGAGTGTGTAAGATACAACAAACTCCCAACTAGTTGTCTATACAACGAACTGTCAACTAGTGGTGAAGAACCCCATTCTGTAAGCTTAACTCCTGAAAGAAATGGAAATTTTGCAGACTTACATTCAGCCATCTTAAATTTCTGCAGCAAATCTGAAGCATACCTTGACTGACATACAGAAATTCCATTCACAGATTGATCAATCTCCAAGCCCAGAAATTGTTTTAGCAATCCTAGATCGGTCATGGAGAATGCACTGTGCAATGCTCTCTTAACTGAGTCAAGTTCTTTGGTGCAGCTACCAGTGATCAAAAGATCATCAACATACAGTACAATAATCAATATCAGATCACTAACATGCTGCATATACACATTTGGATCAGACTTACACCTCTCAAACCCCAAAGATAGCAGAAAATTGTCCATTTTTGCATACCATGCTCTAGGAGCTTGCTTGAGCCCATAGAGTGATTTGTTCAACCTGCAAACAAGAGTATGATCAGAAATAAAACCTTCAGGCTGCTGCATATAAATCTCCTCATTCAGATCCCCATGAATAAAGGCACTCTTTACATCCATGTGATGAATCTCCCATCGCTTGGAAGCCCCAATTGCCAAAACTAGTCTTATGGAGTCCATCTTTGCCACCGGTGCAAATGTTTCTGTATAGTCCACTCCTTGGACTTGAGAGTAACCCTTAGCTACCAACCTGGCCTTATACTTCAGATCAGAGCAATCAGATCCAATTTTGGTTCTATAAATCCACTTGCATTGCACTAGTTTCCTCTTGGGAGGAAGAGGGACCAAATCCCAAGTTTTGTTCTCATGGAGTGAGTTCATCTCCTCTTGCATGGCTGATTGCCATCTTGGGTCTGTACATGCTTCTGAATATGACATTGGATCAGATCCAACCATCAAATAACATGCCTCACTCAGATCAGAATTATTATGTGCAAAGGAATTGTGAAATTGAGATCTAGTTTTCCTAGCATCTTGGGGATCTCCCACTAGCTCTCCGGCACTTTGAATTGTTTTCTCTACCCACTTGGGCCTTGAGGGAGGGATATGTTCAGAATCCATATCAACATCATCCTCAGCAATATCAGAATCAGAAATATCAGAGAATGAATCACTACTTACTTCATCATCAAGACGAGGGAATGAGCATTCCCCATCACCTTGTTCACTAGCTTGCAAAAATTCTTCCTCTTCGAATTTGACACTTCTTTCAATGAAAGTTTTGTGAGTGGATGGATCAAAGAGCTTGTAGCCCTTGGAATCCTCTGCATACCCAACCATGATTGACTCCTTGCTTTTGGGCTGCAATGCCTTTCTCTTCTCCGGTGGAATTCTGGCCCAAGCCCTTGAGCCAAAAATTCTGAAATGTGAGACATTTGGCTTGTGGCCCATCCAAGCTTCAAATGGAGTGATTCCTTGCAATGCTTTGTGTGGTGCCCTGTTCTGAACATATGCTGCACAATTCATAGCTTCAGCCCATAATTTAGGAGACAAATCCCTTGCTTGCAACATGCAAGTTGCCATCTCTTTCAGTGCTCTATTTTTGCGCTCTGCAACACCATTTTGCTGAGGTGTGTAGGGCACTGAGTGTTGCATCTGAATGCCATGCTCTTGACAGAGCTGCTGCAAATTGTTGTTGACATACTCTCTACCATTATCAGTCCTCAAAATCTTCATGGCCTTCCCACTGAAGTTCTCAACCATGCTCTTAAAAATCTTGAAACAATCAAAGACTTCAGATTTTTGCTTAAGGAAAAATAACCAGCAGTACCTTGAGTAGTCATCGATGAAGGTGAGCACATATTTGCTGTAGCCATAGGAGGGTGTGGGGAGTGGCCCTATGAGATCAGAATGTACTATCCCAAGAGGTTGATCAGCCCTCCTAGCCTTCCCTTTGTCATACTTCCTTTCAGGATGTTTCCCAATCATGCAACCCTTGCATGTTCCACTCGAAAATCTGATTTGGGGCAGCCCTTCTACCATATTTTCTTTGCTTAAAACTTGAAGATATCTGTAGTTTAGGTGCCCATACCTTTGATGCCATAGCTTGCTGGTCTCATTCCCATGTGACAGCAGCACACTTGGTGAAGAAAATTCGAGGAAGTGGGAGAACATGTACATCTTCATGTCATGGTCTGCAACACCCTTTGCAACAATTTTCCCGGTGGTAACTTCTGATATCTCCACTTCATCCTGAGTGAAGACCACCTTCTTTGCTGCTCCAGTGTGTGTCATTTGATACACAGAGAGCAAGTTTGCTGCAAGATTTGGTACATACAGCACATTGGAGAAGAAGCCATTCTCCATAGAGATTTTCCCAATGCCATGAGCAGGGATTTCTGAGTCATCTCCCATTCGAATTGAGAGGCCACTGTAGGGAGCAAGTTCAGAAAACGAGTCTCTTGAGGAAGCCATGTGCCTTGAGGCACCTGAATCAATGATAAACAAAGGTGAATGAGATGAGCTAGCCACCAAAGCATGGCAGCTCTCCTTGTCTTCAGAAACGCACTCCTTCTTCTTGGAACTTTCAGGAAGAGGAATATTATTTTTCTGTAGGAGATGTGTCATGGTGTCTATGGTTTTCTTCATGCATGAGCTCTCTGGATGAAAACCTCTTTGACAGTAGCTACATTTTGTCTTCTCAGCCTTCTTTCCCTTGTTCTTGACAGGATTCGAAACCCCCTCAGAGGATTTGGGCCTCTCATCCTTTCTCTTCTTCTCTTGAGGTTTCGAAACCCTGGGTTTTTGCTTGCTTCTTCCACATTTCGAATCTCCAGCTGCAAGAACTTGATCTTTTTGTTTGATGGAGCCCATCAAGACCAGCTTGTCTTGCTCTTGAGTTAGCATCTCCATGAAGTCAGCCAAGGATGGCATCTTCCAACCTCTGACTGTGAGCCTTGTGGAGTTGAAGGAAGACACAAAAACTGAGTATTCTGAACCCAATTTTGAGAGAATGGACAACACCAACTGTTCTTCTTTCTTCTCTATGCCACATTGTCTGATCTGCAAGACCAAGTTCTTGAACTTGGTGAAGAAGTCCTGGATGGAATCGAAATTCCCTGGGCTCAGTGAGACAAGCTCATTTTTGAGCTGGTGGCCTCTCATCTCATCAGTCTTTCCAAACAGTGTCTCAAGCTTGAGCCACACTTCATTTGGAGTTGCTAGACTTTCTACATGAAACAGGAGGTCTCTCGAAATGCTGAGACAAAGGAGGCCAAATGCCTCATCCATTCTGTTGAAAAACTTGGATTTCTCCACAGCTGAGTTTGGCTCAACCTCAGTGCCCATCGTGATTCTGTAGAGACCCTTGGATCTCAGCAAAATCACCATTTCTGCCTTCCAATCGAAATAGTTGAAGGGTGTGAGCACGTTTGGGTGAGATGGCTCCATTCTCCTCTGCTGCAATTCGCACTTGCTGACAATGCTGAGCTCCAATACCTGCAAACAACTCTCAAATCACTCTGGAGGGATCTACACTCACAGATTCGAACCCTGTATGGATAGTGGGTGCATTCGGGAGAGCATCACACCTGAGAGGAGCCACTAGATTTCTCCAGTAAGCTCAAGGCAATGGCCTCAGGAATTATGTGGTTTCTCCACTGTTTCTGGCAATCCACTACAACAGTCTGCTGGTTCGAATTCTAGCTCCAAGAGCTCTGATACCATGTAAAATCTCAAGCACAGTTGAATCTAGCTACTGTGGATTCCTCACTGGTGAAAGATTGCACAACATTTGCAAGAATTAGCATAAAAAATTTAAATGAATGAAGAACAATACACATGAATTGGTGAATAATGTCAATATTATTAACTGTCCAACCTTAACAAAGGTTAAGAACACCCATATATACAAATCTGGAAGAATTCGAATCCATCTGGAGTGTTCACACTGATCTAGCTTAGAAAAAGCTCAAACCCCCTTAGGTTGACCAAAATATCCCAAACCATCCCAAACTGGTTCGAATCTGCAGTGTGAATGCTGGGAATGACTGGACAGGCCCATGTGACCTCACACATGTGAAGAAACTGGTTGGATAGAGGTTTGGAGTCTAAAATTGGTCAAAAATGTGACAAAACAAGGCAAGATTGTCCACAAAGAGAGCAAATGCGCCCTAGGTAGAAGAGAAGCATGCTGAGTGCATTAAATGACCTGAGGAGGGCGCTCTAGGCATGCTGAGTGCATTAATTACCCTGGGGAGCGCTCCACTTAGCTGGTTTGACTCAGCACTTGTTCACATTTGCTATCTAGTTCATGATAATTGACCATTTAGTAGCTAATCAACTTAGGGATGTAATCATTAATCACTTGGGCTAATTAATCATCATTAATAAATGATTAATGTACATAGGTGGAAAAATGTTCTAACATTCTTCTACTACTTGCGCACTGGGTGACAATGGAGCACTTGAATACCTGCAATAAAACTCTCAACACTTAGGAGGGGATCTACACTAAGAGATTTGAACCCTGCTTGATAGTAGGTGCATTAGGGAGAGCATCACACCCTGGATAGACTCCAATGGATTCAATGCAATAGTTCCAAGAACTTCTATGGTTTCTCCACTACTTCTAGCACACCACTAAAACAGTCTATTAGTTCGAATAATAGCTCCAAGAGCTCTGATACCATGTAAAATCCTAATCACAGTAGGATCTAGCTACTGAAGATGCCTCACAGATGAAATATTTTAACTATTTATGTAGGATATAAGTGTATAAACAATTATGGAAATACAAATGATAAAAAACAACACAAATGATCAAATATCAGAACAAATGATCAAATTACAAAACAAATGATAAAAAATTAGGATACACAAATGATCAAATATGTGATTATATTAACAGTCCAATATTACAATGATTTTGGATCATCCTTATATAGAAATAGGAAGAAATAGGATCCACTTGGAGTGTCCACACTTAGCTAGCTTAGATTTAGCTCAATACCCCTTAGGTTGACCTAAATGTTCCCAAAATATCCCAAACGGGTTCGAAATGTGCATGTGAACATTGGTTAAGCATGGGGAACCAAGATGGAGCTCACACATGTGAAGAAGATGGTTGGTTGGGAGTTAGGTAGGATAGGATAGGCCAAAAATAGCCAAATGAGGGACAAATGGATAGGTTCAATGCATGTGCACTTATGGTCAAAGCAGATCCTTAAAACAGTGAAGGAGGGTGCCTTAGGCATGATGGTGGCAATAAATGCATGTGGGAGAGTGCCCAATAGCTAGTTTGACCACCCTTGGCCCATACATTGTTATCTAGTTCATACTTTCCCATACAAGTTCTAGCCAACTCATAATAACCTTGTTCACACCTAGGGATGTAATTATTAACGAGTTAGCACCTAATAACCATCAATTAATTAATGTTTAAGGTACTAAGGTATAATATTTCTCTAACATAATTCATCCACGATATTATAGTTGGGAGCAGCACAAGTGTTGGGGTTGTTATTGATGCGGCGAAGAGGAAATTGGGGGGCTTTGGGGGCTCCTTTGAGTGGTTGTGGGGGTAGACGTAATGACTGATCTATGGGAAGAGTTGTAGCAGCCTTGTCTGCAGGAATGGTTTCGGTGGTGGAACCATACTGGTTGTGGCATGTCTTAAGGTTGATATCATTCGAAGACATCATTAAAATGTGGCGGGTACCTGAGTCAACATGTTGGATACTAGGATCAGTGTAGGTAGCTAGTTGTGGAGGTGCAGCCACCCCTTGAGGGGGATCCAAAGGTTGGGTGGCTACTACACCTTATGTAGGTAGGGGGTTCTGAAACACCATGGTTTTTGCATTAGGTTGCAGGGGGTTTGGTGGTGTCGGAGGGGCAGCATGTCCTTGACGTTGGGCATCGCCACTCCAGAGTTGGAGAGCTTGCTTTAGGTAGGAATAATTGTGCGTGTAATGGCCATAGAACCCGCAAATAGAACATGGGTGGTTCATAAGTAAGTTGGGTTTTTTACCTTTCCGGTACTGTCGATCAGGATTTTGGTTAGCCAATGAGCACCATTATTATTAGGGGGGATTGGTGGTGGACTACCTAGGAGGTTGGTTATTTCCTCGGTTAAGTCTGCGTCCCCTATTTTGTTGTCCTTGTTGGTTTCGTTGGGCAGGTTGGTTTTGTGGTTGGTTTTGCTGGGCATAAATTTTCCCTTGAGGAACCGAGGAAGTTTACAGTTGAGCGGGTATATGGTTAGACGATGGTGGATAGTAAGCGGGAGGTGCTTGAGGTTGCGCGGGTGCGGGTGCAGCCTGTGGATGGTAGTAGGAAGGTGGTGCAGCAGGGGGGTGTATGATAGAGGGGTATGACCATAGAAATGCTTCGGACAAGAATTTCCATTTATATGGGGGTCTTGGGCCATGGGTACATATGAAGGTGTTTCTCTATAATGGGTCGTGGTGCGCAAAAGGTTGGGACCACTATTCATGGCGGGTGGTGTGGAACTAGGTGTAGGATTGAAGTCGAGGTGTTATCAGTGGTCATATGGATGACTACGAGATGCAATGTGTCTAATAATTCCGTTAGCAGCGTGGGATGCGCTAGACACATCTTTACAGGAGGAATCACTACAAGGAGCATCAGGTAAAATGGAGTAAAGGTATCTCGATTATGCATGGATAAGGTCAAACTATTGGATTTCAAGTACGACTTCTTATTCGGTTTAGGGTCGTTCGGATGCCACATCCTTGGTGATAACTTGTATGAGGGACTTCAAGAACCAATCTAAAAAGATACGGTCATCTAACTTGATATTACACAAACTACGGTGTCTACTCCATTCATGGATATGGTCAGTGATATGGGTAGCTGTGTTATGTCTGCAAGATAGTAAAATCTCAACACCAACGTCATAACAGATTGGTAGCTAGAAGAACTGCAAGAAAGTAGAGGCAACAGATGTAAAAGTAGAGTGTGTCCCATGTGGTTGTTAAATATACCACTTGGCTGCAATGCCAGTAAGGGTCCGTTGTAAAATGCGTAGGCGGATCGAGTCATCAACTATGGAGTTAGAGGAACACCATAAGTGGAAGGACATGATGTGGTTTTGGGGGTTTTCACCACCCTTCCCTCAAACTTAGGGATGTTTGAAGGGAGTTTGGTAGGCATGGGAGGCCACATGGGGTCATGTCGGATCAGATCGTTAGTCAATCGGGAAAAATTAGGTAGGTTGAGACTCGCCATGAATAGAAAACTAGCAAGAGGATGTGACATGGTTGAAGTGGCTGGCGTTCTATCCATGGCAGTGATCGTGGGGACACCTCCACCAAGTGGTGGGGTAGAGACATGTGTCATAAAGGGGATCAAGGGATTGTCGATAAAGGGTAGATGGATTGAGGTGGCAGCGTTAGTGCCCCCAAGGGTACTATTGGTGACCAAAGGGACGGTGGCCAGAACATATTTGCTCCCAATGTGTATAGAAGCAGTAACTAAAATTCCAGGTGTAGGTCTTGTAGATGGCATAGAAGGGATGGATGCTGAAATGGTGGATGGGACAGTGGTGGAGCCACTTCCAACAATCCCACCGTGAAAGCGTTTTGGGTTCACGCCGTCCATGGGGATAGACAAAGCGATGTATGTAGGTGAATTTGGCTCATAATCAGATGTGAAAAAAGGGGCGTCGGGATTAAGATCCAGTGACAAAGATGTGCATCTCAAGGGAGCGTGACGAGTGGGGTCGAGTGGACCGTACTGCAGGTACTTTCCCCATAGGTGTTGAATATTGTAACTTCTAATAATATTATATTTTGTATTTTATTATTCCGAAGATGTTTCATCCCTCCGAGGTAATTCTATTATGTATCCGGAGATGTTTATTCCTCCGATGAATTATGGTAACTAGGGTTATTAGACCCACCATGTGGGGGTCGGCCCCAAGTTTATTATTTAGGGGTTATTAGAATTCACTAGGAGAGGTCGGCCCCATTAGGAATTTTGGTCAGTTGGGAACTAGTATAAGTAGAGGAGGAGAGCTCCTCATTTGACACACTTGCTCACCTCAGAAAGTAGTGCACTTGTGTTTGAGAGGTCTGCATAGGAGGTAGAGAAGGAGGTCAAGTCTTGATTTTGTATTTTGGTTGATCATCTTATTGAGGAAAGCTTTGCTGGGTTTTCTACCCCATGAGGGTTTCCCAGGATAAAATCTTTGTCTATCTTGTGATTATGTTTCTTTCAGTGATCTTGCTAGTCAAATTAGTTTAAACTTAACAATAGGCGACGAGAGTATCTTGGTGAATCAATTGTGATAGGTGTAAAAGTGATAAAATCCTAAAAAATCGTAGTGCAACCATGTGTGCAAAAGGAGAGCCCAAAAAAATACCAGACTTAGGCCAACAATAGGCTCAAAAACATGTGCTGCAACATGTGGAGCGACAATAAAATGGTTAGAATAATTTAACAACAAGTAGCACTCCTAGAAAGAGAAAGGTAGACTCATTAACCAATGGGGGTATAGGATCATGCAAAACACCTATCTTAAAGATATGGAAGCTCACACAAATCGTATCCCCTGCAGGGTGATGAAATCTGCAGTCAGGCAATACGAAATGGGGAACGAAATGGATAAAGGATATCCCTCTACCGAGAGGGAATCTAGGTAAAAGAGTCCTAGAAGAATGGAAACTAAGCTACCATGTTCATGGCACATTCAGAAACATGTCCTGCAGCTTCAGTTCTTTGGCCTTCACGCACTCGATATGGGCTCCATCATGCACGACGAGAACAACGAGTGGGTGTCCTTTAGAACAGAATGTAGAGCGGTATTCCACTCAGAATTCCAGAACCAGTATTGCTACTTTCCCTCCTAAGGGAGAGGCCCTCCCACAAATCAGTGTCAAACGTATGAACAAATAAGAGGGTATTTTGGTTCCCTAAAGGACAACAACTATGTCTCAAATGTGTATGACAAAGGGGATGTTATTTGGATGCCTAACCCCAATGTCCTACCTAGCTACAAATTTATTTTTGGGTTCCCAATTGGGTTAATGTGTATTGAATTAAGTCAATTTTAGTCTCACTTGAATTATGGGGAGTGTGTGGGTGCACAAGTGGTGTAAACCCAATATTGCCAGAAGTAATTCTAGAAAAGAAATGACTAAAACTTAAATGAAAAGTATTAACTGCTATGTGTAAAATAAATGAGCTCACTGAAAATATAATGCACCAGATAGAAACACAGTAAGGATGTATGCAAAGTGAAACCAAATGCTACAGGAAGCAAACATAAGAAAAGTACTAATGGCACAAGGGTGTAGGAAAACAAAAGGTTGTTTGGGCAAGAAAAGAGGCAAAAAGGGTTGCAGGGTGTGTCTGTGAAGTGAAAAGTCGCAATCTGGGCGTTGCAAGTTGCAGAAAAAGTCGCGTTGAAACATAAAAACAAAAACAACAAAAAGGGCGTGGGTTTCAGGCTCAGAGGCACGCTGGGGGCGCGGTTTTCAGTGCCAAAGGTGCATGAAGGGCGCGGGTAGCAGGCTGAGAGGTGCTCGGAGGGCGTGACTTATAGGACCGAAGGAACGATGAGCGCGTGACTTATCGGTAGGAAGGCGTGCTAAGTGCATAGATTACAGGTAGAAAGGCATGCTCTTAGTGCGAGTTTCGAGCTGAACGTCATGCTATGGAGCATGGGTTTCAGGCCGGAATTCACATTCGGGCCACAGGTTAATGACAAAAAGTTGCGGGCTAGGATGTAAAAATGGAAATAATGAGGGGTACTGTGAAGGCAAGAGCCAGATCTACAAATAGAGGGCCTACAGCTAGTCCTAAAGAGTAGAATGAAAGCAAAATAACAAATATAAAACTTAAAATAACTTAAACCAAAGATCTATGGGAATCGACCTAGCGGAGTCGCCAAATTTGTAGCTAGTTTTTTCACACCAGCCTGTGTAAAAGGGAACCCACTAAGGATTATGGAACCCTTAGTATCAACTCATGTATGTGTAGTATGCAAATGTAAATAACAAATTTTTATTATTATTAAATCTAACTAATTACTACAGTAAAAACAACAAATAGATTGGAACCCATGAAGTATTTTTTGTATTATCATGCAAACAAGGGTTTACAATAAGAGTTACCTTAAAAGGTGAGTAGATGTGGGCCCTCGCAACTGTACGAAGAGTAGCACGATGGGTCTCCAGAGTTCCTTGCTCTTCTCTAAATGCTCAAGAGGTGGCCAAGACTCAACTGAATGGGGAACATAGCCTCAAGGTGGTCAACTAAAGTTCGACATGAATTTTGGCAGCATAAGGGTATGAAGAGTTGATCATGGATGTGAAATGGGGGGCCTCCATCACCTTTTTATAGTGATTTTGGGTGGTGGATTATTGACCCATGGTTTTGGGCAGCCAATAGTATTCGCTAGTGGTATTTTGAGTTTTCCCTCCTTTTTATTTTATTTTGAATATTTGCCCCCTTTTTTTTCTTTTTTGGGGTTTTGGACCTTTTTTAAAGGATTTCATTAATTGATGAGGGAAATAATGATTTTATTCCCATTTGGTTACCAATGTAGGTATTTTTGGGGTTTTGGAGGCAAAAAATGTAGGAAAAAGTGGTAAATGGGTTATGTGACTAGGGAGATGAGCTAGGTGAACAATTTTTGGGTGTTAACAAGGTGTTCTAAGGAATTTACACTTATTTTATTTTTAACTATAATTTCACTAACTAATAATAAAAATAACCTACATGTGAGAACTCATGCACTAAAATTGACATTGCACATATCACTCACTTATCACACCATTTTGCATCTATTGTGGTTGGCATATTTTTTCATTTGTTCAATTGTGTTTTAATTCCATTATCACTCTCATTTGACACAAATCCTTCATCATTGAGGAACAAAACAACATCCTAATATAGTCTCGTAGACTACAAGGCCTATCCCCTCTCTCGAGGGGTGTTATTCCACCTTCTTCCCGTGTTTCACAAGAAAGGTACCCTAGCCAGGGCCACTCCTAGGATACATTGATAGGATCATCTATTCAAGGACAAGTCTTTCTAGGTGCATTTTATTCTCTTGGAGAACCTATTAATTACACCAATTCTTCCCCCAGTGGAAGCAATACCCTGTTGGCTTCTTCCCTTGGAGAACTCTTAGTTCCATTTGACCCATCCTTTCTCATAGGAGGACAACCGTTGTTTACAACACCACCTGGGTCTCCCCCCTCATGGAAATCAAATCCCACATACAATGGAAAGACCATTCAAGGCTAGTTTAAATGTACCTGATTTGGGCAAACTGACTAATGATCCCATTGATCTTGATGCGACATGGCCAACTATGCCAGACAAGCTTCCTTCTGACATTCCCAAATTCGAAGGAAAATAGGGAGACGATCCCACCAACCACGTTATGTGTTTCCACTTATGGTGTTCATCTAACAAAATAGTGGATGACCCAATGAGGCTTTGCCTCTTCCAGCATACCCTCACCGGCATGGTAGAAAAATGGTACGTAAACCTAGAAAGTGGAATGCACTCCACATTTGAGACATTGGCCACCGCATTTCTTACGTAGTTTCAACTGCCAATCCGACATGATCTAGGCCTCTATATTCTCACTTATTTTTTTCAAAATACTTCCACCCACTTCATGGACCACATCCATGAGTGGCGTAGATGCCACACGCTATGCAATATCGAAATACAACCTCCCTTTTTGTTGGATTGGTTTATCAAATATCTCCAACCCGCCATAGCTAAATATGTTACCACCTCCATGCCATAAAGCGAGGAGAAGGCCATTATGAAAGAACAACATTTCAAACTCATATATTCACAATCTGATTACCTTTACACAATCCTCCCTGATGCCCCTTGGCATCGGTCATTGGATGCTACACCTTCAAGCTAGTCACATTCGGAAGATGGGCTTATTGGGTCCATTTAACATCCGGGGAAGACTCCTCCTACGACATCGGTGCCATTCAACATGGTTCCATATTACCCATCCATGCCACCTATGTCGGTATCCCCTACACCAGTACCAACACCATTAGTTGGTCAATTACAGTATGAACCTTATAGTCCTACATACCCAAACGTTAGCCAAGCAATGATGGTTTCTACACAGCTAATGGCACAAGTCATTGCTACACCCACCTCGTATGGAACTCAACCTTCATTTATCCCACTGCTAGGATATAAGCCATACTATCCTTTCCCATGCCCATCTGGTCAACAACTTTCCCCACACTGCATGGGGGTCAAGCTAGTTGAACCCTCGTATGTTCAACCAACTCAACAATATGAGCAACTGAATGCTACAACCCCCCAGAATCCACACACTCAGGGGAAGAAGAAAGGTAATAACGAACAAAATCAACCAGGGTATTTTTTAAGGATTCTAATATTATACTTAAGTATATTATTCTAGGTGATTATTTTGGATTGAAAAAAACATATATATAGATATGTAGGTGAATATCAAATATGAAACATACAATTTACTACTGAAATTTGTAAATTTTGGCGAAAATTATGATAAAAAAACATATTTTATGTATATATAGGCGATATTAGAGACTAAAAATGACCAAATAGCGAATTTATTTTTTGAAAAAAATCCCCCAAAATAGCCAATTGGCGAGATTTCACCCCTAAAAATTACCCTGGAATCAACAGTCAAGACAAGGGAGCAATTTCCCTCCCTGGAAAAACCAGACTACAAGTGATCCAAATATAGGGACTAACAATCCCCCATACAAGAGAATAATCCCACAATGAGAACCAATTATTGCTGCTCCATTTTCGGTGATTATGGTCACTACACACATCATTGTCCTCTTACCCCCCACTGTCAATAGTTAGAGGAAGCCAAAAAGAAGACGATGGAAAACACGCATGAGGAAGATAATCCTCCCCAACCACAAACCATTGCGTTATAGAAACCCTTTTCCAATTAAGGGGTAGTCACACAACATCAAGAGCCTCACCTGCCCGACGACGGTTCTTTCCAAAATATCTATACATTGGATGTAAACCTTCAGACACGAGCCAAAATTTATGACAATCCTTCCATCCCCCAAGTGGAAGACGTTCATATCCCCTCAGGGGTCCCTCTACATATATTGTGCTCGAATACCGAACAAATACCACAGATCCAAAAAATTTCCACTTCGGTGTACCCCTACTAATCCTCACATGAAAGACATCCACAATTATAGTATTCTGGACGACTTGGCTTAATCCCATGCAACTATGTGAACATTATAAGTGTTACCGTCTTCCCCAACACAGAGAAAGGAATTACTCAATGCACTTTGTGTCGTCGACCCTTCCGATTCGCATCTCATGACCTTTGATCTCGACAAAGGTGATCCGCGATTACCGTCGTTAGTCAGATTTCAAGTTATAGATACTATAAAGAATGCCATGATCCATCGATGTATCATAGACGAAGGTGAATCCACTTATGTCATGTCTACAAAAGTATGGAAATTATTAGGATCTCCCAAGCTGTTCCCCTCATCTATTGCTCTTCGTGTGTATGATGGGAGGCCATCCCAACCAAGAGGATTGTACCAAAATGTCCCCATAGATATGGGGGGCAATATTTCTATGATCGACATCGAAGTAGTCAACACAAAACTGGACTACAAAATCCTCTTGGGGCATGGTTCCATGTATGCCATGAAGGTGATTTTCTCATCAGTCTTTTGTATCATGATGTTTTCGTTAAATGGGAATATAATTACCCTCAACCATCTTAACAACTATGACCCTAATACTAAAAGCAACCCTAACAATGTCCTACCGAATGTACTGGGCGATGATCAACCATATGTTGACATTGCCCCCGGTATGTAAAAGGACTCCAATTTGTTGGGAGTATATTCGATACCACCACCTAAGATCCCTACATCAAAATATGGCCTAATGTGCACAATTTTCACCGTTGAAAATGGATCCGCCTCTACCTCAATACCATCATTAGTACCACCATTGATTCATGGCATTGAAGAAATGTTGAGTCCATCAGTACCACTGATATTTCAAATCCCATTCTTGTATCTTCCCATGGGTGTACAAGGAACACCGGTTATGGCTCAATTAACTCTACCTAGAATAACTTTGGGAATCTTGGTTTGGTACCTTACACCACCCTTCCCAGAGATGGCTTCCAAACCACTCGCTCGTTACAATTTTGTCCCTATTTAGGCTAGTATGGTTGCAATGCCCGAAACACATTCAGTTACGACAACCCAACCTATGACATCTGCAACTACACCACAATTAGTAGTCGATAAGACTGCCAATGGGGGAACCACAATTAGTAGTCGCGAAGCATAAGGCAGGGGGAATCAACCATCAGGATTTTAAAGCCCCATCTATGATCAATCGTCCTCATTAAAGGGTCACACCGCTATGTTCTCTTTACGGGCATCCAGGCCACGCAACCAATCTATGTCCTACTCTACCACAGTTAAGGAATATTCTCAAAACCCCTATTAGCATTACCCACACTCCACCAACGGTGAAAGGGGGCACACCTCCCTCTCCCACATCTAAGTCTGTCCAAAACATTGTGTACAAGCCACGTATATTCCATATGCACTCAGTAGTAACAGGCACTGTACGCACTATTGCCCCAAAATCCGTCGATACCGAGAGGCATTGGAAATAGTTTGTCTCACTCAAGTAACGATTAAGGAACCCCTCTTCTTAATCCAATAGGTAGCATCCATTAACGTAATCACCACATCAGCGACAATGTTAGTCACGCCTCCCACATAAGTTGCACCAACTACCGAAAACGTGGTAGAGTCTATAATGTCGCAAAAACCATCTAATATTATGACAACATCACCACACAATGAATTCTCTTCCGGTGGGAATTCCACACATATTCTCCATCCTAGAAACATCGCATGCATAATGGAGCAAATCAACACTCGCGAAGACCAAGAACACTTCCGTCCATGTGTACCAAACCTTGATGATCTTGTGGAGAGACCACCCGCTTCTCCTTTCAATGCCCCATTGTGCACGTTGAACGACAATCTCATCTCAAACTAATGAGAATATAATATCAATTACATATAAGGTATGCCTTTAGGGTTAGGGTAAAGGACATACCTCAAAAGGGTAAAAGGAGGCAATAAATCATATCTAAAAGTTCTTAACCAGATTTGATTTAAGCCCCAATTAGTGCTCAAAATAGATGGTGGGCCCACTTAAATTATTCCAATAGATGTTCAACCCCCAAGGGTTGAGCATCTCACTTTGGGTGGATTTTGGACTCTCCTCATTCTTTCTTAATGCATCCTTATAGTCGGTGTTGGAGAATTTGTTCATATCCACGAACCCTAAAGTTTAGACTCTCGAAAGAAATTAAAAATACCAAATATTTCATTGGTTTGGAGATAGGAATCTCACTCTATCTCTCCTAATGTCGTGTACTATATTGTTCCAATTCATGATTAGTGGAGATTCGAAGAATTTGTTGTAGTAATGTACCTCTCTTTTTCATGCTTGATTCAAAGGGTCATGCAATTAATCATTTAACGTTGATAGAATTTTTTTAAGACTTCATATTTCTATCCTCGGACAAAAGGAAATATCACTTCCATTTCCTCCTCCCATCTAGACATCTCTTAGTCAAGGCCATCTTTACAAGTTTATTAGAAGTGATATTAGCGATGTAAACTATCCACAAATGATAACCTCCATGTATTTAATACAATGATTATATGGATAAATGCAAATTTAGTGATTGTTGGTTGGGTATAGTTTTAATGGTTGAAAAAAATATTTATCTTTTCTACTTAGGTTCAAATTATACTTTTTATATATTTATTTTTAGTAAACAATCATTGATGAAAGTTTTTTGTGAGTCATGAAGAATAATATCTCACTTTTACAAACTAGAGGGTGGTATTACATATAAAATAGAATAAATGTAGTGAGTAAATTTAACTAATTGCATCGAAAAGGCACATACTACAACCCAGTAGGGGGATGTGTAACTCTTTATGTGCTTATCATGGAAAGCTTCTGTGGGGATGTGTAACTCTTTCTGTGTAACTCCTTGATATGAAGATATTGCTAATTATTTGGTTGCAGGAAAGCTTCTAAACCACCTCTCCCCGAGTGAACGACAGTGTATTATACGACAAAGTTCTATGTATTCCTTGCTTGAAGGTTACCTATTCTATATAGGGCTAGATCTCATGATCTGACATCGTGACAGAGAAGATGATATCTATGATATCCTCAGGGCCTATCATGATGAACCTTGTGGAGGAATATTTGTTGATAAAAGAATAGGTCATAAGGTGTTCCGATTAGGATGTTTTTGGCCTAAGAAGTATGCTAATGCTAAGAAGTATGTAAAGGACTATGGAAACTACCCGAAAGATGGGGCAACTAGGGAAATTCAATGAGATTCCACTTCAGACTCAACTTGGGATTGAACAATTTCATAGACGGGCCTTGGAATACGTGGGGTCAAATAATCCTCCATCTCATAAGAAGGTCAATATCCTAGTATGCACAGTCTATGTCACAAAGTGGGTAGAAGCCAAGGCACTTCCCAGGGCCATGGAACAAGATGTATAAGATTTCCCTTATCAGGAGATACTTGTTTGTTTTGGAGCACCTTGAGAAATATTCACATATGGAGGATCCTAGTTTACTTTCCATTGATCTGGAGACTCACCCAACAATATCATATTCGACATAGGGCCACTTCACCATATCATCCTCGGGCTAAGGGATGGGTAGAAAGTACTAATAAAGTGCTCTGACAAAAAATGTGCAAATCCGTTATACTGATGGATGTTAGATTTCCATAATCCCTTTGGGATTACATAACCAAATGGAGGAATACTATAGGATTCACCCCCTACAAACTTGTTTATGGTAAGAATTATATTTTTACAATTGAATTTGAAGTTAAGACACTTAGGACTGCTTTATAGGTGGGTCTGGATCTTACATAAACACAACAAATTGCTTAGACCAACTCAATAAGCTTTGTTACCATTGAAATAAGCACCCTGATTAAGGTCATGAATCCTAGTGCTATGAAGGGTAACCATAGGAGAAGCTAGCACCCAATGTCACCACATCCCATCTTCTCAACACTTTAGATAAACTCCTAAGACCAAGGGGAAGTCCTTAATTCCGATGAAGGGTGTTACAAACACCTCAAACACCATACACATACCTTTCACAAGAAATCTCTCAAACTAAGACCAATTCCTTATGGGATCAAAACAATGAATCATAAAATGATACTAGGAGAGGGTAGGAGTTACGTTATTTTGTAGTTAGCTGCAATATAGATAACTCTAATTACTTACTACTGTTATGACTAAAAAATAGTCAATAACACTTCATAAAAATATGAAAAACTAGCCAAACTTCACCAACTTACCATATAAGGTGTGCCTTTAGGGTTAGGGCAAAGGACATACCTCAAGAGGGTAAAAGAAAGCTCTAAATCAGATCTGAAAGTGATTAACCAGATGTAGTTTAAGCCCCAATTAGTCCTCAAAATATATGGTGGACCTACTTAAACTCTTCCAATAGATGGTGAACTCCCCAAGGGTCAAACCTGAGCCTTTTCCTTGCTTTTTTAAGCCTTCAAAACTTGATGATTTGATTGTTGTACTTGTTGTACTAGATCTCAAAATGTACCAAAAATAACACAAAGCATGGTATATCTCTCAATCCCACCACAGGAAGGAGATTCCCTCAAAGATCCATCATGAAATCTGGGGGGGCACACTTTTCTAGTGGATTACATGCTTCAAAAGATAATTATTTTTTGTTATGTTTTTCAGGGTTTTCACAATATACTATTTTTTTGTATATATATATATATATTCAAAATGCATACATACAGACATATGTATCAATGCATGTATGTAAATTTGATAAAATATTTAAGAAGAGAATGGGTTAGACCTTAGTCTTTTCCCTAGAGCAACAAGTGATCAAGATTAGTGTCCCTTGTTAATTTGACAATTCAATATTCATGAATTGAGGAAAAGACTAATAGGAAAGTCTCTTGACAAAGTTAACAAGATGTAAAATAAAACCCTAACTCACCTTGCCAAGGTGCACAAGAGGCAATACTAGACAAGATATTATAATATCTTACCGACATCCATGAAGAAAAGAGCAAGACCAACCTAAGATCTTTCCTTAACTATGAGTTATCAAAACTATTCTTTGGATCAACCTTGTACAAGATAACAAAACTCTAGAAACCCATCAATCATCCTTCAAAGAATAGAAATATGCCTAAGAAAGAGGTGATTCAAAATTAGGGTTTGTCATCCACATCTTAGATGTGTTCCTATGGATGTGGGATAAATCTCTATGGGTGAATAAAAATGAAAATTCATGACATCCTAAACCTTTCCAAAACAAGGAGGTTTTAGCTCATCAAAAAATGGTTATAGCAACAAATTAAAACATGCATATGTAATATAGCCCTTCAAACCTGCATAAAATTAACGTCATCCCCGCCGCCAACGGTTTGGGAAGCAAAATTTTAGGCCAACCTTAGCAACAAGGACCAATCAACATTGAAATAAATGTTTTTTTTAAAATTATATTTAATATAAAAAATTACAGTTTTACAAAACAAAAAATTTCAGCCATCCGTCACCGCCTGATTCAACTGATTCATATATGTCACCGCCTGCCGTGACAATAAACTTACAAATTACCAGCTGCTGGTCCTGATCCATTGATCATGAACCAACCCTATGAAAGATGTGAAATATCCACCTGGTATAAACTCAAAATATAGAATAAATGAATGCCAACAATGATATCTTCAGATAGGAAGAAGCTCAGTTTGTCATGGTATGGTTTAAATATCAGCAGCAAGTGGGGCACTGAATCAAGCCATTCTCATTGCAGTGAGGGCACTTTACAAACAGGTTATCCCCAGTCACAAGCTTGCAGCTTCCACTGCATTCGAAGCAAGGCACAAATCTGACTCCTGCACACGTATCACAGATCGTGCCCGCCATACCAGTCGGAATCCCTGCAATAAGGTCGGCCATTATACCTTCTTCATGGAGGCGGAGAACTTCATCGGCACCACCAATGTATCTGCCCTTGATGAACACTCTGGGCAACGTTACAACTTTACTACCCATCAAGTTCCTCAGCTCTTTTCCGAACTCCGCATGGATGGATACGTCCCTCTCACTGATACAAATCCCATGGCTCTGAAGCGCATCTCTCACATTATTGCAGTCTTCAAAAGTCTTCCTGATAACCCCCAGTGTAGTGGTATAGAGAACCACAGCTTTAGCCCCTCCAGGAGGACATTTTTCTTCAAAGTTCCCAAGTGCGTCATCCTTGTTTTTATCAGATTCAACAGCGTCATCTCTTGGGCTCTTTCTGTGACGCTGCCCCTCTGCGTTTTTATTGGCATTCCACTCGTCCTCAGAAATGATCTCCAGCGCCTTCTCGAAGCAACATGAAAACCCACCGGGGATTTCCTCGCCGTAAACTTCAAAGGACTCGAACTAAAGACCATCAAATAAAAAACGCCATGTTGAAGTCCCGAAGCTGTAATTTATTCCCTATGACTGCGCCTCCTTTCGCTTTTATATAGCTCTTCTCCGCCTGTCGTGTAGGGCCCACCTTGCTACATTGTAATGATACAATCACCGTATGAATTGTGATATGTGATATAGCTCTTCTCCACCTATCGTGTAGGGTCCACCTTCCTACATTCGAATGGTAAAATCACCATATGAATTGTGATATGTGACTATGGTGGGCCAGCGGGCTGCTGGAAAATTTGTGTATGAAGAGACTCTTTTTTTTTAATTTGTTGCAACATGTCTCTTGTGTTGGGCGATATTTGTGCTTAAAATCTCTCTATGTTAAAAGATATGTTTTTCGTCTCTCCTATTGTAGAGGAGATATGGGAATAAGGGGGAGTCGTCACAAGTCAAGCACGGGGATGCTTCTATACTCCATTTTGTCTCCTATTGGCTTATAAAGTTGTCTCCATCACTCATGCCATGGGTTACTTTGGAAATGGTGGATGGAGAGCTAAAACTTAAGTCGCCGCAGTTTAAGGATTAAGCTGTCGATGACAAGGGTTTGAAGGTTTGAACTATGAACCAATGGTGGCTAGAGAAACGAATAGTGGGCGGAGAGCTAAAATTTAAGTCGCTGCAATTTAAGGATTAAGCTTTCGATCACTAGGGTTTGGAGGTTTGAACCAGGAACTTTAATGGGGGGTTTTGTACTAGGAACGTGAATGGTGGCGATGGAGGCGTTTGTAATTCCTGGGTTAGTTGCTGGAACAAAAATGAATTATGAGTAACCATGAAAATGACAGGTGCAGGGGCCATGGAATAATAGAGGCGGGATGAGGGTCGGGGGTGGAGAATATTGAACTGGTTCCTTGAGCAACAAAGCGGTTTATCACATAAACGGTGTAGGGTATTAGTGGTAAGAATATTCATTGAACTCGGGGAAGCCTGGTGGTGTCCATTTCCCTACAAATTGTTAGTAAACTGACCACGTGAATTTGTCACTGACTAACCCCACAGTGTTTTTGCTTTTTCTACGAGATGGGGGAAGTTCCAAATACTGATAAAACCTCCCTTTCGGATGGATGGTGGGAAATGGAGGTATTGCAAAAAACTGACGAGGAATATCGAGCCCTCCTTCAAGATCGTGTCGGGAGGGAACCTATAAGGCAAGACACAGGTCCCCTGGTGGACATAATGCGTGGTTTATCTAGTGGTGAATCATTATTCACGACGGGAATCTCTAGGTCATATAGAACAAAAGGAAAAAATGTTCTGGGTTCCTCTATTGTTCCGCTGGCAGGGGGTGGAAATACAAAAGGGATTCTGGGTTCTGTTCAGAAGGCAAGGAATATTAGGAAATGTAAAGATTGGCATCTATGTTCTGAAGAGGTAAATATGATTCTTGGGAACAATATTGGTCTGGAAGGGGTGGCCGCGCTATCCTTGAAGGCACTTGTGGGGAAGTTCTCATACAGGGTTATGAACCCACAGAATATTGGACAATAGGTCTCTGTGATATGGTCTCCAATCATAGGGTATACTCTTGATATACTCATTTTAAACAAAGGATGGTATGTCTTCTACTTCAAAACAGAGGAGCATGCAACACGCATATTGGGGCAAACCTGGATAAAAGGAATTGGTAGTTTAATGCTTAAAAATTGGCATTAAGGGTTTGATCTGGACAGGAAAACGATTCGTTTTCTTCATTTATGGGTACATCTGCCTGGATTCCCTCTTACATTAGGGAATCGGGAGGCTTTTGAAGCAGTTGCAAATCATTTGGGGAAATTTCTTTACTTAAGGGAGGGACACCTGAAGGGTATGGATAGAAGAGTTGGAGGAGTCCTTGTTGAAATTGATATGCCCAATGAACTTCTGGAAAAAATAGATATCCATTGGCGGGGGAAAATAATTTCCCAAACCCTTGAATATTGGGGTCTATCGTTTTGTTTCTCCAGATGCATGGTAGTGGGTCATATTTGGAAGGATTGTCCGCTATCTTTCTTTGGATATGATGAGGAGGATTCTTCAGAGGAGGCCTTTGAGTAGTCTTCTGATAGTAGCGAGGGCTCGGATGGAACCTCCCTAAATCGAGATTGCCAGCTGCCAGGCTTTCCCCCTTCTGATGTTCCATTGGTGCAGTCCCTGTCTTCGCTTCTGGGTAAGTTAAACTTTTTAGACCCTACTTTTACTGAATCTTTAATTGAAGGTGAGAAAGAATTTATCAATTCATTGGAAAAGAAAGGTAACAGGATAGGGGATGAAATTATTGCGGGGGGGGCATATTTTTATCAGGGTGTTGATTTTGGTGATAAGGAGGATTCGAAGATTAAATTGCCCTATGTTTCTCCTACTATGGAAGAGGGTGTTGGATTATCTATCGCACGTTCCTTGTCACCAGCTGTAGACCTACCAATTTCATCCAGCCCTGTTCCCTCGGAGATTATTCCCACCTTACCACTCACAGACCCATCTTTAAAGTTCTCGGAGAATTCTTTGGGTTGTTGTCTGCCAACTCATGCTCCGAAATCATTGACTAATCCATTGGAAATTGATCCTAATTCTGCGATTTCCTGGTGTGAAAACTCACTTCAAATTCCACTGACGACCTATGTTGGCAATATGCCAATAGACTTGGAAGTGGAGGAAACGATCTCAACTTCTTCCATTCTACCTACTATGCAGAAGGCTAAGGGTATGGTCCGAGGTGGTTTAGCAAGGAACTTGTCGCCTTTACATACACGTAGTGGCCGTAAAGGAGCTACATTACATCCCTTGACTTCTCCAAATGTCAAAACTTCTTTACCGGATCCTATCTCACAGTCAACAATCACTAAACATGCACTTAGAGATCTAAAACCCCAAGCAAGGGTGAAAAGATGAAACTTCTTTCACTTAACATTCGAGGGATTGGGGCCCCTCAGAAAAGATTGTCCCTCAAACGATTGTTGGAGAAGGAGCAAACGATTGTTGGAGAAGGAGTCTCTGGATGTTATTTTTTTACAGGAAACCATCGTCTCGGTCGAGAAGGCTTGGACTTTCTTTCATACTTTCAAAAAGGACTGGGCAATGGCCTCAACTGATGCTGATGGTCAATCTAGGGGGTTATTATCAGCTTGGAACCCTCATTATGTTAATTTGAAGGCTTTTGGAACTCATTGGGGCATCCTATTAAAAGGATATTTTCTGGGTCTCTCAGGTGTTTGTAATTTACTCAATGTATATGCTCCTTATCTAAACATGAATATTTTCAGTGACTCGACTGCACATTTGGATATTTTAACACTTCCAAACTTGGTTGTAGCAGGTGACCTGAATCTCACGTTATCAGTTGCAGAATGTTGGGGAGAGTCCAGTCGATTGGATCCTGTATGGCAATTATTTTCAAGATTATTTCTCTCATTTGGGATTAAATGACATTGAACCCTTTCCTTTGAATCCCACATGGTGTAATGGCAGGATAGGTGAAGCACGCGGATCCAAAATATTGGATAGTTTCTTGGTTGTGGATTCCCTTTTGGACTTTGTTTTTAAGTATAGATCCTGGATTGATGTGTCAAGGATTTCATACCATTTCTCGATACTATTGGAGTTGGACTTTGAGGAAAAAACAACATTTTCCATATAAATTCAATCACACTTGGATAAAGGATGTTGAATTTGCTGATTTGGTTCAAAAGTTTTGGATGGAATTTACAAATGATTTAGATGATCCTCCCTCTTATTATCTGATCAAAAAATTAAGTGGATTGAAATCGATTGTTATGAAATGGGAAAGGAGGAGAAAGTTGGCACAATCTAGGGAGCTCCGACGGATTGAAAGTTGGTACAATCTACCAAAAGTTGAGTTTATGAAGAGTTCTACCATGCTACATGGCCCATGCATGGTGGAACTACTGGTTTTGGAGCCTAATTATCTTCCCGATTCAAAGATCTTGTTATTCAACCATGTTTGCACCCTAGTTTTTTTTATGCTGTGTAGGTGGACTGTACACTCATCCTAGTAGGGGGGAGGGGCATCCCCCCTGGTTGGGGGGTCCGGGGGCCAGTGGGCCAGTGGACCCCTGAAAGAAATTTTTTGGGTTGTTTTTTGGCCATTGGTGTATGGGCCCATGGTATTTTCCAATGGTAACCCCTCTTTAAAAGAAAGGCATTGTAATACAACTGTGTATTGTATTGTATTATTGTGAAAAAAATCTATGTGATTGTGTGAGAGAGACTATGAGAGAGTGAAGAGGAAATTGTAGCGGATGTACCTCGGGTTTTATCCCTTCATTTGTTGGACAATATAATAAAAGGACTAGCAGTTTCTCCGTGGATGTAACCCATATTGTGTGAACCACGTATATTGGTGTCTCTCTTGTATTGTGTCTATGTGTTTTACTTCTACATCTTATTTTATGCTATTGTTCCATGATCATGTTTTTCTAACAAACTGCCAAAAGGGTTTTTGCCGAATTTTGAATCGCCCCAAATTGTTATTGTAACTTTTTGTCTCTCCAAATAGCTCCAATTTCAAATAGTTTTGCACTTTGATTTTCTCTTATCTATCGAAGTTATTTACGTAGTATTGTTATTTACTTTTACTCTATTTTCCACATTTTCACTTCTTGTAGCATCCTTGTTACACCAATAGGTGTTTATATCTTATAATTTGGAGTGGACTACCATCTATGCTTTTCGTATGTTGAAGGAGGATGGGACAAGTGTACTGTCCAGATTGATTTTATGGTCATTGTTCAAAATTCCAAATAAACAATTATAAAAAAGAAATATAAAAAAAATTGGTAACTAATGCATGGATATTAGGTAGTGACAACCAACCCATTTAATTAAAGAAGGTAATAGACATTCACAGGTTGCATTTATCTTCAAGGGGGATTGGATTCATGTGTAGAGTTTTTGTTCTCGACGCGTTTCGGACTCCATAGTTGAGTCCATCTTCAGGAGAAAAGGTGTCTCGAAGGAAACTAAATGAATTTTTACATTATTTATATAGTTATGTTTTAGTTCTTTTAGAGAGCTGACTTTGATTAAATAATAAAACTTAGTGTATATTACAACATTTAATAAAAACTTTGAAGAAAACACTTTGAAAAAACTTTGAAGAAGTAATAATGATTATTAATGTATACTTACTTAGACACATTAATTAATAATGGAATTATACACTAAGTTTTATTATTTAATCAAAGTCGGCTCTCTAAAAGAACTAAAACATAACTATATAAATAATGTAAAAATTCATTTAGTTTCCTTCGAGACACCTTTTCTCTTGAAGATGGACTCAACTATGGAGTCCGAAACACGTCGAGAACAAAAACTCTACACAGGTATCCAATCCCCCTTGAAGATAAGGTAATAGACAACCGATGATTACAACTAAGCATGGAAAACAAGTAACATATAACTTGTTCATGACACTTAGCTTGTGATCTATCCATGTTCACTGGCCACAAGTTAAGTGGCTGTGCTAGTATAGGACTTTTCATTGCATTTTTATCCATTAAATACCTTTTGTATTTTATAACCTACTCTTCAAACCATTTTGTGTACACCTAGTTCTATATTGTCTTCCTCATTTTTAAATAATTTTCGTTGAGTTTAACTAAACTTTAATCATTGTTTATGGTTGTCATTCTCTATTTATATCGATATTTTTTAATATATCTAATTTTATTACCTAGAACCCAATTTTAGTTAAAAATATCTTATAAGAATGATTTTTTAAAACTTTTAGACAACTTATTATTATGGACTTTAAACTCTCTCAATATAAGTGATACCATACTTTTCCATGTTTATAAAACTAGCAATTGCCCTAGAAGTTGCAAAGGAACGTTGAAAGGAAAAATAAAATAAATGAAGAGCAAAATAAATGTGATGAAGCAAAAATGAAAATAGTGAAATAGATGTCATGAAGAGCTCCCTCCTCATTATTGAAATGCCATTAAGAGAACAATAAAATAGCAAAAAATTTGGGTGGTTCACTTCATGCCTAGATTCCATGACAAATGTTTCATTATCAAAGATGCAATGGACAACCTTTTACTCAAATAAAAAAATGATAAAATGTTGATGCAAATAAAGAGAATAGCAAAAATTGTGCATTGAGGGAAAAGAGAGTAATGACTTAATTATCTCCACTTGCTATTATTCATTCTTTCCCCTAGCTTCTCTCTAATGTGATCATTGTTGTCACATATCTAAATAAATTTGCTTGCACCTAGTTTGTCACAAATCAAGATTGGAAGCCAAATTTGTTTCAAATGCAAGCTTAAATGCCTTCAAACTTGGAGCAAGTTGCCAGATAGTTAAGAAAATAAGCAGTACAAGGAGTACTTAGTTTGTTGGAAATAATAGAGTTTTGGATATTATGCAACATGGATATGAAAGAGAGAGTTTGGAAAATGTTATTGATACATTGTTGTAGGGTTCTTTAAATCCATCCTATGGGCATGATACTCACATTCAATTACTAGGGTGTTTGATATAGGAGCATCTTTGCACACCCAAAACTTTCCTTTTTAGTTTCAGTTCCTTTAATTGTGCATTTAATTGGTTTGACACCAATAAGTTATAGTTTCTTTGGGTTGATCTAGCATGGTTGGATATTGTGCATTCAAATCATTTAAATTTTGCAACTTACAAAGAATTCATAGTACAAGGGTTGCATCAATATTTTGATTCTATGTTGTGTAAACATAGTCACATGCCCAAGTAGAGTCAAGGGAACCTGAGACCATATCATAAAAGCAAGAAGGGATTTTTGGGAGATGTTAGAGTTTAAATCTCACTTGTGGTCCAAATCTGGAGAGGTGAACAAGTAGCATGTGTCGCGAAGTTGGATCACCAGATAACCTACCAGAAGAACTTCCGAGTTTCTTTTTTCTCTCCCTATGATTCATAATCAAGTCTATCATGTTGTACTGTGGACAACTGAAGACTCTGATAGCAAACAGTTGCAGATTGACCCTACAAGCCTAATATTAAAAATGATGAGTGGAATTACATTTAGAGCATTGATAGTGCTTATCTCAAAATGTAGTTATTTTATAGTTGTGTTTTAGAATTTTTTTACTATAAAAATTGATTTATTTTATTGGAGAAGTTAATAATTTTAATGATATTTTGTTTAATTGATAAATTCAACACAATAAATACTGTTCAATTTCCATATCAACTAACACAATATATATTATGGGAATTTGGTAATATAATTTTTGGTCAAATCATAATTAGTCATTGTTAAAATTTATTTATTTTTATATAAATGGATTCAACAACCTCAAATATATATATATATTACACATAGATTGTGCATTCAACTTATATTTGTAATTCCAACAATTTTTCTAAATAAAAAATGATAGGAAAACAAAAACTTTAAAAAAATCCAAATTATTACATGTTTGAACTATTCTAAAATAAAATAACATTAACATTTAGTTTAATTGGAAATCAAATTCACATTTAATTTAATTCAATCAAGTGATTAAAATACGTGACTCCTTTCTTTTTCTAACTTAATAGAAATCAAACTAAACTAAAATTCATAACCTATAAATTCTACTAAGAAGTTTGCACTTTAATTTTTAAAATTTCTTTCAATATTTACTTTAATGTAAAGTATAATGAATGTAATAAACTATTATTATTAGACAATTTTGATTTAAATGTAAATTAGTAAAATAATGTCCAAGGGGTTGGATCTGTTGGTGAAGAGCAACGAGTTTTTCACCAATGGACAAGGTTCAATTCCAATAAGGGCCGAGCTTGGAGCCATGAATACATGTTGATGAAAACAAATAAATCCAAATATGCACCTTATAACTTCATAATATAATATCCTTGAACTAAATATAAAACTCTGATACCCATCTTTTATTTGTTGACTGTGGATTACATGGAACCCCATAACTTGTAAGAAAAAGTCCATTATGATATATTACACAAAGTTAATAATAAAACAATCTTGAGAAAAAATATAAGAAAATCAAAACGTAATATGTCCAAATATGATTATAAGCAATAAGCCAAATAAATACTATACTCAAGGGGTTTGTTGTAAAAGTGAAGTGTTTATAATTGAAACAAAACATTATAAGTACTGGTTATATAATTAAAGAAATATTTATGGATAAAGTAGTATATTAATAATAATTTATTTTAAGTTTGTAGTTTAGTTATACACTAAATTTGTGTTAGTGTATGATATTTTCTTGTTTTTGAGAAAACTGACTTTGAAAGCAACCATTTAACTGTTAAATTCTATGAAAATGTATATATACGACCCCATGGAATTGAACCTATTACTTCTTAAAAAAAGAGAGAGGGTAACCTTAACAAAGAAATAATAATACCATATTAAATCAAATTGTTGGTTTCTAATATAAAAAGAGTTTCATGAAAATGTTATTATGATAAACAAAGAATTACATTTTTTTCTATTTCAAAATAAAATAAAATTTCCACATTAACTCAGAAGTAGCTATTAGCTAGGCAAAATGAACCCCTTGAAATGTTTGCTACCTCAACAACCCTATATATTTACTACAAGCCAAGAATATCTTTAATATTTCATTTCCTTTATTCCTTGCTAAAGGAAAGGTCCTTCCCTTCCCTATGGTCAAGGGTTCTTCCTTTCACCATGGAAAGGGGATTTCCTTCTTGTCGCTGATGTTTTATTGTGGCTTGGATACCATAAAGGTGTACCTAGGAAAAAAAATGGAAGATTATTACAAAATTTTTGTAACATAATCCATGTGAAAGGGGACTCAAGGTAGTCTTGTGATGGCTTTCCGACAAAGAGTTTTCATCATATGTACTTGATTTCGTATTACTTTGAACTTGAATTTCACAGAAATCCAAGAAGAATTTTCAATAACTTGTAATAAAAGAAAGTATAATTATGTACTCTATTTTATATGCACACAAGATGCCCATGGTAGGATAATGACACTATAAGAAGTGCAAAGGTTGAGTATTCTATGAACTCTACTGTTTGTCTTGAAAGCTTGGCTTATTCCATCAAAATAGGATATCCTTAGCTCATTTTGTTGAGGGTCGATCTTGGTCAAATGATCCAAATCTTGCATATGTTTATTTGTTAGTATGGGAAACATTGCATGCTAGTGTGATTACTTGCAATGACAATTCGTTGTATGATCCACCACCTGATAACATTGGAAAGGTAAGCTCTAATACACATAAGGGCCCATTTTCCTTCATTATGTTTGTATGTATTGCATGAGGTCATTCTATAGCTTGGTTATCCATTGTACATAAGTCTAACCTATGCTGAAGTCATTTCTCTCATACATTGCTCAAGTTTGAACCCCTCACATGCTATCGTTCTCATTGAATTTTTGAGTTTGGCATGTAAATGTTAAGACATGCTTATCCATTTGCATTACTGATACTATGTGAGTCACTGTTGATGTATATGTAACTTCGGAATGTATTTCACATATATTGATATTGTATTCCTATAGAGATGTTATTATTCCTCTATACGGAAGTGGTTGTATTCCTATAGAGATGTTATTATTCCTCTATATGGAAGTGTCATCATTTATATTGTAAGTGTCGTAACTTATTAGACCACCTTGTTGGGGTCAGCCCCGTATAAGTCATGTGGGTTAAAGGGTTATTAGACCACCCTATTGGGGGTCGGCCATGTGGGTCAAAGGGTTATTAGACCACCCTAGTGGGGGTCGGCCTAGTCAGCATTATGTTAAGTGGTTAACTTGAGGCCGACCTAGTTGAGTAAAGGTCAAGTCAAGTTAGTGTATAAATAGAGAGTGTGTCTCTCTCATTTTACACATTCTATTATCTCACTCACACTTGGGAGAGTGGCACAGTTGTGGAGGAGGAGGATCTGCTGCTAGGAGAAGACTATCTCTTGTATTCTAGTTGTATCATTGCTCTATCTATCTATGAGGAAGTTATTGAGGTTTTTCACCTTTATGGTTTTCCCCAAGTAAACTCTGTGTCTCTTGTGTGCTTGCATTATTGTGTCCATGATTGATATGCTGTAGATTTGCTGTACATGTTGTTCTCTCAGTTAATATCCTAGATCAGATTAAAGTAAATTCTGAAAATTTAACATGGTATCAGAGCTATCCTGAAAGAAGGCATGATATGGCATGTATGACACTTGTTGCACTTACGATGCTAGGGCTTGATATAGCAAAAACTAGTCATCGTAGAACTTTCACTATAAATCCGTTTTGGCAAATTGTTCGGATCTGAAACGTTTACAGGTTGAATATCAGATCCCCATTTACCTTGTGTCCAAAGGACAACGTCTAATTCGTTGTACTTTGTGATTTATGATCTGTACAATATAGGGTTTTTGCCTCTTCCAGATCTGAGTCAAAATCAGGTGACCTTGGGAAAAAGGTCATAACTTGGGATGGGAAGCTCCAAATGAAATTTCGTAAAAAGTGACAGGTAGTACACAGACTGTACTATCGTAGGAAAAGTTTTCAAAGGATGAAGTGGGACAAGTGACATGTGGCACTCTGTACAAGTTCAATATCCGGTATTATCCCATAAACAGGTCACGTTGCGACACTTGGCATAACGCTCTCTCAGAGACTCCAATTGAGGTTAGACATATCGAGATGGAAAGATAACAGGTCGGGCTATTTCAAGAAACATTTTCAGATCCTGTGGATCAAAACTTTCAGAGTTACACCAGAAACAATCAGGTACATATTTATGTGAAAACATAATTATTTTTGAGCACCTTCATTCATGGCTTCCAGAATTTAGGGCTTCGGAGAAAGTTGGAATTTTTGTAATCAGAGACCACGGCTGGATCCTACTCATCAAAATCAAAATTTAGAGACCAAGATCAGATTTTTTGGTTGGGCAGAAGGCCGGGCTTGATCAAACCCCAGTTCGGGACTTTGATCAGAAAGATGGAAAATTAGTGCTTCTGCAAAAATTGGAATTTTGGAATTCTGTGACCACAGCTAGAAGCCCCTCAGGAAAATCGAAGCTTAGAGCTTTGAATCAAATATTTTGGTTGGGTGAATATCCGGGAAACTAAAACCCTAATTCAGGGTCCTCCCTAGTGAATCCAGAAATTTAAAAGGCAATTTCGAGGGGTGAAACTTTGCAGTTTTCAAATTATGAATATACCAACTTGATCAGCTCATCAAGGCGCATATTTCTATCCTTTCGGAAGTTTGAAATTCAAAGTTTGAATTTTTGGGGTTTCTTTGACAAACCCTAATCCAGCTCCAGGTCCATTTCTTGCAAATCAAGTGGATTGGGTTAATCCTAGAAGAAGATGGATTGGTCACCTGCATAAGTGAAGAAGTTCCTGTTTCAAAGGGAGATGAGGCTAAGGCCTTCCATAAGAAGATTACAAGCAATCTTGACAGGTATGGCTTACAGGTATGTTTCATAGTTAAGTTTATCATATGTTTGTCTTCATATCATTATAGTACAATCTTGATTAATTACTAGACTTGTCGTATCACCTTAATAGAATATATTCATTGATTAAGGTTTTGACACTTATGAATGTACTAATGCATTGTGATGTTGTATGAGGTTTATGTTGTTTGCTAACATAAAAGGTATACCAAGAAAGACAAATCATGTTCTACTTCAAGAACATATGATCATGGTGACATGAAGACAAAGATTCATCCATTGTCATGGATCACATACAAGATCTACTTATGAGATATGTATAACTTGGTCCTACAATGGTTAACCTATGAGACATGCAGGTTACTAGCACAAGTCACTGAAGAGAATCAAAAGACATTATGTGGGTATGTTAGACATAACTAGCTAGCATGCTAATCCAGGTATGTTTTTCCTATATCAAGCTAGAATCCTACCTTGTGTTAGGATCTTATACTGTTGTGTTGTTGATAATGATTATTCATGAAGTCATAGGTTTGAATAGTCATGGTTGTATGCATATTATATTTCTTACCATAATTGATGATATGACTAACCAGAAGAATCATGAAGGTATAGGTTTGAATAATCACGGGTTTTATGCATATTATATCTCTTATCTTGATTGATGATTTAACTAACCATAAGAGTTCTATGATCAAATAAGAATATGTATGAGTAAAAGAAGACTTCCCTGAAACCTTGAATACTAATGTTTATTATCTGTGTTTGAAATGATCCTGACTATACATGCTTGAGATTATTGTGTTTTGATAATATTAAGATTATACTAATGAATGTTTGATTATGTATGAGACCTAGAGGATAACACAATGATGATACTAACAAGCATGCATAGGGATTGAGAATGAATATAAGTTCAAGGACAGGTAATCCAAGAAGCAAAGATCAAGAGGGAGCACACTCCAGTAGTTTCTGTAAGGATGCAGATATTCAGAGGGAGTTGACCACTTCTCTCAATCCACATCCGAATGGAGTTGCAGAAAAGAAGCAAAGACTGAGAGTGAGTCAACCCAACAATCAAACAAAGATAAGTATTTGAATTGTCATTTCTTACATAGTTGTTTGTTTAAATAATGTTATTCAATAATGTATATACTGATGTTCCTACAATTAGGTTGTGTATTATGCATATTAGAATAGTTGCATTGATGAACAGTATACTACTAACATACATGGGTAAGTGGCCTATGGCACTGTACAACATTCCATTGCTACTTATCTAGAATGAAACCTCTTTGTTGACCTATTGGGAGTTGTGCACACTCTTAACAATGTTTTGGTAGAGATTGGAAGGCATCTAGAAAGTTACGGAATATGGATAAATGTTGTATTGAAGCATTGGCTAAGATAATTGCATGACTGTATGACATATTTCTTTATGTGTAAGAATTTGTTCTGAAAACTATGAGATGTTTTCTAATCATGCAATTTAACTTGTTGTGTAGGAAAAATCGTATACCATCACCTACAAAAGAAGGACTACAACATTTGTTCAACAACAAAGTTATCTATTGAAAATATTGAAGACATTGAAGTTCCCAGGATCTAGGAAGAATTCCATGATCGAGGAGTACCAGTTGATCATGAAGTTGTTTGGGATGCAGTCCCAAGATCTGAAGGGGAGTTTGTAGTGACTTCCAAGAGGATCTACAGATCAAGCATGCTACAGGTGGTAGCATAGAGACTTTTGCTCCTGTAGCCAGATACACTTCCATTAGATCAGTACTTGCTCTGGTTGTAGTGATGAAGTGAAAGATACACCATATGGATGTCAAGATGGCCTTCTTGAATGGTGTAGTTGAAGAAGAAGTGTATGTGGATGACTTGTTTATAACATGTGAGGATAGATTGATTGCCGACATGCAGCGGAAGCTTGCTGTCGAGTTCGAGATGAAGAACTTGGGGATGATGCACTATTTGTTTTTGGCATGGAGGTGTGGCAAAGTGCAGATGAAATCTTTCTTGGATAAGGGAAGTATGCAGTAGAGATCCTGAAGAGGTTCGAGATGATGGACTGCAAGGCTATGGCTACACCTATGGCATCGAACCTGAAGCTTCTGTGTGATGCTTCATTTGAGCCGGTTGATATCACTATGTATCGTCAGATGATTGGGTCCTTGATGCACTTGACGAACATGAGACCATATATTTTCTTTGCGATGAACACATTGAGCCAGTTCCTGACGGATCCGAGGAGTGTTCACCTAGTAGCTATAAAGCATATTCTGAGGTACCTGAAGGGTACAATTGATTATGGGCTCAAGTATGATGCGAATCAAAAGTTTAACCTGCAGGGTTATGTTGATTCAGATTGGGCAGGCAGTGCTACAGATAGGAAGAGCACATCTGGCTGCTGCTTCAGTATGGGATAAGGTGTGATCTCTTGGTTTAGCAAGAAGTAGTCCTGCGTAGCACTGAGTATAGCCGAAGTAGATTATGTTGTGACGGATGAGCAGGTTGCAGATGTATTGACCAAGCCGTTGGCCAGAGTGCAGTTTGAGTACTTCAGAGAGAGGCTTAGTGCACTTCAGATTCAGGTTCCTTCCAAAGGGAAGTGATGAGTCCTTAGATGCAGATGCACATGAGCTTTTCTGACATGGTTGATGTGTTCTCCCTTGGTCGTGATGTAATTGTTGAGCCATTTTTCACATGGTGGTAGATGTGTACTGCCATGGTGAAAAAGTAAGGGCTGGAGCCTTCCTCGAATGGTGGTAGATGTGTTCTCCCATGTTGGTGGTGTAAGTGTTGGATGATGTGCATCTGGGCTGTGCTTCATGGACGATGAGATGATATGAAGAAGACAATGCTGTGATGATCAGGAGGATCATGGATGATGAGCATCAGGATGATGCTCCAGTTACTGCTCTGTATACTCATCAGGATGATGCTGGATATGATCAGTTGGATCATTTATATGTATATGTATGAACGCATCATGTTGGATGCTGGATATGATCAGTTGGATCATTTATATGTATATGTATGAACGCATCATGTTGGATGCTGGATATGATCAATTGGGTCATTTGTATGTATTTTTGTATATGCATCACTTTGAATGATTGGACCATGTATATGTATATGTATCAGGTGGATACATTGTATGATCAGGTAGATCATGTGTGTGATATGTATCAGGTATGATCAGGTGGATCATGTATTTGTATTTGTATTAGGTGGATACATTGTATGATTAGGTAGATCATGTATGTGATATGTATCAGGTATGATTAGGTGGATCATGTATTTGTATTTGTATTAGGTGGATACACTGTATGATCAGGTGGATCATGAATGATGATATGTATCAGGTAGATACTTGGTATGCATCAGGTGGATGCATTGTATGATCAGGATAATCATAGATGATGAGCTTCAGGATGTTGCTCCAGATGACATGCAGCAGGATGTTGCAGTGATGATGATTAGGATGATCATGTGTACATCAGGATGATGTATGGTGAGTATCAAGATGATACTTTGTGGCCGTGGATCAGGTTGTGTAGATGAGCATGTCTGGGAGATCCTATAGGTCGGAGTTGTGTACCCGTAACATCCTGGGATGCTCTTTCGAGACATTGCTCTGGGAGGACATGTAATTTGTGCCCTGGGAGATCGTCAGGTTGGATTTGTGTACCCGTAACATCCTGAGATGCTCTTGCGAGGTTTTGTCCTATGGCATGTAATTTGCTCCTGGGAGATCTGGACAGGGTGAAAAAGGCCTCAAACGCTTCAGCCAGGTTTTGCCATGACCACATGTAATTTGCTCCTGGGAGATCTGGACAGGATGAAAAAGGCCTCAGATGGTTCAGCCAGGTTTTGTGGTGGACCACATGTAATGTGCTCCTGGGAGATCTGACAGGTAGAGCTGTGTGCTCGTAACATCCTGGGATGCTTTAGCCAGGTTTTGTGGTGAGATCACGTGTAATGTGCCACTGGTAGATCCGATAGGTAGAGCTGTGTGCTCGTATTAGCTTGGGATGCTTCAGCCAGGTTTTGTGATGGGTCACATGTAATGTGCTCTTGGGAGATCTGACAGGTAGAGCTGTGTGCTCGTAATAGCCTGGGATGTTGCAACCAGGTTTTGTGATGCACGTAATAAGTCCTGAGGATTCCACAGTATGGCCAGTGATGACGAAGACCTGCAGGTGGTGGGCCTACATCCAGTATGAAAAAGGACTAGCTCTGTAGAACTTCCTATGACGAGTAGATTCAGAGATTGATTGAGATAGCAGCAGCAATGACGATGATGATGACTCGATGAAGATTATCCAGTGACGATGATCCAAAGAAGATGACTTGTGCTAGAAGACCTGTGTTGAGAAATACCTTCCTAGTTAAGAGGGAGTGTTGATGTATATGTAACTTTGGAATGTATTTCACATATATGTATATTGTATTCCTATAGAGATGTTATTATTCCTCTATACGAAAGTGGTTGTATTCCTATAGAGATGTTATTATTCCTCTATAAGGAAGTGTCGTCATTTATATTGTAAGTGTCGTAACTTATACTTGATGGGTTATTAGACCACCTTGTTGGGGTCAGCCCTGTATAAGTCATGTGGGTCAAAGGATTATTAGACCACCCTATTGGGGGTCGGCCATGTGGGTCAAAGGGTTATTAGACCACCCTAGTGGGGGTCGACCTAGTCAGCATTATGTTAAGTGGTTAAGTTGAGGCCGACCTAGTTGAGTAAAGGTCAAGTCAAGTTAGTGTATAAATAGAGAGTGTGTCTCTCTCATTTTACACATTCTATTCTCTCACTCACACTTGGGAGAGTAGCGCACTTGTGGAGGAGGAGGCTCTGCTGCTAGGAGAAGACTATCTCTTGTATTTTGGTTGTATCATTGCTCTATCTATCTCTGAGGAAGTTATTGGGGTTTTTCACCTTTATGGTTTTCCTCAAGTAAAATCTGTGTCTCTTGTGTGCTTGCATTATTGTGTCCATGATTGATATGCTGTAGATTTGCTGTACATGTTGTTCTCTCAGTTAAGATCCTAGATTAGATTGAAGTAAATTCTGAAAATTTAACAGTCACATTGCCATATCCCTTTGTTATTTATAGTTGTGGATCAATTAAGCTTGAACCCATGACCTTTTTAATTTGATTACCAAGATTTCATGTGTTATCACTTGTTATTTATCCTCAATCAACCTACACATTGAAACTATCAACCAAGGAAACACTTAAGAGAAGGTTGGTTTGCATTTATTTCCCTATCGCTCATTCCATTTCCACTCATCCCGTTAACCATCCCTCCAAGGGTGTTTAACATGTTTATTCCCTAACTGTTGGCTTGGTTTTGCAACCAAGCTTAGTGCTATGGGCACCTGCTAACTAGTAGCAGTAGTTTCAATAGAAATAAATAACAATAAACTAAATCTAAACTAAACTAAACTAGCATGTGCATTTTGAATTAAAAAACAAGAACAAGAAACATAAGAAATAATTTTGTATTAAAAGATGAGGGCAAGCAAATGCTTGTAATAAGAATACCTTCGATTGATGAAGATATTTGGGAAGCTCCAATGGTGAGCAACTCCAATCTCCAATGGGTCCTTTCTCCAAGGTTGCTACAATGGCCAAAACTCAAGGGAGATTTTGGCAGCATGAGGATAGGAATATGGATGGATGGATCTGAAATGAGCAACCCCTACCACCTTTTTATAGGTTTTGGTGGTGGGGAATACCATTTGTGGTTTTGTGGAAACCAATGGTATTGACCAACATGGTTTAGGTACTTTTCCCTCCTTTTTCCTTTTTTGAATAAAATTAATATTTTTATTCCCTTTTTAATATTTTGGGAATTTTGGACCCTTTTTGAGGGTTTTTTTATGCTTTTTTAGGAAAAATAATCTTTTTGAGTGGGAAAAAAGGGGTGTACTAAGGTATTTTGGTGACCTTTTGTTGGTTTCAGAGGCTCAGATGGTGGTCTTTTGGTGACCTAGTGAGCACTTTTTAGGTGTTAACAGATTGCCCCCTGATGTGTGAGGGTAGGAGCTCATCATATGGACGATAGACATCATAGTTCTTTTGTCTTTTTTCTGGGGTTTAGGGAGGAGAAGATACCGTTTGGAGATTGGATCCGCGGACCTTGGAAGCTGCAAAAAACAAAAAATATTACATGGCCTCAATATGAATGAGGAATAATCTCTGATAATGGACGAGGCAGGCATACACATGCTCGTATCAAGACATATACATAACAATTAGTCCCAAGAAGGGGGATCTAATACATAAAAAATTTACTGGTACATCATAATGGTCCAGAGGGTACATTATTTTTGGGATGTACTCATGATCATGGCATGACTGATCTCAATAGCTGATACACTGGAATAACTGGTGAACTACTGGAATTGAAGGTGTCCAACATCTGTAGGGACTCAAAAAGTGTGAGTCATCTCTGAGAATTAATGTAACTGTATACTCAAGGGAGTATAAAACTGGTGTACATCTGAATACTGTCGCCATGCGCAACCCGGATATCTATAGAAAAAGTGGTAACAGGTTGTATCCATGGGTAGACTCTCAAATGTGGAGGAGTCGGGAGGTATCCGGGGTCTTCGACTATAACTGAAAGGACCGATACCCTGTGCGAGTCTCAATGATGCGATCAAGGTGTTGAAGTCGAGCATGTGAGAAGCAACCATTTGGAGAAGCACTAAGGAGTCTTCTCGAAATGATTCGTAGGAACTCATCATAAATGGTGATGAGTCCAAGACACAGGGACCTCTAGGTCTATCCTCTGGAATAAATTTGGTTGTCGTCGACAGAGGGAGACCAACAACTAACAAGGCAATGATGTTTCCTTGATAGGAGCGCGAGGTGTAGAACTCAAGTGTGGTAGTACTGATGGTAGGACTGATATACTTGTGGGGATGGGAAGTAACTGGGGTCATATAGTGGGGAGACTCAAACTTCCTTTGTTCAGAGCATGATGACATGGTTGACCTGGCAGCATATGGAACTGACTTATAGGTTTGAGGATCATAGCTTTTAGGGACTGAAGGGTATGTACTGACTCTGGGGGGGTCAAGCTGACGGGTGCTGTCTAGGGATTCTCAGGGTGACATATTGCAGAATACTCTGAACAAAGGCGGCCAAATGGGGAAGCTGCCATATGAGTAGACGTGATCTGTTGTGGCACCGAGAAGCACCATTGGGTACTTCTTCGTAGTTTTAATGAGCTCCAAGAAGGTATAAAAGTGTGCTCTGAAATGGTACTATCCTGTGGATGTGTGAGCCCAGGACTGTTCGTGCTCATTGGTGCTTTCATTTTTAAGGAGTCTGAAAACGATAAGAAGACTCTACAGTGGTTATGACTACTGTCCTATTGGTTTTACGAGCCCAGGATGGTGATTGCTCGTGGTCGCTTTCATGTTTAGAGAGTCTGAAAGCGGTAAGGGGACTCCATTGGTGTTTCTTTTTCGTAAGTTTAGTCTCCAAGGCCCGAAAAAAAGCATAAAATGATGCGGATGGAGAACTCTTCTAGCCGATGTGACTAGAGTATACCTTTTTCGTAATTAGTCTACAAGGTCCGGAAAAGGGGTAAAATTATACCAGGTAGACGCCCTTTCAGATACATTTTAATGAGCATGAAAGGAAGCAAGGTTGCTCGGCGATCTTTTCATTATTTTAGGAGTCAGAAAAGAGCTTAACAGAAACTCCATAAGTGCCTTTTTCGTAAAAGGGATTGTTCGGCCCGAAAAAGGGATAAAATTATACCGAACTGAGAGGGATTGATGGGAGTGAGAAAAAAGGTCTCAAGCGTCATCATGTGTGCGGGATACTGGATCCAGTGACATAAAGATTGTCAAAAGGGGGGGGTGGCAGCCGTTGTGGCACGCAAACCGAGGAAATGAGAGGGCATTTTGAAAAAATGGCCAAAAAGTTATGGGCGTGAGAGCGAGAAATGATCTCAAGCATCATCACAAGCATGGGAAACTGAATTCGGCGATATAAGACTCGCTAGAAACGGACGACGGTCTATGTGGCACGCAAACCGAGGTGACAAGGGGGCATGGAAAAAATGCCCAAAAAATCTGGGTGTGAGAGAGAGAAATGATCTCAAGCATCATCATGAGTGTGGAAAACTGAATCCAGCGATATAAAACTCGCTAAAAATGGACGACGGCCGATGTGGCACGCAAACCGAGGCGACGAGGGGGCATGGAAAAAATGCCCGAAAAATCTAGGCGTGAGAGCGAGAAATGGTCTCAAGCGTCATCACGAGCGCAGAAAACTGAATCCGACGATATAAGGCTTGTCCAAAAATGGACGACGACCGATGTGGCACGCAAACAGAGGCAACGAGGGGGCATGGAAAAAATGCCCAAAAAATCTAGGCGTGAGAGCGAGAAATGATCTCAAGCATCATCACGAGCGCAGAAAATGGAATCCGGCGATATAAGGCATGCCAAAAACGAACGACGACCGATGTGGCATGCAAATCGAGGCGACGAGGGCGCCCAAAAAAATGGTAAAAAAATGGACCTGGTGAAAACAGTAAAAGGAAAAATCTATCATGAAGTTCTCGCTGCGCTGTTTCCAATGGTACCAACGGTTTGAGAAACGAACGTCGTATGAGACCGGAATGGCGGTTTGAAAAATGGTGGAATTTCTATAAATAGGGCGTGGGGCCCATATGACGTGTCATTATTACGTGCGAGTTTGGCAGAGCAGTCAGAGCTCTTTCTCGATTTCTGGAGATTTGACCGTTGGTTTTTGATTCTGCGAGTTTCAGGTAACTCTATTTGCCTTAGCCTTTTCAATTATGTCCTTTTTGTTTGGCGGCGGGCCCCCGAAGGCCGTGAAATTCCACGTTGACCTTCCAACGTGGAATATTGCGGGTTTCGGGTCTCTTCCCGCGATGAACCGCGCGGGTTTTAGGCTGACAGTCGCGATGTTCATCGCGACTGTGAGGTTGGAACCCGCGATGTTCATCGCGAGTTCATGGGAGATAGTCGCGATGTTCATCGCGATTGTCTGGCAAATATCCGCGATGTTCATCGCGGGTTCTTCAATGGAGGCCGCGATGATCATCGCGGATTTTGATGGAAAAGCTGCGATGGTATTTTTTGCAAAATTTTTTTGTTGGGTCTAAAAATTTCTTCTGTTTTTTGGCAGGATGTTGAGGAGACCGTTGTCGTCATGGCGAGAGCGGGAGATAGATGATGATCTGATAGAGAAGATTCGTACTGATCCGGGGGTCCGACAGACTCTAGCGGTGAGTGGACTTTTGAAGTTCACTCAGATCCCACCAATGCGTTTAGTGAGACGGCTCCTGAACAAGTTGGTGAGTTGGTGGGTGCCCGCGGAGGGTGCTTTTATGATTGGGGGACAGAGGTTGGAGATCACCCTCACAGACGTATATTTTCTGACTGGGTTGCCTCGTTTGGGGGAGGTGGGAGATCTTCTGCCGAGGATCCCGCCAGGTGTTGATATGGAGGATTTGCTGCAGACCTTTTGTGTTGATGGGGCCATTTTGCAGAACAGTGCCTTGAGTCTGCGATCACTACGGGAGTGGGACATCAGGGCTGTTGGGGCAGGTGTGCTGCGAGTGCTGGGTGCTGCGGTGACACATCGTTTGTCCGGGGGACAAACGATGATGGTGGACTCTGTGCTTCGGGGAACATATTATGCATGGGCTCAGATGTTTCTAGCAGGTGTCCGGAGAGATCTGGACAAGTGCTTTCGAGAGGGAGGAGAGTTATGTTATGCCTCCTTTCTATGTTGTTTTTTTCTTCGAGTGCGTGCCGACCTTACGACCACGGGTGCCCATTCGTGATGGTCTGGTGAGTGAGCCGCGCATGGTGCGGTGGCGGCATATGATGCCTCGTGGTGGTGGTGGTGTCCGCGGGTTTTTTACGGAGGAGGTATATGAGCAGTGCGAACAGATGCCCCTAGTGATTGAGGATTATCCATATGCTGGCATGGACTACCGAGGCGACCTAGAGATGCCTCGAGCCCAGGGACAGGCCTGGGGTTTAGACGGTATGTTTTGTGGTTTGTTTTATACTATATCATGTGATTTGTTTATGATTATAGCTAGATGTGTATATGATGGTTTATTTGCATTGTGCAGATGTTGGGCCTGTACCACCGGCCGACTACGTGGCTCGTCGGGGGCGGGCGATGGTGGTCGCTCAACCACCTGCAGCGGTACCACGTCCATGTGGTGGAGGATTTGCGGCTCGTGGGCGAGGGGTTGGCCCTCGAGATGATTCCATTGAGGGTGTCAGACAGACATTCGACATGATTCTAGATGGACTCCCCGAGGATGGCTAGAGAGACCTAGACCGGGACGTTGTGGAGCATTGCTTCGGTGCACCGCCTGAGTGGCAGTCGCTCCTGTTGAGGACAGCGGTTTTTGTGGCCGAGCACAGGGATGGTGTTCGGGATGACCCGGCAGGGCCGGCTGAGAGGAGGATCCGTCTACGGGATGATCTAGCCAGGCCAGCAGAGCGAGGAGTTCGGGCTCGCCATGATCCAGCGGGGCCAGTGGAGGAGGCGCCAGAGGAGCCCAGGGACCCTCATGACTAGATGATATGTAGTTGCCCCCAAATGCTGATGAGCATATGGGGAAGCTCTTTTTGTACGGCTGATGTATATTTTTTTTAGTATATTGGGTGCTGGGGGCACCTATGACATGTTTTGACTATACGATGATGTATATATATGTATATATTTGATGTTGGTATATAGTCGTGTATGCACGTGGATGCACTTGTTGTCTTTTCGTACGCCCGTGGAGGCATGTTTGATTTTCTGTACGCCCGTGGAGGCACATGGTATGCACGTGGATGCACATTTTGTTTTTGGTATATGCCCGTAGAGGCACATGGTATGCACGTGGATGCACATTTTGTTTTGGTATATGCCTGTGGAGGCACATGTTATGCATGTGGATGCATTATTTGTTTATGGTATGATGCGATTGGTGTGCCAGTCAAGTACATTGTTGGCCATATGGTATGCTACACTATTGAGGTTTCTTGGGACATGTGTGAATGAAATGGATTCAAACTGTCGAATCATTTGTTTAGTGCGCAAAAATTTTCTGAACAGACAGGGATCGCGTACCTGGTAATCATTGTTGAGTTGGAAAACTAGGAGTTGTGAGTCCAAGAAAACGTTAAGGTGACGTATGCTCATTTGGAGAGTTGTGGCCAAGAGACCGGTCACGGCATCATATTCAGCCTGGTTGTTGGTAGCGGCACCCAAACACACGCCTTCGATGTGGATCAACTCATGTGAAGGGGAATATAGTACCCAAGCTGCGGAGGCCAGATTGGGGGACCAACGGCTTGCACCATTGGCGAAACCGACGTAGCAGAGTGGAACATGTGTGTGAATGGGATCAATGGAAGGGGCCGACCGGACAGAGGGGTATCGAGTGGAGATCGTATAAATGGCGGGGTCAAGGCCAGGCATTTCGGTATCTGACCAAGTAAAGACATCAGTGAATTCTTGGAACAGTTGTTGGTATTCTCCGATCTCATGCTCACTGTGGGAGGCTCCTAATGTAATGGTATGAAGGGCACCAAGTGGGTCAGAGATGTCAATGTGGATGACGGGAGAAATATCGGCCATGGGACCCTTTAACCAGTCGACTTTAGTAGGAAGGAAATCTTTGGGCTCAACCGCGGATTGGGTAGCGGTGGTGGATGAAGTCTCTTCCGGGAGGAAGTATGGACGATGGTGCATGTCTTCCTCGGGATAATCAAGGGCAGTAGGAGCCTCTAGAATCTCTTCATTGTTGCGGGATCTTTGAGTGGTCAAATCAAGTGGTGAGGTAGTGGTAGTCGAAGAGATCATGTAGATGGTGTTAATCTCTTCGGATGAGGATGATGCGGGAGGGTAGATCTCCTCGATAGTAGGGGGTGCCGTCTCAAGGTCCAAATTATTCATCTCGTAGAGAGTTGCTCTGTAATCTGGGATGTCAGGACAGTTTTGTGAGTAGTGGCCGTAAATACCGCATATCGCACATGGGTGGTTGGTACGCAGTGATTTGTCATGAGGCATGGGGTTTGGATCGAGTTTGACCACCGGGATGTTAGGGTCGTCGTCCAACATTTGCATGTGTTCCTGTAATGCAGGTAACTGTGGACACTGATGGGTTGGATGGCCTAACTCATCACACAACGAGCATTTTGGAGGAGCACGAAATACAGGGGGAGGTTTAACTGCCTTGGGTGGGGGTACTGCAGTGTATGGTTGTGGGCCTCTGCCCCCAGTGGGCCTGATGAGTGGAGGGGGATTCGTCGATGACGAAGGAGTATTGATACCGGGAGGTGGTTGAGTAGAAGTAACAATGGGTTGCACTAGTTGCAGGATGACATTTGGTGTCGGCGGAGGAACGGGAGGTGAAATATACCACACGGGTAATCCCAATGTTAACCCGGGTAGACTAAGGGTAGCCATAACTGGAGCGCTTACTACGCCCGAAGGAGGGAATAGAAAGGGGATTGTGTGGATGGGTGTAACATCGATGTGACTAGGGACCAATGGTGGTTTAGGGAACAAGGGTGGTTGATTACCTGGTGTTTGTGTATTCTGTGAAAGAGTACAGAGGTTCGCGACGTGGGTCTCTGGTGACGGTGGTGGAATGGACTGGAATGTAGAGGTCATCGGTGCCTCGGAGTAAAGTCCGGGTCCTACTTAGAAAATGAATGAGGTAGTTGCACCACCAACAGGTTGTTCCACCATGGGGAGAACATTTTCAGGTGCGGCGGGGGCCTTGGGATCGTAATAGGTGAGTTGGTCGACCTTGACCACGCGTCCCTCATGGGGGAACTGCATGGTACGAAATATGGATGAGACAATATCCCGCATGGCATACATGTAGCTGCGACCAAGTAAAAGGTTATAGTCAAGTTGGGCATTGATGACCTCAAAGTCAATGAGCACGGTTTTACCCGCTAGCTGGATGGGGACATTAGTTAATAGACCTTGGGGTTGTGCCGAACGACCGTCATAGGCTCGCAACGCAGTGGTGGACTACTGGAGAGTAGGGGATCCCAACTTCTGCCAAACGAATGTGGACATGACGCATGTAGAGGCCCCTTCATCGATAATGCACCGATGGATGACAAGATTCCGAACAGAAACGAAAACTTGGAATGCTAAAGAGGAAGGCAGGCGTGGTTCAGACTGGTCTGAATCGAATGCGATCAGCTGCAAATCATTGGGGTCAATGGTGCCAATGGCAGAGAGTAAAGTCTTGCGCTATGAAGGACAGTTTTTCAAAACTTCTAAAGCAGACATGGCTGCAGGAGACTGGGCTAAGTCGTCGACAATGTTGTAATTCGACGCAGCGCGAGCATTGGGATTAATGTTGATGCGACGAAGTGGGAAGCGAGGTGCTTTGGAAGCGCCATCAAGTGGAGCCGGAGGTATACGTAACGTTTGATCTGTGGGATTAACGTTAGTGTTTTTGTCGGCGGCAGGGGCTTCGGAGGTAGAGCCATATTGGTTCCGACGTGTTTGGAGGTTGGCATCGGCAGTTGACATCATCAACAAATGGTGAGTACCTGAATCGAACATGGGTTGATCAGGGGCTGCATAAGTGATTTGTTGTGGTGGCATGTTTCCCTGAGGGGGAGCTAACGGCTGAGTGTTCACTACATCCTGGTTTGGAAAGGGGTTTTGCAGCACCAAAGGTTGATGTTGAGGTGGTGGAGGGTTGGGTGGCGGCTGAGGAGCCACTTGCCCTTGACGATGGGCATCGTTGATCCAGAGTTTCCAAGCTCGCTCCAAATGTGGGAAAGAATGTGTGTAATGACCATAGACCCCGCAGATAGAACAAGGGTGGTTTGTTCTGAGGTTATTATTTCTAGGCTGCTTGGGATTTTGATCTGGATTGCGGTTGGGAGGAGCAGCATTGTTATTCTGCGGAGGATTGGGAGGTGGAGGACCTTACTGATGTTGTTGGTTATTACTGCGGTTACGACCTTTACCACGGTTCTGTTGCGCACCTTGGTTGCGCTGGTTGTTTTGGTTCTGGGGCTGGTTGTGCTGTGTGTACACTTGCCCTTAAGCAGTGGGAGGATTTTGGTTCGCCGCAGGTGCAGGAGCAGGTTGTGGTGGATAATAAGCCTGTGGGGTTGGAGGTGGTCCAGTTACCTGTTGGGGTTGTTGGTAACCCTGAGCTATTGGAGGTGTTGGGTTAGCTGCCACATCTTGTTGCGGGTAATCCATTGGTTGAGGTGCAGCTGGGAGAGCGTATGCAGGTGGTGCATGACCAAAGCACTGAGGTGGACATGAAGTTCCATGGGTATGGTGGTGATGTGCCATGGGAGCATATGAACTGGTTGCTCCAGATTGAGACGTAGCCTGCGAAAGGTCGGGACCATGGCTAGGATGTGCAATGGAAAAGGGTTGGGGATGCGAGGCCATATGACCAATGATGCCACCAGCGGCATGGGATGCCCCCGGCGCATCATGTTGGGATGACTCACCCCGAGGGGCGTCCGGTATAATGGTATACAGATAACCCGACTGGGCGTAAATGAAATCAAACTGTTGGGCTTTGAGGATGGCCTCTTCTTCAAACTGGGGTCTTTCGGATGCCACATCCTTCGCAATGAGAGGGAGAAGGGATTTTAGAAACCAATCTAGGAAGATACGGTCGTCTAACTTGATTTTGCAGAGGCTTCGGCATCGACGCCACTCATGAATGTGGTCAGTGATGTGGGTGGCCGTGTTCTATCTGCAAGACAGTAGGATCTCAACTCCCGCATCATAGCGGACAGGTAACTGGAAAAACTGCAGGAAGGTCGAGGCAAGGGAGGTAAAGGTGGCATGCGTCCCATGGGGCTGCTCGATATACCACTTAGCTGCAGAGCCAGTGAAGGTGCGCTGTAATATACGGAGGCAGATAGAGTCGTCCACTATGGAGTTGGAGGAACACCATAGATGGAAGGACATGATATGGTTCTGGGGGTCCTCACCTGCCTTTCCCTCAAACTTAGGGATGTCGGAGGGGAGTTTGGTGGGCATGTGAGGCCACGCAGGATCATGTCTGATAGGATCATTGGTGATCCTGGCTAAGTCTGGCAAGTTCAGACTTGCCATGTACGGTACGCTAGCAGATGTAGTGACTGGGACTGGGACATGCTGCATGGTGGTATGATGTAGGAGTCCAGTAGCGCCTAAAGGTATGCTAGGTATTGAAGGTATGTGTCCTCCAATAGGTGTGGTCTGGTATGGGCCATCGCTTCCAAGTGCAACATGGGTTACACTTGGATTAGGAATAGTAGTGGTGATTCCTGGAATCTGGGTTGTGGAACTGAGAGGGGGTGTGACCCCTATATTCGGCATACCCATAACAGGTGGTGGCCCTGTGTTGGGAATTCCTATAACAGGAGGTGGCCCTATGTTGGGAATTCCTATAACAGGAGGTGGCCCTGTGTTGGGCATTCCTAAGGGTGGAGTGTTGCCCATATTAGGCATACCCAGGGGGGTGGTTGCTGCCATGGATGGCACCGCAGTAGAAGGGTCTGTGGATGTCTCACCTATGGTGTTGGTAAAGAGTGGGTCAAATGGTGTTCCAACCATAAGGTTGGTTGGGAATAACGCAGTGGGGTTTTCGGATTCTACCTCAGAATCAGAAGTGAAGTGAGGCGTGTCAGAATCGGATGACCGTATGGTTGACCGACGATGTGTCGAGTCAAGGGATAAGGCTCGGCGTCAGTGACGTGGCGATCCAAGTAGACTGAACTCTGGGAGTTCGCCTTGAAGACGATGAGAGCGCCTAAAATTCTCAATGGTGAGAAATAAGTTTTTTGTGTAAAAATCTTATGTATAAAATGGTAATGTATAAAAATCTCAAAACCCTAATGCAACCAAGGGTGCAAGAAGGGGAGTGAAAATGAAGGCTCTCAGGCCCAAAAAAAATCAACCTCAAAAAGGCACTTATTATAGCAGCTATGCTATAATAAGTGGAGGGATGCAAAAAATGGTCAGAGTACCAACATGCAAACAGCTTCTAGAAAAAATAGGCGTAACTAGACCAAAGGTGGGTTGAATCATGCAAACACCTAACTAAAAGTATTGTGAATCAACAAATGATATTCTCTGCAAGGTGATGAAATCCAAGTCAGACAATATGAGTGTTGAGTCAACGGCTAGATATCCCCTATCGGGAGGGACACCGGGTAATCAATCCTAAAGAATGGCTACTAGGATACTCCGTTCATGACACGTCGAGAAAAGGTAAATCTGCCGTTTGGTCCTTTATCGCAATACCCCCATACAGGGATATCCCGAGAACTGCGAATGGTAGCCCTTCGGTTACTGAATGGATTTCGGTATTCCACTCAGGCTTCCGGAACCATCCTCGCGACTTCAACCCTCCTAGGGGAGAGGCCTTCCCATAAACCGGTTGTGACCGTGCCAATAAATACTAGGAGATTTTAGCTCCCTAAAGGACAACAACTATGTCTCAGATGTAATAACTGAGGGGTGTTATTGGAACACCTATCCCCTCAATACTACCTAGCTACAAAGTTCTTTTAGTGTTCCCCAAGTGGGGTTAAAAGTGGGTTGAAATTAGGGTAAGTTTTAAGGCTCAGTTTAAAATTAGTGTTTGAGTGGGTGCACGTGTGATATTTTAAACTGAAATTGAAAAAGTAAATGCTAAGTATTCAAAAAATAAAGGATCTTTTGAAAAAAAAAGCAAATAAATGACTTCTTCAATAAATGGAAATTAAATGCTTTGCAAAGACTATTCAAAAAACAAAGGATCTTTTGAAATATGAAAGCAAATAATATAACTTCTTTGAGAAATAAATGGATTTATTTTTCAAAAATTGCTATGGGCAAAATATTGAAAGAAGTAAACAGCAAAATTTTTAAATCTAGATAAAAATGCAAAAAGAAATCCTTCTTTCAATTTCTGAAAATTTTTAAAAAGACTTTTTCACATGTGCATTCTAAATAGTAAAAAAATTTTCTATGGCTGTAAAATATGCAGGATTTCTAATACTGGAAAATGTGCTATGTGGGCAGAAAATACAATAAGAAATTAATTTTTTAAACGATTCGGCCGAATGAAAAAATTAGCATCACGGGTTTTGACAGAAAAGCTGCGATGGACCGCGCGGGTTTCTGTCGCACAGTCGCGATGGGCAGCGCGGGTTTTGACTGCGAAGCCGCGATGTGCAGTGCGGGATTTCGTCACACAGTCGCGATGTGCAGCACGGAAAAGGTCCGCGAAGCCGCGATGTGCAGTGCGCTAATGGGCCGCGAAGCCGCGGTGAACCGCGCGGAAAAAGGCCGCACAGTCGCGATGAGCCGCGCGACTGTTGGGCGAAAAGCCGCGAGGCGAAATCCGTACGCGGATGCCGAAAAACGAAGCCAAAAATTGAGAATTTCGGGCTGTTAATGGCTAAAAAATGGGCCAAGATCTAGAACAACAATGGATCTGCTGTCTAGGGTGGCAGATCTATGAATTAAACTAACAAATACTATCAAAAAGTAAGATCTAAAGCAAAAGTGAGACCTAAGGATTCAAAAAGCAGCGGAGTCGCCAAAAACTGTTGGCTTGGTTTTGCAACCAAGATTAGTGCTATGGGCACCTGCTAATAGTAGCAGCAGTTTCAATAGAAATAAATAACAATAAACTAAATCTAAACTAAACTAAACTAGCATGTGCATTTTGAATTAAAAAACAAGAACAAGAAACATAAGAAATAATTTTGTATTAAAAGATGAGGGCAAGCAAATGCTTGCAATAAGAATACCTTTGATTGATGAAGATATTTGGGAAGCTCCAATGGTGAGCAGCTCTAATCTCCAATGGGTCCTTTCTCCAAGGTTGCTACAATGGCCAAAACTCAAGGGAGATTTTGGCAGCATGAGGATAGGAATATGGATGGATGGATCTGAAATGAGGAGCTCCTACCACCTTTTTATAGGTTTTGGTGGTGGGGAATACCATTTGTGGCTTTGTGGAAACCAATAGTATTGACCAACATGGTTTAGGTACTTTTCCCTCCTTTTTCCTTTTTTGAATAAAATTAATATTTTTATTCCCTTTTTAATATTTTGGGAATTTTGGACCCTTTTTGAGGGGTTTTTATGCTTTTTTAGGAAAAATAATCTTTTTGAGTGGGAAAAAGGGGTGTACTAAGGTCTTTTGGTGACCTTTTGTTGGATTCAGAGGCTCAGATGGTGGAAAAGTGGACAAATGGGTCATGTGAATAAGGAAATGAGCTAGTGAGCACTTTTTAGGTGTTAATACTAACCGTGTTGTTTTGAGCATCAACATATTTGGCGAATCCACTGGGGACTATGTCCTTATCTTTTATTGATCATTCTTAAATCTGATCCTTAATTTTATCTTTATCAAAGCCTAATTTTTGAATTGATCGCATTACATAATCATGAGAGATGCTGGGTACCTTTGTGTTAATCATGTTGATATTTGTTAGTCATCAATCAACTATTTGAGTCTTGATCTTTCCATGGATCTTTGTTTTTCCACCTTTGGTGATGTCAAAAGCTCAACTAAGTATTTGAGGAGTTTAACTATATATCCTTTGAAGAGAATGAATATATCAAATCATTTAACCTCTGATTTAAGAAGCTATATGTCCAGATACCCAAATTTGTTCGAACTTTTGAACAAGCCACTCTTATCCAGTATTATCAATGTATTCCTCCTCCTTACCGAGACCAATTACAAGGAAATAATTTAAATTGCCTTGGATTTGGTTTAAAAGCATGCCTCAAAATTGATGACAATCACAAAAGAAAGAACAGGATTTCCAATGGACAAATTTACCCCCAATACCGATACGTCCATACTCCAATTGATGCATGAAATGCAAGATCGAATGCATTCCTTTGATAATACTAAATATGCTTATGAGGAAGTCTTAGCCTACTCTTTCGCATCCTTCCCACATTCTAAACCCACTTGAGACGAAGCAATCTACCGAGATTTTATCACACCATTGGTGCATTTTTTGCGACAAGGTCCATAAATAACCCTTCTACTTGCAAACAGTGCATGTCATACCAAGAACGAGTAAAGAGGGGTAATCCTTTTGTAGCCAAGAATCCCATTGATAATATCTATGCTACTTTAACCATGTTTCAATCTCAATCTAAACCAAAAGTTGAATTTGGTCCCAATCCTTCAAACAATAAGGTGAATTTTAAGCATAAGATCATTATACCCCCTATTTTTGAGTCAAGACCCCTTCCTATCAATAAAGCTAGTCATTCTAGCGTTGCATTCCAATCCATGCCTATCATCCCTAGCAGTCATGTTTCTTATGATATGATGGATCATTTAGTGAATGTGACTGATAACATCAATCCTTTTGATGCCCCTAGAGAACCTGATCAATATCAGAATATTAATAGTTCTCTTGCTTCCCCTTTCCTATCCACGACTTATTCTGAGACAATCACACAATATGTTCATTAGGTTTTCTCTTTTAATGATGACATATTTCCATCCAATTCTAAGTATGATCCTCGTATTTTTGTTCATCATGAGAATTCCATATCGATGCCTCATATTAATACTCCAATATTTTGTAGTCCACAAAATAATTTATTAATTAAGGACAAGGTCAATAATTTGCAGTGCGATGTCTCATAAAATATTAATCATTCGAAAGGGGAAATCAATTATTTTAAGGAGGTGATTCATACTCCTGAATCTGTCAAAGAGGATCTTGTTGTGATTGATATTTTTGGCGAATCTCTTATCGTTCCATAAATTCATGATTCAAGTGATGAAGATGCTCCAAAATTTTCAATTATAGGTAAGAATGATACCTTCCACGAACCTATCCATGATTCAATGCCTTATGTATAGGAGGAAATACCTCATCCCACTCATCATAATTTTTCAAATTCTCTCATCAATGAAACTTATCAATTTAATCAATAAGCTGCAATCAATGAGGACATTAATATCAATGATCGAATCCTATCTCTGAGTGATTCATTTTTCAAATCCAACTCTCCTCCAAATCAAAACAAATTTGTTGATAGTGCATACCAATTTGATAATGAAATTGGTCAAATCCCTACTTTTGAGATTCCAATTTTGTCAAAGGAAAATTCCATATCTGAAATTGCTTCACATCCCATTTGCGATGAGTATCCTAGATCTCTTCCTTAAGGATGTGATTTTCTCAATGATGAATCTATGACCAAACAAGCTTCTGTTATGGAAAATCATTTCATTCACACTTCATGTCCATTTGAAATACGTTCTACCAATGAAGTAAATTTTGAATCTACTCCCAATCAAAATGTCATCATTGAAATCCATGATCATGAAATCAATGCTTCACCATTAAATGATTTGCATCCCATCTATGATGATTATCCTGAATTGTTTGATGATGAACCAAGTATCGCGATGAGGGGCAATGATAATAATGAAGTTGATGAATCTTTAATTCATGTCGAACCTGAAGATGACACCAATTACATTGTTCGTAATCCATCAGTTGTTAAGCGGGGTGATTATACTATCCATGAAGTCTAAACCAATTTTAATTCAGTTGGAGTCCATGATTCTAAATTCCTTATTCCAAGTCAATCCAATATGGTCGATGGGGTGGATAGGGATATTCCCAGGTTAAATATTGGGGATTATGTTTGGGATTCATGGGTTGTCAAATTTTTAAATCTTTCTAGTACAACTCATGCCATCTGCATTTATTTTTGTTTGATTTAGTTCCTTCTAACTTTTCTTTTTTGAATGTCATGATCAAATCTAGTTTTCCTCTTGATTTTCTCAATGGATTGTTTTGTAATAAGAATTCTAGTGATCGTAGATGTAGTATTTTAGATGCATCCATATACAATAAATGGAATCCTACATGATAATTTTTTTCTTCTTCTTTCATAGGGGTAGTACTGCATGTCAGTGGTAGGTCATTTTGCTTTCTCACATGCATTTTTTTTCCTTTCATTGTATTAGTTTAGCAGTATTTAGCAATTTCATAGTTTAACACTTTGATTTTGTTAGATTAGTTTCATTTAGATCATTTACTTTCGCAGTATCCCAAATGAATTCTCATGGAAATTGACATATTTAAGTGCAATTCACCATTATGCTTTTTGTTGCTTGGTTTTTCAACCAAGCATGTGCAAGGATGCACCTATTAACTTGTAATAGCAGTCTTCGAATAAAAGCAAAAACAATTATAAATCTAATCTAATATTAACATAAGCTTGTGTAAATAAACAAGAACTAAGTCAATAACAAGAGATCTATGGAAGAACAAGAGTAAAAAATAATAGATTTTTTGTATTACCTCAAAGGTGAGCATGTTTGGTGTTGAGAAGCTCCAAGGTTGAGGTGCTCCAAGCTCCAATGGTCTCTTATCCAAGATGCTGAAATGGGGGTCTTCAAACTCAAAATGGGACGCAATGGCTCTCAATGGGAATTTGGCAGCATAAGGATAGGATGAAATGTGGATGGAAAGTGAGGAGCCCCTATCACCTTTTTATAGTTTTTGGTGATGGGGAATACCATTATTGTTTTAAGGAAACCAATGAATATTTTTATTCCCTTTTAATATTTTTTGGGAATTCTGGACCCTTTTTGAGGGTTTTTTGAGGAAAAATATATATTTTGAGGGGAAAAAGGTGTATTATGGTCTTTTTGGTGACCTTTTGATGGCTTTAGAGGCTCAAATGGTGGAAAAGTGGACAAATGGGTCATGTGAATAAGGGAATGAGCTAGTGAGCACTTTTTGGGTGTTAACAGATTGCCCCCTGATGTGTGAGGGCAGGAGCTCATCGTATGGCCAATAGACATCATAGTCCTTTGGTATTTTTTCCTGGGGTTTGGAGAAGAGAAGAGACCGGTTGGAGACTAGAGCAACGACCCCTTGGAAGCTACAAAAACTGAAAAAATACATGACCCCAAAATGAATGAGGAATAATATGTGATTATGGATGAGGCAGGCATACCCATGCTCGTATCAAGACATATACATAACAATTAGGCCCATGAAGGGGGGCCTGAAGAAATACATAAAAATATGTTGGTACATCGTAATGGTCCAGAGGGGACATAATACTGGGACATACTCATGGTCATACCATGACTAATCTGAGAAATTGATATACTAGAAAAAAGGGAAAGAACCGTTCTGAATAAGGTATTAGAAGGGTTGATGAATTGCTGAAACTGAAGGTGTCCAACATCTGTAGGTACTCAATAATTGTGAGTCAACTCTGAGGAGTTATATGTAACTGTATACTCAAGGGAGTACAAAAGCGGGGTACATCTGAATGCTGTCGCCAAGCGCAACCTGGATATATATAGGAGAATGTAACTAGTTGTTTCCTCAATTAGACTCTCAATAGTGGTAGAGTCAGGTGATATCCGGGGTCATCAACAAAAACTGAAAGGACCGACACCGTGTACGAGTCTCAACGATGCGATCAAGGTGTTGAAGTCGAGCATGTGAGAAACAATCATTTGGAGAGGTACCGAGGAATCCTTTTGAAATGATTTGTAGGCACTCATCACAAATGGTGATGAGTCCAAGGCATAGGGACCTCTAGGTCTATCCTATGGAATAGATTTGGTTGGCATCGATAGAGTGAGACCGACAACTACCAAGGCAATGATGTTTCCTTGATAAGAGCGCTAGGTGTACAACTGAAGTGTGATAAGACTAATGGTAGGATTGTTATACTATGGGGATGGGAAATAACTGGGGTCATAAAGTGGGTGGACTCAAACTTCCTTTGTTTAGAGCATGATGACATGGTTGACTTGGCAGCATAGGGAACTGACTTTTAGGTGTGAGGATCATGGCTTTAAGGGATCAAGGGTATGTACTGTAGACTGGAGTGACTCTGGGGGGACAAGCTAGTGGATGCTTATTGGGAGACTCTTAGGGTGACATACTGCAGAATACTTTGAACAAAGGCGACCATAATGGGGATGCTGCCTTATGAGTATACATGATCTGTTGTGGCACCGAAAAGCACCGTTGGGTCCTTCTTCATGGTTTTAATGAGCTCCAAGAAGGGATAAAAGTTTTCTCTGAAATGGTATTGTCCTGTGGATTTATGCGAGCCCAAGACTGTTCATGCTCATGAGTGCTTTCATTTTTAAGGAGTCTGAAAATGATAAGAAGACTCTGCATTGGTGGTGGAGTACCGTCCTGTGGATTTATATGAGCCCAAGACGATGCTTGCTCATGGTTGCTTTCAATTTTAGAGAGTCTGAAAGTGGTAAGTAGACTCCATTGGTGTTCTTTTTTGTATGTTAGTCTCCAAGGCCTGAAAAATCATAAAATGATGCAAATGGAGAACTCTTCTAGCCGATGTGACTAGAGTATTCCTTTTTCGTAATTAGTCTACAAGGTCCGTAAAAGGGGTAAACTTATACCATGTAGATGCCCTTTCAAATACTTTTAGCGAGCATGAAAGGAAGCAAGGTTGCTCGACGATCTTTTCATTGTTTTAGGAGTCAGAAAAGAGCTTTACAGAAACTCCCTAAGTGCCTTTTTCGTAAAAGACTTGCTCGGCCTGAAAAAGGGGTAAAATTATACCGAACAAAAAGGTATTAGTGAGAGCGAGGGATGATCTCGAGCATCGTCACGAGCATGGAAAAGTGAATCCGGCGACATAAAGATTGTGAAAAATGGGCAACGATCGATGTGGCACGCAAACCGAGGCAATGAGTGGCATTTTGAAAAAATGCCCAAAAATGACGGGGGTGAGAGCGAGAAATGGTCTCAAGCATCATCACGAGTGTGGAAAACTGAATCCGACGATATAAGACTCGTAAAAAATGGACGATGGCCGATGTGGCATGCAAACCGAGGCGACGAGGGGGCATGTAAAAAATGACCGAAAAATATGGGTGTGAAAGCGAGAAATGATGTCAAGCATCATCACGAGCATGGAAAACTGAATTCGACGATATAAGACTCGTCAAAAAATGGATGACGGTCGATGTGGCACGCAAACCGAGGTGACAAGGGGGCATGTAAAAAATGCTTGAAAAATGTGGAGGTGAGAGCGAGAAATGATCTCAAGCATCATCACGAGTGCGGAAAACTGAATTCGGTGATATAAAACTCGTCAAAAACAGACGGCGGTCGATGTGGCATGCAAACCAAGGCAACGAGGGGGCATGGGAAAAATGCCCAAAAAATGGACCTGGTGGAATCGGGAAAAGGAGTGGACTATCATGAAGTTCTCGCTGTGCTGATTCCAACGGTGCTAATGGTTTGAAAAATGGACGTTGTATGATACCGAAATTGGTCTTTGAAAAATGGTCAAATATCTATAAATAGGGTGTGGGCCCAATGTGACATGTGTCATTGTTGCGTGCGAGTTTCACAGAGCATTTGAGTGGGTCAGAGCATTTTCTTGATTTGTGGGAGATTCAGCCGTTGGAATTTCATTCTGCGAGTTTCAGGTAAGCCTATGTGCCTTAGCCTTTTCAATTGTTTCTTTTCTGGTTAGCGGTGGGCCCCCGAAGGACGTGAAATTCCACATTGGCATTCTAATGTGGAATATCACGGGTTTCGGCTCTTTTTCCGCGATGAACATCATGGGTATGGACTTGATACCCGCGATGTTCATCACGGGTTTGGGGCAGACACTTGCGATGTTCATCGCGACTGTTTAGCTGACAGTCGCGATGCTCATCACGAGTGTGGGGATGATACCTGCGATGATCATCGTGGATTTTGATTAAAAAGTCATGATGATCATCGCGGATTTTGATGAAAAAGCCACGATGATCATCGTGGCTAAGAGCCCAAAAGTCGTGATGGGATTTTTTGGAAAAAAAAAATTGTTTTCTAAATTTTTTTGTTTTTGTTTTTTGGCAGGATGCTGAGGAGGCCGCTAGTATCGTGGCGGGAGCGAGAGATCGATGAGGACTTTATGGATCGGATTCGGACCGACTCAGGTGTCCGGGAGGCCTTGGCTGCTGGCGGGCTCCTAAAGTTTGCTCAAATTCCACCTATGCGTTCAGTCAGAGAGCTGCTGAACAAATTGGTGGGTTTCTGGGTTCCAACAGAGGCTGCATTTGTGGTGGTGGGTGAGTGGTTAGAGATCACCCTTTCTGATGTTTATTTCCTTAATGGTTTGCCTCGGTTAGGGGAGGTAGGGGAGCTCCAACCAAGGATCCTTGTTGGGTTGGACATTGAGGATCTCTTGGAGAGATTCTGTGTTCGGGGATCTATTGCGCAGAACAACGCATTGAGTCTGACATCTTTGCGGGAGTGGGAGATGCGGGCGGTAGGGGCTTGTGTTTTGTGTGTGTTGGGTGCCGCGGCACCACATCGTTTGTTTGGGGGGCAAATGATGATGGTAGACCGTGTGTTGAGAGGGACCTACCTTTCCCGGGGTTAGATGTTTTTGGCCTGTGTCCGGTGAGATTTGGACAAGGTCAGTCAGGAGGGGGGGGAGTTTTGCTATGCCTCCTTCCTCTATTGTTTTTTCTTTGAGCGAGTATCGACCTTGTGGCCGCGTGTGCCAGTTCGGGAGGGGTTGGTTAGTGAGCTGCGTATGGTGCGGTGGGGGGAGATGATGCCCCGGGGTGGTGGTGGTATCCGTGGTTTCTTTTCGACGGATATGTATGAGCAGTGGGAGTAGATCCCCCTGCTTATTGATGATTATCCATATGCTGGCATGGATTACTGAGGAGATCCGGAGACGCCTCGGGCTCAGAAGCGAGCCTGGGGTTTAGATGGTATGTCTTGTTTTTTTGGTTCTCTACTATATCATGTTTTTATATGTTTTTTTATGAGTATAGCTAGAGATATTTATATGATATTGACTTGGTTCAGTTGTGTGATTGTGCAGATATTGGTCCAAGGCCACCAGTTGATCATGTGGGTTGTCGAGGACGGGCGATGGTGGTGGTACTGCCACCTACAGCGGCACCACATCCTCATGGTCGAGGAGTTGTGCTTCCTCGACATGATGCCCTGGAGGGCATATGGGAGACTTTTGAGTTGCTTCTAGAGGGAGCCCTAGAGGAGGGCTGGAGGGACTTGGACCGGCACATTATTGAGCGTTGTTCCGATGCTTCTCGTGAGTGGCGGTCTATCCTGCTTAAACTAGCAGTTATGTCGGCCGAGAGGAGGGCTCGGGATCAGGAGGATCCGGAGGAGACAAAATATCCTGGGGATCATGATGATTAGTTGATCATATATTTGCCCCCGAATGCTGATGAGCATATGGGGATGTATCTTTTTGTACGACTATGTATTTTTGTATATTGGGTGCTGAGGGCACCTGTGACATTGTGACTATATGATTATATATATATATATATATATATATATAGATATATGTTTTGGTATATAGTCGTGTATGGACGTGGATGCACATCTTGTCTATTTGTTTGCCCGTGGAGGCACATATTTGTTTTGCTTGTGGAGGCTTGTCATATATATATTTGTGTATCCTGTGGAGGCATGTCATATATATCTGGTGTATGTTTGTGTTTGTATGCCCGTGGATGCAATTTTTTTTTTCTACATGGTTTGATTGGTGTTCCAATCTAGAATGTTGTTTTCCATATGGTCTGCTATACTGTTGAGATTCCTTGGGACATGTGTGAATGAAATGGACTCAAACTATTGAATCATTTGTTTAGTGCGCAGAAATTTTCTGAATAGATAGGGATCGCGTACCTGGTAGATATTGTTGAGCTGTGAAACAAGGAGCTAGGAGTCCACAAGAAAACGCCAAGGTGACTTATGCTCATTTGGAGAGCAGTGGCCAGGAGACCGGTCATGGCATCGTACTCAGCTTGGTTGTTTGTGGCGGCGCCTATGCACACTCCATCGATGTGGATCAACTCATGTGAAGGGGAATATATTACCCAAGCTGTGGATGCGAGATTGGGAGACCAACGGCTTGCACCATCAGCGAAGCCAAAGTAGCAAAGTGGAACAGGATCCATCTGTGGTCATGCAGGAAAAACAAATTTTTAAGTTTTTGTTTTTTTGTAAAAAAGAAAATAAGACTGTACAATTGTGGACTGTGGTGTCCATCAGATTTTCTATGGGTAAAATCGCTTGAGGTACAACCCATTACGTGGGTTGCGTAGGGGGTTTCCTTCTGATTTGGTCAGAATATATGCCCCCTGTCCGAGGCAGGTGTGTATAATATATGGGCCTTGCCACATGGACACAAACTTTCCTTTTCCCGTTTTGTGATGAGCTTGATCATAGGCAAGTACGAGATTGCCTTCACTAAATGCTCGTGGGTGAACATGTTTATCGTAATGAAGTTCAGATCTGTTCTTTGTGGCTTTGATTGTTTGGACAGCTGCGCGGCGATCTTCGTCGGCCTGCTCTAAAAGAAGTAAGCGTTCTTCAATCAGTGATGCATCAGGGAGAAGTTCTACAGAAATTTGTAATGTTGGTATTTGGCATTCAATGGGGAGGATAGATTCCACGCCATGAACTAAATGGAATGGGGTAAAGCCAGTGGCGGTCTTGGTCAACATGCGATAAGCCCATAATGCGGGAAAAATCATGTGATGCCAATTGGATTTATGTTTTTCGACGGTGCGTTGGAGGATAGTCTTCAAAATTTTGTTAACAGCTTCGACTTGGCCATTCCCTTGGGGGTAGTAGGCGGAGGAGAAATGGTGTTCAAACTTAAGGAGTGTGGACATTTCTCTCCAAACAGAGTCTTCGAAGTGAGAGCCGTGGTCTGAGACAAGTTGTTTTGGTACTCTGAAACGAGCAATAACATGGTTGAGGAAAAAATGGGCTGTAGTGTCGACTTTGCAATTATAAGTAGGCATGGCCTCTGCCCATTTGGTAAAGTAATCAATAGACACAATAATGTGTTTGTGACTGTCGGCTGATGGGGGATTGAAATCCATGAAGTTGATGGCACATTTGCAAAATGGTTTAGCGGTGATGACTGGATGAAGGGGGGCGGGGGGGGTTCTTGGCTTTGGGGAAAAAAGATGACAATTTTGGTAGTGTTTGACTGTTGTGATACAATCAGTGAATAATGATGGCCAAAAATAACCTGCGCGGATTACCTTTTGAGCGGTGGCCATTCCTGAAAAATGGCTGCCGCAGGAACCGCTATGACAGTCGTTAAGGACTTGTTCTGCTTCATCTTGGGACAGACATCATCGTAAGATTGTGTCGACGCCACGTCGATAGAGGACATCACCCAAGAGGAGGTAATGGGGGGCATGGTGACGGATGCGACGACGTCCGTCACGGTTGATGTTGGGTTGAAACTTCTGTGTACGGAGGTATACCAAAATGTCTCCATACCAAGGGTCGTCTGACGAGATGATGAACAAATGTTCATCGATTAGATCATTATGGATAGTTGGTGATGACGACGATGATGGTAAGTCCGTAATGAGTTGAGCAAGTGCTAATGCTTTGGTGCTCTTCGGGGTTTTAAAATTTAGGTCATATGCTTGTAAGATAATCACCCATTTGGCAACATGGCCTTGTAGAAGGCGACGATTTAAGAGATAGACCATTGGATTGGAATTGGCCACAATGTTAAGTTTAAACCAAATAGACAAGCAAGATCACTGAAAGAAACACAATCACAAGATAGACACAGAATATACCCTGGGAAACCCTCATGGGGTAGAAAACCCAGCAAAGCTTTCCTCAATAAGATGATCAACCAAAATACAAGATGTGCTCCTTCCTTCTTTGTCTCCTTAGCAGATCTCCCAGACAAGTGCGCACTCTTCCACAAGTGAGTGAATGTGTATAATGAGGAACACACCTCCTCTATTTATACACTACATTGACATATATTTTACACAGGTACATGTAGGCTCGTATTTAACCATTAGGTTAAATACCCTATTATAACTGACTGGTCCAACCCCCACATGGTGGGTCTAATAACCCTAGTTACCACAACTTCTCGGAGGAATAAACATCTCCGGATTCATAGTATAATCACATCGGAGGTATGGAACATCTCCGAAACAAATATAATATTCTTTGAAGTTACAATATTTCAACACTCCCCCTTAACGAGAAGGATATTATAACAGTATCTGCACGAGCAAGGAGTCATCAACATCATACATGATACATCTATAAATCATCGGAAGCTTTCTTCAATTTGTCTTCATCAGTAACTCAAACAGTTATTGGTACATCAATGTCAACATCAACATCAACATCACGATCTTCAGCATCGTCTTCACACGATCAACAGCATCGTCATTACACGATCATCAACATCGTCATCACACGATCAGCAGCATCATCATCACACGATCAGCAGCATCATCATCACACGATCAGAAGCATCGTCATCACATGATCAGCAGTACAAGTATTCATGCCAATACAAGTAACCATATCAACAATACGAGTATCCTACCGATACAAGTAGCCACATCATCAATACAAGTATCCATACCGATACAAGTAACCACATCATCAATACAAGTATCCTACCGATACAAGTAACCACATCATCAATACAAGTATCCTACCGATACAAGTAACCACATCATCAATACAAGTATCCTACCGATACAAGTAACCACATCATCAATACAAGTATCCTACCGATACAAGTAACCATATCATCAATACAAATAAAATCACTTTCTCGGAGACCATTCGTCTACGGATCAATTCAGGGACCGAAGTCCGGGGATGATACAATCCCCACTTCTCGGAGACCACACGTCTATGGATCAATTCAGGGACCGAAGTCTGGGGATGATACAATCCCCACTTCTCGGAGACCACACGTCTACGGATCAATTCAGGGACCGAAGTCCGGGGATGATACAATCCCCACTTCTCGGAGACCACACGTCTACGGATCAATTCAGGGACCGAAGTCCGGGGATGATACAATCCCCACTTCTCGGAGACCACACGTCTACGGATCAATTCAGGGACCGAAGTCTGGGGATGATACAATCCCCACTTCTTGGAGAACACACGTCTACGGCTCTCTTTAGGACTGAAAGTCCAGGGATGATCCAATCCCCTCAACTATCCACTAAGGACTTCATTCTCGGAGACCTCACGTCTACGGCTCTCTTTAGGACTGAAAGTCCAGGGATGATCCAATCCCTTCAACTGTCCACTAAGGACTTCATTCTCGGAGACCTCACGTCTACGGCTCTCTTTAGGACTGAAAGTCCAGGGATGATCCAATCCCCTTCTGTATTCTCATCTATACAGGTACAAATATCCAAGAGCATGTATCACATTTAGCATGTATTCTCACTAATACATCTAATCATCAAAACATGTATACATCACAACTAGCATGTATTCTTACTAATACATCTAACACCAAAACATGTATACATCTAGCATGTATTCTCACTAATACATCTAATATCAAAACATGTATACATCACATCAAAACATGTATATATCTAGTATGTATTCTCACTAATACATCTAGCATCAAAACATTTATCCATAAAAATAAAAGATATATAAGAGTTCTAAATCTAAATAATTGTAAGTAGCTAAGTGCAACAAAACAAAATTGTTATCAAATACTATACTACTCCCCCTTTCGAGGAGGGTCCTTCTGGACTATACCAAGCATGTCTCGGAAGTGTTCAAACTTTACTCGAGACAAAGGTTTAGTCAGGATATCGGCAATCTGATCCTCAGTGCTTATGTACTCGAGCTTGATGGCTCCTCTCTGCACCATGTCTCGTATATAGAAGTAACGGATCTCAATGTGTTTTGACTTATCATGGAACACAGGATTTTCAGTCATCTTAATGCAGCTTTGATTATCACACATAATCACAGTGGGATCCATTTCTAAGTCAAAAATTCCAGATAAGAGTTTCCGAAGCCACATTGCTTCACAGCTGGCAGAGCAAGCAGCTATATATTCTGCTTCAGCAGTACTGAGGGCCACACTAGATTGTTTCTTGCTGAACCAGGAGATCATGGCAGATCCAAGGCCATAACATCCGCCTGAAGTACTTTTTCTGTCTGAGACACTACCTGCCCAATCAGAATCTGAGTAACCATCTAACTTGAGTTCATTGCCTCCAAGATAGTATAGGCCAAAGTCCACTGTACCTTTTAGGTACCTCATTATATGCTTTGCAGCTATAAGGTGAACCTTTCTAGGTTCTACTAGATACTGACTTAGGGTATTTACTGCAAAGCATATATCCGGCCTAGTATTTGTCAAATACATCAATGATCCAATGATTTGTCTATATAGGGTTATGTCCACTAGTTCTAATGAATCATTAACTAATAGTTTCAGGTTGGAGTCCATGGGAGTGGCCATGGCTTTACACTCCAACATATCAAATCTTTTGCGAATCTCCACAGTATACTTACCTTGATTTAGAAAGATTCCTTTTGGCTCTTGCCACACTTCTAGGCCTAAGAAGTAGTGCATTAGTCCGAGATCTTTCATTTCGAATTCTGAAGAAAGCTTCTTCTTGCTTTCAATGATTTAATTCTCATTTCCGGTTAGAAATAGATCATCTACATATAACAACAATATAACAGGTTCATCATCCATCACTTTAAGATAAAGATTGGGGTCAGCTTTACTTTTGGTAAAGCCCATGCTTGTTAAGAAACTGTCAATCCTTCCGTACCAAGCCCTGGGAGCTTGCTTCAATCCATATAATGCCTTTTTTCAGTTTGCATACATGGGTCCTTCCGTCTTTGACCTCAAAACCTTGAGGTTGTTCTATGTATACTTCTTCTTCAATTACACCATTCAGAAAAGCTGTCTTAACATCCATTTGATGCAATTTCCATTTCATCATGGATGCAAGTGCCATGATAGTTCTCATTGAAGTATACCTAGCAACCGGTGCAAATGTTTCTTCATAGTCAATTCCCTCCTTTTGAGATAATCCTCTGGCTACAAACCTTGCCTTGTATTTTTCAATGCTACCATCTGCAGCATGTTTTATCTTGAAAATCCATTTGGAAGAAACCACACTTTTATCTCTTGGTTTGGGGACTATATCCCAAACATCATTTTTCATTATCGACTGATATTCTTCTGTCATTGCTTCTACCCATTCTTTCTTTTGAGCTGCTTCTTCATAGCTAGTAGGTAGTTGATCCACAATATCACACATCAAGGCCATATAGTTGGACACTAGCTTTGGTTTCTTTCTTTCTCTAATGGAGCCTTCAGGAGCACCATATTTTTCAGCCCCTTGGATAATATCTCTAGCCCATGCTGGCCTTCTTTTCTTTGATAAATCTGAGATAGGAGGTTCTTGTGGTTCCAACATGTCATGATCCTCTGGTGGATTATCTTCAGGGATGTGAACAACCTCTGAGTTTCTAGAAGAAGGATCTTCTTCATAGATTTCTTCAAGTTGGCATTTTCTTGATTTCTTGAGAGCTGCTTCTTCATCAAAAGTTACATCTCTACTGATTTCTATATGATGAAATCCTGGTATGTAAATCCTGAAAGCTTTGGATGATTCACAATAACCAACAAATATTCCTTTCTTACCAGAAGGATCCAACTTGGTTCTCTTTTCTTTTGGAATGTGGATGTACACAGGACACCCAAATATTTTAAGATGGCTTACCTCGGGCTTCTTTCCAGTAAACACTTCTTCTGGAGTTTTGAAATCAAGAGCACTATGAGATAATCTGTTTTGAACATATACTGCTGTCTTGGCTACTTCAGCCCATAGATACATGGGAAGATCTTGGTCATGTATCATAGTCTTCACAGCTTCCATGATGGTTCTATTTTTCCTTTCTGCAACCCCATTTTGTTGGGGATTGTAGGGAGTGGTTAGTTCTCTCTTGATTCCAACTTCTTTACAGAATTCTTCAAACTCTTTTGAAGTATATTCTCCACCATTGTCTGTTATGAGAATCTTGATTTTCTTTTCTGAGAGATTTTCTATTAAAGCCTTGAACTCTTTGAACTTTCCAAAAACTTCATTCTTACCCTTTAGAAAGTATATCCAAGTTTTCCTTGAATGATCATCAATGAATGAAAGATAGTATTCAAATCCACTTAGAGAGGTGGTGGGCATTGGACCACATACATCTGAGTGTATTAACTCCAAGATACCCTTAGTCTTTGTTTCACTCTTTGGAAAGGGGTTCTTGACATTCTTCCCTTTCTTACATCCTTTACATGAGCCATCATGATCAACCTTCAAATCTGGTAGTCCTATGACCACCTTGCTTACATAGGGTAAGGCTTTGTAGTTAATGTGAGCTAGTCTTCTATGCCATAGCTCACTGGGGCTAGAGGTTTCATGAACAAGAGCAGCTTCCGGATGACCCTTGAGTTTATATAGACCTCCTTCCTCTTCACCAATAACAATTGCATCCTTAATAGATTTGCCTTTGGACCACATTAACACTTGTCCATCAATGAATGCAACTCTATAGCCTTTCTTGTCTAAAGCTGAGATTGAAAGCAAATTCTTCTTCAATCCCGGAACATATAAAACTTCCTTCATCTTCATGGGAGTTCCAGAATCGATTTTGTAGTTTGCTTCACCAATTCCCTTAATGGGATATTGATAGTCATCTCCTAGAGATACCTTTTGGGGAGAAGTCTTTTCCTCAAGATTTGAGAGAGTCCTTTTCTGTCCTGTCATGTGCTTTGAAGCACCACTGTCAATAAGCCATGTACCTTCTCCAGGGGTTATAGATCCAGAGAGTGCGGAGAAGAGAACATATTCTTCTGCATCTTCTTCTGCATTTCTCCTTGACCTTCTTTTGAAGAAGGTCCTTTCTTCTTCTTCCTCTTCATTTCTAGGTCTTTTATTGTGAGACCTTTCTTCCTCTACTTCTTCTTCTTCACTATCATCTTCTGCAAGATGTGCTTGGTGTCTTTTGTAGTGAGTGCCCTTTTTCTTCTGTAGAGGGAAATCTCTAGCAATGTGTCCTATTTTGTGACAAGAAAAGCACTGGAAAGAAGAGTAATCTCTTCTTTGAGTAGATCCTCTTTTCTTATGAAATCTGTGTGGAGGATGAGACTCCTTGTGACTACCCTTTTTGGAGTAGGATTGAATCCTTCTTTTGGTGTGGGTAGCCAAGGCTTGGTCATCCTCTTTGAGCAAGGCTTCTCGATTTGCAACCCTAGCCTCCTCTTGTACACAATCCTCCCAAACTACATCAAACTTCATACTTTCTTTTCTGGCACACATAGTTTGAATGAATGACTCCCAAGGTCTAGTGAGACCATTTAGAGCTGTCATCACAAGTTCATCTTCATCAAGAGTATCACCAATGGCATCTAGTTGCTCTTTGATTAGAGAGACTCTTGAGAAGTAGTCTTGAATGGATTCTCCTTTGTGCATCTTGGTACTCTTCAACTGAGTCCTTAGATTCATCTTCCTATTGATGTTCTTTCCTTCATACATTCTTCCTAGGGCATCATACATTTCCTTTGGAGTCTTCTTGGAAGCCACTTGGGGAATCAAGTGGTCTTTAATAGAATCAGCTATGATTCTATTTGCCCTAATCAAATCCTTCCTGTGTTTTTCTTTGGTTTCATCTTCTTCTGGTTCTGCAACTTCCTCCTTGATATAATGAGCAAGATCATTCTCCTCAAGAATGAGACCAATTCTATATTTCCATGCCCGGAAATTCTCTATACCTTCTAGCTTGTCTTCAAGCTTAGTGTTTGGAGCCATCTTCTCTTGGGGGAGTCCAAGAGACAGAGTAGACTTACCTGGGAAGTTACTTTTCACTTTTCCGGAATCTGGAACAGAATTTTATCGCACTTTTGGTAGAATTAGGGTTTGACTTTCCCGGAGTTCTACCCAACCAAAAAGTTCGATCTATAACTCAAAAGAATGCTCTTGAGAAGGGCTATCCAGCCATGTAATCAGAATTCAAATATTACAACTTTTTTCTGAAACCAAATTCTGACGTATCGCACTTTTGGTAGAATTAGGGTTTGGATTTCCCGGAGTTCTACCCAACCAAAAAGTTCGATCTATAGCTCAAAAGAAAGGTATTGAAAAGAGCTATCCAGCCATGCAACCAAAAATCAATAATACCAACTTTGGGCTGAAACCCTAACTTCACCAAAGAGAGAGAGAGAGGTATTCTTACCTTGTGAAAGATGTCCTATTCAGTTTAGCTCTGATACCATGTTAAGTTTAAACCAAATAGACAAGCAAGATCACTGAAAGAAACACAATCACAAGATAGACACAAAATATACCCTGGGAAACCCTCATGGGGTAGAAAACCCAGCAAAGCTTTCCTCAATAAGATGATCAACCAAAATACAAGATGTGCTCCTTCCTTCTTTTTATCCTTAGCAGATCTCCCAGACAAGTGCGCACTCTTCCACAAGTGAGTGAATGTGTATAATGAGGAACACACCTCCTCTATTTATACACTACATTGACATATATTTTACACAGGTACATGTAGGCTCGTATTTAACCATTAGGTTAAATACCCTATTATAACTGACTGGTCCAACCCCCACATGGTGGGTCTAATAACCCTAGTTACCACAACTTCTCGGAGGAATAAACATCTCCGGATTCATAGTATAATCACATCGGAGGTATGGAACATCTTCGGAACAAATATAATATTCTTTGAAGTTACAATATTTCAACACACAACCATGGTGTGGCTGAGAAGAATGTAATGTCACAGCTTCTGTACTGAAAAGACGGCGGCGAGGGCCATCTTCTCTTCATGCGGGTAGCACAATGGTGGGCCTGATAAAGTTTGGCTCACATAGTAAATAACATGCTCTTGGCGAGCGGAGTCCTCTTGGACGAGAACTCCAGAGACGGCGTAATCGGATGCTGAAATGTAAAGGGTAAAGTCTCTTGTGAAATCTGGTGGAGAAATCAAAGGGGCACTTGTAAGTGCTTTCTTTAGGTCCGTGAAGGCTCCTTCTGCTTGGTCGTTCCATACAAAGCAGGTATGAAGACGTAGCAAATGGAGGAAACCATGTACTATGGTGGCCTAGTCTGGGACAAAAGGACGAAGGAAGTTGGATTTCCCCTGGAGGCTTTGTAGCTGTCTTAATGTATGTGGTGAAGGGAGGTCCACTATGGCTTGAACTTTTAGAGGGTCAACGGTGATCCCTTTTTTCTGAAATGACAAACCCCAGCAGGCGGCCTGCTGTAACGCAAAATACACATTTAAGGGGGTTCAAGTGGATTTTGTATTTGCGGCAACGCAAGAAAACTTGTCGAAGATCTTCTAAGTGGTCAAATCGTTTCTTAGATCGGGTGTTGAGGTCATATAGATAAACTTTAATGATTTTATGCAGATCATGAAAGCAATAAGTCATGGCTCGTTGGAAAGTGGCTCCCGCATTCTTGAGACTGAAAGGCATGATGCGATAAGCGAAGGTGCCCCATGGGGTGGTAAAAGCGGTCTTGTATTGATCTTCTTTACGGATTTTGATTTGGTTATATTCGGAGAAACCGTCCATAAAAGAGAGTACCTCATGCCCCACACACTCATCGATTAGTTGGTCAGTAAATGGTGTGGGGAAGTTGTCTTTGGGACAAGCTAGGTTGAGGTCGCGGAAGTCAGTACAGACGCGGATGGTGCTGAATTTATTATTAACTAGTACTGGATTTGAAACTCAGGTGGTGTATGCAATCGGGTATATGAAACCTGCTGCTCGAAGCTTCTCAATTTCTGCTTTGACGTTTGGAAGCTTGGATGGGTGAATGGGACGTTGTTTATGGCGGAACGGTGATATGTTGGGTCAAGTGTCTATGTGATGTTCTATGATGGTAGGATCAAGACCAGGCAAAGACATATCAAAATTCTTGGAAGAGTTTCTTATAAGCTTGGGTTTCTTTCTTAGTGCAAGATGCACCCAAAGAGATAAGCTCAGGTTTTCCGGGGGTGGTGGAGATGTTGATTTTTATAATGGGTGAAATGTTAGCCATGTTTCCTTCTTTGAAGGCTTCTGGAGCTGGTATTGGATCTTTGAACCAATCGACCTTAGTTGGTAAGAAGTCCTTGGATTCAAGAGATAGTTGGTTTGCCACGGTGGACGTAGACGCCTCAGGGAGGAAGTATGATCGATGGTGCATATCATTCCAAGGGTAGTCCAGTGCGGTGAGTGTTTCTAGAATTTCCTCATCAGTATGAAAGCAGTGGGACCATAAATAAACTGGCTTGGGTTTATAAGTAGTTGAAATCATGTATATAGTATTGATTTCTTCTGAATGGGAAGATTCTGGGGGATATATTTCTGCAATAAGTGGTGGGGATATCTCAAGGTCAACACTATTCATCTCGTATAATGCTACTCTATAATCTCGGAGATCGGGGAAATGATGTGAATAATGGTCGTAGATTCCGCATATTGCACAAGGGTGGTTTGTGCGCAATGATTTATCACGAGGTTGAGGTGGAAATTCTAATTTGACGACTGGAACGTTGGTGTCATCATCCAACATATTCATATGTTCTTGAAGTGCTAGTAGTTGTGGACATAAGTGAGTAGCGTGGCCAATCTCGTCGCACAAGGAGCACTTAGGGAGCACACGGGTTGGGGGATTCTTAGCTAATTTGGGCGTCACTGGGGGGGTGCGAGTTGTGGGTGCAGTGTTGTAGGTTGGTGGACCTCTTCCCCTCAGTGTTGCGGGATTGAGGGGGGACATAACTGGATGTCGATGTAGTGCCCCCTGTTGGAAATGATCAATTTTGGGGGTTCGAACCACCGGGTGGTGGGCAATTTTGTTGGTTTGGTATGGCAGGTGGTGGATGGTTTGACATATTCATAGGTTGTACCGGTTGTAGGACAACGTTTGGAGTCGGTGGGGGAGTTGGGGCAGGTAAGTACTGTTAAGTCATGAACTTGTTTCCTTCAATTTTATATTTCGATTGTGATCTTTATTCTAAGTTTTCTCATTTGCTTAGTTTTTCCATTTGCTCCCTTTAGGAAATTTTTGGTTTTAAAGTGAAACTTTTCATTTTTGCCTTTAGATTTTTATTATTTTTTCTTTTAAAAGATTTGAAGGGATCTACAAGACTTATATTGTTTAAAGATGTCACAAATATATTCAAAGAGTGGGTTGAAAGAAGTTAGGGTTTAAACCCTAACTAATTTTGTAAAAAAAAATAGTATTTAGAGAATGGAGAAAGATAGAAACGGGGTTCGATTTTTGGGAGAACTTCAGGAGGTCTGCAAGACTTGTTGATGAGCTAAGTACATGACTCTTATATGTATTTGTTCACAAAATTATGAAATATATGATCCTTTTCACCCTTCAGTTTGTATGTTGGCTTCATTGTTTAACTTGTTTAGTTGCTTAACTGATAAATTCATTGCTGGTTTATGTCTGTATGCTGGTAATGCTTATCTTTTATGAATGAACTTCAATATTATGCTCTGTTGGATTTTGGTGAATATATTATGCATCTTTGTCTTCTTTTCCTTATGATTCAGTTCCTATTTTGCTCATGAATGTATGCCCTGTTTGTTCCCAAACTTTATAACCAGAAAACCTATCAAAAAACCTTAAAACCTACTTTTACTTTATTGTATTTTTGAGATTGTGTTGGCTTGTTTCTTTGTGGCCTGGAAACAATTTCTGGCACAAACAAGTACCATACAGGTATTCCTAATGTTAAACCTAAAAGGTTAAGTGTAGCCATTACTGGTGTGCTGACAACTCCTGAAAATGGGAACAAGAACAGGATTGTGTGAATCGGTGTTGTTCCGATATGACTAGGAACTATGGGTGCTTGTGGCGGTGGTTGAGGTTGTTGAGGATGTTATTATTCATTGTGCGATAAGGTGCACAAATTAGATACTTTAGTTACCTGGTGGGATTGACGGGAAAGTGCTGGTCATGGGAGTATCCGAATATATCCCGGGTCCGATTGATGAGACGAAGGATGTTGGTGCACTAAGAACGGGTTGTTCGATCATGGGAAGAACATTTTCTGGTGCTGCGGGGGCATTGGGATCATAGTATGTAATCTGGTCTATTTTGACTACGCGTCCTTCATGGGAGAACATCATGATGCGGAAAACTGAAGAAGCGACAGCTTTCATTTTATACATGTAGCTTCGTCCCAAAAGGAGATTGTAATCAAGTTGGGCGTTAATGACCTCTATATCTATGAGAACCAGTTTTCCCCCAAGCTGTATGGGTACGTTCACTAACAAGCCTTGAGGTTGAGCTGCACGACCGTCGTAAGCTCTTAACGTGGTAGTTGACGGTTGTAGTGTTGGGGATCCAAGTTTTTGCCATACGAAAGTGGACATAACGAAGGTGGAGGCCCCTTCATCGATTATGCATCGATGCATGACAAGGTTGCAAATGGAAACAAAAACTTGAAAAGCTAGAGATGCAGGCATGCGAGGTTCAGCTTGCTCTAAGTCGAAAGCCATCATGTTGGAGTCGTTAGGATCTATGGCACCAATGGCAGATAACAACAATTTTCTCTGTGCTGGACAAGTTTTTAAGATTTCGAGAGTGGACATAGCAGCGGGGAACTGAGCTAAATCCTCTACAATGTTATAGTTGGAAGCTGCACGAGCATTCAGGTTATTGTTAATCCATCGCAAAGGAAAACGAGTTGCTTTGGGACCTCCATCCATGGGCATATTGGGTATGCGAAGTGGTTGATCAGTTGGGAGAGTACTCGATGATGGGTCGGTAGGTGTGGCATCAGGGGTGGACTCGTATTGATTTCGATGGGTTTGAAGATTGACATCATAAGCAAATGGTGATTGTTGGACTCTGCATGTTGGTAGTCAGATGCCTCGTAAGTGATTTGCTGCTGTGTTGCAGCGGATCCTTGAGGGGGATCATTTGGACGAGTGTTTACCGTGCCTTGGTTAGGTAAGGGATTTTGAAATATCATGGGTTGTTGCTGAGGAGGAAGTGCTGGCTGTGCATCATGTCCTTGCCGTTGGGCATCGTCGGTCTAGATTTGATGCACTCGATCTAAATGGGGACAATTATGTGTGTAATGGCCGTAGACTCCACATATGGAACATGGATGGTTTGTTCTCAAGTTATTATTTTTGGCCTATTTCAGTGGACGATTAGGGTTTTGGTTGGGGGGAGTAGCATTATTATTATTTGTGGGATTAGGTGGTGGTCCACCTTGGTTGTGTTGCTGGTTGTTTCCGCGGTTACGTCCTCTTCCGCGGTTTTGTTGATTTCCTTGGTTACGCTGGTTGTTATGGTTTGGAGGTTGGTTTTGCTGTGCGTACACGTGCCCTTGGGAAGTAGGTGGGTTTTGAGGTCGTACAGGCTCTGGAGCAGGTTGCGGTGGGTAGTAAGCAGGTGGGTTATGAGGTGGACCTGTGGCTTGTTGCGGTTGTGGGTAACTTTGAGCTGCTGGAAGTGTTGGAGAAAGAGGTGCTGCTTGTTGAGGATAATAAGCCACTTGGGCTTGCGGCTAGACTGGAGTCTGGTGGGCCTGTTAGTTATAGTATGAAGGTGCCGCATAAGCTGATGGTGCTTTCCCATAACACTGTGGTGGACATGAGGGTCCATGAGTGTGGTGGGTGTGTATTACTGGAGCATACGAAGTTGTAGCTCCAGAATTAGATGAGGCCTTAGAAAGGTCTGAGGTGTTATTTGTACTCATCATGGTAAAAGGTTTATTTTGCATCGTAACCTGGCCGATAATACCATCGGCAGCATGGGATGCCCCCGGTGCATCATGTGGGATGGATCACCACGCGGGGCGTGTTGTTGCAACAACATCCCCCCCAAAATTTTTGTACATATTGGGGCCCCTCCTTTTATTTTCTAGAAATACTGCCTTAAGAGGTCAATTCTCTTTTTTACTTCGTTTTCAACTGAAAATCCTACTTTGAGAATTGCAAGTTTTTCTTCTAAGGATAAAATTCGTGAAATCTTCCTGAAAGTGCGGAACCATTCAGCTTGTCCTCCCGAAACCACGGGAGCCATTCGGGTTCTTTCTCTCGAAACGGCGGGAGCCATTTGCATAAGCCTCTCAAAAAGGACTTAGAAATTATTTTTGAAAGCTGCGGAAGTTATTTGAGTTATCCTCCCGCAGTTGCAGAACCTTTTGAGTTATCCTCCCGCAGTTGCGAAACCTTTAGACTTGTCCTCCCGAAACTGCGGGAGCCATTCGTATAAGCCTCCCGAAACTGCCCAAAAGACTTAGAGATTATTTCTCGAGTTGCGGAAGCTATTTGGGAAAGTCTCTTGAAACGACGAAAAGGTTCAAGAAATCCTCCCGAAGCTGCAGAACCATTCAGGTTTCTCTCCCGAAACTGCGGGAGTCATTCACCTTATCTTCCCCGGAACCGCCGAATGACTTAGTCTCTTTTGAAAAAATTCTTAAGTCTTTTTTCTCGAAGTTGTGGAAGCTATTCGCGAAAGCCTTCCGAAACGGCAGAACCTTTTAGGTTTCCCTTCCGAAATTGCGGAAGCCATTTGCGAAAGCCTTCCGCAACTATGGAAGCCTTCACGTTATCTTTTCGAAACCCCACCAAAAGACTTAGACTTTCTGCGGAACCATTTCAGAAACCCCTCCCGAAACAGCAGAACCATTTGGGTTTCCCTTCTGAAATTGCGGGACCGTTCACCTTATTCTCCTGAAACCCCGCGGAGAGACTTAGGAATTATTCAAGTTGCGGGAGCCATTCGCCAATTCTCTTCGAAATGACGGAAACCTTCGCGAAATTGTTCCGCAATTGCGGAAGTCATTGGCCTATCTCCATCGAAAATTACGGAAAGAAATCTTATGTCCTCCCGAAACTGCGGGACGACTCAACGAAACCACTCGCGACAAGTTCCCCAAGGTTGTGTTTCGGAAGGATTCGCCAATCTCCTCCGAAACGCCAAGGCCATTCACCATAGCGTTCAGCAATTACGGGTGAAGCTCAAAAATCCGCCCCGCAAATGTTAGTCATGCACAACTGTCGAGGCAGCTTGAAAAGACCGCGACGTACAAAAAATTAAAACTTGTTTTAAATGCACCATCCACCAGATTAAATGCCGCACGTGTCTAACTCATTTAAAAGGATGGTGGGGGTTTGGGTCGGTCACAGTGTTAGTTTTTGATTAAACAAACGCCATTGGGAGACCTCACCGGACTGCTCCAGCTCATCACGCCCACGACCGCGTCCACCTCACTTAGCCACTATCATGTTGCCAGGGAGGTTTCTAATCACTATTTTTGTCTCATCTACACGTAGATTACCTTTGAGTTTTTCTTTTTCGTCTAGAACGTGGTCGATAGACATTAGTTGCATATATCGTTATTTTTGTCTTTAAAAGCCGCCGAGGGCCCATGGGTTTCTTGTTCTACCAGCTAAAAGCCAAAACTGTAATCACCCGAGTGTTTCACCGGCCATATTCCAGGCGTCGTCACCCTCATTCAAAATTTGAACTGGCCACACAACGCCTCGTAAATGTTACTAATAACCGTAGTGGTCAGCTGAATCCCATCACCTTTTGATAAATGTACAAGGCGTTTCCTTGTTTCGTCGTAAGAGTGTTTCAATCCAAGCTCACCAGCTATCGACCATTAGGGGTGCAACGATGAAGGATACCCTCTCTCCTAGGGCTGGATGGGAAACAGGTTGTTTCCACATCGTATGCGTTCCCTTTCAGAAACATTCCAAACTTTATTTCCTTAGGATAATCAAGTCTCAGAGCTATATTTCTTGTTTGGAGTGATTTATTTTGCTTCCCCAACTCGCAGCTTCATAATTTATTTATATATCTCATTAGCATGTTGGACTGGTCCCTCTTTTTGTTAAAATCTCATAACAGGTTGCACATTTTATAATGACTTGTATTTGGTTGCTAGTAGGGATAAGCCAAGATGCCAAAAGGTTGTAGGAAGAAAGCTAAAGTGATGGAACCAGAGCCAGTACTACTTAGGACTGAGACTATGTTCCAAGATACTAGGTGTACCACCGGCATTCCTCCCGAAGTCCGTTGGGGCGATATTTACAGGATGATTAGGGACCAGGATATCCCAGATGCATTATTGGAGGAAGAACAAATCTACTGCAACTGATGTTATGCAGAATTTCGGCATGCACGATGGAACTCTATATAGGATACAGTGGGTACCCATCATCCACTTTGTAGCATTCAAAGGAACTATGTTTGACTGGGCTACTATCCTGTCGGACAGTTTGGCATCAATGGTGGCTGCTGCAAGAGAAGGTCTGGCCTTAAAAAAGTCAAAATTTTACATGTCTTCATATCTCATTGACTGTATTTTGGCCAAGATATCTTTCCGCAGCTTAGGTTGCACATGGGATAAAGCCAATACCCCAGTCTACACTGCTTACAAGATGATGTGGGTTCAAAATTACAGAGCCAGCTATAAGCTCATCTGTGAAGGGTTCATCATGCCCCTATATGAGCAGATATTCAAGGAAGAGCCCAACTGTCTGTCGGAAAATGCCATGGAGATCCTGGAAAACTATGGAGATTTTTATTTTTCAGAGCAAGGCACCTACATCAGGATGTTTGGAGGGACTAAAGCTCCATATACTTTGCCGAGGTATGCTACTGACTATGTAGTCCTCAAGGAAGCAGTGAGACAAATTTTCCTGGATGGAATTGGAGCAGTGCTTAACAAGCAGCATAAGGATTCTTTCCCTCCTTTACCCTTCTACATAGGAGCTTACAAATTCTCAGGGGTTGTATCAGCTGAGGAGTTTTTTCAAGAGCTGAAAGCTTTCCACTTCAGCGAAGTAATTTTCCATAGGAATGATAGGCGGTGAAAAGTTGCCGAGCATTGCAAGGAAATTGAGTCGACAAAGAGGAGAGCTCACATGTTACAATACACTATGGCTAACGAGCAGGCTTACAAAGATCTCGTAGTGAATAGGTTTAATCGTCTATCTGTTGAACATAAGGAATTGTCAGACAAGTATAACCTTTTGGAAGAAGAAAAGGAGCACATGGCGGTCCAGCTGATGATCTTAGAAGCAGAAAAGAACAATGCAGAAGCTAAAGTATCCCATCTAGAGGCAGATAAGTAGGTATTGGTTGAGAAATTGGAACAAGCAGAAGGCATAGCGATAGATATGTCTCCTTTCCATGAGTTGTCCTGTAGCATCCTAAAGCAAACCCATGACACGCAGGAACTAATTACTGAGGAAGTATGCAAGCTCAAGGCCATGGTGGTTAGATTAAAGGAAGTTAATGTAGAGGCCAATAGGCTTAAGGATAAATATACTCGGGTTAAGTCAAATATCCTGATCCAGATAGAATGGAGAGAAGGAAAGGTGGATTTCCCCAAGCATCTCCCATTCAAATCTGTAGATGGTTTTAATGAAGACATAGCCCTTTTGGAATTTTGCAGAAACTATAGCATTAAGCTAATGGCCAAGATCCGAGGGACAATGGATAAAAGTAGCGGTCTTTATCAAAGAATCCATGAAGCGCATGACAAATGCAAGTTGAGTTTCCCTCAGTCCCTTGATTATTTCCCAGGCAAAGAACAACGTTTATCTGACCTTATCCATTGATGATCTCCACCATTATATTGGGATGTCATCAATACACAATCATCTGCTTAAGGAAATACACCAAGCAACAGTAACAAAAATTCAAGGTATTGGAGCAGAGCTTGGTAAACATATAACTTCTCAGAAAATATTACTCCCTGCCTCAGCAAATGTAGTTATAAGAGATATTGGTGTATGGTTTAGTTACATTGCATAAGAGGAAAAGAAAGCAGAAGTAACAGCCAACCCGAGTTCTTCTCTCCCAGCAGCAGCATCAGTAACAGCTAGCTCGAGTGCTTCTCTCCCAGCTGGAGCACCTGCCCAAGAGTAAACGCGTTGATATCAAGGCGTTAATTCCTATCTTTTGTAATTTGGCTTTTATATGTATAAAAGTGTGGAGCGATTGGACAGCTGTCCTTTTCTTTTTAAGTAATTTTCTGTTTAAGAAAGGGTCACATTTTGACTATTAAAAGGGAAAAGTCTGTAGGTGACAAGTGTAAAGAGCCAGGTGGCAGCCCAAAGGGTATTTTGTAATATTATAAATAGAAGTTTAGGAAGCAATGGAGAGGACTTTTGGCAGGAGGAATTATTTTCTGAACTTGTACGAGCTACCTTGCACTTGTCTCAAGAAAATAAAATCTACCTAATAAGAGTCTGGAGAGGACGTCTTTTTGCATGGAAATGAAGATTGGATGTATATTGGATTATTCTTGTGACTTCCATACTTTACTGTGAGATATTTCTTTACTGTTCTGAATTATTTCTTTGTAGTGAATGATCTTACTTCTTTATGTGCAAATGAATTCTCTCTTTCATGAGTAATGGAATGTGTTATATTTAATTAGAAGCTATCTTCTGATATCTCTTACCTTTGCTGTAGCTCTATCTTTAAGATTTAATGGCTATCTGTTTATTTTTAGATAACTCCTACAGCTCATTACTCATGCTTTCAATTTGCTCCTTGTAGGGATAGTTTAGATTTATTTCAGTTTTAGATATAGATCTGTTTTCTAGTTCTGCATTTAGATTAAAGTAGGATAGGCACTTGCATATCATTATAAAACATAAAATCTAAAGAACGGTGGATCGGGCCATAACCGGTATAACTGGAGCAAATCTCCAAACCCACGGTTGCCGGAACCGTTAACCGAACGGATTACCCACACCAAATGGTGGACAATCTAATTGGGATAGTCTACCGGGGAGGATCCCTTTCTGATTGATGCTGCGATCTCCGGGGCATCAATAGTTTTTGGCGCTAGAAAGAGGGCCTGAAAGTGCATGGTTGATAAAGGGAAATCACCCACTGTCATAAATGTTACTGAAAACGCGCTTAAAGAAGGCATTTCAAACAGCCCAGATCTTGAAATATCAAATCAAGAAAACCTCGTTTCTGATCCTGAGCCTCAAGAAGCATTGTATGTTGTATCTTTTACAGAAATAGAAGATCTGAGGAGGCACACATGATCTTACATTAGACAGCTAGGTGGTTTAAACGCAGTGAATTTTCTCCCTAGGAAAAGTTCCCCTAGAAAAGAGCGACAATACACCCGTGATTTAATTCTTGTACAAAGTTTTGAAGAGGTTGTGAATTTAACTTTAGAAGAAATTGTAGAACCTCTGAACGAGGTCGATCTTGAAAACCCAGGAAATATTTCAGATCAGGAAAGCCTTGGAGAACTTATTACTCCAAAGAACACTCCACAGAACTCACCTTGCATTTCCCCACCAAATTCTCCACATAGAGACATGGCTGTACCTGCTTGGAGAGCAAGGGGAGTGTTGAATCTAGCTGGGCCATTCCACAATCTTCCAAAAAATCCAGAGAAGGTCCTGTCTAAATTCGACCCAGGGAAGGCCATTTCAGCCGAAGATCATCTCAAGAGCTTTTATCTAGCTCTGAATCTTTTGAACGTGCAACATGAAGATGTAGTCTGCAGACTTTTTCCATACACATTCGAGCCAAAAGTATCATCCTGGTATTTTAGCCTACAACCTAGCTCAATCTCAAGTTGGGATGAATTCGAAAACTGTTTTTTGAAGAAGTATGGAAACCAAAAGACTGTGGCTACACTTATGAAAGAACTCCTATCCATGAGAATGGAGAAGAAAGAAAAGGTCCAAGACTTTAACCAAAGGTTCACAACACTATTAAATAATTTCAGTGAAGCAAATAAACCAACAGAGGAATCTCTGATTGAATATTATACAACAACTCTTGAAGGACCCATAGCAATGTTCGTTAAAAGATCTAAGAAAACTACCGTAATAGAGAACTTCGAAGAAGCTAAAAAGGTAGAAGAAGAAGCTGATAGCATCGCTAAACATGCCTTAGATGCAGAACTAGAACCAACAGCCAGTAAAAAAACCTTGCTGCTCACTAGAGGTAAAGAAGAATCATCTGCAGACATGGAAAATGTCGTCAAGATGATGCAGAAGTTATCCAATAAAATTGTAGATCTCGAGAAAGATAAGGCTGCTAGCACATCTAGGAAACCTTTCAAGCCATTCTATAAAAGGAGGGAAGGCGGTGATCAACCCCATCCACCCATGAATACTTCCCCTGTTTTAAACCTCAATGAAATCAGGATGGAAAACTTCTGTACCTTTCATCAAGAACTGCATTCGGAAAAGAGTCGCCCACAATGGATTAACTCCATGAGTTTAGTCATGAACCAAATGCTGGATTCACAGATCCCAGACCAAGATGATTCTCTAGAGGAATCGAGCCCTGAATTAGAGGAACCAACCCCGGACACTACTATGGTGCTATGGGATTGGGTACCTATGACTGAATGAGCAGAAGAGAATCCCATAGAAAGCTCTCCCTCTACCATGAATGTTGCTACTCGCAGTAAAGGCCTTGTTACAGTTCCTGTGCCAAACTCGGCTCCTCCTAAGCCTAAAGTTTCAAAAGAACTACCTAGAAGGCATATAACAATCATTCCACCGTAGCCCAAAGTTAACCAAGCAGTGGCCAAACCACCAAACGTTGACACCATAGTTCAGCAACCCAAGGTCACGATGTGTAAAATAGATCATCCAGCCTGAATTGGGAACGAATCTGACATAGGATATGACATTATTGAGGATATAAAGAAGGTCAAAGCAAATGTGTCAATATTTGACATGTACAGCTTGCCCCATCAAGGAGACAAGCTGCTGCATGTTGTGCAGCACCAGCCCAGCACCCCATTAATGGACTTTCAAGAAGATCCCGAAATTAATGAAGTTAGCATCGGAGGGAAATCTAAATCTCAAATGTTGCCTTTCCTGTTGACCTTTGAAATTTTTAATCATAATGTTCACAATTGTTTGGTAGATTCTGGGGCATCTTCAAACGTCATGCCACTGTCAATTTGTAAAAAAATTAACGAGCAACCTGTGCCATCTCCAGCCCAAATCATTCAGTTAGATAGGACTGCTGTCAAAGTGATAGAGGAGATGAAAGATGTTCTCATTAGATTATCAGCTGACTCTAGAGTCTGTCAGTTTATTGACATAATGGCGGTTGATATTCCTGAAGCCTATGGTCTGATCTTAAGTAGGGACTGGTCTACCAAGCTGAATGGTTACTTTTCCATTGATTGGTCTCATTTGTGGTTTCCTTATCAGAACAGGCAGAATCATATCAAAGTCCTGAGAGAACCACACATGAAGCAAAATGTAACTCAATTAGAAGAAAAAAATGAGGCTGTAACCTTCTCATCCTCGGTTCTTGGGAATTATTTCTTAGAAATTGATCCTAGTAATTATCAGTCTGAAGCCATCATCCATGAATCCGATGAACAGTCCAATCTCCTTCATTTCTCTTGGACTGATGATATTGACTGTAATATAGTTAGTTTAGTCACTGAATTAGATCATAGGGATACTAACTTAGCTGAATCAAAAGATATTTTTTTGGACATTATACTTTGATGGTTCTAAAACTCTGGAAGGATCCGGAGCCGGTTGTGTTCTGATGGATCCGAAAAGAAACAAGTATTTTTTGTCATGTAGATTAGAGTTTGATTGTACTAACAACACGGCAGAATATGAAGCTTTGGTACATGGATTAAAGAAGGCAATTGGTTTAAATGTTAAGTACCTGAAGGTTTTGGTGACTCAGAGATAGTTGTAAGGCAGGCAAGGGACACCATTCATTGTCTCTCACCTCATTTGAAGGGTTATCAAGCTGAGGTATGGGATTTAATTATGCATTTTGACGCTTTCAATATCAAATCTATTCCTAGATTGCAAAATTCTGCAGCTGTTTTGTTAGCAACATCTGCTTCTAGATTGGTTCCATCAAATAATAAATGCTCAATTGAATTCATTTTCAGGCCCTCCATTCCCGATAACATCACAAACTTCATAGTCTTCGATGATGATGAACAGATTATCAGCTTTCTAACGAATGAAGATAGCTTCCAAGGCGCTGCGATAGATGAAGAAGAACATGATGCTGATTTGCTGAAGAAGGATGTGGAGAAAGGAAATTTCATCCCCAAAGGGGTAATGTCCCTCGAAATGCTGTTTGATCTTCAAAATAAGTTCAAAAGGCTAGCTAATACCAAAACTAACAGTTCATCGATGCAACATGAGTTCATCAATTTGGGTACCGAGGCAGAACCAAAATTTGTCAACCTTGGCAAATGTTGTTTGCCGGGAGAAAGAGATAGGTTCATCAAGCTATTTAAGCAATATAAGGATGTTTTTGCATGGACCTATGAAGATCTGAAAACGTATGACGTCCGCATTATTCAGCATGTTATACCGATGAAAGCGGGTGTCAAGCCATTTCAGCAGCAGTTAAGAAGGATGCATCTTACTTTGGAGCCTCTGATTCAAAAGGAATTAAAGAAACTCCTGGACGCTAAAATAATCTTTAAGGTCCGACATTCTGAGTGGGTTTCTAACTTAGTGCCCGTAAGAAAGAAGTCAGGAGAGATAAGGCTATGTGTAGACTTCAGAAATTTGAACAGAGCTTCAGATAAAGACAACTACCCCATCCCTTCAATGGAACAAATCCTTCAAATGGTGTCGGGATCTGAGCTATTTTCTCTTCTCGATGGTTTCTTTGGCTATAATCAGGTATTAGTAGCCGAAGAAGACCGTCTTAAGACTACTTTCCGCACTAAGTGGGGAACTTTTGCATATAGAAGGATGCCATTTGGTCTGATAAACGCAGGAGCTACATTCCAATGAGCAATGGATATCGCCTTCCGAGGATTGGGTGGGAAATGCGTTGTTGTCTACTTAGATGATGTAACAGTTTTTTCAAAGAAAAGGGAAGATCATGTGGTCCATTTGAAACATATTTTGATCGTTGTCGGAAATATGGTATTTCTTTGAATCCCAAGAAGAGTGTGTTCGCAGTTCCCGAAGGTAAACTCTTGGGCCATATTATTTCCAAAAGAGGAGTGTCAATAGACCAGGAAAGAGTACAAGCGATCAACAAGATTCCAATCCCTCACAACAAAAAATCTATGCAGTCATTTATGGGAACTATCAATTTTGTTCGAAGATTTGTCCCAGATTTCGCACAAATTGTTAAACTATTACAACAGATGGTTAAACAAAGCACACAGTTCAAGTGGACGGATTTAGAAAAGGATTCTTTTAGAGACATCAAGGCAGCTATAGCTAAAGCTCCTTCCTTAAGAAGCCCAGATTTTGATAAGGATTTTATCCTGTACACCTTTGCTTCGGATGACTCCCTCGCAGTTGTACTCACGCAAAAGGTGGAGCTAGGAGATGAATACCCAATCTCATTTATGAGCACTGGTCTGCAAGGGGCTGAGTTGAACTATCTGTGGTTGACAAGCATGCATATGCGGTATTCAAAGCAGTCAAACAGTTCAGGCCATATATTCTTAAGAACAGAACTAAAGTTATAGTTCCCCACCCAGTTGTTAGATCCCTTTTCGTTCAAAAGGAACTAGGAGAAAGGAGGGGGAACTAGGTCACAGCTCTTCAAGAATATGATTTAGAATTTAAACCAGCCACGATCATCAAAGGGCAAGGCCTATGCAAATCACTTGCAGGAAACTCAACTGATGAATAGAAACATTGGAAGAATGAAGCTGAGTTGAACTCGGTTGAAGTATGTCCTATCTTCTCAACTCCTCAGTCATGGTATAGAGATATGGTGCATTATTTACAGCAAGGATACCTACCTGAGCACTGGAACTCTAAACAAAGAAGGGCACTCCGTTTGAAATCAGCACCTTATCAAATCATTGATGGGATACTTTTCAGAAAGAATTATGATGGAGTTTTCCTTAGATGTCTAGAAAAGGAAGATGCAAGTAAAGTTGTTAAAGAATTACACGATGGCCCCGCAGGTGGACATTATTCAGGAGAGACAACAACACATAAGATACTTAGAGATGGATATTATTGGTCCACTCTGTTCCGAGATTCCCATATGTATGCACGAAATTGTGATGTATGCCAAAGAAGTGCCGGGAAGTTACCTAAGGTAGCAGGACCATTACAGCCGGTTATTATCTTTGAGCCTTTTGAGCAGTGGGGTATAGATGTTATTGGAGAGATAAATCCAAATTCTTCTTTGCAACATCGATACATCCTGACGGCTACCGACTACTTCACTAGATGGACAAAATCTACCCCGTTGCGCAAGATCAATGAAGATACAGTCATCAGTTTCTTGAAAGAAAACATCATAACCAGGTTTGGGGTTCCAATTTCCCTTGTTTTTTATAATGATTCCTATTTTTTGTCTTGCAAGATAAATGAATTTGTTTATGAATGGGGAATTAAGCTGCATTATTCATCCAATTATTACCCTCAAGGGAACGGATTAGCTGAATCTTCAAACAAAAAATTGATTCGGATTCTCAAGAAAACTATGATCGAAAATCAACGAAGTTGGCATATAGCTCTCCCAAACGCCTTATGGGCAGACATGGTGACTCCAAAGAATGCATTAGGGGTTTCCCCTTTCACTCTTGTCTATGGCAGGGAATCCATCCTTCCCCCCAACATTTTGCTCCCATCCTTACAGTTGTCCGAAGCCTCTCGGGGTTCTGGTAGCCAAGTCTTACAATCCAGGATCAATACCCTACTTCAACTTGAAGAAGCCCGACAGGAAGCTAAAGACCGATTCCATCAACACCAAGACATAGTTAAAAGATGGTTTGATAAGAGGAAGTATGGTAAAAGAAGTTTTGAAGTTGGGGATTTAGTCCTGAAATGGGACCATAATCATGAAGGCAAAGGAATGCATACGAAATTCCAACATTTATGGGTAGGCCCGTACCAAATTTCAGAAAAGATAAGCCCTTCCACTTATAAGTTGACAAATCTCGAGGGAGAAGAAGTAACCCTTCCTCTCAATGGCCTCGCCCTGAAGCAATACTTTGCATAGTCTCGCTAAGACTTTTTGTACATAAATAAACTTTTCTTTTATGGTTGCTTTAGCCTTTTGTTTGTATCAGTTTCAGCCATTTTTTGTTTCTTTTCTTGTCATTTGAACCTTTGCACAAAGTTTGCTTTTTGAAGGCCCCTGCGGTTGAGTTTCTCATCAAGATAGGTCTCTTAAAAAAATCTCACAACCCATGATCCTGGAACTATGCTCGAATGAAAGTTTATCTATGTATGGTGCACTTGCTGAACTTTTTCAGAAGGAAGGAAGCCTTCTCTACTAGCCACACTAATCCTGTTTAATTAGCCGAGATCTATGACTATCTTTATTACTATCTTTGGGCTCCACCCACTCTCACACTTAAAGACATCTCAAGAAGGTTATTGAAGTTGGACCCATGGAAAGTAGCACATCCCGAGGGCATAGGGTATTGAAATGAATCCATGCTGCAAATTTAACAGCCAAAATGGCTTATATTCAAGGGTCTATTTTCCAAAGATTCTCGCCTCAATTGAAGTATGGCTGAGACAAAGCAAAACATGTGAAATCAAGAAAGCTGTCCAAAAGGCTCAGCTCAAAATGGGCTCCTCTCCGTCCGTGAGGATTGATCAAACCAATAAAATATCTCACTCACACAAAAGGACATTATGGATCGAGGAGCCTAAAATCAAAGATCATGTCTAAAGAAAATATCTCTGGAAGGCTCAAACAACAAAGCTGTCCAAAGTACAAACATCCAAAAGGATGCAAGCGACATGGGAATGAGGAACAAGAGCAATAATGCCCATGAGAAAGTGTTGCAAATCCTGTGGAGTCCGACAGTAGTAGCCATCTGAAAGATGAATCTTCTAAAATAAATCCCATATGTTGGCCCTTTGAGAGTTTTAAAGATGTCTCTGTCAAAGCTCCCCTTTCCCCAATGGCTAGCAGGTAAAGTGCCTTCTTCCTTCACCAAGATTCAAGTACTCAGCTGAATATTGCATACAAGATGGATGTCTTTAATAAGGTTTCGGATCATGGAGAGGAATTTTTCAAAGATCTGTGTTCGCCAGTGACTCGCCAATTGTTGTTGAAGCAACATCCCCCCAAAATTTTTGTACATATTGGGGCCCCTCCTTTTATTTTCGAGAAAGACTGCCTTAAGAGGTCAATTCTCCTTTTTACTTTGATTTCAACTGAAAATCCTGCTTTGAGAATTCCAAGTTTTTCTTCTAAGGATAAAATTCGTGAAATCTTCCTAAAAGTGCGGAACCATTCAGCTTGTCCTCCCGAAACTGCGAGAGCCATTCGGGTTATTTCTCTCGAAACGGCGGGAGCCATTTGCATAAGCCTCTCAAAAAGGACTTAGAAATTATTTCTCGAAAGCTACGAAAGTTATTTGAGTTATCCTCCCGCAGTTGCGGAACCTTTTGAGTTATCCTCCCACGGTTGCGGAACCTTTAGACTTGTCCTCCCGAAACTGCGGGAGCCATTCGTATAAGCCTCTCGAAACTGCCCAAAAGACATAGAGATTATTTCTCGAGTTGCGGAAGCTATTTGGGAAAGTCTATCGAAATGGCGAAAAGGTTCAAGAAAGCCTCCCGAAGCTGTGGAACCATTCAGGTTTCTCTCCCGAAACTGCGGGAGTCATTCACCTTATCTTCCCCGGAGCCGCCGAATGACTTAGTCTCTTTTGAAAAAATTCTTAAGTTTTTTTTCTCGAAGTTGTGGAAGCTATTCACGAAAGCCTTCCGAAATGGCGGAAGCTTTTAGGTTTCCCTTCCGAAATTGTGGAAGCCATTTACGAAAGCCTTCCACAACTGCGGAAGCCTTCACGTTATCTTTCCGAAACTCCGCCAAAAGACTTAGACTTTCTACGGAACCATTTAAGAAACCCCTCCTGAAACAGCGGAACCATTTGGGTTTCCCTTCCGAAACTGCGGGACCGTTCACCTTATTCTCCCGAAACCCCGCGGAGAGACTTAGGAATTATTCAAGTTGCGGGAGCCATTCACCAATTCTCTTCGAAACGGTGGAAACCTTAGCAAAATTGTTCCGCAATTGCAGAAGCGATTGGCCTATCTCCATCGAAAATTGTGGAAAGAAATCTTATGTCCTCCCGAAATTGCAGGATGACTCAGCAAAACCACTCGTGACAAGTTCCCCAAGGTTGTGTTTCGGAAGGATTCGCCAATCTCTTCCGAAACGCCGAGGCCATTCACCATAGCGTTCCGCAATTGCGGGTGAAGCTTGAAAATCCTCCCTGCAAATGACGGTCGCGCACAACTGCTGAGGCGGCTTGAAAAGACCGTGACGTACAAAAAATTAAAACTCGTTTTAAATGCACCATCCACCAGATTAAATGCCGCACGTGTCTAACTTGTTTAAAAGGATGGTGGGGGTTTGGGTCGGTCACAGTGTTATTTTTTTATTAAACAAACGCCATTGGGAGACCTCGCTGGACCGCTCCAGCTCAGCTCGCCAACGACCGCGTCCACCTCACTCAACCACTATCACGTTGCCAGGTAGGTTTCTAACTGCTATTTTTGTCTCATCTACATGTCAGATTACCTTTGAGTTTTTATTTTTCGTCTAGAACGTGGCCGATAGACATTAGTTGCATATATCGTTATTGTCTTTAAAAGCTGCCGAGGCCCCATGGGTTTCTCGTTCTACCAGCTAAAAGCCAAAACTGTAGTCACCCGAGTGTTTCACCGGCCATATTCCAGGCGTCGTCACCCTCATTCAAAATTTGAACCGGCCACACAACACCTCGTAAATGTTACTAATAACCATAGTGGTTAGATGAATCCCATCACCTTTTGATAAATGTAGAAGGCGGTTCCTTGTTTCGTCGTCAGAGTGTTTCAATCCAAGCTCACCAGCTATCGACCATTAGGGGTGCAACAATGAAGGATACCCTCTCTCCTAGGGCTGGATGGGAAACAGGTTGTTTCCATGTCGTATGCGTTCCCTTTCGGGAACATTCCAAACTTTGTTTCCTTAGGATAATCAAGTCTCAGAGCTATATTTCTTGTTTGGAGTGATTTATTTTGCTTCCCCAACATGCAACTTCATAATTTATTTATATATCTCATTAGCATGTTGGAATGGTCCTTCTTTTTGTTAAAATCTCATAACAGGTTGCACATTTTATAATGACTTGTATTTGGTTGCTAGCAGGGATGAACCAAGATGCCAAGAGGTGGTAGGAAGAAAGCTAAAGTGATGGAACTAGAGCCAGTACTACTTAGGACTGAGACTATGTTCCAAGATACTAGGTGTACCACCGACATTCCTCCCGAAGTCCGTTGGGGCGATATTTACAGGATGATCAGGGACCAGGATTTCCCAGATGCATTATTGGAGGAAGAACAGATCTACCGCAACATCAGAACTTTAGGCATAGCTAGAGCTTCTACCCGCCCTGAACTGTTCCCATGTTCTAAAGTAATCGGGTGGATACTGGAGCATACTAATGCGGAGACAAGAGTATTACATGACAGCAGGAGAGTAGCCATCGCCTCATTCCACCCATCATATCTTGCTGCAGACTGTAAATTCTCACGTCCCCAGCAAGCTCTTGAGTGATGAATGGTTGGGCCAAATGAACAATATTGAAATGGCCAAAAAATTATTGGTCGCAGGCAAGCACTTAAGAAAGAGAGGTAATCACGAATATGATGTTCAGAATCTAAGACCTCGTTTCAGGTTAATCGCCCTGATGTTATGCAGAATTTTCGGCATGCCCGATGGAACTGTATACAGGATACAGTGGGTCCCCATCATCCACTTCGTAGCATTCAAAGGAACTGTGTTTGACTGGGCTACTATCCTGTCGGACAGTTTGGCATCAATGGTGTTTGCTGCAAGAGAAGGTCTGGCCTCAAAAAAGTCAAAATTTTACATGTCTTCATATCTCATTGAATGTATTTTGGCCAAGTTATCTTTCCCTAACTTAGGTTGCACGTGGGATAAAGCCAATACCCCAGTCTACACTGCTTACAAGATGATGTGGGCTCAAAATTACAGATCCAGCTATAAGCTCATCTGTGAGGGGTTCATCATGCCCTTATATGAGCAGATATTCAAGGAAGAGCCCAACTGTCTGTTGGAAAATGCCATGGAGATCCTGGAAAACTATGGAGATTTTTATTTTTCAGAGCAAGGCACCTACATCAGGATGTTTGGAGGGACTAAATATCCATATATTTTGCCGAGGTATGCTACTGACTATGTAGTCCTCAAGGAAGCAGTGAGACAAATTTTCCTGGATGGAATTGGAGTAGTGTTTAACAAGCAGCATAAGGATTCTTTCCCTCCTTGACCCTTCTGCATAGGAGATTACAAATTCTCAGGGGTTGCATCAGCTGAGGAGTTTGTTCAAGAGCTGAAATCTTTCCACTTTGGTGAAGTAATTTTCCATAGGAATGATAGGCGGGGAAAATTTGTCGAGCATTGCAAGGAAATTTATGCTCATTTTGAGTACGCTCATTATTATGATGCCGAGGAAGAGGTATTCAGAGGCATCAGCAACATGACTGAGCTGCAGATTTGTCACCAAAGCAGTGGAGCAAGCTCTAGCTCTACTAAGGCCCAAAAAACCATCCAGCAGAAAGAGAAAGAAGCAGATGATGCCCGAGCCCAAGAAGAGCAAAGGTTAAAAGAGGAGGCAGGGGTGCAGCAAGAGGTTGAGGAAACAAGATTGCAGCAAGAAGCTGAAAATGAAAGACTACAGAAAGAAGCTGAGGAAGCCTAGTAGCAGAAAGAAGCAGAAGATGCAAGGCTGCAGAAAGAAGCCAAAGACGAAAAGCAGGTGGAAGGAAATGAGAATCAGCCGCAAGTTGAAGAAGAAGAGAGAGGGCAACAAGCTGAAGTGAGGCAAAAGACGGAAGAAGAACTCAAGACAGTTGAAGATATCCGGCAATCAAAATGTGTCTCAAGCAGGTGTCTCCGGCAATCAAAATGTGGAGGCGGACACAGCACAAGCAGGTGTCTCTGGTACCCAAAATGTGGGAACAGATTCAGCTCAAGTAGTCCAGACCCCACCCGCGGAAGCAGAAATAAATATTATAGATCTCCCAATCGTCCCTTACACTCCATCAGAAGACCATACCGTGTCCAGATGGGATGAATTTGTATATGATAAGAAGAGGAAGGAAATGGTCCTTAAATCGGAAGAGAGGATAAAGAGACTCTTCCAAGAAGATATTGTTACCCACCGGGAGACCACAGTAATGCAAAATACAAATAAGGCTCCCTTAGCTATGGCATCCGCCGCTGTAGAGACAGCAAAAGCAACGCTGGACAATGTGGCCGATATAGTTAAAGAAGTTGAGTTGAAAAAGAGGAGAGCTCGCATGTTACAACACACTATGGCTAACGAGCAGGCTTACAAAGATCTCGTAGTGAATAGGTATAATCGCCTATCTGTTGAACATAAGGAATTGTCAGACAAGTATAACCTTTTGGAAGAAGAAAAGGAGCACATGGCGGTCCAGATGATGATCTTAGAAGCAGAAAAGAACGATGCAGAAGCTAAAGTATCCCATCTAGAGGCAGATAAGCAGGTATTGGTTGAGAAATTGGAACAAGCAGAAGGCAGAGCGATAGATGTCTCATTTCCATGAGTTGTCCTGTAGCATCCTAAAGCAAATCCATGACACGCAGGAACTAATTACTGAGGAAGTATGCAAGCTCAAGGCCATGGTGGTTAGATTAAAGGAAGTTAATGTAGAGGCCAATAGGCTTAAGGCTAAATATACTCGGGTTAAGGAAAATATCCTAAGCCAGATAGAATGGAGAGAAGGAAAGGTGGATTTCCCCAAGAATCTCCCATTCAAATTTGTAGATGGTTTTAATGAAGACATAGCCCTTTTGGAATTTTGCAGAAACTGTAGCATTAAGCTAATGGCCAAGATCCGAGGGACAATGGATAAAAGTAGCAGTCTTTATCAAAGAATCCATGAAGCATATGACAAATGCAAGTTGAGTTTTCCTCAGTCCCTTGATGATTTCCCGGTCAAAGAACAACGTTTATCTGACCTTAGCCATTGATGATCTCCACCATTATATTGGGATGTCATCAATACACAATCATCTGCTTAAGGAAATACACCAAGCAGCAATAACAAAAATTCAAGGTATTGGAGCAGAGCTTGGTAAAGATATAACTTCTCAGAAAATATTACTCCCTGCCTCAGCAAATGTAGTTATAAGAGATACTGGTGTATGGTTTAGTTACATTGCAGAAGAGGAAAAGAAAGCAGAAGTAACAGCCAACCCGAGTTCTTCTCTCCCAGCAGCAGCATCAGTAACATCTAGCTCGAGTGCTTCTCTCCCAGCTGGAGCGCCTGCCCAAGAGTGAATGCGCTGATATCAAGGCGTTAATTCCTATCTTTTGTAATTTGGCTTTCTTATGTATAAAAGCGTGGAGCCATTGGATAGCTGTCCTTTTCTTTTTAAGTAATTTTCTGTTTAAGAAAGGGTCACATTTTGTCTATTAAAAGGGAAAAGTCTGTAGGTGACAAGTGTAAAGATCCAGGTGGCAGCCCAAAGGGAATTTTGTAATATTATAAATAGAAGTTTAGGAAGCAATGGAGAGGACTTTTGGCAGGAGGAATTATTTTCTGAACTTGTACGAGCTACCTTGCACTTGTCTCAAGAAAATAAAATCTACCTAATAAGAGCCTGGAGAGGACGTCTTTTTGCATGGAAATGAGGATTGGATGTATATTGGATTATTCTTGTGACTTCCATACTTTACTGTTCTGAATTATTTCTTTGCAGTGAATGATCTTACTTCTTTCTGTGCAAATGAATTCTCTCTTTCATGAGTAATGGAATGTGTTATATTTAATTAGAATCTATCTTCTGATATCTCTTACCTTTGCTATAGCTCTATCTTGAAGATTTAATGGTTGTCTGTTTATTTTTAGATAACTCCTACAGCTCATTACTCATGCTTTCAATTTGCTCATTGCGTTGATAGTTTAGATTTATTTCAGTTTTAGATATAGATCTGTTTTCCAATTCTGCATTTAGATTAAAGTAGGCTAGGCACTTGCATATCATTATAAAACATAAAATCTAAAGAACGGTGGATCGGGCCATAACCGGTATAACTGGAACAAATCTCCAAACCCACGGTTGCCGGAACCGCTAACCGGACGGATTCCCCACACCAAATGGTGGACAATCTAATTGGGATAGTCTATCGGGGAGGATCCCTTTCTGATTGATGCTGCGATCTCCGAGGCATCAACAGGTCGTTAGGTAAAATAGTGTATAGATATCCAGACTGGGCATATATAAGGTCGAATTGTTGAGCTTCTAAGATGGCTTCTTCTTCCGATTGGGGTCGTTCAGAAGCTACATCTTTGGCTATGAGGGGGATGAGTGATTTGATGAACCATTCCAAAAAGATTCGGTCATCAAGTTTGATCTTGCAGAGGCTACGACGCTTACACCACTCATAGATATGATCGGTGATGTGTGTAGCGGTGTTCTGTCTACAAGACAAAAGTATTTCCACTCCTGCATCATAGCGTACAGGTAGTTGAATGAACTGGAGAAAAGTTGAGGCGAGGGACGTAAATGTGTTGTGAGCACCATGTGGCTGCTCAATGTACCACTTGGCTGCAGAACCAGTGAAAGTTCTTTGTAAAAGTCTTAATCTAATGGAATCATCTACTATGGAGTTAGAGGAACACCATAGGTGAAACGACATGATGTGGTTTTGGGGATCTTCCCCAGCTTTTACTTCAAATTTTGGGATATATGAGAGGAGATTTGTGGGCATGGGTGGCCACGTAGGGTTGTGTCTAATAGGGTTGTTGGTTAACCTTGCCAGGTCTGGTAAGTTTAGATTAGCCATGTATGGCAGACTGGCAGATGGGTGTGGCATGGACACTGGGGCATAACTGTTAATGGTAGCATTATGGAGTGGTCCAGTGTCCCCTAAGGGTATGCTAGGTGTGAAAGGGATGTTTCCTCCAGCTGATGTGGTGTGGGAGGGGCCTACGTTCCCAAGTGCAACATGGGTTGCATATCGGTTAGGGATGGTTCTTGTCATCCCTGGGGTCTAGGTAGTGGTAATGAGAGGGGGGGTGACCCCCATGTTGGGCATACCTAAAATAGGTGGTGGTCCTGTGTTGGGCATGCCTAGAGGGAGTGTGGCCCCTATGTTAGGCATGCCTAAGGGGGGTGTGGCTATCATGGTTGTCACGGTAGTAGTGGGGTTTGTTGATGCAGCTCCAATAGCACTAGTGAAAAGGGGGTCATATTGTGATCCGACCATGGGGTTAGTTCGTGATGTCTTGGTAGGGTGTTCGGATTCAACCTCAGAATCAAATGTAAAATGAGATGTGTCAGAATCGGATGACTGTGTTCTATTTCGATGACGTGTGGAGTCAAGGGATAACGCTCTACGTCTATGACGTGTAGATTCAAGTGTACCGAACTGAGGGGGTTCACCCTGAAAACGATGGGATCGTCTTAAGTTCTCAATGGTGATAAATGTCTATAAATGCCAATGGATGGTGGTGAGATAAAAAACTCAAGACCCTAAAGCCACGATGTGTGCAGGAGGGGAGTGTGAAAAAAATAATGGCTCTCAGGCCAACAACCAACCTCAAAATCACTTATTATAACAGTTGTGCTATAATAAGTAGAGGAATCAAGAAAAATGGTAAGAATACCAAAAATCAAACAGTTCCTAGAAAAAGTGGTGCTTACTAGACCAAGGGGGGCAGAAGAGCATGCAAACGCCTAACTAAAAGTGGTATTATGAATCAACTAAACATATCCTCTGCAATGTGATGAAATCCAAGTTAGACAATATGGGTGGTGGAATCAAAGGCTAGATATCCCCCTACCGGGAGGGACATCGAGTAGACAATCCTAAAAATTGGTCACTAGGATACCCCGTTCATGACATGTTCGGTTGGGTGAATCTGCAGTTTGGTTCTATCGCCGCTGTACTCCCATATGGGTGGTACACTGAGAACTGTGAAAGGTATCCTTCGGTTACTGAATGGATAGCGGTATTCCACTCAGGCTTCCGGAACCAGTCTGGCTACTTCAACCCTCCTCAGGGAGAGGCCTTCCCTATAAATTGGTATATAACCATGTCAACAAATAATAAGGGATTTTTGGGACCCTAAAAGACAACCACTATGTCTCAGATGTAAATAATTTAGGGGTGTTATTGGAACACCTATCCCCCCAATCCTACTTAGCTACAAGATTCTTCAAGTGTTCCCCAAGTGGGGTTAAAGTGTTGGTTGAGTTTAGGTAGATTTTAAGGCTCAGTTAATTAAAAATGTGGCAGATTGGGTGCAAGTGTGATTATTTAACTGAAAATGAATTTGCCTCGCTTGGGCGATTGATTACAAATTAAAAACAAGACGATTCCAATTTGCAAAAAATAAAGGGTTTTTCTTTTTGTTTTTTCCTGAAATGTAAATGCTTTAACAAAAATATTTCAAAAACTATGGATTTTCGAAATAATTTTTAAAGGAAAGCAAATATTGTAAAAATTGTAAGAAATAAATGGATTTCTAAGTGCTTGCTTGGGAAAAACTATTGAGCAAATCAGAAAAATGGTACAAAATTTGCAAGGAAATGAAATTTATGATCTAAACAAAGTGCTAAAAACCTTTCTTTCACTTGTTGAAATTTTTTAAAAAGATTTTAATTGAGCATATGTAATAGAAAAAAGATTCACTATTGCTGCAATAATGCAGAAAAAATAATTATGGAAAGTATGCTAAATGGGAAAAAAATGCAGCAAATTTTTTTCTAAAAATTGGGCCAAACGAAAAATAACAACATCGCGGGTTTTAGGGCAAAAGCCGTGATGTGCATCGCGGGTTTGAGCCGCGAAGTCACGATGTGCAGCGTGGAAAAAGGCCGCGAAGCCGCAGCATGTAGCACGGAAAAAGATCGCGAATCCGTGGCGCACCGCGAGGAAAAAGGTCGTGAGGTCATGATGAGCCGCGCGACTGTCGTGCGAAAAGCCGCGATGCGAAAACGGAAAAACGAGTCACCGGAAATGAAACCGAAAAGTGAAATTTCGATCCGTTAAAAGCTACAGAAAGGGCCAACAACTAGGGCATCAATGAATATGCTGTCTAGTATGGCATATCTGCTAATTGGAATGGTAAAAACAAGTAAAAAATAAAGATCTAAAGCAAAAAATTGCAAAAATTTAAAGCTCTAAACCCAGTGGAGTCGCTAAAAAACTGTTGCTTGGTTTTTCAACCAAGCATGTGCAAGGATGCACCTATTAACTTTTAATAGCAGTCTTCGAATAAAAGTAAAAACAATTATAAATCTAATCTAACAAGAACTAAATAAACAAGAACTAAATCAATAACAAGAGATCTATGAAAGAACAAGAGTAAAAAATAATGGTTTTTTTGTATTACCTCAAAGGTGAGGATGTTTGGTGTTGAGCAGCTCCAAGGTTGAGGTGCTCCAAGCTCCAATGGTCTCTTCTCCAAGATGTTGAAATGGGGGTCTTCAAACTCAAAATGGGAGGCAATGGCTCTCAATGGGAATTTGGCAGCATAAGGATAGGATGAAATGTGGATGGAAAGTGAGGAGCCCCTATCACCTTTTTATAGTTTTTGGTGATGGGGAATACCATTATGGTTTTGAGGAAACCAATGGTATTAACCAACATGGTTTAGGTCTCTGTCAAGCACTCTAATTGCAGATATTTAAATATCAACACACAGAGCGTATGAAATTTATTGTCAACCCGAGAAAGTCTTTTTATTTCAAAGGACAAGTGCATAATATATGCTTAAACACAAAACCATTAGAAGTGAATATTTTATCTTCTATCATCCATGTTCACCCCAAGAATCTATGCAATCCCAATTGCCTTCTAACTGCTATACTACAATTCTTTTCTATTATGCATCAAGCAGAAGTAAGATCAGATCTAATCAACAATTGCAGGAAGGAAGTCTCAATTGCATTCTAAAATAATCAACTGTCTAATTTAATCAGCTGGGAATCATAAAGCATGACCTGAACATTACTCTAGAATTTGATAAAAGAGATTAAAGCAACTGTTCTAAGACACTGGATTGCAAAATATAAATCAATCAACACATAACAGGAAAGCTAATTTGTAAGAGCTCCTGGGATTACGTCTCAGCTGTAGGATGAACACAGCAGTGTGAACAGAAATTGAAATATGTAAAACAAACCTGACTCAGTCGACTGTTATTCGATACCATTCACCAATCTCACAAAAATATAATCAATTACTGAGAAATCCACACAATGAGTATTGCTGCTGCGTATAGAAGAAAGAACAAAGCATCACACAATGAGAAAGATGAAATCCTAAATTAACGCAGCAATCTCTGTGGAAGACGGGCCCAGTCTTCACACAGAGACGCTGGTTGAACAACACTCTTCTTTAACTCAGAAGTAACTCCTTATATTAACAGAAGAATGAGTACACAGTTTTGGCTTGGCTGCTAATACAAGGTAAATTAATTGTTTGCTGTCCAACCCCTCAGTCGAGGCAATTCCCCATATTTATACATACAATTTGCAACATCTAAACCTATAATTGGGCAGCCATGAAGATCTCTGATCTTCAGGCGCCCTAAATAATCTAGCTGTTACAATGCGTGGCAGAACTAAAATATCCAAATATGAGAGAAGTATTAATTGTCCCAAGAGTGACGGTCCTTCCAGCTCACAGCTGGATTTGAGCAGCGACATACTTAAGATAGTTCTTCTGTTACAGCTGCCCTGCCACGACTGTGCCTTGATTGACGATTTAAGCCCCAAGGAACCTTCCACAAGCGATGAACGTTCCTTCATGACTTGTTCAGCTCCGATCTTCCTGCAGTCTATTGTCTTACTACCTTCATAAATCGCATCATGTTAGCACAGATTAAGAGATGCACAGCTTTAATCATCACAATCATAAGTATTAACACAATAAAACAATAATCGGCCATACCTTGGTAATTTGGGGAATAGATAAGGACAATAAGTTGAATTGCCAAGGTAATTGGTGTAAGACAAGGGAAGGGACGATGATAAATGATGGTCAAAAAGGGCCAATTCTGGGCTCAACAGTCTCTTTTCCCTCTTTTTCCTTTTTTGAATATTTTGAATATTTTTATTCCCTTTTAATATTTTTTGGGAATTCTGGACCCTTTTTGAGGGTTTTTTGTGTTTTTTGAGGAAAAATATATATTTTGAGGGGAAAAAGGTGTATTATGGGCTTTTTGGTGACCTTTTGATGGCTTTAGATACTCAAATGGTGGAAAAGTGGACAAATGGGTCATGTGAATAAGGGAATGAGCTAGTGAGCACTTTTTGGGTGTTAACACTTTTCCATAAGATTGTTTTGTTGTTAAATTATAGCATGATGACGATCAATTTTATATAGGAAAGAATGTGGCTTAGAGAGGGTGGAACTATTGGTTGATTCCTAGTGATCATCATGGGGTATGTTGAACTGTAATTTGCTTATTGTTTTGGTTTTCCGTCACTTCTTTCTTCCCTCTGTGTCACCCATTGTGGAATTCTAGCCTCACTCTTTTTATCCCCCTCCCTTTTTGAGGATGAAATCGAGTATATTTACCTGCTTAATGGTTACATCTTGTCTTGTTAGTTAATCATTATCGAGTTCATCCTAGGTAATTGTGTTTCTTTGTTTTCTTTATCAAGATAGATATTGATTATTAACATTGACATGTTCCGAAGTGTTGGAACATTGTTGGAATCGATTTAATACTGAGAGGGGTGGTGAATTAGTATTAGTGAAGTTAGCCTTTACTTAATTCTTATCTTATGTTGTGCATCAATTCATAAAAATCCACAAAAATATGCACTAACATAAACAACACATAACACACAAGATTTTTACGTGGAAACCCAAATGGGAGAAAACCACATATTGCTTCTTTATAATGAGAAATAATACATTCGAGGAAGCACCAAATTCCTGTGTTTACTAGCATCAACTAGAAGGAGGAACCAACCCCCTGGTTTTACAGGCTTCAACTTGAAGGAATCTACAACTCCCCGTGTTTCTCCAGCACCAACTGGAAGGAGGCACTGACCTCCTATCTCCTTGTTGTTTTAGAGGCACCAACCTGAAGGAAGATCCAACTCCCTATATTCTTGCATCATTTGTCCACCCTAATGTCCAATATGTGTTTTTGTCTTATTGAAATTCAAATCCATGCACTCTTCTATTGTTTTGTTGATGATTCCGACGTGCGTTGTCTTCGTATGCAGTCTATACTCAGTCACTGCACTACATACATCACTTGAATTCTTGTTCCTCTCAAATTATACTTCTACTGATGACTTACTTAATATTTTGTGTGCTTCATTGATACTACAATCTACTTCACTTGTTATCTCATCGTTATGCTAATTGCATGTCTCCAATGACCAACTGATACTGTGCTTTCAATTGATAGTTTGTTCTTATGAAATAAAGAACTAGTAACAGATAGAACTGTGCACTTACTGATGGGTCCATTTTGTTTAAGTGTTACAGTTTCTTATACAATACACAGCGACATCCTGTGCATCAAATGATTTGTCCATTCTGTTTAAAGCACTTCTCTCATATCATCTGATTCATGATGCGCCTATCAGATCTTGCTATTGTTCTTTCGTTGCACATTAGATGAAGTTCTCAACTTTGCGCACTTTCACTTAGGTTCATATGCATCAGCTATACATTTACACATTGTCTGATAAACTTTGATTCTGTCTCTATGCTTCCGTCTCTACAAAATCTATGACTAACAATGTGCTGACTGTATTCGAAACATCAAGCACTTGTGCATACTTCATTATTTCTTCCTTTCAATACTTGCACATCCATCACATATCTACAACATCTTCCTACGCACCATCAAAACTTCGTTCAAATGCATGTGCGCATTTGGCTCCTTTCTAGATCATAGTGTTCTTTCCTCAAGCCCTTTGATGCCCTAGATATCAAAATTCAACAAACACTTGAAGCTCTTATGCTCTCGCCATCAAGATTGCATCCATTCTCCAAATTTCATCTCTATTTATACATGTCCTCCACGGATTGTATGTTCACAAGTTGGTCGTGGAATCCATTCTTCCATACTTCATGGATTGTGCATATTCCACATGTCATCTTCTGCGTTGTTGATGTGTCATTTGTTAGGCGTCAAGCTTCTTCATGGTCCCCAACATAGTGGAACTTTATACCTTGGTGGTATACCTTTGCACCCTTGATGTACCATTGCCTTGAGGTATTTGTGCATTCTTACTCTTCATCTTGATGAGTCTATAACCTTTGTTGTACCATCCCTTGTGGGTATTTCAACCTTGTGGTATTGATGCTTCGCGGCATATGCGCATACTCCAACTTCTACTTGGTGGTATTATGACCCTTGCCTTGTCATCTCGTGTGGTACTTGCACACCTGTTGTAACATCGGTTGTGGAATTTGCTCGTAGAATTGCTTTAATGGATATACCTTTATAGGAACCTATGCGTGTTCCACTAGCTGAAATCATATTCTAATTGGCTAAGCTTGTGTGCTTTTAGGAATGCCCAACCATTTGCTAGTTCTTACTGCTTGTGTACTTCCGACCATCAATCGAGAAATGATTATACTTGCTTATGCACTCATACCATTTGTTCAACCAACTCCTTGGCTGCTTGTGCACATGTACGGTGGTCCAACCAACACCTTGGGTTCTTGTGCACCTATACCACTATCCAACGAACTCCTTTGATTGCTACAATGAGAGAGTATGACTTGGTGGATTTGATATCTACGCAAAGACCACATGTAGAATTACAAATTACTTGTGTTCTTATGCATGATGTATCTTCCTTTGACACATTTATTCATATCAAATGCACTTTTGGATATACTTTATTAAAGTAACATCCATGTCTGTCACCTTCACCATCTTGTGCATATACTTCTGGCATTCATGTTCTTTGTTATCTTGCACATATACTTCTTCAAAGTGGCTTCCATATACTTCTTCACACTGTTGTAGGATGTATCCACTTTGACATCAGACAATATCAATGACTCATACTGAATCAATTGACATCCTCTTTTATATTAGTTAACATCAATGACAACCAAATTTCAACAATCTCCCCATTTTTTATTGATGTCAACACCTTATGAAGTTGTTCATAATATTCTTTGGACTGTATGATTCATTTGTACTTGGTTGTAGTGATCCCCCTATGTATATGCTCCCCCTGAGTACTTTGGGATGTTTTCTACTACGCCTTTTGTTGTTTGTTCTTCTCATACGTTTGCGTGAACCACACTCTTATGTTACTTCTGCGTGAACCATGTTTTTTTGTGAACCATGTTCTTCTACTACTTTTGGGAGAACCATGCTATCAATCATCTTCATGTGATTTATCCAAGTGATATGCTTCATGCTCTTTCACGTCTACTGCTAGCTTCATATTTCCTGTATTTATTGCTATCTGCATTTTTACCCCTTTCATGCTGTCATGCTGACTTCATGCATCTCTCCATGTATCAACTTCATGTATCTTTCTTCAGCTTCATGTCAGCTTCATGACGTGCAATTTATGCCTCAGTTTCATGCATCTCTCCCACTTTGACATCAATGGAAAAGAGGTGTCATTACCTACACACTTTGCATTATTTTGTTTGTTTTTGGCTGGCATCATCCTTAACCATATTAAAGGATAACTCCCCCCATATTTATGTTTTGTTTCTTTGCAGAAGTATTGTAATTGTATATTTTCATAATTATCCTTGATTGCCTTCTTGATATAGACGCTGCATTGTTCCTTCATCTTGATATCCTGTTCCCATCACAATACTTCATCATTCCTTGCGCAGTGATTTATAGTGTTATCCTTACTTTCCAACTGCGTAGTGCATAAGTCAGTCCTTTACTGATTTCGTATTACACTTCATTCCCCTGACCGCTTCACCTATTGCATTTACTGGGTTGTCATAGGGCCTTGTCACATTGAATGTTGTCACATATTTTTCCAAGACAACCAAAGATATGGCATGCTTTTCATTTATTTTCTAACTTAGCATAAAAGTGGACATGACACTCAGTTCTTGTGGCAACAATGACATGTCGCTTCCATACTCAAACCTTTTGAGGCAACATTCTTCATCGTATGGTGCAATGAATCGAATTTATTCCTTTTTATATTGCTTCCAAAACTCATTAAATCCAACATTTAATTTTGGAGACTCCACCATCTTCTTCAACTTGTGCGACATTGAATGTGTATCTCATCAAACTAATTTCATGCACGTGAACACCTTTCAATCAACTCTAGAATATTTCTGCGAACAATTCCTGGTTCATCGTCTCTTGCTTTGCTGCATTTGATGTCTGATCCTTCCTCTAGTTCTTCTATTTCCTTCCAATGGCATCCTTTTATCACAGAGTAAAAAATTCCCTTAAGAATGTATGTCTTTCCGTTCAGACTCAGTAGGATGATTTTTCTCGCTTGAGTGAATGATATGGTTTCCTGGAAGCAACAAGTTCAGGACAACCAAATTCTTCCTTAATACTCTCAGTCTCAGGTGAACCATAGACATTCTGAGCAACTGATGCTTTTGACTCGTCGGGTTGATAATATGGAGCATCGAAAACAACAAATTCTGGATGAATTGTCTCATTTTCAGCCTCAACATGCTGAACCATCATCGTTTTCCACTCTGTAGCTTCTTCCTATGCATCCCACTTCTGAATGCACAGCCCTAGTTTCAGTGGATTTGGAGTTGCGTCTTATGAACTGACCAACTATGAAATTTGATCTTGAATTGCAGCTGTAGAATGCCTTAGCATTTCTCAATTTTGGCTCCTCTTTTTTTATATTCCATTCATGGCTTCGACATGGAGTCTTAACTCATGGAAATTTTTAATCAATCCCAATATTGACTATAATGAAAGTATCTATTTTTGCACAATCTCAAATCTTTCAGCGGCATTTGGTTCCTCATGTAAATATTTTCTATTTGTATTTGTGCCACCGAAATCAATGTGATACTTCTTTGTTCTGTAATATATCATATGTAGTGTAAATATATAACCACTTAATGTATACATGCACTTTTCCCTTTTTGCGACATAATCAATTTAACATATACTCATGTGCAAACATAATGAACACATTCTAACTTCAGACACATTATAACCACACATTCTGACTATCATCACACATTCTTAACCACACACCTAACTAACATCCCCTTAAATTCATTAATATGCATTGTGTTGAACTCAATGGTTTCCCTTAGTCCTTATGGGACTAGCCAGAGAGGCAACAATTGCTTGTTGCACCTAGATTGTTAGAATATTCAACGTTTTTATGAGGATATTTCTTGACCCAAGTCTTGTTGTACGCACTTCTCTTTTGATTATGCTCTAGATATTTTCCATTGTAGTCTCTTTGAATGTGATAACCTTTGTGCAACATATCTTCATCCAGACAATTTATTTCTCTTCGACAATACATAGTTTTGTGTCCAGAACAGTTGCATGCATAACATCTCACAGTTTGACAATATTTTGCAATATGGCCAAAATGATTGCATCTTGTGCACTTCATCCTATTGATCCTCCTTTGACTAGGATACTGATAAGATTTATACGTGGAGGAACCCTCATACCTGAATAATTTATAATGTTCTCTGTCACAGATCTTTTTTGGTATATTTAGATAACAAAGTCATGTTTTGTCTTTTGGTGGGATATGATCCTTCAGAATCATGTTTAGCATTGATGTGCTATCTTTTAACTTGTTCTACACTTCACCTCATATTCTACATTTTCACTTTCTAATTTTTCGCAGATAGGATCAATATGTACATGTTTCTTTCCCTTTATATCAATCAGCTCGCCTTCAAGACAAGATATATCTTTATCCTTTTCCTCAAGTTGATTTGTCATCATCCTGATTTCCTGCGCCAATTCCTCTAGTGAAGCTCTTAATACAGATTTCTATCTCTTAAGTACTAGAACATTTTCTTGTGCACAACTTAGTTGAATTTCTTAGTTGGTTATCCTTTCATGAATATCTGCGCTAATAGATTCCTAACATGGTTTGTCCTGTTCTTCATACTTTGGCAATTGTTCCTGCAATAACTTATTCTTATTCTTAGAATTCTTCAACTCATCCAAGGCACTTATCAATTCTCCTTCCCAATAAATGTTTGCAGTGTCTTCATCATCGGATTGACTATGAGTCTTGACCTCTTCAATAGGTTTTGGACATGTGACTGGATTTGGAAGTGTTTTGAATGATCCACTAAAGAAATACTTGTCTAGTGATCTTGGTTTTCTTTGCACAACTGGAGTTTTCTTTGAACTTCTCTTATTTCTTTCATCTTCGCTTTCTTCCACTACATGGGCCATGAAAATTACTTCCTTAGGTTCTTCATCGTAGTCACTTCCTTCTTCGGTGTATAGACTCTTCCTCTATTTTGGAATCTTCCTTCTATTCTCAGGTCCGTGTTGTGAGCGCACAACCTTCCAATCATATGAACGAGATTCCTCATCATAGTTGATGTCTCCATTTTATTTGTAAGGACACTTTGAGGCATAATTACCCACTCCTTCACATCTAAAAAATTTAAAGGGTAACTTGTTCTTGTACTTACCTCATCCTCTTTTCATCTTTTTGACAAATTTTGATTCCTCATAATCTGACTTTGCACAAAAATATTTTCCATGATCATGCTTATGTTTTCCCATGGCTTTAAAAGTAGCTTCCTTTCTAATGGGAGTCTTTTTCTCATTTCTCATCTCGTATGCAGTGAGAATTCCTTGAAGCTCATTCTTCATCAATTCTTCAAGATTAGCTCGATATTCTAGCATAGGCACTTTCTCATTGAATTTTTGAGGCCGAGTTCTCAATATATTATGTACCACTAATTATTCATCCAAAGTGACGCCAAGAATATAGGTAGCATTAACTATCTCATATACTCTTAATAAGTAAGATGCAATGTTCTCTTCATCTTTCATTCTCAAAGACTCAAACTTCCCAGAGTAGTTTTATAGCTTTGCTCTCTTTACCTTATTGTATCCTTCATATATACCTTTGATTTTGTTCTAAAATTCCTTAGATGGTGCACAATGCATAACTTTGACAAATTTGTCACCTGTCAGACCACATAGCTATTAGGATATTTCAATACTCCATAAATGTCCTACCTAGCATTATTTATTTTTCCTATTTGTTGACGATGTCATTTACCCCCTAGTGGTGTGCATGTTTCATCTAAGATACATCTACCACCTTCTGAGCCTTGCATGCATCATTTTAGGACCACTTCATTTAGTTCCCTATTTTATAGGAACCTACTGAGTGTTCCAGTGCAGTCCACCTGAGTTATCTGCCTCTTGTGGGGGGCTAGAGATTTGAATTCCACTGATTGTGGCCTCATGCTCCCTTTTCTGACTGACATGCATGAAAGACTCACTATTGCGCCCTCCTTATTTAGTTAACTGTTTGTGACTTTAGTTAGCTGAGTTTAGGTTCAGTTCAGTTGACTTTGAGTCTCCTGGAGCACTCCAGTGGTGATAATCCCTATGCTAGACCAATTGAGGTTCGAATTCTCTCCATTGTAACCAAATTTTTTATTATACTGATTATTGGAACATGTGACAATATTCTGCTCCTATCTGATTTCTACTGCATAATGATTCTTCTGCTCTTTTTTACTGCAGTTTTCTGTTGGAATATTCACACCATCATTTTTGTATTTTGCATGCCTGCATGCATCCAGTCATCATCATGGATGTCTCCCCAACACCTAGAGCTTGCTTCTAGCTTTCCAGAGCCTGTCTTTATCCTCCATTTGGCCTCTTACTACCTAATGCACCCTCTTTGACTTTTATGCATGGCAAGTGCACCTTTCTCACCTACCAAAGCCAGTTTGGGCACCTTTTCTCACCTACCACCAATTGTCACTCAGTTAGGGCACCTTATCTCACCTACCGGGAGTTATCATTCAGTTAGTGCATTGATTGAGTAGTTCTTCCATTGATTTCTCATGCTGACTAGTTGTAGCTTCTAGTTAGCTAGTTCTAGAGTTCCACTTGACTATTTGACAGCCTCATGCGCCCCCCTTGGAGTCTCCATTCCCTGATTTGTGCCTAGATGGTTCTGTTAGACTCAGTTATACACACTTGACTGACTATTACCATTTATGACTGATATTACTGACTGGATGATGTATCCATTGTTATCCAAGCTAGACTTTGATTTAGACAGCGTCATGAGCCCCCCTTGGAGTCTCCATTCCCTGGTTTATTCCTAGATGGTCCTGTTAGACTCAGTTGGACACACTTGACTGACTCCTACCATTTGTGACTGATACTCCTGACTGGATGATGTCTCCATAGTTATCCACGCTAGAATTTGAGCTCAGATTCGAATTCCCTACTTGGCTAATTCGAATCCTATATCATTCTCCCTTGCATTTCATTGTAATACATTCTTTACATTCATAATTCCATTGTATGATATTGACATTGTCTATTATTATGAGTTTGTGAGTGATTATTTAATGCATTCTTCTCTTCTTCTTTGCAACATACTTGAGAGTTTGATTGTGAGTTGTTACAGTTGCTATATCTCTTGCATGTTATCACATGGTATCAAAGCAAAAAGCAAATATTTGAATTGCAACCATTGCAGTAGTTGCAACAGCAAAATTTCTTTGAGGAACTATCTTTCACTTGTGCACCAGAAGACTTTGAGTTTCCACAACAAATATTGGTGCTATTACTTGAATTCATTGGAGAAATCCAGTGAGGTCTAGCCAGGTGTGAATGAATTAGTTTATGTGCCAAGTGTCCTTAAGGTAGTGTTCAGTCGAAGTGTAGCATTCTCCATCAACAAAAACTCTTCTTGTTTTACAGGTTTATTCACCCATTCAGAATATTCTTCAACTATTCGACTTCCTCTGTTCAAATGGATCTAAAGCTCACATCTTCCAACCATGTTGAGTGGAAATCCAAGATGGCTCTGTTCATGAGATCCAAGAGCTTCACCCGAATACTCAATGGAACGATGGTAGAACCTCTCAGTGCAGTTGAAAAGTCCAAGTACATGGATAGGCTTGATGAAGCAATTGGACTCCTCCTTCTCTCAATTTATGAATATCTTCACTTCCATGTCATCGATCTTACATCTCCTAAAGAGGTTTGGGACAAGCTCGAATCCCTTTTTGAACAGAAAGATGATATGAAAGGACAAAAATTGGAATCTTTGAGTCCTGACAGCTTCGAATCTATCAATTCCTTCCTCACCAATTTCAAAATATTGTTGATGTATATGTAACTTCAGAATGTATTTCACATATATGTATATTGTATTCCTATAGAGATGTTATTATTCCTCTATACAGAAGTGGTTGTATTTCTATAGAGATGTTATTATTCCTCTATACGGAAGTGTCGTCATTTATATTGTAAGTGTTGTAACTTATACTTGATGGGTTATTAGACCACCTTGTTGGGTTCGGCCCTGTATAAGTCATGTGGGTCAAAGGGTTATTAAAACACCCTATTGGGGGTCGGCCATGTGGGTCAAAGGGTTATTAGACCACCCTAGTGGGGGTCGGCCTGGTCAGCATTATGTTAAGTGGTTAAGTTGAGGCTGACCTAGTTGAGTAAAGGTCAAGTCAAGCTAGTGTATAAATAGAGAGCGTGTCTCTCTCATTTTACACATTCTATTCTCTCACTCACACTGTGGAGAGTGGCGCACTTGTGGAGGAGGAGGCTCTGCTGCTAGGAGAATACTATCTCTTGTATTCTGGTTATATCATTTCTCTATCTATCTCTGAGGAAGTTATTGGGGTTTTTCACCTTTATGGTTTTCCCCAAGTCAACTCTATGTCTCTTGTGTGCTTGCATTATTGTGTCAATGATTGATATGCTATAGATTTGTTGTACATGTTCTTCTCTCAGTTAATATCCTAGATCATATTGAAGTAAATTCTGAAAATTTAACATGGTATCGGAGATAGCCTGAAAGAAGGCATGATATGGCATGTATGACACTTGCTGCACTTATGATATAGCAAAAACCAGTCATTGTAGCACTTTCGCTATAAATCCGTTTTGGCGAAGTTTTTGGATATGAAACTTTTACAGGTTGAATATCTGATCCCCATGTACCTTGTGTCCAAAGGACAACCTCTAATTCGTTGTAATTTGAGATTTATGATCTATACAATATAGGGTTTCTGCCTCTTCCAAGTCTGAGTCAAAATCAGGTGACCTTGGGAAAAAGGTCATAACTTGGGATAATAAGCTCCAAATGAAATTTAGTAAAAAGTGACAGGTAGTACACAGACTGTAATATCTCAAGAAAATTTTTCAGAGGCCGAAGTTGAACCAGTGACACGTGGCAGACCGTACAAGTTCGCTCTCCTGTATTATCCCATAAACAGGTCACGTTAGAAAACTTGGCATAACTCTCTCTCAGAGAATCCAATTGAGGTCATACCTATCGGGATGGAAAGATAACAGGTCAGGATATCTCAAGAAAATTTTTCAGAGGCTGAAGTTGAAACAGTGACATGTGGCACTCCGTACAAGTTCGCTCTCCTGTATTATCCCATAAACAGGTCACGTTGCGACTCTTGGCATAACTCTCTCTCAGAGAATCCAATTGAGGTCAGACCTATCGAGATGGAAAGACAATAGGTCAGGTTGTCTCAAAAAAAAATTTCAGACCTTGTGGATCAAAAATTTCAGAGTTACACCCAAAACAATCAGGTACATATTTCTGTCAAAACAGAATTATTTTTTAGTACCTTCATTCATGGCTTCCGGAATTTAGGGCTTTGAAGAAAGTTGGAATTTTTGTAATCGGAGACCACGGCTGGATGCTACTCATCAAAATTGAAATTTAGAGACCAAGATCAGAGTTTTTGGTTGGGCAGAAGGCCAGGCTTGATCAAACCTCAGTTCGGGACTTTGATCGGAAAGATGGAAAATTAGGGCTTCTGCAAAAATTGGAATTTTGGAAATATGTGACCACGGCTGGAAGCTCCTCAGAAAAATTGAAGCTTAGAGTTTTGAATCAAATCTTTTGGTTGGGTGAAGCTACGGGAAACTCAAACCCTAATTCAGGGTCCTCCCAAGTGAATCCAGAAATCTAAAAGGCAATTTTGGGGGGTGAAACTTTGCAGTTTTCAAATTCTGAATATACCAACTTGATCAGCTCATCAAGGCGCATATTTCTATCCTTTCGGAAGTTTGAAATTCAAATTTTGAATTTTTGGGGTTTCTTTGACAAACCCTAATCCAGCTCCAAGTCCAGTTCTTGCAAATCAAGTGGATTGGGTTGATCGTAGAAGAAGATGGATTGGTCACCTGCATACGTGAAGAAGTTCATGTCTCAGAGGGAGATGAGGCTAAGGCCTTCCATAAGAATATTACAAGCAATCTTGATAGGTATGGCTTACAGGTATGTTTCATGGTTAAGTTTATCATATGTTTGTCTTCATATCATTACAGTACAATCTTGATTAATTACTAGACTTGTCGTATCACCTTAATAGAAGATATTCATTGATTAAGGTTTTGACACTTATGATTATACTAATGCATTGTGATGTTGTATGAGGTTTATGTTGTTTGCTAACACAAAAGGTACACCAAGAAAATGAAATCATGTTCTACTTCAAGAACATATGCTCATGGTGGCATGAAGACAAAGATTCATCCATTGTCATGGATCACATAGAAGATCTACTTTCGAGGTATGTATAACTTGGTTCTACAATGGTTAACTTATGAGACATGCAGGTTACTAGCACAAGTAACTGAAGAGAACCAGAAGACATTATGTGGGTATGTTAGACATAACTAGCTAGCATGCTAATCCAGGTATGTTTTTCCTATATCAAGCTAGAATCCTACCTTGTGTTAGGATCTTATACTGTTGTGTTGTTGATAATGATTATTCATGAAGTCATAGGTTTGAATAATCATGGTTATATGCATATTATGTTTCTTACCATAATTGATGATATGACTAACCAGAAGAATGATGAAGGTATAGGTTTGAATAATCACGGGTTTTATGCATATTATATCTCTTATCTTGATTGATGATTCAACTAACCAGAAGAGTCCTATGATCAAATAAGAATGTGTATGAGTAAAAGAAGACTTCCTTGAAACCTTGAATACTAATGCTTATTATCTGTGAATGATCATGAATATACATGTTTAAGATTATTGTGTTTTGATAGTATTAAGATTATACTAATAAATGTGTGATTATGTATGAGACCTCAAGGATAACACAATGATGATACTAATAAGCATGCATAGTGATTAAGGATGGATGTTAGTTCAAGGACAGGTAATCCAGGAAGCAAAGATCAAGAGGGAGTACACTCCAGTTGTTCCTGCAAGAAAGCAAAGGAGCACACTTCAGTAGTTTCTGCAAGGATGCAGATATTCAGAGGGATTTGACCACTTCTCATAATCCACATCAGAATGGAGTTGCAGAAAAGAAGCAAAGACTGAAAGGGAGTCAACCCAACAAACAAACAAAGATAAGTATTTGAATTGTCATTACTTGCATATTTTATTGTTTAAATAATACTGTTCAATAATGAATATACTGATGTTCCTAGAATTAGGTTGTGTATTATGCATATTAGAATAGTTGCATTGATGAACAATATACTACTAATATGCATGGATAAGTGGCCTATGGCACTGCACAACATTCCATTGCTACTTATCTAGAATGAAACCTCTTTGCTGACATGTTGGGAGTTGTGCACACTCTTAACAATGTTCTGGTAGAGATTGGAAGGCATCTAGAAAGTTACGGGATATGGATAAATGTTGTATTGAAGCATTGGCTAAGATAATTGCATGATTGTATGACATATTTCTTTATGTGTAAGAATTTGTTCTGAAAACTATAAGATGTTTTCTAATCATGCAATTTAACTTGTTGTGTAGGAAAGATCGTATGCCATCACCTACAAAAGAAGAACTACAACATTTGTTCAGCAACAAAATTATCTAATGAAGATATTGAAGTTCCCAGGATATGGGAAGAATGCCATGATCCGTCGATCATGAAGAATGATGTTTGGGATGTAGTCCCAAGACCTGAAGGGAAGTTTATTATGACTTCCATATGGATCTATCAAGATCAAGCATGCTATAGATGGCAACATAGAGAAATATAAAAGTGATGAAAAAGAAGATACACCAGATGGATTTCAAGACAGCTTTCTTGAATGGTGTAGTTGAAGAAGAAGTGTATGTGGAGTAGCCACTTGGTTCTGAGACACATGGCAGGGAGTCATATATGTGTAGAACTTGGGTATGATACACCACTTTCTAGGTATGGAGGTGTGGCAGAGTGTAGATGGAATCTTCCTTGGACAAGGGAAGTATGCAGTAGAGATCCTGAAGAGGTTCGGGATGATGAATTTCCAGGCTATGGCATCGAACCTGAAGCTTTTGTGTGATGCTTCATCTGAACCAGTTGATGTCACTATGTATCGTCAGATGATTGGGTCCTTGATGTACCTGACGAACACGAGACCAGATATTTTCTTTGCAGTGAACACATTGAGCCAGTTCCTGACGGATCCGAGGAGTGTTCACCTGGTTGTTGTAAAGCATGTTCTGAGGTACCTGAAGGTTACAGTGGATTATGGACTCAAGTATGAAGCGAATCAAAAGTTTAACTTGCAGTGTTATGTTGATTCAGATTGGACTGGCAGTGCTGTAGATAGGAAGAGCACATCTGGGTGCTACTTTAGTATGGGATCAGGTGTGATCTCTTGGTTTAGCAGGAAGCAGTCTTGCGTAGCACTGAGTACAACTGAGGTAGAGTATGTTGTAGCCTGTTCAACTAGTTGTGAGGCAGTATGGCTATGAAAGATACTGTCTGAGTTATTTGATCTCCCGTTGGATGCTACTGGTATCTTTTGTGATAACCAGAGTTGTGTGAAGTTGTCCGAGAACCCAGTGTTTCATGACAGGTTGAAACACATAGAGATCAAATATCACTATATCAGGGATATGGTGCAAAGAGGAGCTGTAAAGCTCCTGTATGTTGCGATGGACGAGCACATTGCAGATGTGTTGACAAAGCCACTAGCCAGGGTGAAGTTCAAGTACTTTAGGGAGAGGCTTGGTGTTCTTCAGATCGATGACACTTCGAGGAAGAAGTGATGGACACATTTGTAGAAGCCATTCCAAGCGTGTTGGAAGGAGGATCCTTCACATGGCTATGGATGTAAGCGCTGGATGATGAGCATTAGGACGATGCTCTAGGTACTTCTCTGTATACGCATCATGTTGGATGCTGGATATGATCAGTTGGATCATTTATATATGTACGCATCATGTTGGATGTTGGATATGATCAGTTGGATCATTTATATGTATATGTATGTACGCATCATGTTGGATGCTGGATATGATTGGTTGGATCATTTGTATGTATTTTGTATATGCATCATGTTGGATGCTTGGACCATGTATCTATATATGGATCAGGTGGATACATTGTATGATCAGGTGGATCATGTATGGTGATATGTATCATGTATTTGTATTTGTATCAGATGGATACACTGTATGATCAGTTGGATCATGTATGATGATATGTATCAGGTAGATACTTGGTATGCATAAGGTAGATGCATTGTATGATCAGGTGGATCATGTATGGTGATATGTATCATGTATTTTTATTTGTATTAGGTGGATACACTATATGATAAGGTGGATCACGTATGATGATATGTATCAGGTAGATACTTGGTATGCATCAGGTAGATGCATTGTATGATCAGGATGATCATGAATGACGAGCTTCAGGATGTTGCTCCAGATGACATGCAGCAGGATCTTGCAGTGATGATGATCAGGATGATCATGTGTACATTTGGATGATGTATGGTGAGTATCAGGTTGATACTCTATGGCCATGGATCAGGTTGTGCATATGAGCATATAATTTGGCCCTGGGAGATTTGCAGATAGTCTTTCGAGGTTTTTCCTATGGCATGTAATCTGGCCCTGGGATATCTGGCAAATGCTCTTTCGAGGTTTTTATCTGGGAGGACATATAATTTGGCCCTGGGAGATCTGCAGATAGTCTTTTGAGGTTTTTCCTATGGCATATAATTTGGCCCTGGGATATCTGGCAAATGCTCTTTCGAGGTTTTGTCCTATGGCATATAATCTATCCCTGGGAGATCCGATAGGTTGGGTTGTGTGCCCATAATAAGTCCTGGGATGCTCTTGCGAGGTTTTGCCATGACCACATATAATCTGTCCCTGGGAGATCCTATAGGTAGAGCTGTGTTCTCGTAACAGCCTGGGATGCTCTTGCGAGGTTTTGTGGTGACCACATATAATCTGTCCCTGGGAGATCCTATAGGTAGAGTTGTGTGCTCATAACAGCCTGGGATGCTCTTGTGAGGTTTTGTGGTGAGGTCACATATAATATGGACCTGGGAGATCCTATAGGTAGAGCTGTGTGCTCGTAATAGCCTGGGATGCTCTTTCAAGGTTTTGTGATGCATGTAATAAGTCTTGAGGATTCCACAGTATGGCCAGTGATGACAAAGACCTGCAGGTGGTGGGCCTACATCCAGTATGAAAAAGGACTGGCTCTATAGAACTTCCTATGACGAGTAGATTCAGAGATTGATTGAGATAGCAGCAGCAGTGACGATGATGATGTCTTGATGATGATCCAGAGAAGAAGACTTGTGCTAGAAGACCTATGTCGAGAAATACCTTCCTAGTTAAGAGGGAGTGTTGATGTATATGTAACTTCAGAATGTATTTCACATATATGTATATTGTATTCCTATAGAGATGTTATTATTCCTCTATACGGAAGTGGTTGTATTCCTATAGAGATGTTATTATTCCTCTATACGGAAGTGTCGTCATTTATATTGTAAGTGTCGTAACTTATGATTGATGGGTTATTAGACCACCTTGTTGGGGTCGGCCCTGTATAAGTCATGTGGGTCAAAGGGTTATTAGAACACCCTATCGGGGGCCGGCCATGTGGGTCAAAGGGTTATTAGACCACCCTAGTGGGGGTCGGCCTAGTCAACATTATGTTAAGTGGTTAAGTTGAGGTCGACCTAGTTGAGTAAAGGTCAATTCAAGTTAGTGTATAAATAGAGAGTGTGTCTCTCTCATTTTACACATTCTATTCTCTCACTCACACTGTGGAGAGTGGTGCACTTGTGGAGGAGGAGGCTCTGCTGCTAGGAGAAGACTATCTCTTGTATTCTGGTTATATCATTGCTCTATCTATCTCTGAGGAAGTTATTGGGGGTTTTCACCTTTATGGTTTTCCCCAAGTAAACTCTGTGTCTCTTGTGTGCTTGCATTATTGTGTCCATGATTGATATGCTGTACATGTTGTTCTCTCAGTTAAGATCCTAGATTAGATTGAAGTAAATTATAAAAATTTAACAAATCTTGATATCACAGTTGAAAAGATATGAGATAGTGAAAGAAGACAAGCAGGTTATACTTGCCATTCTCTCAAAGTTGGGGGCAAACTTCTCAGTTTTTGTCTCTACTTTCCAGTCAGCTAGGTTGTCCATTCCAAGATGGAAGTTTCCCTCACTTGATGACTTCATCCAATCTATTACTCAAGAGGAATAGAAGTTAATATCCATGGGAATGATCAAACCCAAATTGGATTCAGCTCTTACAGTTGTCGAGAGAGCGAATGGTAAAGGAAAGCAAAATATTTCTGACAAGAGATCGAATGATACAAGTTTTATAGATAGTCCATACCAGTCAGATGGGGTTTCGAACTCAAGGAAGACCAAGCATTCTCAGAAGGGAAGATGCAAGTGCACATACTATCATAGAGGATTCCATCCTAAGAGTTCTTGCATGAAGAAGACCATAGATTTGATGGCTCAGTTACTTGATAAGAACAATCTTCCTGTACCAGCATGTCCAAGGAAGAAATATCCTGATACTGAATCTTCTAGATCCGAAGATAAAGAAATATTTCATGCCTTCATGGCAAGTGCATTGACAAATTCTTCCTTCATCATAGATTTAGGAGCATCAAGACACATGTCTTGCTCCAAAGATCTCTTCTCCAACTTTGAAATCTCAATTGGCCCTTCCATCATGTTGGGCAATGATTCAGAAGTCTCCTCTCAGGGGATTGGAAGAATCAATCTTGACCATGGTTACTTTTCTGATGTGCTTTATGTTCCTTCTCTTACAACAAACTTACTTTCAGTGTATCAAATGACTCATATTGGAGAGCCCAAAAGAGTGATATTTTCTCCAAATGAAGTCGAGATACAAAACATGGTTTCAGGTGAGATCATTGCAAATCACAACTCCAAACTATATGATTTCTCACACTTCTTACCTCTCTCGAAGCAATAAGCTCTTCATACTCATGCCAATGAAGAAAGTAGATTGCAGCATGAAAGATTTGGGCATCTTAACTATAAGTACTTGCATGACATGCATGCAAAGGAGATGGTTGATGGGATGCCCAAAATCAAGTTTGCCAAAGGAAATTGTCATGGTTGTTTGATGGGGAAGCATCCTGAGAAGAATTTTGAGAAGGGAAAGGCTAGGAGAGACTCTCAACCCCTTGATCTCATCCATAGTGATGTGGCTGGTCCATTTCCAGATCTGTCTCTAAACAAATCAAGGTATGTGCTCACCTTTATTAATGATTATTCTAGATTCACTTGGGTATATTTCCTTAGATTGAAATCAGAAGTATTTGGGTTCTTCAAGTTTTTCAAGTCTTTTGTAGAGAAATTTTCAGATAGGAAGATAGAAGCCATTCACACTGACAATGGTGGTGAGTACATTAAGGGTGAGTTTCAAGATTTTTGTACTGAAGAGGGCATTGAGATGCAACATACTATTCCCTACACACCACAATAGAATGGTGTAGCTAAAAGGAAGAACAGAACATTGAAAGAGATGGCCACCTGCATGCTAAAGTCGAAAGGGGTGCACCCTAGTCTTTGGGCAGAAGCCATTAAATGTGCCACCTATCTTCAGAATAGAGTTCATCACAAGGGACTCAGTGACACTACTCCTTTTGAAGCATGGATGGGATACAAACCTGATGTATCTCATCTTAAAGTGTTTGGATCCAGAGCTTGGGTAAGTATTCCAACTGACAAAAGGAGAGCTCTTGATTCACAAAGCAGAGAGTGAATTATGGTGGGCTACGCATTAAATGAAAAGGCCTACAAGTTACTTGATCCTGCTTCCATGACCACTTATCTGGAAAGAAGTGTACAGTTTGATGAGTGGCCTCTCCATGATACTTCTTCTATTGAGCAAGGTAGCTCACCTACCACTCCTCCCTTGATTGATGAGAGAGATGCATCTTCACATGATACTTCAGATTCACAATCTGAAGATCGAGATGATGATGATGGAATGCTAGATCCAGATCCACAAGAACCTGAAGTTCTAGCAACTGATGATGAAGATGAGAGAATTAGAGATCCATATCCACAAGAACCCGATGCTCCTCATCTTCCTCGATGGGCTTCCATTACACTCTGATCTGCTGGTGATTTAGTTGGTGATCCACATGATCATAGAAGAACCAGATCAAATTTTCAGCATGGAAGGATCCATCCTCCTCACAATGTTGATCCATTTCAGATCGATTGATCCTTCTTTGGAAAGGAAGGACACTTACCTCCTTTAGGGGTGGGTGATGATATGCTACTTTAGAATCCTTCAGTCTATTTTGAGGGAGGGCATTATTCCGAGTGGGATTTCCCTCTTTCCTCACTTAGTTTATTTAGATTGATTGTACGGGGTGACCTTTGGTGTTAGTCACTTGGGCCTTATTTTTTAGATTTAAGTTATTTTCTCATAGTATAGCTTGTGGGGGGTGTTGGAATATTCACACCATAATTTTTGTATTTTGCATGCCTACATGAAAATCTGCATGCTGCATGCATCCAGTCATCATCGTGGATGTCTCCCTAGCGCCTAGAGCTTGCTTCTAGCTCTCTAGAGCCTGTCTTTAGCCCCCATTTGGCCTCCTACCTACCTAATGCGCCCTCCTTGACTTTTCTGCATGGAAAGTGTGCCTTTCTCACGTACCAAAGCCAGTTTGGGTGCCTTTGCTCACCTACCACCAATTGTCACTCAGTTAGGGTGCCTTATCTCACCTACCGGGAGTTATCATTCAGTTAGTGTATTGATTGAGTAGTTCTTCAACTGATTGCTCATGCTAACTTCTTGTAGCTTCTAGTTAGCTAGTTCTAGAGTTCCAATTGACTATTTGACAGCCTCATGCACCCCCCTTGGAGTCTCCATTCCCTGATTTGTGCCTAGATGGTTCTGTTAGATTGAGCTAGACACACTTGATTGACTATTACCATTTATGACTAATACTACTGATTGGATGATGTCTCCATTGTTATCCAAGCTAGACTTTGAGTTAGAAAGCCTCATGCGCCCCCCTTGGAGTCTCCATTCCCTAATTTATGCCTAGATGGTCCTGTTAGACTCAGTTGGACACACTTGACTGATTCCTACCATTTGTGACTGATACTCCTAACTAGATGATGTCTCCATAGTTGTCCATGCTAGACTCTGAGCTCATATTTGAATGCCCTACTTGGCTAATTCGAATCCTATATCATGCTCCCTTGCAGTTCATTGTAACACATTCTTTACATTCATAATTCCATTGTATGATATTGACATTATCTATTATGATGAGTTTGTGAGTGATTATTGAATGCATTCTTCTCTTCTTCTTTGCAACATACTTGAGAGTTTGATTGTGAGTTGTTACAGTTGCTATATCTCTTGCAGATTATCACATTTTTGACACTCTTCTTCAAATTTTTTGCTCATTCATTCTTTGTGAGGTATCCTCAGCTCTTTAGATCTGCTATGACATATAATTTCACATGGTATAAGATTCATTTGAGTGAATAGGTTGAGAAACTTCTTTCTGTAGTGCACCATAAGCCTTTGTATTTCCACAGTAAATCCTGGTGCCATTGCATTGAATTCATTGGAGAAATACAATGAGGTCTAGCCAGGTGTGAAGGATCCGAATAAAAGTGCCTACTTTCCTAAAGTAGTTATCAATAGTATTATACCTCCTTATTGATATTTTTTTATATTTTATTCAAAAATTTTGAGTCCAGCAACAGTTGCAGCAATTACAATAGTTTTCTGTAGTTGCACTAGTTATACGAGTTTTCTACAGTTGCAACAGTTACAGTAGTTTTCTACAGTTACAGCAGTTTTCTGTAGTTGCAAAAGTTTTCTGTAGTTGCAGCAGTTTTTCTACAGTAGAAACTGTTTCACCTTGTATTCGCTCCAGCAGTTGTAATGGAAAATTTGAAATATCCTCTCTATCCATAGATCCCGAAACCTTTCAATTATCTTTATTGGAGGGATGATATGCAGATGGTATTGCACAACAAATCATTGTACATGGTGACAATGGGAAAGGATCCCGAACCACATTTAGCTATGGAGAAAACCAAGTATCTGAATAGATTGGATGAAGCATTTGGTTTCATGTGTATTCATATTTCCAGAGATATACTCTTCCACATCGAAGGATTGAATACTCCAAGAGAGTTATGGTTGAAGTTAGAAACCCTCTTCGGTAAACAAGATGAGCTAAGAGGCCATATTCTAGAAAATGAGTTGATTTCTCTACAACTGAGCATTTTAGAGACCCTTCAGCAATTCTTTTCAAAATTCAAATGTTTGGTTATGCAATGCAAGCAGTGTGGCATTGAGAAGAAGGATGAGAAACTGGTGCTATCCATTCTCAGCAAGCCAGGTCCTGATTTCTCCATCTTTGTCTCTACCTTCCATTCTAGGCAAATTTCAATTCCTGGTTGGAAGATGCCCTCCTTAGATGTTTTCGTTGAATCTCTCATCCAAGAACAAGATAAGTTGATCCAGATGGGTGCCTTGAAGGCCTCCAAAGATAAATCTCTTATGGATGGAGAAGCAAAATGTGCGAATGGGAAGGGGAAGCACAAGGGAAAGGATAAGAGGCCATCTGAACCCAAGATGAATGCCAAGTCAAGCCCATAAGAAGGATCCTCCATCTCTAATAAGGAAAAATAGAAGGGATTTTACAAATCCAAGTTTTACTATTGCAAGAAAGGAAACCACCCAAAGAGATCTTGCATGCAGAAGAAGATAGATCAGTTGACCAATCTTCTTGAACAACACAACATTGCCCTCCCAAAAGGTGCAAGAGAGATTGATTCTGGAACTGAAACTGATGGTCATTAGAGATGCCATTCACTAAGGTTGTATTTTCAAAATAACAAGCCCTCCTCCAACGACATTGTTTCCTCCAAAGAATGATTTTATTCTTTAGATCTCAAAGATGGTCCGATTATTCACAGGGAGACAACTCTCAGATCTCTTTTGAAGGGAAGGGCACAGTACATATGGAGCATGGTAAGTTCCAAAATGTTCTATTTGTAAGAAAATTTGTTGTCTGTATATCATATGACTCACACAGTTTCACAGAAGAAAGTGGTCTTTGGTCCTGACACTGTTGAGATTGTAGAGATCTCCACTAGGAATATTATAGTGAAAGGGTTTGCAAACCATGCCTCCAAGGCATATGGGTTCTCACATTTTTTTCATACTCTCTGTCGATCCCATCGGAATCTGAGGAATATCAGAGTGATTCCTCTTCTAATGAAGATGAGGATCAATATCTTGATGTTGAGAATAAATTTCAAGTAGATTCAGATTCAGATCCAGATACAGCACATGCTCCCAATCCATGGCCAAGGCCAATATGGGATCACAAAGTCCTTGTAGATGTTGGGAACACAGTTGGGGATCCATCTGACATAGAACCGCCAAATATTAGTATTATGCAAAACCTGCACTATGTCATGCAGATCCACTTCTCTCAGATAGGTGCTGCATGATGGCGGGGTTTGATCCACAATCTCATGGAGAGACATGCCATGGGGGATCTACAACCAGGAAAAAATATTGGTTGTCTGAAAAAAGGTACTCGAAGGTTCATGATTTACACTACAATGAACCATTCTCTCCAGTATCAAGAAGGGTTCCTAAAATACGTGTCTTGGAAAATACAACTTCTACACAACGGGATGCACATTAGAGGAGCAGATCCAAATCTAACACATTCATTGTTATCCTACAAAGGAGTAGCTTGCCAATAATTTTGCAAAGGATTTCACTTAGGAAAGCTTTTTCCTTCTCTGTTTAGCATGAAGGTTATTTCAGTTCCATACTGCTGTTCTTTTTTAGGGGGGGTATTTTTTCCATGAGTTTTTTCCCCATTTCCTTGGTTCATGGACAATTCTTTATTTTTTATCACTTATTTGATTGTATGGGTGAATTTTGGAATTAGTAACCAGGTCCCAAGATGCAAAATATGGATTAAGGGTGGTTCTTAGGATATTTCAATACTCCATCCTTGTCCTACCTAGCATTATTTATTTTCCCTAGTTGTTGATGATGTCATTTTCTCCCTAGTGGTGTGCATATGTCATCTAGGATCTATCTACCACCTTCTGAGCCGTGCATGCATCATTTTAGGACCACTTCAGTCAATTCCGTATTTTAAAGGAACCTACTGAGTGTTCTAGTGCAGTCCACCTGAGTTATCTGACTCTTGTGGGGGGTTAGAGCTCCGGATGCCACTAATTGTGGGATCATGCACCATTTTCTGACTGGAATGCATGATAGACTCACTATTGTGCCCTCCTTAGTTAGTTAACTAATTGTGACTTCAGTTAACTGAGTTTAGGTTCAGTTCAGTTGAATTTGAGTATTTTGAATCACTCTAGTGGTGATAATCCCTATGCTAGACCAACCGAGGTTCGAATTCTCCTGCATGATTCAAATTCTCTCCATTGTAAAATCATTGTTTATTATACTGATTATTGGAACATGTGACATTATTCTACTCCTATCTGAGTTCTGTTGCATTATTATTCTGCTGCTCTTTTTTACTGTTGTTTTCACTCTTCTTCAAAATTTCCGCTCATTCTTTCTTTGTGAGGTATCCTCAGCTATTTAGATCTATTGTGACATAGAATTTCACAATAGTATATAATTGTTGGCTCTAGAATTGCTTTCATAGATTCTCCTTTTCATTGTATTAACTGATACATCTGTGGGAACATCATAACCATCGACAATAGATTTCCAAACATATGCTCCCAACGACTGACGATAAAATTTTAATATGTACTGTTAATGCCTTAAAATTTCCATTTAGGTGATTCATCCAGTAAGACATCATCAAAATAAAGAATGCATACCACCATAGTAATCCTCAATAGATCCAAAACACATCATGAGTCTATAAGAGCCAAGGAACAACCAAAACAAAGGGTAGTGCAGGTAATACACAGTTGACCCGCGCTATAGCACAGGTTATCCAAACAATGCCCATGCTACACCCGCACGGGTTTTCTTTCAATAGCCGCACTACTGTCAAAATGGTGAGACCAATCAATCCCGACGGTGCATTGAAGGCTCAGTCCTCCCCAAAGATCTGAATTCAGCTCCGCACACACTTGGTGGCATTAATTAGCCCCCCTTATGTACCTTAGAGTTGGTTCATGAAGGAGGAGAGTTCAGAATTGGATCTAGTTGCTTGTTGGCCACTTATGGGCCTATAAAAGGAATCCATTGGCATACATTTTATATAGAGAAATAAGAGTAAGGTTATGCTATTGGATTTGAGTTGGAGCTTCCTCACAGCCCACCATTTCCTACCATTGTAAGAATTCCCAAGCTCCCTTGCGACCTTCCATCTAGGGGAAAGTGTTTCTCTCCATTGTTCTTCCATCTACTTAGCATTTATCTTGGACAATAAAGGCATATCTAAGGGGTATTGTTGGCTTCCATTGAATCCCACACCTCCTAGGTGTTGTGTAGCTATTCCATTGGGGAATACAAGCGTGGTTTAGAATATTTTTGGTTGTTTTGATGTTTGCATTCTCCTCCCCTCTCTTTCATTTTATTTTTATCCATATTTCTATGTTTGAATGTGAACTATACTAAAAATATCTTGCAGGATCACTTGGAGGAATACCAACCAAAACCAAAAAGGGGCTCCAAGGACCGACAAGGTTTAGCCCCTTACCAAGTGGAAGAGTTCACTTGTGCAATTGTTTTCACAACAGTTCTAATGGAGACCATACTTTTTTTTTCTTTCTATTTAAATTAGGTTGGTTTATGCTAAGTATCTAATTTTGGGTATTTATTGCTTGTAGGAGAGCAGGTATTCCACCTCTTGCTTCCAGAAATTGGCTCCATTACGACCATAATTTATTTTTTACACAGCAGCTTGGTTCCAAGCGTCTCTGCTGCAAGGAAATGACTCAGACAATCACAAGCACAGTGCATGTTACCAGTGTTATACCCGCTCTACACCTCTCATTGCACCCGCGCGGAAGGTTAGTGTATTTCCCGTGCTACCTATGTGTCTGTTTTGTATTAACACATGTTGTCAGCGTGACAGAGTGTGGTTTAGCCATGCTACTATCATTTATTTTCTTTTTATCTACATAACTTAGTTTGGAAGTCCAAATACTGCTCACTGGTGAACTTAAGTTAAGGCTAATCTGCATAATTACTTAATTTTTTAGTAATTAGTTCACCTAGAACAAGATTACGAAGTAAAGAGTTCATCTCCTTCGAAACTTACCTAGGTAACCAACTTTGAGGCTTTCAAAGAGCCCCATTATTGTCACTAGTATTCCAGACCATTTCTTTTTTATGCATGAATTGACATGTTGTTTTTAGTAGTATTGCTAGTGTAGAAAACAATTTTTGCACACAAGCAAGGAGCTAAAGAAACTTGTCGCCCGAAGTATGCTCTTCACCTCGCACTTCATGTGATCTTGGTGAATCGGAAAAAGGGTGAGAAGTGTGAAATACCTCCATTACACACTTGTCTATTAGTTAGAATATTTTGATTTTTCAAAGTGCCATGAGCATCTCCTAGAGTTAAAAGTACGCATTACTTGATATACTATTTTAGTTAATTTTTTGATAAAATCGGTTTTTTTGGTTTCATCACATGTCTTTTCACCACTAGCACACAATAAGAGGCATCAAGACTCTTCCAATCCTAGTATCTCTTGACCTTGCACTTCATGTGAGCTTGGTGAATCAGAATGGTAGGGATTGTGAAATACCCCTCTTGCATTCCATAAGTGAAACATTAAAAACCCTTAAAATCAACATTGTAATTGTCTTAACCAACTAAATCGTCCACATGAGTTCATAAAACAATATTTTAGCTAGGTAGGATTGATTGGTTTAGGCATCCATTAATGCCCACCAATATGGTTTCATTAGTGATATTTTGAAACATAGTATTGTTGTCTCATAGGGTACTTACAAAATTCTTCTATAAGCAAGTGTTAAAAGAAAACCTAGATCAAAAGTGCACCGTGACTAAGGAGGTAAAATCCAAGGTATTTCTTCCCTTCTCTCCCCTACAATCCACTCAACTTGTTGTAGGTAGACGACACTATACCTTGCAGGCCGAACCACTGATCTACACTTGACGCAAGGTATCTTAGTGGCCCAATTTAGGATATCACCAAGGATCAATTGTGAGTGCAATTGACTCATGAAGTTATCTATTGTCGTTGGGAGGTGTTTCCAAGTCTTATTGATTGGATGATTGGCCCCATCACTAGTAGAAATAGCTATTTGTTACCTCCACTAGTCGATTGGTGAGTGGATACCACTATCACCATCAATTGTGCTTTTGGGAGGCCCAATTACGTTTTGAGAGGAAGGGAGTTCGGTCTTATATGGAATTTACATTTATTTTATTTTTAACTACAAGTTCATTAACTCATAATAAAAAGAACCTACATGTGGGAACTCATGCCCTAAAATCGACATTGCACATATCACCCACTTATTGTACTATTTTGCATCTATTGTGTCTGGTATATATTTGGATTTGTTCAATTATGTTTTAATTCCACTATCACTCTCATTTGACACAAATCCATCACCATTGAGGAACAAAACAACATCCTAATATAGTCTCGTATACTGCAAGGCCTATCCACATTAGAAGTGTTACATTATTCCCCAACACAAATAAAGGAATTTCTCAATGCACTTTGTTCCATCGACCATTCTGACTCGCATCTCATGACCTTTGATCTCGACAAAGGTGATCAGTCGGATTTCAAGTTCCAGTTACTGTAAAGAACTTCATGATCCATCGATGTATCATCGATGAAGGTGAATCCACTTGTGTCATGTCTGCAAAAGTTTGGAAATGATTAGGATCTCCTAATATGGTCACCTCATATATCTCTCTTTGCATGTATGATGGGAGACCATCCAAAACCAATAGGATTTTACCAAAATGTCCCCATAGAGATGAGGGATAGTATTGTTATGGTCAATATCGAAGCAGTCAACACAGAACTTGACTACAACATCCTCTTGGGGATTGGTTCCATGTACGCCATAAAGGTGATTGCCTCATTAGTATCCAGTATCATGATGTTTCAGTTAAATGGGAAGGTAGTTATGCTTGACCAGCTTAACTACTATGACCCTAATACCATAAGCAACCCTAACAATCTCCTACCAATTGTATTGGGGGATGATCAAACAAATTTTGACATTTCCCACGGTATGTACAAGGACTCCAATTTTTTATGAGTATATTCGAGACCACCACCTAAAATCCCTACATCAACAGATGACCTAATGTGCACAATTTCCACTGCTGAAAATGGAGCCACCTCTACCTCAACAACATAATCAATAGCACCATTGAGTCATGGCATTGAACAAATGTTGAGTCCATCGGTGCCACTAATATTTCAAATCCCATTCTTGTATCTTCCCATGGGTGTACAAGGAACACCGATTATGGCTCAGTTAAATCTACCTCAGATAACTTTGGGAATCCCGGTTTGGTATCTAACACCACCATTTCCAAATATGGCTTCCAAACCACTCGCCCATTAAAATTTGTGCCTATTTCGGCTAGTACAACTGCAATTCCCGAAACACATTTGGTTACGACATCCCAACCTATGACATCCACAACTACACCACAATCAATAGTCGCTAAGAAATCCAATGGGGGAACCAAACAACCCAAGTTGAAAGGTCCTCAATTACCTAACCCGACCTCTAATTTAGTAGAAACCATGAAGCATAAGGCAGGGGGAGTCAAAAATCAAGATTTAAAAATCCCCATCTATGATGAATCCTCCCCATCAAAGGGTCACACCACTATGTTCTCTTTGCGGGCATCCATGCCATGCAACCAATCTATGTCCTAGTCTACCGCAGTTAAGGAATATTCTTAACACCCTTGCAAGAATTACCCACACTCCACTAATGGTGAATGGGGGAACACCTCGCTCACCCACATATATGTCCAAAACATTGCATACAAGACACACATATTCCATATGCAATCAGTATGGGAACTATACACACTATTTCCCCGAAATCCCTTGATACCGAGAGGCATTGGAAATAGTTCATCTCACTCAAGTAACAATTAAGGAACCCCCCTTCTTAATCCAATAGGTAGCATCCATTAACATGATCACCACATCAGCGACAATGACATTCACACCTACCACATAAGTTGCACTAGCTGCCGAAAATGTGGTAAAGCCTATAACGTCGCAAAAACAATCTAATCTTACGACAACACCACCACACGATGAATGCTCTTCCTATGGGAATTCGTGACACATATGCTCCCTCCTAGTGACATCGCATGCATAATGGAGCAAATCAACACTTAGGAAGACCAAGAATGCTTCCGTCCAAGTGTACCAAGACCTTGCAGATCTTGTGGAGAGACCACCCACTTCTCCTTTCAATGCCCCATTGTGCGTGCTGAATGACAAACTCGTCTTGAACTAATGAGAATAAAATATCAATTAAAAACCCTCAGTATAACCTTGCAAAGGTTACCAACTAAGGAAGTTACACCGATATTACCAGATACCATCAATACTAAATCTCCTTTAGTCGGTGTCCTCACTTGCAATGATTCCTCATCTTCTAATGAAGATGCAGACCATCTGCAAGCTTTACCCAAAAATTAACAAATTAACAGAGGATTTTTCCCCCATGACACAAACAATACATCCATCACCCACCATTAATATTCTTATTTGTGTCAAAAATTTACTTTCATTTCATATTATCTTGAATTAGAAAGTAAAATACCTCTTTTCTTAAATGTAGATGGCATCCTAGTCGGACATCTACATAGTATATGTAGACGGATCCAGTCGATGGTCCAAAAATCTAGCATCCACTGCCTCGGTTATATAGTCCCCATCCCATGCACTCCACCACACCATCGGGGTGTGATTGAGGGCACTAAAAAACAACCAAGCAGAGTAAAATGTCGTAATAGGTCTATTAAGTGATTCCCTACACCTAGTAATTCACCATTTACAAGTGCACCTTGACTCACAACTTGTTGTATCGTAGTTGAATAATGTATTCAGTGTCTGCAAATCGCTCCTCTTACGAATGTTTCTGTGCGTGTGCCTTCTCATTAGATAGTTTGAAACCATAAATTTCACACATATACCGAGAAATTCCAATGCATTCGCTAACTCCATATCCAATCAGGTGTTGAATTGGCACCTTGCACATAACCCAGCTGCGTATCTGGTGAGCTCTTAGAATGGATGCCTAATGAGGGCAGCTAGACTAGGAGCCTACTTTAATTATCAACCCGGGGGACGTACAAACTTCAGAGGTGCTGGCACTATATGTTCTCTTAGAGGATAGTCTTTGTCGTGGTTGGGTGTCAGTATCAATGTTTCAAAGGTTTTCCTAATCTATGGATGAGAAATACCTATGCTTAGAAGTTTAAATGCTGAAGACAATAAATCTATGTTTAAGAATTTAAATGGTGAAAACAGTAAATATAATTTAAGAATTAATCTTGCGGAAAACAATAAATCTATACTATGAATTCAAATGATGAAAACTTGGAAGATCTATTCTAAAATACCAAAAGATGGATTTTTACTTTAAGAGGTAAATACTGTAATTCAAATACATAAACTGGAAATCTGATTTAAAATATTCAAATGCCAAAAACTAAATTCAGAATGCAATTATCCAATGCTATGAATTAATCATCAATTAACCAAAGTGTTGAAAGTAACCAATCTTCATGAGCAACTATAATAATGGAAAAGTGCATGAGCTTCAAGATGTGGATCACTGTTTCATAAGTAATGCAAGCACACAGGAAAATAAGTGTCGAAATATGTCTTGGAAGAATGCTGCTACAGGACTACAGAAACAGTGTTACCAATTTACAGAGTGCGCTATAAACTACTATGGAATCAGAATGGTCATTTTACTACAGAAATGAAATCATGCTGTTTGAATGCCATCAAAAATACTTTCACATGCGATACATATTAAGTCAATACAAAGCACATAATGAAAAATACCTAAACAGTAAATTCTCCCGACTTACAAGTTGGAGGGGCCCTCTCCAACCCGTACTCAGGAGTGGAGAAAACTTATAGACGCCGAATTGAAAGCGGCATCAAATCTTTATTCAATATAGTCACTTCATGGTTTGATAAAGGTCTATAACACAAATTGTCTCAGCAGTATAAAAACGTAAAACGATGGTTCTCCAAAAATGGAAATAGGACCCTCTCCCTAGCCGAGAGGCCCATATATATATGCCTCTAATGCTTAACCTAACTATATGTCTAATTATCGATTCTATTTGAACATGAGTTCTCTCCAGAAATCAGGGAAAAAGGCGCCAAGCTCTGTATGATCTTTCAGTCCTTTGCTTGATTTGCGTGTTTGTCCCTTAGTGTACCCAGACTTGCTCAATCATACTCGATTTTCATATAATTAGTTTATTAAACACGCTTTCAAACATATAAGAATAATATTTAAAACAAATTCATTAAATAATCAAGGTAAATCATTTCTCCCACAAAACAAGTGTATTTCTTCACCCTTTCTTGTGCTTTATTGTGGGGAAAAAGGCTATCAGATACCTGTAACTTGGACTCATAATTCTCCCCAATACTTGAAGGATTCACCCATCCTTGGGTGACATATTCAACTCATCTACGACTTCCCTGATGTCCCATGCTACCACCTTGGGGGTCCCTGCCTGCCTGTAGTAGCCCATGCTCTGATCCTCCTTGACCCATGCTCTCCTCTCTTCTTCCTCATTAATCTGTTCCTTAATAACCGGGGGAAGGAAAAATGAGGGATTTATCCTCATTCCAATCCATCTGAGTTGATTCCTTATCAAGGATTCCTTGTAGAGTTTGGCTTTGAAAAGAGCAGCTTCAAGTCTAAGAGGGGAGTGGAGCTCTCTTCTTTTTAGATCACTTGCTACTCTGCGCCGTCTTTCATTAATAGACTCATGAACCTCTTTGTGTGTGCTTTGGATACTAACATCAAAGTGTGCCACAACCTCCTGCTGCTTCACAAGGAGAATGGGGATCAGCTCCTCATCCTGGGTGAGGATCCTATGGTTGTAAATTATTATTTCAGGGTGAGTCGGCTCTGCCCTGACCATTAATGGATTTTTCCATTTTGCTGCAATGTAAACATGGTAGTCCTGAGCTCATTCAATTTTGTGATTAATCCATGAACACGGTGCCCTCAACTGGAAATCACCCATGTAAGGGTTTGGTGACCAGTTGGGCGAGCTAGGAACTAAAAAATTGTGCAAGAAAAATTCACTTAGCTGGTCCTTCTCCAACTCTGTGGAGTTTAAAGATGTATCCATAAATTCTTTGGGGGAGTTTATCTCTATCGGGAGTCCCTGTTTTAACCTTTGGAGCTGGAATTCGCCCCACTTTTCTTGTAGATTAACTGCATAAATTGTTGATGGCAGCCTGAGGTCCAGTAGTTTATCATATATTTTAGTGGTATCAGCCAAAACGTCCCTCAATTGAATAATTTCCTAGTCCTTTTTGGCTAACTCCTCTTGTGCCTCAACCAATTTCTCTTTAAGTGCTAAATTTTTCTGCTTAGCCAGTTTTAGCTCCCCTGCATGATGCATTTTTAGAATTTGTGTATTTTCAGGTGAAAACAGGGGAGACGTTGGCTGGATTCTGGATTCAATTTTCAATGTTGCCAACTCCTTTCTGAGCTTTTCTAGTTCTTCCTGTGCCTCAGCGAGTTGGTCAGCGACCCCAGGGTTTTCATTGTGCTCAGGAGGGTTCCCCTGGAAGTTGTCTTGCTCTTCTTGTGCATTTTGTTCTTCTTCTGCATCCTTTTCTTCTGGTTCATCTTGCTCTTCTTGTTCATCCTACTCTTCTTCTACATCCCGATCTTCTTGTTCATCCTTCTCTTCTTCTGCATCCTCCTCTTCTTGTTCATCCAACTCTTCTGGTGTAGTGGGATCTTCCTGATCTACCCAAATATCATCATCATCATCAAACACATTTTGAACTAGGGGACTGGGTTCCCTTTTCTCTTCCTTGGTACTTTGGATTTTGGATGCTCGAATGAATCTTTTACTTCGTCTCTTCGACCCTTGATTACTGGTAGAAATCGCTAGTTTCGTTTTGGGGGAGTCATCTTGTGAATGCTTTATCTTCACCGGGGTATCAGCCACGCTATCTAGGTCAATTTTCCTCTTAGTCCTTGATGTAGAGGTGGTATTTTCCTTTGATCCAAGAGGTAGGGGTATGCCAACTGTGGGTGTACCCTTCATTATTTGAACATCCTCAGCAGATACCAACACAAATTCTTCCCAAGAAATCTCTATGATCTGCACTTTTAATTCCTCACAAACGATAAATTTGATCATCCCATGGTGGGATAAAGCATCCTCCTTTCCTTTAATCACTTTCTTGCTCATTTCTGCCAGAGATAGGAGTAGATAGTATGGAATTCCAATGTTGTTGTTTGGTGGAAGATGGACCCTGTGCCTCAACAGCCCCAGAATTTGAAAATGAAAAATAGGAACATAACTTAGCCTACAAGTGCATGTAATGTATTTCTGGACGATTACAGCCATTTCATCCCATGGTGCTGGCATGGAGAGTCTTTTGAATCCATTTTTATCTCCGTCGTAGACCTCTCCTCGCTCGAAAAATGCTTCCTTTGCTTCAGGGTTTGCCTCCTAGTCATCCCTACTCCAATGCAAACCCATTGGTAGAACAGTGAATTTGGAAATCACTTCATCATACAACCTTATACGTAACCCCTTCACTCGGGTGACCAACTGTTAATCCTTGATATGATTTAAATTTCTTGCAAACTCCAAAGCCACCTGTGTATTGTATCCTTTCAATCCTAAGATGAAAGGCATCCAACCCACACTGCGGATGATTGTTAAGATTCGCGGGTTCTGATAAAAAGCGTTGTGTTCCTCTGGATCGCTTTTCTTGAAACCTTTTGTCATCTTGAAATTCTTTACTATAACAATAAACCAACACTTGGGGCACAGCTATCTTACCTCAAATGGTCTAGGTTGATTATAGGTTCAAGGGCTAGATTGCTGGTTATGTGACCACACTAACTTCCAGTTCCTTGCTTCTGGCGAGTTCTAAGAGGTTTCGTATATGCAAAAATGGCTTTTTGGAATATTATGCAGCCCTACTTAACTGCCTTCCGCACTTATCCTCGTCAATTTTTGTTGTACTTGCTACTTAATTGAGCCCTACATTTCGTTTCATGATTGTACATTGCACTTCTGCTCTGATTATTTTGAATTATGGTGGCTAGATGCGGGTTTATCATTTGCTGACATGACGAAGGTGGCTAATCATGATCTCGTGAGGTAGTCTGAACCTTGCCGCTGACTTTATTTCAAAGTTGTCCTCAGCTTCAGAAATAATCGTTTTGTGGGATAATGATTTGACCTTAAAAATAAAACAAAGATGCTTAGATATTACCTCATTATGCTTTAACGTACCTGAGTTCATGATTTGGCTCGATTTTTATGTGCACTGGATTTTGTAGTAGATTTGGAATTGTCTGTAGTAAATATTGGCATGTCAGTAGTTACGTGTTCATTTGAATTTGCTGTATTAGCTGCTTTTGAACTTCGTGCCATTTTTTTGATTTGATTTTGTGATGATGCTTTTGCATTGGGTTGCTGATTCTTCTTTGTATTATTGTAATCTAGGCTGGCTCTCTTCAATAAATGTCAGGCTCGCATGAATCTATTGCAGATGTGATTGATTAGTTTGTTTGAATGAATTTTGTAATAGTTGATACCTTTACTTTCTTCTTGATTACATGGCTGGTTTGCTTGGTTGCTACAATGTTGATAATTTTCGGGCTCACTTTATTAGATTGTTGGCTCGGTTGCATTCGATGGCATGCTCGCTTGAATAGTAGAAGGTTTTGAATAATGATAGGTTCGCTTGATTGAATTCTGTAGTGTGATATCTTTGCTGCTGACTTGAATATATGACTGGCTCGCTTGATAATTGAAAGCTGGCTCTCTTGATTTGATTTGTATGCAGTGTGCATGCTGGTTCTTGTTAAAATTTGAGCATTAATTCACAATACTCTTGGATCTTTACTAAGAGAATAACATATATATTCTATCAATGCATAGCAATCACAATAAGCATGACAAGCATCACAAGAATCAAAAGCATGAGAGACAAGAGACACATAATTTCCATGGGGAAAACCCTAAGGTGAAAAACCCCACAACTTCCTCAGAGATAGAGAGAGAAATGGCTCAACCAAAGTACAACCAAAATACACTTGAGATAGTCTCCTAGAGTAGATGATCCTCCTCCTCACTAGTGTGCCACTTTCTGAGTGAGAGAAGTGTGTCTTTCCGAATGATCCAAATAGAGATCTCCCGATCTCTATTTATACTTAACCTGTTTTTCCAGTGACCTTATGGGGCCGACTTGTATATCTAGATACATCCACAATATAATATATATTTTAGGGCCGACCCCACACATGGTGGTCTAATAACCCATCGGCAAGTACACACACTTGTGACACTTGTCAATCCACATGACGACACTTCCTTATAGAGGAATAACACATCTCTTATAAGGGTACAATAAATATATATGAAATACATAGATGAAATACATTCCGAAGTTACATATACATCAACACTCCCTCTTAACTAGGAAGGTATTTCTCGACACAGTTCTGCTAGACAAGTCTTCTTCTCGAGATCATCGTCATCATCATCGTCACTGTTGCTGCTATCTCAACCAATCTCTGACTCTACTCGTCATAGGAAATTCTACAGAGCCAGTCCTTTTTCATACTGGATGTAGGCCCACCACCTGCAGGTCTTCATCATTTGTGCGAACGATCTGATAGAGGTGGCCTCTCAGAACTTATTTTATGTGCGGATGCAATACCGAAAAGAGTATCCCAGGAACATTTATGTGCCTAAGCACGACCGACAAGATCTATAAAGAGCATCCCAGGACTTATTATGAGCATACAGATCAACCTCTCGGATCTCCAGGACTGATTACATGTGGATAGACAAAACCTTTAAAGAGCATCCCAGGAACATTTATGTGTCGCAGCACAACCGACAAGATCTCTAAAGATCATCCCAGGACTAATTACGAGCACACAGCTCAACCTCTCGGATCTCCAGGACTAATTACATGTCTCTGTAGTAATACCTCATCCTAGGACTGATTACGAGCACACAACTCAACCTATCGGATATCTGAGGATTGATTACATACTACATAGCAATACCGGAAAGAGTACCCCAGGAACATTTATGTGCCGTAGCACGACCGGCAAGATCTCCCAGGACTGATTACATGCTATTTGCACAACCTGCCACATATAATCTCTGACCTCCAAGTATCAACCTGATACTCATGATCCAACGGAACATCATCGCATGAGGCATCATCCTGATTCCCATGATCATACTGATCATCATCACTTCTACCATCCTGGTACATATCATTTGGAGCAACATCCTGAAGCTCATCATCATGATCAACATGATCATACAATGCATCCACCTAATGCACACCAAGTATCTACCTGATACACATCATCATACATGATCCACCTGATCATACAGTGTATCCACCTGATACAAATACAAATACATGATACATATCAACATAGATGATATACCTGATCATGCAATGTATCCACCTGATACAGATACATCGTCCAAGCATCCAACATGATGCATATACAAATACATACAAATGATCCAACCAATCATATCTAGCATCCAACATGATGCGTACATACATATAAATGATCCAACTGATCATATCCAGCATCAACATGATGTGTACATACATACAAATATAAATGATCCAGCTAATCATATCCAGCATCAACATGATGCGTACATACATACAAATATAAATGATCCAACTGATCATATCCAGCATCAACACGATGTGTACATACATACAAATATAAATGATCCAACTAATCATATCCAACATCCAACATGATGCATATACAGAGCAGTAACTAGAGCATCGGCTTGATGCTCATTATCCAACGCTTACATCCACATCCATGTGAAGGATCCTCCTTCCAAGATGCTTGGGATGGCTTCAGCAAATGTGTCCATCACTTCTTCCTCGAAGTGTCATCGATCTGAAGAACACCAAGCCTCTCCTTGAAGTACTAAAACTTCACCATGGATAGTGGCTTCGTCAGCACATCTGCAATCTGCTCGTACGTCGCAACATACAGGAGCTTCACGGCTCCTCTCTGCACCATATCCATGATATAGTGATATTTGATCTCTATGTGTTTCGACCTGTCATGAAACACTGGGTTCTCAGACAGCTTCACAAAACTCTGGTTATCGCAAAATATAATAGTAGCATCCAATGGGAGATCAAATAACTCAAATAATAGCTTCCATAGCCATACTGCCTCACAACTAGCTGAACAGGATGAAACGTACTCTACCTTAGCTGTACTCAGTGCTACGCAGGACTGCTTCCTGCTGAACCAAGAGATCACACTTGATCTCATACTGAAGCAGCACCCAGATGTGCTCTTCCTATCTGCAGCACTGCCAGACCAATCTGAATCAACATAACCCTGCAGGTTAAACTTTTGATTCGCTTCATACTTGAGCCCATAATCCACTTTACCCTTTAGGTACCTCAGAACATGCTTTACAGCAACTAGATGAATTCTCCTCGGATCCATCAGGAACTGGTTCAATGTGTTCACTGCAAAGCAAATATCTGGTCTTGTGTTCGTAAGGTACATCAAGGACCCAATCATCTGATGATACATAGAGACATCAACTGACTCAGATGAAGCATCACATAGAAGCTTTAGATTCGATGCCATGGGTGTGGCCATGGCCTTGCAATCCATCATCCCAAATCTCTTCAAAATATCTACTGTGTACTTCCCTTGACCAAGGAAGATCCCACCTGAATTCTGCCACACCTCCATACCTAGGAAATAATGCATCATTCCCAAATCTTTCATATCGAACTCTGCAGCAAGCTTCCTCTTAGTATCTGCAATCAATTTTTCATCTCCTGTTACAAATAAGTCATCCACATACAAGAGTAGAATCACAGGATTCCCTTCCTCAACCTTGTAGTAGAGGTTGGAATCCGCTTTACTCTTGGTAAAGCCCAAGCTAGATAGGAAACTGTCCATCCTACCATACCAAGTTTTGGGAGCTTGCTTCAAGCCATACAAGGCTTTCTTCAATCTGCACACATATGACTCCCTATCGTGTATTTCAAAACCGAGTGGCTGCTCCACGTATACTTCCACTTCAACTACACCATTCGAGAAAGCAGTCTTGACATCAATCTGGTGTATTTTCCATTTCATTGTTGCAACCAGGGCAAGTACTGTTATGATGGAAGTATACCTGGCTATAGGTGCAAAAGTTTCTTCATAATCTATTCCCTCTTTCTTAGAGAAGCCACGAGCTATGAATCTTGCTTTGTATTTCTCTACATTGCCATCTGCAGCATGCTTGATTTTGTAGATCCATTTGGAAGTCACAACAGACTTCTCTTTAGGTCTTGGGACAACATCCCAAACATCATTCTTCATTATTGATTGGTATTCCTCAACCATGGCATCCTTCCATTATTTCTTTTCTGCTACTTCTTCATAACTAGAAGGTTCTTTGTTCATAATGTCACAAAGTAAAGCAACATAGCTGGTATGTGATCTGGTTCTCTTCTTTTCTCTGTGTTCTTCTTCTGGAATGCCAAATCTTTCTGCATCTTGAATGAGCTCTCTAGCCCATGCAGGTTTCCTCTTGTGGGAGTTATCCTCACGGGGTGGATCTACAGGTTCTTGCGGATCTTCAAACTCACGAACAACTTCTAGAATTGCTTCAGTTATGGTAGTGTCTTGAAATCTAGTTTCCTTAGGTTCTTCATAAACTTTGATAGGTGTCTTCCTTGATTTGATGAATGCTAAGTTTTCATCAAATGTTACATCCCTGCTGACATCAATCTTCTTAAACCCTGGAAAGTATATTCTGTAAGCCTTCGAGCTTTCACTGTAACTAACAAAGATACCTTTCTTTCCTGAAGGATCTAGTTTGGTCCTCTTTTCCTTTGGGACATGAGTGTATACTAGACAACCAAATATTCTGAGATGGCTGACTTCAGGTTTCTTACCAAAAAAGACCTCTTCTGGTGTCTTGTTGTCCAATATCTTGTGGGAGGTTCTGTTCTGCACATATACAGCTGTTCTAGCTACTTTTGCCCATAGATGCATAGGTAGATCGTGGTCATGTAGCATTGCCCTTGTTGCTTCCATGATTGTTCTGTTCTTCCTTTCTACAACTCCATTCTGTTGAGGATTATAAGGAGCATTCAATTCCCTCTTAATCCCTGAATCACTGCAAAGCTTCTTGAAGTCACCTGAGGTGAATTCTCCACCATTGTCGGATCTGAATGTTTTGATCTTTTTGTCAGTTTGATTCTCCATCAAGGTTTTGAATTCCTTGAACTTATCAAACACCTCATCTTTGTTTTTCAAGAAGTATACCCAAGTCTTCCTGGAGAAGTCATCAATAAATGAGACATAGTAAACATACCCACTAAGAGAATTGGATGACATAGGACCACATACATGTGAGTGGATGATTTCCAGGATATCTTTTGCCTTGCTTTCACTGCTTGGGAAAGCCTTCTTAATATTCTTACCTTTTGTACATCCTTTGCAAACACCTTCATGTTTGGTCTTTATTTCAGGAAGACCCTCTACAGCCTTGCTTGCAATTGGAAGTGCCCTATAGTGCATATGAGCAAGTCTTCTATGCCAAAGTTCACTTGGCTCCATGGATTCATGCAACATGGCATGTTCATGTTGTCCTTTTAATTTATACAAACCTCCCTCTTTCTCTCCAATCACAACTGCATCATCTATGGTCTTTCCCTTTGGCCACATTAGGACTTGGCCATCCACAAATGCAACCCTCATACCTTTTGTATCCAATGCAGATATGGAGAGTAAGTTCTTCTTGAGCCCAGGTACATAAAGGACTTCTTTCATCTTCAAAGATTTTCCAGAATCTAGGTTGTAGGAGGCTTCACCACTTCCTTTGATGGGATATTGATAATCATCCCCAAGTTTCACTTTATGGGGTGATTCATGTTCAGACAGATTTACAAAGGATTCTTTAAACCCACTCATGTGTTTGGAAGCCCCACTGTCAATTAACCAATCATTACAACCATGGGAGATAGTACCTGTGAGAGCAGAGATTAGAACATACTCTTCTTCACTTGATGAGTTATCATTACTATCATCACTTTATGTCCTAGCCTTCTTCTTTGGAGGTTCATCATCTTCAGCAGCATGAGCATGGTACCTTCTTTTGTTACCCTTCTTCTTGTTGTTGAAGTTGTTGTTGTTGTGTTTGTCCCTTTTGTTCTTGGGACATTCTGAAGCAAAGTGACCCTTCTCATTACAAGTGAAACACCTTAGATCTTTCTTGTCTTTTTGAAAATGATGAGAAGATTTCTTCTTGTGATGGGATGGCTCCCTCTTGAACTTGCCCTTCTTAGTGTGAGCTGTGAGAGCTTGATATTCATTTCCCATCTTCTTTTCTCTTGCCACAAGCCTTGCTTCTTCTTGAGAACATTCCTCCCATAATCTACTGAAGGAGATTAACTTCTTTCTGGCACAGATCCCTTGGATAAAAGAGTCCCATGACCTAGGTAGGCCATTCAAAGTAGTCATAACAATTTCACCATTCTCCACCATTTCATCTACAGCTTCAAGTTGTTCCTTGATCTGAGAGACCTTGGAGAAATAGGATTGAATGGTTTCTCCATTCGACATCTTGACCCCTTTCAATTGATTCCGCAGGGTCATCTTCTGATTTATGTTCTTTCCTTCAAATAGCTTGGTCAAAGAGTCAAACATAGCCTTGGGTGTCTTTAGAGAAGACACATGGGGTATGAGATGGTCTTTGATAGAATCAACAATGATTCTCTTTGTCTTGACCAAGTTATTCTTATGCAATACCTTAGCCTCTTCATCCTCTGGGATAGGGATGTCTTCTTTTATATATGAGTCCAACTCATTCTCTTCTAGGATTAACCCAATCCTATACTTCCAAGCTCGGAAGTTATCAGCCCCTTCAAGCTTATCCTCAAGCTTGGTGTGGTGAGACATCTTAAAGAGTACTTCAAATGAAATAGAAAAGATTTAGGTCTTACCACTTGAAATGCTGAAAACTGGATCTGGTCCCAGATTAGGGTTTGTCGAAAAAACCCTAAAAATTCAAAATGTGAATTTCAACTTTCTGAAAGGATATAAAGATGCGCCTTGATGATCTGATCAGCCTGGTGTATTCAGAATTTGAGATCAGCAAAGCTTTACCCTTCATATTTTCCTTTTTGTCCTCCTGGGTTCACTAGGGAGAGCCCTGAATTAGGGTTTGAGTTTCCCGGAGATCTACCCAGCCAAAAATCTCGATCCAAAGCTCTAAACTTTGATTTTTGCAAGGAGCTTCCAGCCATGGCTTCAGATTTTAGAAATTCCTATTGTTGTGGAAACCCTAATTTTTAGGGCCAAATTTGAAAATGATCAAAATTGAATTCTGATTGGACAGATAGATTCTCCTTGATGAGTAGAGTCAATCTACTATACTGCTTTTCCAAAAAATATGGAGAGAAACCCAATAAACAAGAAACTCAAGTTTTCGTCACTGCAAAATGTCTTCTTCTCAGGTTAGCTATGATACCATGTTAAAATTTGAGCATTAATTCACAATACTCTTGGATTTTTACTGAGAGAATAACATATACAGTATATCAAGGCATAACAATCACAATAAGCATGACAAGCATCACAAGAATCAAAAGCATGAGAGACAAGAGACACAGAGTTTCCATGGGGAAAACCCGAAGGTGAAAAACCGCACAACTTTCTCAGAGATAGAGAGAGCAATGGCTCAACCAAAGTACAACCAAAATACACTTGAGATAGTCTCCTAGAGTAGATGATCCTCCTCCTCACTAGTGCGCCACTTTCTGAGTGAGAGAAGTGTGTCTTTCCGAATGATCCAAATAGAGATCTCCCAATCTCTATTTATACTTAACCTATTTTCCCAGTGACCTTATGGGGTCGACTTGTCTATCTAGATACATACACAATACAATATATATTTTAGGGCCGATTGCACACATGGTGGTCTAATAACCCATCGGCAAGTACACACACTTGCGACACTTGTCAATCCACATGACGACACTTCCTTATAGAGGAATAACACATCTCTTATAAGAGTACAATAAATATATATGAAATACATAGATGAAATACATTCCGAAGTTACATATACATCAACAGTTCTTCTTGGGGATGTATGATGCCCTGCAATTTTACCTGTGTTTACCTGATTGTATCGTTTCTATAGTTTGGTATTTGGAATTTTGCTCATCCCCCTTTCTCATTTTTTTTTCTTGTCTTTTTTTCTTCTCTTCTTTTTTTTTCATTCCTTTTTTCATTTTGCTTCTTTTTCTTTTCAACAATTTTTCTTTTTTTTTAATCTTTTTTTTTCTATCTTTTTCTTGTTTTTTCTATTTTTTTCTTTTCTTTATTTTATTTTATTTTTATGAACTGAATTTGAATGATTTTCCATTCTCTCTATCAACATCAGTTGTTGCTGGTAGAGTACATGTGTAAACTCCTCCTTTGACTGTGGCTTCTTGTAAAGTTTGAGCCGATGTCCATTTACTATCATGGAGAACTCCTCTTCATCAATTGTAATAATTCTTATAGCTCCATTTTCATAGATATTTTGAATTATGTAAGTTCCCATCCATCTGGTTGTTAGCTTTCCCTTGAATGTGTGAAACCTGGAGTCATGGAGTAGTGCCCATTCACCTTCCTTGAACTTTTTATCCTTTAAGTGTTTGTCATGCCACTTCTTCCTTTGTTGTTGGATGATTTCAGTATGGGAAAGTGCATGCTGGCGTTGCTCATCCAATTGATTCAATTGTAGCATGCGTTCTTGTTATATCTCTGATAGTTCCATAGTTAACTCTGCTGCAATTCTTAATGTCTTTATTTCAAATTCGATTGGCAGCATGACTTTCTTTCCATATACTAGTTCATAAGGTGTGAATCTTATTGTTGTCTTCCATGTGGTATTATAGGCCCAAACTACCTCACTCAGTCTGTCATCCCAATCTCTTTTATGGAGTTGGACAGTCTTTGTCGAAATCCTCTCCAATTCTCTGTTGGTTACCTCAGCTTGACCATTTGCTTGAGGGTGATAGGAGGAGGACTATCTATGCTTGACATTGTTTCTTTTAAGCAAGTCTTCTATTAAATTTGATGTAAATTGTGGGCCTTGATCAAAAACTAGTTCTCTTGGTACTCCAAACCTGCGAAATATCTGCTCAGTGAAGAATTTTGCCACATTGGTTTCATTGGCTGCAGCAAGTGCTGCTACCTCAGTCCACTTTGTGAGGTAGTCAGTACATACTAGGATGTAGCTCTTCTGATTTGACTGTGGGTTTATTGGACCAATGAAATCAAATCCCCATTTTTCGAATGCCTCCAAGGAGATTTGTGGATGGAGAGGCATTTCTTCTTTTTGTGTTGGTTTCCCCATTATTTCGCAGTCATCACAGTGTGAAACATATTCATAAGCATCTTTGTGGAGTGTTGGCCAATAGTACCCTGTTTTCAAAATTTTATAGGCTGTCCTCTTTGTAGCATAGTGTCCTCCACATGGTTCATTGTGAGTGGCATGCATTATGTCATGCACTTCATCTTCTCTAATACACCTTCTGAGTATTTGATCTGGTCCTTTTTTGAAGAGCATTCCCTCTATCCATGTGTATGTGGCACTTTGCCTTATTACTTTAGTATTCTCTTTGTAACTGTAATGTTCTGGAAACTTCCCAGACACTAAATAGTTTGCTATGTCAGCAAACCATGGGCTTCTTGTGGATATGGAAAAAAGGTGCTCATCTGGAAAACTGTCATTGATCACTTCACTATCTTGTCCGTGTGTGAGCCTAGATAAAAAGTCAACCACCACATTGTGTTTTCCTAGCTTGTCTAAAATCATGATGTCAAACTCTTGGAGGAGTAGCAGCCATCTAATGACTCGAGCACTTGTGTTGGGTTTGTTCATGAGATACCTTATGGCTGAATGGTCTATATGAACAAAAAATTGGTAGCCAGTGATATAGTGCCTGGATTTATTAATGGCATGTGTGACAACCAAAAATTACTTCTCGGTGACAGTATAATTTAATTCTTCTGCTGCCAAATTTTTACTGATACAATATATTGCATAGGGCTTCTTCTCTCTTTCCTATTTGAGGACAGATCCAGTGTCCTTATCTGGTGCATCTGAGTGGATGTGGAATGAAAGTTCCTAGTTTGGCCCTTGGAGTACTGGAGCTATAATTGTTTTCTCCTTAAGTTTATCAAATGTTGTCACGCAATGGTTTGTCCATATGAACTCAGTGTCTTTTGTGAGAAGGGAAAACATTGGTGCAATAATCCTGCTATAATTTTCAATAGATCTCTTGTAGTAGCCTGTTTGTCCAAGAAAACTTCTCACATCCCTTTGTTTAACAGGTGGTGGCAGCATTCTGATTACTGAAACTTTTGCTTGATCAACCTCTATCCCCCTCTTTGATATATGGTGCCCAAGAACGATTCCTTCTTCCATTAACATTCTGCATTTGTCATTGCTCAGGTATAAACTCATCTCAATACATTTTTTCAATTCTAATTCAAGATGGTTCAATGCCTGATCAAAGTTTTGTCCATAGGGTGTGAAGTCATCCATGAAGACTTCCATTTGATCATTTATGAAATCAGAGAATATACTTAGTATGGCCCTTTGGAATGTTGTTGGAGCATTACATAACCCAAAGGGTAGTACTCTGTATGCATAAGTACCCCAGGGGCATGTAAACGTTGTCTTATCTTGATCAGCTGGGTGTATTAAAATTTGGTTGTACCCACTAAAGCCATCCAAAAATGAGAAATACTTGTTCCTAGCTAATGTGTCCAGCACCTAATCGATAAATGGGAGTGGAAAGTGATCTTTCTTGGTTGCTTTATTTAGCTCTTTGTAGTCCACACAAATTCTCCATTTGCCTCCTTTTTTAGGGACTATAACCAGTGGTGAGACCCATTCTCTATCAGAGATGGGATATATGAACCCTGCATCTAATCAATTTTGTAGTTCTGCTTTGACAATGTCCTTTAATGTTGGGTTCATCCTCCTTTGCGGTTTCCTGATAGGAATAGAACCCTCTTTGTTGTAAATGTAATGTTTGTAGATATCAGGATGTATACCCTTCATGTCTGCATATGTCCATGCAAAAGCTTTATTTTGTTCTGATAGTACTTTCATCAACTGCGTTTCTTACTCTAGCTTCAGATTGGAATTAATGTTGAGTGTCTTTCCATGCATAATTTCCACTGTCTTTGCTTTTTCTGATTGTTATTCCAGAGATAGCATTTCTGCCCAAATTTTATTTAAGTTCTGGTTTGAACTTTCGCCTTCTTGTCACTAGTCTGTGTCAAAAAATATTTCAAGACCATCATTGTTAGAATATACATTTTGTATAAACCTATCTATATGACCATCTTCATCTATTGCTTTTAATGATAGTGCAACATCAATTGTTAGGACAAGTCGTAGGTTTCGATTTGGTGTGTCGTTATAATCATCAGTCCAATTTTGATATTATAAGTCTGAAGATTTCCTTGCTGGTGGGTAAATCGTGATTTTCTTACTGGCATGTCCACTGGTGATAGTCATGTTTCCTAATCTACAACCTATGTAAGCATCTGCAGTTTCCAACCAAGGTCTTCCTAGTATGATTGGATAACCACTAAGTTTACATTCTACTTCGATGACTATGAAATCAGCTGGGTATTCCTCGGATTCAATATTGATTATAATGTCTTCGAGCATCCCTTTGGGTTTCACAGTGGATGTGTCAGCTAGTTGGAGTACTCTAGTTGTTGGTCTGACCATTGATTGGAGTCCTAGGTATATCATGGTTTCCTTAGTCATCACATTGATAGCAGCTCCCAAATCGATTAAACTTCTATTTATTTGTTTGTTATTGATGGTGACGTTTACTACAAGACTGCCTGGATCAAGATATTTAGGGTTAATAATAATACCCAGCATTAAATCAGCTAATTGTCCTACTACATTTATGGTTGGCGGGTCATGGTTCCTTCTACCAGGTTTCTTCAGACAATTTTCTCTAATAAATTTGTTATAGATGGGTACATCTCTTATGGCTTGCAAAATCAGAATTTGGATGTTTAAGTGCTTCAATTCGTTTAAAATTGCATTTTCTTCTTCCTCTTTTGTATTTCGTATAATTTTCTCTGGAAATGGAGGGTTTTTGTTTCGTGTGAGTGGTTGAGTTTCTTCCTCCTGAGGGTTTGGTTCATCTAGATGTTGAATATGGGGTTGTGTCGTTTGTTCGTGAGCTTCAGGTTCTGGGATATTTTGTGTGGGTGTATTTTGCAACATTTTCCCAGACTTGAGGTTTGTTTCATTTATTTCCATGTTGTCTACTACATAGGTAGGGAATTGTGTGATTTCAGCGTTATAAGTTTGTTGATGTTGTGCAGGTCTGTTATTATTAGGGTTTGGGATGGGTTGGGATGGAATTGGTGGGGGTCGGGGGTGTGGTTGAGTTTGTGGGGGTGACATAATAAGTGGTTGTTGTAATGGGGCTCTCCAATTTGATGGATGGGAGTATTGATTTGCATAATTCGTGGTTGATGGAGGAAAAGGTGGGGGGTATGGAGGGTAAGACGGTGGGTAATAAGACTGTTGATAGGGTGGTTGATAAGTTTTCTGATTTTGCAGATAAGTTTATTGATTTTGATGCCATTGCTTTGGATTTGGATATGCTTTCCATGGAGTTGGTGTAGAGTTCCAATTTTGTTGGCCCTGATTATAGTAGGTTTGGTTGATAGGTTGGTATGGTCTGACAAAATTACTCCTCCTTTGATTTATAAAACAGAGTTAATCTATTGATCCTTCAGTTGCAGGATCTTGAATAACAGCCTTACATGAGGGTAAGAGGGGTCATTTATCAGTGGAGTGATTGTCATTGCAGAGGCAACATATTTCTATGGTGTTTAATGTGCACTGCCTCTTCTCATGTTTCTTTCTACAACGAGTACAGAATAATGCCAATGCTTGGTTAATTTCATCCTGCTTCTTCTTTATTTGGAGTGCATCAAGTTGCATGGAAAAGGATTGTAGGATGTCAATTTTCATGCCATTAAGTAGGTTCCCTAGATCATATTTTGTAAGGTTTAGTCCTGTAGATGATGATGATCCTATGGATAGATGTGTATCTCTTTTCCCATTTTTGCTTTTCCTAGACCTAGAATGGTTTTTGAAGATCTATAGTATCTGGTCATAAGTTTTCTGGAATATGCCTCCACCTCCCAAGATATTTAAGATCTTAAAATTCTCCTCTTTGATCCCTCTAATAAGGACAAGTTTCAGCGATTCAAGGTCTAGGGTGCAATGGCTAGCTCGTTTGTAGCTGATCTGAAAATGTTGAGCATAGTCTTCTAAGGATTCACAGTCTCCCTGCTGCATCCTAAATATTTCATCCCTTGTATCCTTTGCTTTGCAGTAGTCCCTATATTTTTCTAGGAATGCTTGTTTCATTTGGTCCCAACTGAAAATACTATTTCCTTCTAAACTCATGAACCACCTAAGTGACAAATCTTTCAGTGTGGAGGGAAAAAGCATCATCTTTTGTGCATCCGTAGTGTAATCAAAGGATCTGCAAACTACCTCAAACTCAAACAAGAATGTGTCAGGATCTTCTAAAGTCAACCCATGGAAGTTTGACAGATTGTTAGGGTTGATATTCTTCATCCTGGCATCTCCAAGAGGTATGCTAATATGAAAGGAGAATAGCTCTCTAGGTTCTTCTTCTTCGTTTTCCATGGTGGTGTTTGAGATGGAACTAGCAAAGAAGTTGTCTCTGTTTGGATCGTATGTAGAATCAGTTTCGTTTTCAGAGTTTAGGAATTCAAATTGAGAGTGGTCAGAACTATTGTTACCATTGTTACTCATAGGATGCCTAGGCATAAAGCATCCAAACCTATCCCTTTGCCGACGAGGCATTCATTGGTAGAATATTTATGTTTTTTTTTTATATGTTATTTTTTGTTTCCTTTTTGTTTTGTTTTTGAAGATGTCTCCTAAAATATTCAGCACCTCCCCGAAAACGATTCCAAAAAGTGGTGAGATCTTAGAATGGATGCCTAATGAGGGAAGGTAGACCAAGAGCCTGCTTTAATTATCAACCTGAGGGATACACACATAAAGAGATGGATACATCATGTGCCACCAATATATATATATATATATATATGTTGGTTGTGGAGCCAGATCTTCTAGTCTCATAGATGATATTGTATCAGCCGTGTTTGTACCCCAGTTTTATATGATATGTAGGTGGACTGTATAATCACCCCAGCGGGGGGTGTGGGGAGGCATCGCCCCCGAAGAAAATTTTTGGGGCTGTTTGCGCCAGCTGTTTTGTGGGCCCATGGTTTTGGGTATCCCGTGGTATTTTCCCATTGTATTTCCCTTATAAAATAAAGACATTGTAATACAGCTAGGGAAGATGATGTATTAGGTTTTATGCATTGTAAAGATCTCTGAGATCAAAAGAGAGACTGTGAAATAGAGAAGAGGAAGTGAAGCGGTTGTGCTGCAGGTTGTATCCCTTCACCTTGCTGGACGGTAATAATAATAAGGACTGGCAAATTCAGTGTGGATGTAGCCCAAGTTGGGTGAACCACGATATATCTGTGTCTCTCTTGTAATGTGTATGTGTGATTATATTTGCATTTCTGTTTATTGTTATTGCTCTGTGATCCTGTTTTTCTAACAATATATATATCCCATAAAAAATATTAGTTTCATGTACAAAAAATAGCCCTCTTGGGGCATATACATAGTAACCTTATGGGGGATACATAAAAAACCACCTCCCATAGGCTCATAAAAAAAATGTATCTACAAAATTGGGCTCATATCCCTAAATAAACACAATATTCCCCACCAACTGGTGGATCTTAGGGTCCCAAAATAGACAAAGTCCACATAGCCTCCCCTCGTGTCGGCTCTGGTCCCTACAGAGGCCTCTGTCATGGAGGAAGGCATGCTCCTCCCTGCACCTTCCATTCCACGTGGCACTATACCGCGACCCACCGCATCATCTGCCTCCAATTTTTTCTACACTCAGCTGGTAGGTGAAGTGTCAATTCCACCTCTTCATCCTCGAGGTTGGCCCAATATTTCTCATCAACCCTGGTTGATAGCCCACCAAACCGTTGTTCCAAGTCTGCTATCACAATGGCCATTTGGTCCCCGAGAGTCACTCCCACTACTACAAATCCTCTAATGATAGCTCCTTCTGTTGAACAGCCCCACCATCGGACACACCTAATTCTCCAACGGCCTGACCAGCCCCAATGACTGGCTAATCTCTCCTTGGTATCTTCCTCTGAGGTGGTATCACAAGACCTACATCTGCATCACATAGGATGAAACCATCATCAGTACCTAATAAACATGTATGTCATAAATGTACATAAATAAAAGCATGTACAAATATATATGCGAAAAGTACAAAACCACAAGAACATACCAGTAGCATCGAAACCACCAGCAGGAATAGGTAGCTCGAGATCTCCTCGGAAGTCCATACCACTCCATGTATATCTCTTTACCTGGTCTATGTGACCCTCCTAGACATCCAATACCTGTGGTGTATAATAGGCCCCCACGGACCCACCACTAGTATGAGGCATAATACAACCCCAAAACACCATCCAAGGCTGTTGTGGTCCCCTCAGTGGATCTACTACCTATGGCCTTGGCGATGAGTAGTGCTCATAGAAGTAGGAGCACAACACACTGCTGTAGCAGAAGGTGTGCTGCCCCCCCTGATGTAACTCTGGCATCTGCTGCATCATTGAATGAAGCAACAATGAACCCCACGCCACGGTCGACCATCCATATCCCTCTCCACCAATTGGATCTATCCTTGTGTAATTTAGTTGGGGGACGTGACCCCCAGTACATGCACAATTCCTGCCGCAATATCCTCCACTGGTAGAGCCCTCATATGGCTCACCAACACTCCACCATAGTTCATAGAACCCTGGTCACCACTGTAGTATCGATCCACTAAAGTAAGGATCTTCCCCCCCACTAGCTATGGAGCTTATCTCCCTCACCCCTTGGGGAGTCAATCCTATGAAGAAATAAATATCTTGATTTGTGATGCTTAGGTCCTCACCTCCTACTTGGAATACCCCTTGGTCTAGGACCCACATGTCCAGTAGTCGCCAAAAAAGGTAATTTTATGACCGCATGAGAGGGAACTCGAAGAACTTGAAGATCCCAACATCTCATAATGCCTTTGTATCCTCTCGATCGACAAACACATGATCTCAGAGGGTGTCATACTCCCTCTCTCTCCACTGAACATCTTGGACATGTGCCATCACTAAAAAGGAACCACCTACAATGGGAAATGACCAAACATTAGACTTGTAAAGTCATCAGCATCGCCTTCCCTAAGAAGGTCCACGTGTAACACGAATTTACACAACATATCCGTGTGTAGCACGACCAAAACATTGTTCGGCCACACGAAACCAATCCGTGGGATTTATACATCTTGGCTGTGTGGGAAATGTGATTATTCAAGAAACAATTGCGTTAAACTAGCACTCGACCGAATCTTAACTGTCTCGCGCTACATGCGGTACACTAGATTATTTCTGCGCTAATAAGCATGCTACACAATGCGTGATTTCTGGAAAATCTCACGCTATGGAAATACGATATTCCCAAAATATCCCTCTCTACCGCATAGAATTTTCTCAAAATCTCGTGCTGTAGCCCCAAAAAGACTAAAAAGGACCCCTCGCCACCCAGGGGACCCCTAAACCTAAGTCTACTAAGATAAAAATTAAAAAGTACAAGGGTGAGGCATAACTGGAACTTGCGGCTCGATGAAAAGTGTACCAAATCTCCCAAAATCACTCAAAAGGAACTCTAGGAGGTAGGTTGCACAAAGTACAAATGGTTTTGAAAAGTGGGCCCACCTCTATTTTTATACTCATTTAACCTAACCTTACAACTTATGCCACAAACAAACCGTAACTCCGTTTCCAAAACCATTTGCACCATGACAACCAACGATTCGAGCTCTTCGAGATGGAACTAATCAATCTAAATTCCCACTAATCTCACCATGACACAATTTTCCTAGCCAAGTACCCCATAGGTATGCAATGTTTTGGTTATATGATTTATACATTGTCAATACCTTGGTTATTATCTTTACTACACTTGGGTATATTCCTTGTATGTGAAGGATCTTGATCAAGACAATATGTAACTTCTCATTTTTCCATGATAAGAATAAGATTTCAAGCTCTAACAACAGGGGGCATGCACCCTACCACAAGTATCATTTTGAAACTGGCATATATATACTATTTACCCTCTGTTTATAATGCATTTCCCAATGTTCCCATTAATAACCATAGGGCCCCCATTCATGGCCTTGATGTACCATCAACATCATGACTATGAATAACATGTTCCCCCACGGTTGTTCGCACCATTTCCTTCACCATCATCGATATTTGACACCCATGATGTCGAACCCCCACAAGTCCGAGGAATTTGACCCAATGTGAAAATACCCTCCCTTAGAGTATCATTTTGCAATTAGGCATTTACTCCACCGATTAGACACTTGTCATATTTTTCGAACATTTTACAAGAATGATTCACAAAGCCCCCTCATACCTCCATGGGCACTTTTTCCGTTCTCAATCTTCCTCGCATCAACACCCCTGCAAAGACACATATGGCTCCCCCACCCTTAGATGTAACATGTTCTATTCAGTTATCTTGTAGGTTTATATTGTATGGCATTAATTCACGGGGCGCTAGTCTTTGCATCTGCAAGTTAACCCCCACCTCATTTTGGAAAGTGTCCCCTGAACCACTCAAAATCGTGGGGACTCCTCCCATCATCAAATTTCCCCCCGAACACACCCAAAAATGTGGGTAACCCACCATCATTCCTTATGTACAAACATGTTCCATCGTCACCTCACATCGCAGGAAAACCATATTATTTTGGCAGCAAACCATGGTTTCCTTTGATTGATGTATTTGAGTCTCCATGTATTCAACAGTATTTGTTTTTCCGGTTACCATAACTCATTGTTTTGCGTCTCCATCAAATCCCTTTCATTTGCAGTTTGTCTTCGTTCGTTTCAATCTGTGCCATTTTGAAAGAAAAGCTTCCATCCCTACTCCCCATGTTTACATCGATCAAAGGAATTTATGAGCCCCATGCTTATCAGCCAGTCTTCTGTTAGGTATGTTTGTCAACAAATTGGTTACAATATGATTTCAATTTTCAGGATAAGACTCTCATTTTATCATGTGCTTAAGCTCTCGTCGATGTCAAAACACTACATTCCAAGAGTTGCAGTTGTACCTTGGGATTCCTACCAATCACTATAAGGGATCACCTAAAAATTATTATGGAGAGTCATTAGTTACCCCTAACTAAGTGGTTTCCCGTATGCTTGAAGTCAACACATCATTGCATCAGGGGGAAACGTACTTTTGAAGGTAGCGATGTTCACATTTGGAAATCATGGCAGCAACCTATTTGGTATAAGTGAATATCTTAGGAAGATTTACATACCATTTTGGTACCCCACCCCAGTGGGCTTGTCATGGTCACCAACAGTTCCACTTATTCAGCACTCCGTAACAGTTCTTGGGTTATTTAATCATACATGGATTGAATTCGCCTTCATCCATGTCCCAACAATATAGTAGAGTTGACACCTTTGTTAACACCCAAAATTTTTTCACTAGCTCATCTCCCTAGTCACATAACCCATTTGTCCACTTTTCCTACCATTTTAGTCTCCAAAACCATAAAAAACCCTCAAATGGTTACCAAAAGGGCAAACAATCATTATTTCCCTCCTCAATGAATGAAATTCCTTCAAAAAGGTAAAAAAACCCTAAAAAAAGGGTCCAAAATTCCCCAAAATAAAATAAAAAGGGAAAAAAGTCAAAAATAATTTTAAAGAGGGAAAAACCCTAAAACCATTTACCAATACTATTGGTTTCCTAAAACCATGGGTCAATACTTCACCATCCAAAACCTCTATAAAAGGTGATGGAGGCCCTCCATTTTCACATCCATGATAAACTTCATACCCTTATGCTGCCGAATTTCCTATTGAACTTTAGCCTCTCACTTTGAGCTTCTGTTTACCTTTACAGTTGAGTCTTGGCCACCATTGGAGCATTTGGAGAAGAGCAAGGAACCCTGGAGACTTGGTGCACTACTCACGTACGGCTGCAAGGGCTCCTACAACCTCACCTTTTGAGGTAAAAACCATATTGTAAACCAATTTTTAAATATCAATACAAGAAAATCTTATTTTCAGTCATGGGTTCCTCTTTACGTTTTTATTGTAGTAGTTAAATGTTTTAATTTTATTTCCATTATTGCACTCATACATGATAGTTTAATTTGTTTATTTCTTAGTATTTACCCATTTACTTGAACTGCTACTAAGGGTTCCTGAATCCTTAGTAGGTGCTCTTTAGCATGAGCTAGTGTGAAAACACTAGCTACAGCTTTCGCGACTCAACTAGCTCTATTCCCTTAGAATATTTGGTTATTTTTAGTTTGTATTTGTCTTTTTACTTATTTTTTATAGCTTTGGTTCACCCCTGGACCCCAATATTTTTAGATCTCATCCTTGCCTTTGCTTAAAGCCTCAAAATTTTTGTTTTTATGGATCAGCCCGCACTTTCCGTAGCCTTTTTTTCGCATCATGGATCGCAACTGTCGCCTTGACAGCCATGTCTTCGTAGCGCCCTTTTATATACCAGAAACCACACCCTGCAGCGCGGGTTCTAGCTCCGAAACTGCGCCCTGCATCACCGGTTCTAGCCCTGAAACCATGGCCTGTAGTGCGGTTTCTAGTCCTGAAACTACATCCTGCAGCACGGGTTCCAGCAAAGAGGCCGCGCTCTGCAGCACGAGTCCCAACTTGCAAGTTGTACTTTGCAGTGCATTTTCTAGCCTAGAATCAATGCTTCCTCAACGCATTTTTTACCCAGAAACCCGTGTCCTGAAGCGCGATTGTCGCCTTGAAACTTGCACCCTGTTTCCTGTTAATATTGACATGTTCCAGTGCAACTTTTCTATAGTTTCCCGTACCCTACACCCTGTTTCTTGTTACTACTAGCATGTTCTAGTGCGACATTTCTGCAGTTTCCCTCACCCTGTAGCCATTTTTTCCAGTTTTTTTACCCTAACATCCATCTGTTTGCTTGCATCCTTTTTGATAGCTATACTTTTATTCTATTTACTTGCTGTACCATTTAAAATATTTTACTTAGCGTTTACATTTCAGCAAGTTCATTTACTTTACATAGTAGTTATTGCTTTCATTTCAAGTTTTGGTTATTTTTTTGCCACGCTGGGCAATCTTGGGTACACACCACTTGTGCACACACTTTGTCACCATAATTCAAGTGAGCCTTAAAATATAATTAACTCAACCAACTTTAACCCCACTTGGAGAACACAAAAGAACTTTGTAGTTAGGTAGGACATTGGGGATAGGCATCCAAATAACACCCCTTTGTCACTTACACTTGAGACATAGTTGTTTTCATCTAGGGATCCAAAATCCCCTATTACTTGTTGGTACAGTTAACACCGATTTTTTAGAGGGCCTCTCCCTTAGGAGGGCAAGTAGCAAGATTGGTTCTGGAGGTTTGAGTGGAATTTTTCTCTCCACTTTGTACTGAAGGACACCTACTCGTTTTTCTCGTCATACATTCCATATTGGGTGTATGACGGCCAAAGAACTGAAGCTGCGGGACACCTTTCCGGACGTGCCATGAACGAGGTAGATTAGTTTCCATTCTTCTAGGGTTCTTTTACCCAGAGTCCCTTTCGGTAGAGGAATATACTTAGCCATTTGGTTCTCCATTTCATATTGCTTGACTGCGGATTTCATCACCCTGTACGAAATACGATTTGTGTGAGCTCTCATATATTTTAGATAGGTGTTTGCATGCTCCTATACCCCCATTGGATTAGTGAGTCTACCTCTTTTATTTTTAGGAGTGTTGTCTATTGGTATTCTAACCATTTTTATTGTCGCTCCGCTTTTTGTAGCACATTGTTGTGGCACACATTTTGAGCATTGTTGTTGGCCAAAGTGCCATATTTTTTGAGCTCTCCTTTTGCACACAGGGTTGCCCTAGGATTTTTGAGCATTTCACTCCCTAAAACCCATTAGTATTTTTACACCTATCACCATTGATTTACCGAGACATTCTCTTCGCCTTCGGGGCCAGTCCCCACATCACGGTTCACTTGACACCACCCGTCACAGGTGTAGAGCCTCTTCACCAGATCCTGACGCCCCTTATTTTACATCTGATTCCGAATCAAAGTTACCCATATTCATAGCTCCATTTAGCCCCAGGGATGGAGTGACTTCCCACCCCTTTTACAGCGGGGTCGTTGGTGGTGGATCCACCACTATCCCAGCTACCACTTTAGCATCCATCCCCATTATACCATCTGTAGGACCTACACCTAATATTCCTATCACTACCTCCATCCCTATGGTTAGTGGATATATTACAACTACAGTCCCTTTGGTGACTAATACCACACTTGGGGGTACTGTCCCTTCCTACAGGATTCTCCCACCTTTAACTGGAGGTCCCTAGATCCCCATCATGACCCACACCATTGCTCTTCCAATTGGGGGTAGTGGCCCCACTATTGCTGCTAGGACTAGCACATGCGCTCCTGCGACCATGTCACATCCTTCTGTCAGTTTTCCATTCATGGCTAGCCTCAACCTCCCTAATATGGAAATATTGACCAACAACCCGATTCAAAATGACCCCACCTGGCCTCACATGCCTACCAAACTCCCTTCGGACATCCCTAAGTTTGAAGGGAAGAGTGGTGAGGACCCCAAAACCACATCATGTCCTTCTATCTATGGTTTTCTTCCATCTCCATAGTGGATGACTCCATCTGTCTCCGCCTTTTACAACGGACCCTCATTGGCTCTGCAGCTAAGTGGTACATTGAACAAACTCATGGGACACATTCCACCTTTACATCCCTTGCTTCAAATTTCCTGCATTTCTTTCAGTTACCAGTCCATTATGACGCTGGTGTAGAGATCCTACTGTCTTGCAGACAAAACACGAGTACCCACACCATTGACCATATTCATGAGTGGCGTAAACGTCGAAGTTTATGTAAGATCAAGATAGACGAACGCATCTTCCTAGATTGGTTCTTGAAACCCCTTATACCAGTTATTTCAATGGATGTGGCATTTGAATGGCCTCAAATCGAAGAAGAAGCCATTCTAAAATCCGAGCAATTTCACCTCATCTATGCTCAGTCAGGCTACCTATATTCCATTTGACCCGATGCTCCACGCAACATTTCCTCCTGGAAATATGCGCCAGGGGAATCCCACGCTGCCGACGAAATTATTGGACACGTTGCATCTCATAGTCAACCTTATACTGCTATGCCCCTTGCTAGTTCCCCGACTTATAACCCCACACCCAATTCTGTCATGAGTGGCCTCGAACTTTCGTGTGCCATAACCCATTTCGAAGAAACACCTTCGTATGTTCCCAAGGTCCAATCCCCTCATGTCCATGGACCTTCGTGTCCAACACATTGTTACAGTCACACACCGACAGCATACACTCCTCCTGCCTATTACCATCAACAGGCTACACCTACACCTACACAACCTCAAGCCCCTCCTACTTACTACCCCCTGCAAGCAGCACCCGCAGAACCTTAAGCCCCTCTGGCTTACTATCCACTGCAGGAAGCAACAACACCTACTCAACCATAGAATCCTCCTACCCCACAAGGGAAAGTTTATGCCCAACAAAATCAACAACAAAACCAACCTGCCCAAAGAAACCAGTAAGTCCAACACAATCAGGGAAGAGGACGTATCCATGGGAAAAACCAACCCCAGGATCGCAGCGGCCAACCACCCAATCCCCCAAACAATAACGATGCCACCCTAGCTAATCAAAACCTTGATAGACCACCTCGTCAAGGAAAGAACCCCGATTTACAAATGAACCACCCATGTTCTATTTGCGGGGTATACTACCATTATACGCACAATTGTCCCCATTTGGAGCGAGTTCACCAACTTTGGAATGATGATGCCCAATGCCAAGGACATGCTTCCCCACCAACACCACCCAACCCCCAACAAACTCATGCACAACCCATGGTGTTGCAGAATCCCTTACACACACAAGGAGTAGTAAACACCCAACCGTTGGCTCCCCCTCAAGGGGATTCGGAACCAAAAAAACAAATCACTTATGCTGCACCTACTAGTCAACCCATTGACTGGGTACCCATCAACTTCTAATGATGTCATCGGCTGATGTCAACCTTCAAACACGCCGAAATCAGTACGGTTCCACCACCAAAACCATTCCCACTAACAGGGATGCTAACGCTCTTCCCACTGATCAGTTGTTAGGCATACCCGTAGGACAGTGTGACGGGGCCCCCAAATCTCCCTGCTTCCCATTAAGTCACATTAACAACAACCCCAACGCTCGTGCTGCCCTCAATTATAATATCGTGGATGACTTATCCCAGTCCCCTATTGCTACGTCAGCCCTCGAAGTTTTGAAAAATTGTCCTGCGCAATGCAAAAAATTGTTATCCACCATAGGTGCAATAGACCCTTCCGACTCATGGATGATGGCATTCGATTTAGACCAATCTGAACCACACATGACTTCCACATTAACATTCTGAGTTTCTATGTAAATCCAGAATCTTGTTATCCATCGATGAGGGTTCCTCTACATGAGTTATGTCTACATTCGTGTGCCAAAAGCTTAGATCCCCTACTTTACAACCATCCACGACCACCTTACGAGCTTAAGATCACCATTCGGATCAACCCTAAGGCCTCCTGGCCAACGTTCCAGTCCAATTAGCAAGTAAAACTATCCTTATTGACATTGAGTTCATCAACGCATAACTTGATAATAACCTCCTGCTTGGACGCAATTACATGTACGCCATGAAGGTTATTGCTTCATTAGCCTTTCGCATTATGATGTTCCCCCATGAGGGACAGGTTGTTAAGATCGACCAACTTACGTATTATGACCTGAATCTCCCCCTGCACCAGAAAACGTTCTTCCCATGGTTGAACAACCTGTTCTTGGTGCAGCCACCTCTTTGGTTTCCACCATTGAACCTGGAATTTAGTCGAAAACTCCCATGACCTCTACTTTTCAGTCCATCCCACCACCTCCGTCGATAGTGGAGATATATGATATGTGCGCCATTTCATCCAAACAAACAGTGCCTAACTCGCAACCACCATCGGTACCTAGTCATGTTGGAGCCACACCTATCCACACTATCACGTTCTTGTTTCCACCTTCAAGAGTAGTAATTGCACCAGTCACGGCCACGCTGAATCTCCTCGGGTTAACACTAAGACTTCCCATGTGGTACCTACTTGCCCCCACTCCTCCCCCGACACCAGAAGTCATTGTCCAACTAATCCAACCAATCCACACTGCAAACCACCCACCTCCTAGTGTGGCGACCACATCTGCACCCCACCTTCCCCCTCCACCACCCAAAAATGCTTAGGGAAGAGGCCCACAAACTTATACTGCCCCACAAACAATGAAACCTGTGAAACCTCCCCATCCATTTTGCACACCACCTAAGTGCTCTTTATGTGACGAATTAGGCCATGCTACCCATAACTGTCCACAATTTCCAAACCTTAAAGAGCACATGAAAACATTGGATGAGGATCCCAACATTCTGGTTGTTGAACTGGATACCACCCCTAAACAACGCAAAAAATCACTATGCACTAACCACTCCTGCACCATATGCATAGTCTATGGTCATTATTCACATCATTTCCAGATCTCCCCGAATACAGATTGGTTCTCCATGAGTTGAATCACTCTTCTTTAGATTCGTCCATCACCACTATTGACCCCTGAATCCTCCTCCTCGGGAGAAATTAACACTATTTACATGATTTCCTTAGACAGTGACCCCCTTTCGCCTCCCACATCTAGCCTCTCCTCTATCGATCTTTCCAAACAGTGCTTTCGTAGCGACGAAGAAATCCTCAAAGTGTTGATTGCACCTGACTACCCTTGGGATGATATGAACCATCGATCCTATTTCATTCTTGAGGAGTGTACCACTACTGTGGCCAACCAACTTTTAGTCGAGTCAAAGGAATTCCTCCCTGATAAGGTGGATTGGTTTAAGAATCCCATCCTAGCTCCCCATGCCTTTGAGGAAAGTAACATGGCTAACATTTCGCCTACCTATCACGTCGATATTTCTCACCCACCTGGTCCGTCTGAAATCAACACATTAGATGCTTCCTATACTGAAGACGAGATCCATGCCTATAAGAATCTCTTCCAAGAGTTTCGCTTGGTCCTATACCGATATGCCTGGTCTTGACTCTCCATTGTTGAACACCATATTGATACTTGGCTGGATTTCCCACCCATTCGCAAAAATCAATGGCCCATCCACCCATCCAAACTCCCTATTGTTAAAGTTGATATTGAGAAACTACGTAAAGCCGGATTCATTTATCCCATCGCTTACACCACCTGGGTTTCCAATCTTGTGCAAGTTAACAAAAAACATGACACCATTCGCGTCTGTACTGATTTTCGCGATTTGAACCGAGCTTGTCCCAAAGACAACTTCCCCATGCTTTTCATTGAGAAACTTATTGATGCATGTGCGGGACACAAGATTCTGTCCTTCATGGATGGTTTCTCTGGGTATAATCAAATTCACATTCGCAAGGAGGATCAATACAAGACTACTTTCACTACCCCATGGGGAACCTTTGCCTATCACGTCATGCCTTTCGGTCTTAAAAATGATAGTGCCACATTCCAGCAGGCCATGACATATTGCTTTCATGATTTGGCTCATATCATTCTGATATACCTAGACGACCTCACAGATCGATCCAAGAAATGGTACGACCATCTAAACGATCTCCAACAAGTTTTTTTGCATTGTCGCAAGTATAGAATCCACCTGAACCCCCTCGAGTGTGTATTTTGCGTTCCTTGAGGCCGTTTGTTGGGTTTTATCGTTTCCTAAAAAGGAATTTACATAGACCCTTTGAAGGTTAATTCCATCCTTGACCTCCCATCCCCACGTACATTACACCAATTACAAATTCTTCAATGGAAATCCAACTTTCTCCGTCGCTTCATTCCAGACTATGCTACGACAGTTCATGGTTTCCTTCATTTGCTTTGCACCCACATTTCTTTCGTTTGGGATTAACAAGCGTAATCGGATTTTGAAGCCCTCAAAAAATCCTTGACTAATGCCCCGTTGATTTCACCTCTTGATTTCTCAAATTATTTTACCCTTTATGTATCGGCATCCGACTATGCCGTTTCAGGGTGCTACTTCAAGAAGATAGTGCATGCCAAGAACACATCATTTATTATGTGAGCCAGACCATATCCGGCCCACAACTACATTACCCTTATGAGGAGAAGTTGGCCCTTTCTGTCGTCTTCTCAGTTCAAAAATTTCGTCACTATATCCTATTAAGCCGAACTACAGTTATGGTGGACTCTAACCCCATGGTCTATCTCTTGAGTCTCCGCCTTCTACAAGGCCACGTGGCTAAATGTGTCATCATACTTCAAGAATACGACCTCATGTTCACCACACCCAAGAGTACCAAAGCCCTTGCATTGGCACAACTCATGACGGATTTACCATCCTCATCTACGTCACCACAAATCAATACCATCTTTCCTGAAGACCACTTGTTTATCATTTCGTCGGATGACCCCTTGTACGGCGACATCCTAGTGTACCTTCACACACATAAGTTTCGATCCAATATCGGCCATGATGATTGCCGTCGCATACACCATCATATATCGCATCATCTCCTCCTTGACAATGTCCTTTATAGGTGCGGTGTCGACACCATTTTACGTCAATGCCTCACTCGAGACGAGGATGAACAAGTTTTCAATGATTGTCACAATAGATCCTACGGCGGTCATTTATTCAGGATGGCCACTGCTTAAAAGGTTATCCACGCAAGGTATTTTTGGCCCACCCTTTTTACTGATTGCATTACAACAGTCAAACATTGACAAAATTTTCATCTCTTTTCCCCCAAGGCGAGGACCCCTCCCACCCCTCTCTATCCAGTTATCACCGTTGGCCCTTTTTGTAAGTGGGCCATTGATTTTATGGAGCATAACCCCCCCTCGGTGAATGGCCATAAATACATCATTATGGCTCTTGACTATTTCACCAAATGGGTCGAGGCCATGCCTACTTTTAACTGCAAAGCTGAGACTACAGCTCGTTTCTTTTTTAACCATGTCATCACTCGGTTTGGGGTCCCTTAGCAACTCGTATCTGACCATGGCAAACATTTTGAGGACTCTGTCTAGAAGGAGTTGTTGACTTTTCTCAAATTTGAACACCAGTATGCCTCCTCTTATTACCCTTAAGGGAATAGCCAGGTAGAGGCTATTAATAAAATTTTGAAGACCATCCTTCAATGCACCGTTAAAAGCCATAAGTCCAACTGGCACCATATGCTCTTTCCTACACTTTGGGCTTACCGTACTTCCACTAAGACCGCCATGAGTTTTACCCCTTTTCATTTGGTTCATGGTGTCGAGTTTGTCCTTCCCATCAAGTGCCAGATTCTCTCTTTACACTTTGCTATTGAACTTCTCCTCTCTCATTGTAATCACTTTAACAACATTTCACGAGCATGGGTATACCCACCTCATTTGTATACAAACTATTCTTTATTACAGCTCCAATGGTTGTCAGCAACAATATTCCACCATCGAAAAACCCTATTTGTCCACATATTCTTCGTCCTACAGAACAGGAGAGAAACAATAGAAAACATGATGCATTATCGGCTCTATAGTACCCTATGACCCTCATACATCAGGGGGCATCTATTAACTCCTAAAAATCACACACATACGACATTTCAACAATTCATCCAGTAAGGGGTCATCCACATAAAGAATGCATATTACCACAAGATTCCTCAATAGATCCAAAACACAGCATGAGTCCATAAGTTCCAAGGAACAGTCAAAACAAAGGGTAGCACAGGTAATACACAGTTGACCCACGCTATAACACTGATTATCTAAACAATACCCATGCTACACCCATGTGGATTATATTTCGATTTTCACGCTACTATCAAAATGGAGGGACCACTCACTCCCAACAACACATTGAAGGATCAGTCGTTGTTAGAAAAATATTCCCATCATAGAAATTCCATGGAACCTTATGTTGTTCTACCTAGTGTTGTTTGGTTCATTAGTGCCTAGTCTAGTGTCTTGGAACACATGTTTGTCCACATTTTACTACTTAGACTAGTGATATGACTTATCCACCTTATATGTCCACAAGAGCGCCATATTTCCTTGGTTTTGGGAGTCAATGCATGCATTTATGAGTAAGTTATGCCATTTCCCTGTTTTAAGGAGTTTAAGGGTGCTACATCATTAATTTCGTCAAATTGGTGCATTAATGGCCACTAATGCTCATAAAACCACTACTCCACTACTTTGGTACACACATAGGGTCATAATTATCCACTCATGGCTCTCATAGGTGTTATTCACCAATTCATGAGGTCCAAGTATGAGTTGGATGGTATTAATGATAGTTAATGGGGAATTAGTTTAGGTAAGCCCCCATTATTGTGAGCTACTCAAATTTCCACTAAATCTCTCGATTTTTCCTCCTGACATAATCTATATATTGTACACATGCTATTGAATAATAATGTAATGGAACATCAATCCACATGAGTGTTTTTCTCTTGTGTTCTGCTTCATATTTCTTCTATTTTTCCTATTAATGTTTGGTAAATTCTAAGTGAATCTTTCTCTAGTAATCTAGATCGACCTATGACACATATAGAATTTGACATGGTATTAGATCTTCATAGAGAATCCTAGTCTTGCTTCCAAAATAGATTTCCAAGTGTGTGTTTTGCAGGTTCCTACAACAACTTCATTATGGATTCGAAAACTGTTGCTCTCCTCTCTCCATGCAACTATTTAGAGTGGAAAGAAAATATGTGTGCATATCTCAAGTGAGATTGTAATACCCCCATTTCGACCCTTAGGATATTTTGGGCTATAATGTAAATATTGTATGCATATTATGTATGATTCCTAGCGTGGAGCTCAAGGCCAAGGCCCCGCTAGTGAACGCTCGATCTTGAAGAGGCAAGTATTTAGTATTATGTTATCCATGTACTAGTGAGCCATGGAAATTGTAAATATGCATTTTAATAGAAATGCCCACAACTAGCTATGCAATGCAACAAGAGATGGGGGCATGATGTTTACAAGGAATTGAGAGAGAAATATTCAAACCACCAAGCCAATCAAGTCAATCCAAGCGTCAATGAGAGAACTCTCAACTACCCATGTTAACTTTTGTGTCCAATCATTCATTTCTCCCAAGAGTTGGTTGAAGTAGTTAATGCCTTCATTAGGGGAATATTGAGGTAAAAAATGTGTCCCAAAACAAAAAATGTACTATCAAAATCAACTTTAAAAGAACCAATCACATTTTATAGGATGACATCATCTATAATAGTTGAGGTGGCATTGGTTGAGTTAAAGGTGTTTATTTGTCAAATTCTAAATGGGGGATAAAAACTCATCGTTAACCATACCAATGTTGTAAGTAAAATACTCATAATCAAAATAATACTTATAAATTACTTTTGAATATAATATAAATGTACAAAAGTATTCTTAAAGTACTTAAAAAGAAAGACACTCTCTATATTTCAATATAAAATAAATTACAAATACCAAAACCATAAATATTTTATTCAAAATCAAATTTGTAATTACTTTTCAATGTACATGATATATACTTTTAAATAATAAATTATAAATATAAAAAACATTGAAATATCTTCTAAATCAAAATCTTCTAAATAATTTTCAATATAAAATATATAATTTATATCTTATAATATATATATTAAATATTATAATACGTATATTTATATATTTAATGTTTTTAATAATATATAATTTATACTTTTAAATAATAAATTAAAAATATAAAACACATTAAAACATATGTAAATACTTTTCAATATAGAATATATTATTTTAAATATTTACTCCTTATTTAATGAATACGTAATATTCAACTTAAAAATCCATAATTATTATGTCACATGTTACATAAAATAAATTAAATTAAATAAGAAGTAAATCTATTAAATTAATATTTAAAACAAATACATATTATATTAATTTATTGAATTTTTACTTTTATATTTAATTGATAATGTATAGGTATATATGCAATGCAATATTTGTCATGAAATCATTTATTCCTATTAAATCATTTATGTTATTGAATTAAATTTTAAAAATGAAATTTATTGATTGTTAAATGAATATATTAAAAATATTTAATTTTATTAAGTATATTTAAATAATGCAAATATTTATATAAATAGATGTTTAATATATTTAAAAATATTATTAATAATAGAAATAAATGATTAAATTAGATTTATAAAAAAAATATAAATATGATTTATATGAATATATGATTGAGATTTATTTTTAATGAGTAAGTTAGATTTATAAAATAAATATATACTCTTTAAAAATTGTAATTTATTCATATAAATTTACTTTATGTTTAAAATTCAAAATATATAGTTTTATAAATATATTTTGAATATTGAATAAGTTATAATTCAAAATTCAAACTTATAAGTACGTTACTTTATAAGTACATTCATCATATTATATTTAAAAGCAATTCATGTATTTAAAAGTGCTCTTACTTTTAATCACATCAAAGAAGTTTTTTTAATTGTTTTTATTTTATATATCTTTTCAATCTAATTTAACCATAGTTACATTAGTTGTAGTGTAAAAGATGAGTTGTAAATATACCTCCCCCACAAAATGCCTCACTCATAATATTTTATTATATCTCTTAGGAGGCCCATTTTAGACCTCAAAATTCCCTTAAGGGGGAATGGAGAGGTATGGCTGTCCAAATTCGGCTATGGGAAAGCCACTCTCCTTAGAAATTCATGTTTGGCTTCTTGGGCAAGAAAGGAACCACGAAATTTCTCCCAAGCCATTATTCACCCATCAATTTCTCTCTCTCACGAGTTGGGAATTTCTTGGGTGTTTTCCTCCATGGTTTTGCTGTGTTTTCCTCCATTTTCCTAGCTAGGAAGGGCGTTTTTGTTTTGGTTAATAGTGGGAAGAGAATAAAACGATTTTGGGGTTTTATAGAGGCTGTTTTGGTCCACTCTATGCTCATATATTGTGGGAGAAATCAGTTTTCTCCCTGGGGTTGATTTCCTCTTCCCACAATCAGTTTTGGGTGTACCACGATTTGGGGAAAACCCATAAACTCTATTATGTAATTTCCATTGTTGAAAATGTGTATCCATGCGAATATTTGAGTTGTTGTGTGTAAGATAATGTTGGGTTTGAGATGGCTATCCATTGCTTTGGATTGTGCTAAGCTTGAGAGTCCCCTTTTCCTTGTAGATAGCATGCCTAGCTCGGGGGTGGTCTCTGAGTGCTGAAATAATACAGGCTGGGCAGAGACCTACGGTTGGGTGGAACGTTGTAGCGACATAGCTAGTTGCTTGGGACAATTGAACAATGAAGATAAGTATTCTCTTTATGTGTTTACTTCTGCAAATGTTTTAAATTGGTGCATGTTTATCCATATGCTAGGAATTGCATGTTTGATGTGTGTGCATAATATTACTTCTGCTATATTAAATTGAATGGCATCTGCACACATTTGTTTTATTGCAGTGAATTTGATGAATGGGGCTGAGTATTGTGTAAAAGCCTAGATCTTAGTGCCATTATCCATTCATTGCATTGGATCAACGGGAGGGGACGTGACAGAAAATGTCTCTTTGATGTGTCCATTGGTGTTGTGAGTGAACCAGAATCTTATGAAGAGAAGTGTGATTGGCTCAATGACTGTGATAGAGAGTATGGAACTATGTGTCTATCTATACCTCCTAGAATGTATTATCTCATTGATTCCAATGATTATCCATTTGAACTTTGGAGAAATCTAGATAAATATCTTGGCATGCAGAAATAATATATTAGCTATACGGAGAGCAAGAAAATGGACATCTCCTCATGTGTTTTCCCTCCAAAGGTCTCGGCCTCATGCATTTCTGAAGAAGTTGTTCAAATTGAAGAAGAAGAAGAAGATACAGTTTCAGGAAATGATCCAACTCAACTTTATTCCTCTATGGCTTCCTTTCTTTTCCATGAAGCTGTTTTTCATGAGTATAACATGCGATCTGCTGCCATCAATACTATTGAATATATGTCTCTCCATTTCACTTCTTTCTCCTCTATATATTCTATTACGAATGTTGAAGATGGGTTGCTGATTGGAGATCATAGTGAACCTTCTCCACAAGAGGTTCTTTCTTCATATGAGAGTATTGGTTCGAAATATGATCAAGGAGAAGTTTGGAAGTCAAGTGAAGATCTATCATTTCTTCACGCTCTTTTGCTTCCTATGTATTCCTACACCATGACTAGAAAAATTTCTTCAAGTTCATTTGAATATGGAGAAGCCTTAGCCATCACATTGGCACATTTGGGACTCTTGTTCCTCTTTCTTGGAGCTGATTACAACTCTCTTGGTTCAAATTTGATTCTTTAGGAGCCTTATAATTCTCTTGGGGTCAGTTATTCTCAAGCATCTAAAGTCTCTTTTGGACCTGACACCCTGGTTGGTTCGAAGATCAAGTTTGAAGAGCATCCTTTGCTCTACTATCAGTGTTACTTAGTTGTTCTACATGGTTCCAGATTCCATCATGCAGTCGTATATGTACATGATCTAGTTGAGCACATTCCTCTTCTTCCTAAAAAGAAGGTTCCTCCATACATATGAACAAGTTCACACCTACTTGTGTTTTAGAGTAGTTTATTTTTGGTGTATTTCATATCCATTTTAAAGGGAGGATTTTCCCCATGTGGTTTTGTCTATTTCCTCACTTACATGGATTAATAAATTATAAAGGGTGACCATAATTTTTTGTTGCTTGGGCCCTATTTTTATTCTCACAACCATTTTTTCTTAAGGGGGGGTGTTAGAACAATATTCCCATCATAGACTTGCCATGGACCCTTATGTTGTTCTACCTAGTGTTGTTTGGTTCATTAGTGCCTAGTCTAGTGTCTTAGACCACATGTTTGTCCAAATTTGACTACATAGACTAGTGATATTCCTTTTCCACCTTGTATGTCCACACGAGCGCCATCTTTCCTTGGTTTTGGGAGTCAATGCATGCATTTATGAGTAATTTATGCCATTTCCTTGTTTTAAGGAGTCTAAGGGAACTAGATCATTAATTTGGTCAAAATCGTGTATGAATGGCCACTAGTGCTCATAAAAACACTACTCCACTACTTTCGTCCACACATAGGTTCATAAATATTCACTCATGGCTCTCATAGGTGTTATTGACCAATTCGCGAGGTCCAAGTATGAGTTGGATGGCATTAATGTCAATTAATGGGGAATTTAGGGAAGCCCTCATTATTGTGAGCTACTCAAATTTCCACTAAGTCTCTCGAATTTTCATCCTGAGAGAATCTATATATTGTACACATGCTATTGAATAATAATTTAATGGAAGATCAATCCACATGAGTGTTTTTCTCTTGTGTTATGCTTCATATTTTCTTCATATTTCTTCTATTTTCCTGTCAATGTTTGGTAAATTCTAAGTGAAGCTTTCTCTAGTAATCTAGATCCACTTGTGACACATATAGAATTTGATAGTCCTCCCAAAATATTTGAATTCGAATCCTCACACACTTGGTGGCATTAATCAACCCCCCTTGTGTACCTTGGAGCTGGTTCATGAAGGAGGAGAGTTCACATTTGGATCTAGTTGTTTGTTGGCCACTTCTTGGCCTATAAAAGAAAGCCATTGGTATGCATTTTGTAGAGAGAAATTAGAGTAATGTTATGCTGTTGGATTTGAGTTGGAGCTTCCTCATAATCCATTATTTCCTACCATTGTAAGCATTCCCAAGCTCCCTTTCCACCTTCCATCTAGGGGCAATTGTTTCTCTCCATTATTCTTCCATCTACTTAGCATTTGGTTTGGACAAGAAAGGCCTCCCTAAGGGACATTGTTGGATTCCATTAAAGACCACACTTCCTAGGTGTTTTTCAACTATTCCATTGGGAAATACAAGAGTGGTTTATCATATCTTTGGTTGTTTTTGAAGTTTGCATTCTCCCCCCTTCTCTTTGATTTTATTTTCATCAATATTTCTATGTTTGAATGTGAACTACACTAACAATATATTGCAGGATCACTTGGAGGAATACCAACCAAAACCAAAAAGGGGCTCCAAGGACTGAGTCCTTGCTGCAACCTACAAATGGAAAGTGCAGTTGTGCAATTTTTTCACAGCACATATCTTCCAAAAAATATAATCACTAATACATATGGGTGGATTTTTCCACAAAATATTTTCATGTTTCGAACATTCGTGGAAAAATACAATGAAATTTAAGATGTCTTTTCATTTTTTTTATCATGGCGGAAAAACCGTGGCAATATCGACGTTTTTTACTTTTCGACGAATGTGCGTCTCTATATCGATGACCTATTTCTATCTTTGCACACCCGCCAAACTAGTGCCAGTTTCCAAGTACGGCTCTTGGATTTTTACGCGTGGGCCAATGCATGCATTTTCGTTGATATAGAGACGATCGTCGATTTGTAAATACATACATACTTTAAGACAATTTTCGACACATTTGCTATAGTTGCAACAAGGTTCCTGGTGATTGATTGAGCCCAGATTTTGAACCTGTGACAAATTTCGTGGTGATTGTTTGAGCTCGGATATTCTACATTGCTCCGATTTTGAACTTGCAAGGTTAGTATTTTTATATTTTTTTGTCTATATGTTAAGAAAAAAAATTCAGTATTTTTTTTAACATTCATATTTGAACAATTTTTTTAAATTTTTAAATTTAGCATTGCTAAATATATTTTGCGTGATTAATTAGTTATACTTACATGTTTTTATAGGATTTTCATACAATGATTATATATTAATTATTAATTAAACCTCTTGTTTTTTCTATAGTTCTATTAAACCCAAAATCAGAATTTAAAACCACCTCAGTAGTATCCAACAACTTCCAGTTATGCTTGTGATTGTCTTGGATTCTTCAACACTTGAACTGTGAGCTTCAACTATGTCACATGGTTCTACTGCCCTTGTTCTTTGTTTTCTCTTGTATGTTTTTCCAATAATATAAGCCATACAATCAGATACAACAAAAAGTGTTTCCTAAATACATTCTTTATCAATCATATACAAAACTAGAGAGAGTCATACTCAACAATCATCTGGTAAATTCATAAAAGATAAGAATGCATCAAGGACAACTTTCATTTGGACCATTTGGGACACCTAGTGTTCCAATTCCCAAACTATCAATGTCTCCTTGTGATTAAATCAAAGGCCATTGCACAACACTTGTTGGCATCAATGAAAAATTCAGTGTTCATGTTTTTCTTTATAGAAATTGGTATATAATATATTGTATTTAGAAATATACTTATATCTAATGTATTTTACAAGTTACTGATTTGTATGGTGTAGGTAAGACAATTACTTGTCACTACAAGGATTTGTCACTATGAATGAAAATGCAAGGAAGCTTGCTCAGTTTAGAGCGGCATTAGAGGTGAGGGGAGATGGAAAATGTTATTTCCCTTGCTCTGATTGCAGGGGCTTGCAAAGAAGAATAATTTTAATAACAACAACCGAAAGACATTGTAGGGGGAAGGGCACACCGAAGGGGGTTATGAATATTGTCCCTTGGTAAGAGGTTATTAAATTTTTAATGTATTCTCTATAATAGCCATCATGTCACGAATTTCAGTAAAATGTCTTATCGTTTTATTATATGTTCTATACACACTAATTTTACTACGTTGTTTGTGAATATATAGACAATGCCCCCAAAATGTCGCCCTCCAGAGAGTTATTTGCCAAGTACTAGCATAAATACTCATTTATAGGGTGACAGACATCTAGATCAGAATATTGAAGCTGATCAAGTTCTTAATGATGATATGGATGGAGATAACATTAGTGATGCAATTCAGGAAGATGAGATACATAGATTGATCCAAGACACATTTTCTCCAATGGATGAGGACAACCAGGATTATAGTCATGATGTTGATCCTCTACTCGAGAAGTCATGTCAACCTATTTATGAAGGCTCAAAAATAAATCTTCTATCTGCTATATTGTTGTTAGTGAACTTGAAGGTTTTGAATGGTTTATCAAACACCTATCTAACATAGATACTAAGGTATGTAATTTGTTAATTATTTATGTCTGCATGTTCACATGTACATAAATGGTTGAATTTTTTCCTATATTTCTACTGTTATCTAATTTGTAAAGTATGGATGCGATATTGATGATTAATATTGTTTACATTGACTTATTCTTTTGAATTTTGTAGATTGTTAGGTAAATTTCTATTACCAACGTCAAATATTTTACCACGCATATATCGAGAGATATATGTGATTATGAAAGAATTTGGAATGGAGTATCAAGCTATTGATGCATGTCCTAATGATCATATCATATACTATGGACAATATGCATTAGAAAATGAATGGCCACAATGTCAAACAAGTAGGTATCGAACCGATAAAGTGACAAAAAAGGTGCCTCACAAAGTTCTTTGTTATATTCCAATAATTCCATGTTTACAGCGGTTGTTCATGTGTCAAAGTATAGCACATTTTATGGATTTCTATGCAAAGAACATAAGTCGAGATGATGTTCTTTGAATGCCTGCAGATGGTTCTGGATTGAGGTACATCGAAGAAAAGTGGCCATTTTTCAAAGAAGAACCTCATAATGTTAATCTTTCGTTGGTAGTTGATGGTGTCAATCCATTTGGAGAGCTTCATTCTACCCACTCAGTATGGCTTGTTTTTGTTATAAACAATAACCTTTCTCCTTGGATGTCGATCAAGAGAGATCACACAATGTTAGCAATGATTGTTCCAGGTATTTAATTAATTTGTATTTTTTTACTTGAAAGTTTGATCACTAAATATTTCATTTATTTGTTTCATGCATGATAATTATGTCTTTTATATATAATGACATATAAATAAACATAATTAATCATGTATGTTGGACCAATTAGGTAAGTACCAGGTTAAAGATATGAACGTATATATTGAGCCTCTTATCGATGAGTTGTTGAAGTTATGGGTTGGTGTCACTATGTATGACATCTCTATACCAATAGGGAAAAAACGATTTCAATTCCACAGAATACTTGCATTTATAATTCATTATGCTCCTGGGTTAACACATTTTTGTGGTATATTGTTACTTTCCTTTGTTCTTTAATATTATATATATCTATTGACAATATCATTCATTATTTTAAATGGTAATTTTAATTCACTACACTAATTCATATATCTTGTAGGTCTTCAAACAAAGGGTAAATTTGCATGTCCATTTTGTGGTCCCAAGATAAAATCTCGTCGTTCAAGGAGTTTAGTAAATGAAGTGTTTGATGAGTATAGGCACTTTCTGCCTAAGAACCATAGTTATCGAACTATAGACTAAGCAAAATTCAATGGTAAAGAAGAGAATGAAAAAAAACCACGAAGAATGGCACCTCACCTATGGAAGTTGGAATATAATAGAAATCAACAAGGTATGCCAAATTATTTATGTATTGTTGGAATATTGGTCAATACTTAGCCAAATTTCTGAGTATGCAAAACCATATTTTCCTACTTTGGGAGATTGATTGCTTGCACATGTGACCATCATAAGGAAAACTGAAAGCATGGGTGGATAACCACTTCAACAAGGAACATATCTATGTCAACCTATGAATTTTATTAGCACAAGGACACCTCCTTGCGGTAATTTCCAAATGGCATTTTAATACTGCTAATTCAACACTTACACAAAAATTGTCAAACCCTAGGGTAACATGAGATTTTTGTTTCACCAATTTTGAAGTGCGAGACACCCAATGGATAGAGGCTAACAAGGTGACTTCATCTAAACAAATTTCACCTCTTGAAGCCTCTTTCTCTCTCCTTGGCAGGCATGTTACTGAAGTAGTGCAAATCAAGCTAGGAGACACTTTTGGCAGATTGATATCTTCCTCCTTAGAGACTCTTTGGACAATATGAGACCATGATTGGATGCACCAAACAACATTCTAGAGATCCATACTCTCAAAATGATTTAATAAATCACACTCAAGACATGGAGGGTATTTTACTTAGGTCACTTAGGCAGTTTTACTGATTTTACACTTAGACAATTTTGCACTTTCCTAGACTTGGTCTAATCTGCCCGAAACCCTCTTTTGGCAGATCCATAACTTCTTGCTCAAACACTTTTAAGTCAATATGAGAACATGGTCAGGTAAAAAAAAAAAAAACCTGCAATTTGACCATATGGTGCGGGCATTTTCTTCAACCCAAAAACTATAGCGGGTATTTCCCTTAGGCCACTTAGGCAGTTTTGCTACTTTGGTGTAAAAGCAACCTGAAACCTTGTTTTGGAAAGCTGTTATCTTTGTCATCAAAAACATTCTGTGAAAACTAAGTCCATGGTTGGATAAACTCTTTGAAAATCTAGAGCATGATAGTTCCAGATATTTTTTATCATTCTCCCATGAGATATGGCGGGAATTTTCCCAAGGCCACCTGGACCAGTTTTCCAACACTTAGCCATTTCCAAGAATTTCTCCAAGGTTTATCCTGAAACCCTATTTTGGCAGACTTATAACTTTCTCCTCAGAAATGATTAAGGCAAACCGATACCATGTCTAGATAGCCACTTCAATAAGCTATAGCCTGATATGTTGGTGCAGGCATTTTATTCAAACCGTGAATTATGATTGGCATTCTCTTAGAGTAGTTTTGACAACTTTTTCATACTTAGTCAATTTCTAAAGTTTCACAAACTTGCCATATTTTTCCATAAAGATGTCATATTACAACATTGACTTCCTGATAGCACTAGAACACCATCATGTGTCTTTCCAGCCTCATCATACATGCCACATCATCATACTTTCCATGCCATTACTTCCTTTGTCATTCCTTTGGCTTTCACTGAGTTTACCCTACCATCATGTCTTTGGTTATCCTTTTGTCATTCACTGAACTCCTTTGACATCAATGACAATCACATTCAACATGTATCATATATTATATAAATATTTGTTTTTTTTAGTGAATTGTGTTCAGCGTTGTATGTACCTATATTGATTAATTAGTGTTATTTTGATTTTCTTGATGTTTCATGAATGTCGTTAAGGCACGAATGGGATTCCACGAGGAATGAAAATTTACCCAATGTAATTCAGTAGGTTGCCATATTACAAGCACCTACAAATAGTTCATTTGTATGATACAATGCATATTAGGAAGAACATAATAGAAATGTTATGGAGAATATTAGATGGAAGGATTGACAAAGAAAGAATTGGAAAGATTTGTAGTGACATCCAAGAAGCTAACCACGCATTGCAAAGTGTGATCATTAATTCTGACGGTGATGGTTTTCAATGGAATATTAGTCTTCCTTGGTGCTTGACAGAGCAACAGAGCAATATTGTAAAAGAGGTCATCAGAAAAAGCAGGTTTCCGACGGGGTTTTCATCTAACATAAAGAATATCTTAACAAAAAAGGTGATTTTGTTGGGGTTAAAACAAATGACTGACATGCATTCATTAAGGTAATTATGAGTTTATAATATATTTCCTTATTTTTATGCACTATTTTATTAATTTCATTCTCTTATTTAGAAATAAATAATAATTATGTGTTTTTTGATGCAGTATGTTCTACCTTTGTCTCTCCCAGATGACTTTGACAACAACATAAAACAAATTATTTATGTTCTTGGAAAATACATGAGGTAAGTAATGTTTTATATGGAAAATGTACTTGGTCTGTGATTTGTAGCGGAACGTATTGACATATTATGTTTTTCCCGCAAATTTTATATATGGCTTGATATTATTTTATTGCATCATTTGTAGGTGGCTTTCATCAAAAGATATCCATAAAGAAGATATAAGGTATTGGAAGAGAGAAATTCCCCGACTAATGTGTGAAATGCAACAGTATCTACCTCCAACATTTTTCAATGCACAAGAACACTACTTCATACACCATGTTGAAGAGATTGAATTATGTGGACCAGTGCACACAAGGTTGATGTGGATTTTGTTAGACAAAGAGCACGTCTTGAGGGTTCTATGGTTGAGGGATATATGGTATATCAATGCATGGTGTATATTAGTGAATATCTACCTAAATTAGCAGAAAATATGAATGTGCCTCGCATTTGGCATCTCGACTCCATCAACAAATTCGAAGGGGAGGTCCTATTGGAGAAAAGTACAATGAGGACCATGAAAGGTAATTATTAGATTTTGTGGAATTAATATATTACACATGTATTTTTCCAATTTTATTTTATCATATTGATTTTTTATTTTTTTATTAATCCTGCATATTCAACTATATTAAACTATGCCTTTAATGATATCTAATCAATGATATTGAATTGTTATTTTTTCATATAGTTGCTCGAGTGTGGGATGATTTACATTTATACATTGCAAACAACCTTGATTAGATGGCGCATTGGATAGAAGATTGTGAAGAACACTTCGGTAGGTTATCATGGGAAGGGGTCAATAAGATGATTAAAATAGCTCATCGTCATCGACATCAATTTCTTGATCTTACATTGCAAAAAGAAGTTGATTTAGCTTATGGTTTAAAAGATAAAAAGGCAAGTAAATTGTTTACCCACATTTTTCTAGCTACTTCCCATTTCTTCAATGTATTTGGTTTGTCTAAGTTTTCAAATATATTTTTTAAGTCCTATATGATGTTTATTAATTCACGATGTATTTATTACTTGTTGTCAATGTTGCAATTGAAACATCACAAGGCTATGTGGTGTAATGGTCGTAAGTTTCGTATCAAAATGTTGGATGATAAGATGAAAACCTCGGATTGTGGGATAACTGCAGTGTTTAAGGTCACCAATGTTTCCTCTAGAAGTGACAGACATCTAGAAGAAACTGAGAATAGGTACTATGGGATTTTGGAGGAAATAATTGAGTGTGATTTTAATTCCTTTAAAATATTTTTGTTTGAGGTGAAGTGGTACAGGCTGCGGATGCATGAACATGATCCTGAAAGAACTGTTATTGAGCATGTTAATGTATTTACCATCGTTAATACAAGGGCATTTAAACCGGGTACATAGCCTTATGTTCTTCCATGTCAATGCGAGCAAGTCTTTTACTTAGAGGTACCAGGTAAAGCGAGTTGGTCATACGTTGTTAGATACGATCCAAGAGGAAGACCAGTAAAGTATAATCATGTAGATGATGAAGATAATCACGAAGAATAAGATGATGATGATGATTTAGATCAGGAGCAAGTGGCTGCAGTCGATGTGTTAGATGAAGAAGTTGAAGAGTTTGAGCATCCAAATTTAGAAGACGATTATCTCATTGACGATGTCGATGACTATATTAGCGAAGATGACGTTGACGATGATGTTGATGTGAATGAGCATTTCATCAATATCTATTTTGAACCAGAGCCTGATTCAGATGTTGATTTGGATGAAGAAGAAGATGAATGATATTTAATTGTTGAAAAGTAGAGGCACGTGTTTATATCTTTTATACCATGATGATCTTTATATGTTTTTATTTTGTATAATAGAGTATGTTGCACATTCCTTAATATTTCAAATTGGGTATGGGGAAATTGAGAGTGATGTGAGGGGGGGGCATAATTAGAGCTTCCACCTTCACGTGGTTTCCTCTGTTTAGTAGAGAATGAACTATTCTCGAAACCAAGAGAAGCTCAGAATTGGGGTGTATACCATATATAGCTGAAATTTGACATGGTTTCGAATGACATGTTGGAATATTGTTCAATACTGAGGGGGGGGTGAATCAGTATTGTTATCTTTTAAACAATTTAAACCACTTTTTGATATTAATTAAAACATGGAATCAGTAAGATAAATTTGATCTCATCATGCTCATATAAGTCCTATGGGCATGTGAGTCTACGGGCATGGCCTGCAGGCATTTCCAAGTGCCTATGGGAATATCTTTAAACCCCATGGCCATAAGCCCTTCCTTTGCGGGCATACACCTCTTCCTATGGGAATATGTCTTCAAGCCCTTCCTTGCGGGCATAGAATCCCTCCATTTCTTACTTGTGGGAATAAGTGTTCAAGCCCTTCCTTGTGGGAATGAGATTTATCCCTTGCAGGAATATGCTTCATCCTGTGTCCTAAGCCCCTGTGGGATTTAATCTTAGCCCCTGCAGGAATCTTTAAGCCTTTGCGGTCATTTCTTTATCCCCCGCGGGCATAATTAAGACCCTATGGGCATTTCTTTAGCCCCCGTGGGCATAATAAATCTATTGGGAGATTTTTATTCCGTAAGTCCCTTGTGGGAATTCCATAAGCCCTTGCGGGAATTTTACAAGCCCTTGCGGGCATATTATAAGGTGTTATTAAACCTTATTTTTCACCTATTTTAGCAAGCCAAAATATCGCACGTGAGAGCACCAAATAGGAATCTAAATCCATGGTTGGATAGTTAGTTCATCAAGGAATAATACCATGCTAATTGATGAATTTTATCAACAAAAAGACACCTCCTTGCGGGCATTTCCAAATTCCTTACCAACCTACATTTGAACAAGAAAACAACCATTTTCTCATTTTGGTAGGCTTCTATTTCGCACGTTTGAATTCTAGAGGAGAATCTGAACCCATGACTAGATGAACAGTTCATCAAAGGACAAGACCATGCCAACTGATGAATTTTCTCAGCACAAGGACACTTCCTTCCAGGCATTTCCAAATGGCCCCTTAGCCTTGTGAATTCAACACAGCCAAATTTTTGAATATGCAAAACAATATTTTTCCTACTTTGGCAGATTTATTTCTTGCACATGTGACCATCATAAGGAAAACTGAAAGCATGGGTGGATAACCACTTCAAAAAGGAATAGATCTATGTCACCCTATGAATTTTATTAGCACAAGGACACCTCCTTGAGGGCATTTCCAAATGGCCTTTTAAACTGTTAATTCATCACTTCGACAAAAATTGTCAAACCCTAGGGTAACATGAGATTTTTATTTTCACCAATTTTGAAGTGTGAGACACCCAATGGATAGAGGCCAACAAGGTGACTTAATATAAACCAATTTCACCTCTTGAAGCCTCTTTCTCTCTCCTCAGTAGGCATGTTACTGGAGTAGTGCAAATCAAGCTGGGAGGCACTTTTGGCAGATTGATATCTTCCTTCTCAGAGACTGTTTGGACAATCTAAGACCATGGTTGGATGCACCAAACAACATTATAGAGATCCATACTCTCAAAATGATTTAAGACATCACACTCAAGACATGGTGGGAATTTTATTGATGTCACTTAGGCAGTTTTAGTGATTTTACACTTAGACAATTTTTGCACTTTCTTAGACTTGGTCCAATCTGCTTGAGTGCCTGTGTTGGCAGATCCATAACTTCTTCTTTAGAGACTTCCAATTCAATATGAGAACATGGTTAGGTATAAAAAAAACAACCTAGAAGATGACCATATGGTGCGGGCATATTCTTCAACCCACAAACTATGACGGGCATTTCCCTGAGGCCACTTAGGCAGTTTTGCTACTTTGGTGTAAAAGCAATCTGTAACCTTGTTTTGGTAGGCTTTTATCTTTGTCATCAAACACCTTCTGTGAAAACTAAGTCCATGGTTGGATAACCTCTTTGAAAAGCTAGAACATGATAGTTCCAGATAATTTTTATCATTCTCCCATGAGGTACAGCGAGCATTTTCCCAAGGCTACCTGGACCAGTTTTCCAACACTTAAGCCATTTCCAAGAATTTCTCCAAGGTTTATCCTGAAACCTTATTTTGGCAGACTTATAACTTTCTCCTGAGAAATGATTAAGGAAATCCTAGACCATGGATAGATAGCCACTTCAACAAGCTATAGCCTGGTATGCTGGTGCTGGAATTTTTCTCAAACCATGAATTATGGCAGGCATTCTCTTAGAGCAGTTTTCACTACTTTTTCCATACTTAGACAATTTCCAAAGTTTCACAAACTTGCCATACTTTTCCATAATGATGTCAGATTGTAACACTAACTTCATGATAGCACCAGAACACCATCACGTGTCTTTCCAGCTTCAACACACATTCCATGTCATCATACATGCCATGCCATTACTTCCTTCAATGCCTCTCTTTGTTGACAACGCTTCTGCAATTCAATTGGCCAAGAATCCCAATTTCCATGATCGAACCAAAGATATCAACACTATTTATCACTTGATTCGACATCATGTTGAGTCCAACAACATTCATTTGACACATTGTTCTACTTCATTTCAAATTGCAGATATATTTACTAAAGCACTAGGTCATGAAAATTTTGAAAAATTCAGAATGTAGCTTGGCATGTCAGATGCCCCTTTAGTTTAAGGGGGTGACGTTGACTAATCTTCTGGGGCTAGTTATTTCATTTATAGTTAGTTAACAATTTTATTTAGTTAATAAGTTACAGAGACATAACTACCTCTTCTTGGTTTTGTATGTATATAAATACTTATGATGTTGATCAATAAAATGTATTACATTGTAGAGTTTTATTTCTCACAATGTGTTTCAGTTGAATACCTCTGACCTAAAGAAAAATGTGGAAAAGATGTCAATGAAAGTTGTACTGGACTAGAAAAAATGAAAGAAGAAAAAAAGAATTGTCCATTAGAGTGAGACTCCACTCAATCATTGTACCTTCACTTTACATTTATTTATTTCAAAAAATATTTCTGATTTAAAATGTTTTGAAAAATAATAAAACTAAAGTATAAAACATCAAGCTAATGTTTGAATAATATAACAAAGTAAATAACATAAAAAAGAAAAACAAGAAAGAGAAATTATAATTGAGGTACAATTTTCAGCTCCAACACATTTCATCTTTTTTCTTTGGCTCATTATTTTTTCTTTAGGAGTAGCTTATACTTATTTTTCCAATGATTGCATTGCAATCTATGTTTTTGTGAGCATTTACTTTCAATGTTATCCATTCCATTATTTTCCTAATGTTTTCTTACAATATTTTAAATTCAAAATTTGGCATATGATTTTAGTATTTGAAAGCCTAAAACATTTTGATTACTCCTTAGTTTTATTATTTACTATTATTTGTGATTTAAATATTAGCTTATAAGTAATTTACCTTCCTTTTGGTCTTCAAAACATAAGTTAATATTTTCCTAACCTTTGTGTTGAGATTGTGTGAACATTTCAACTATGAAATGTAACTTAGGACATTCCGGCGGTGCAATCGTTCAACTTCATGCACATGGGTGCTGTCAAAATCCTAAAATCATTAAAGAGTATGATCAACACCTGTCTAAGTTTATGTACTAGTTGTGATGAGAGATTGCCCCGAGGTTTTGTCAAGCATGATGTAACATCTGTCAGGTGTGATCATTCCTTCACGAATGTTTAGAGAACGTTAGAGGAGGCCACGCGTTAACCGTAGGTCTATTCCACCTTCACACCATTTGTTCACCGGTGAAGGAGCTCATGTCAAGCATAGAAAGCATGAATAAGAGTGGCAAGCTGTGTAGATTGGAACCAGTGAACACTGAATGGGCAAATGATTTCCCTGAGTGCGCAAAACTATTCAAGAGGGCTGGCTGGTTCATATGTTTTTAGAAAGTTACAGGTTACAATCTGGAGGTCAACTGTTCTTTCGCTCAGAACTATTCGAACTCCTGTGTTAGTTTTCATACCCTAAAGTTTGAATTGACAGAAGAATTGATAGTCAAGGAAACTGGTATAGCCATTGAGGGGGAGCACTGGTTCAAGAAAATTCCATTCGAATTTGATCCAGTCTCATTTTTGTTACCTGGTTTCGAATCTCTAAACTGGAACAAATTCATTCATCTTAGTACTATGAAACCTGAATGGTGGGAGGTCATTGGCACTGTGCAACGCTACATCACTTGTGAGGGAAGGTTTGCCACATTTTACAAGTACCATTTCAGGTTCCTATTGCATTTGAATGGTCAATTAAAAATGAATTTACCCTTCTACCTTTTAAAAAGCCTCATAAAAATTTCTAATAGGGTAAAGGGTCATTCAGATCATACGAACCAATCTTTATTCCATCATATCTTAGTTAATTTAATAGTGTTAATGGAGCTGTAAAAGAGAAATCGTGGTTGGCCACATTTCTTATTTTGGTCAGGGTTTGAACCAGAGAAAAACACGAATCTGGAAGAAGCCAAAAGATTAGTTAGTATGCTGAAGAATGAACCTGGAAGAAAACCTTTGCGAAGAAGACAACCCAACATCATAAACAGGTTTAAAAAGAACATGATCGAAGAAGTACATCAAGCTGAAGAGTGTGGTTTGCAGGAAAAGTTTGTAAAGATGAATGATGGAGAACATAAACATATATCAGAGGAAGAACCCCTGGCCTCACATGATAAATATATTTCTCATGCCCCCGATACTCCTTCTTTTACCAAAGAGAGACTTATAGAGGAAGGAATGTTTCCTTCTCCCAAAATTGATGCTGATATCCAGACTATAGTTGAGCCCGAAGTGCCCAATTGGAGACCTAAGACCAGGGCATCCAACAAGCTCAGATTGAATATGAAAAGAACTCTAAACCTTAAGTTGGAAAAGGAAAAATTTATTGCAATTCGAGATTCTTCAAGTGATGAAGAATCGAATGCTAAAATGGTAGAGTTAAATCCACATAAATTCTTTGAAGATACAGAGCAAAATTACCAGGGTTTGACAGAAACATTGAAAAAGTGTTGTGAAGTTTTTGAGCTAGATTCTTCAAGTGATGAAGAATCAAAGGCTAAAATGGTAGAGTTAAATCCACATAAATTCTTTGAATATACAGAACAGAATTACTAGAGTTGGACAAAGCCATTGAAAAAGTGTTGTGAAGTTTTTAAGGAGGAAGCAATTCAAAGCTTTGAACCTGGATTGAGGTCAAAAAATTTCCATTTGGAGGTTTCAACAGAAGAAATAAATGAAAAAGAGTCACATAAAGGCTACGAAGCATGAGAAGAACTTATTATTAAAAAGCTAGAAACTCCATCGAGCTCAGTTAAAGATCCAGTACATCAAGAAACAATTCTGACAGATTCTAAGATTGAAATTCTCAAAAAATCATTGCAACGGTATAAAGCACAAAATGAATATTTCAATGATGCAAATGATAAGCTTATGCAAGCTAATATAAGGTTAAGGGAGGATTTGGAAGAGGTGAATGACCATTATTAAGAGCTCATTTCAGTAGCTAAAGATGTCTTAAAAAGGAAAAGGAATGCATAGTGACAAATCGAAGAGCTAACCAAACAAAATGGAGACCTAACCAAGCAAAATGAAGAGTTGTCAAACAAGGTTCAGGTCATGGAAGGAGAGCAAGCTCATCTCCTCAAGAGGTCACAAGCGTTGGATGGATTGACCATTTTGGCAAAGGAAGCTAGAGAAATCTAAGATCCAGATGATCCATCTTATAACTGTCTAATAAACTCCAAATGACACAGCTTTGGAGATAGATACGAATGCCTACTTTTGAGAATTAGTTATACTATTTTTGGAAATTCCTTTTTATATGTAAATTCTAGAATGGATTCGAATCCTCAAAAGATGGATCTTAAACTTCCTTCATGTAATTATAAAAATAACAGTTATAGGAGGGATCAGGGTTGGTTTTTTGTTCTGGAAAAGGGTTAGAAGGGCTGAAGCTATTGTATTGAAACACATATGATACACTCTCATGTAAGTTTTTGAAGACTGAATGTTTGGACTGAAATATACTATACAAGCTATTTGCTGATCTTATTTTCTGGTTGATGTTTATGATCGGTTTGATCACCTCTCTTACTATTTCATCTCTTGGTAAAAGTTTTTATCTTGAAAATGCTTTTAAGTTTGTGGACATAACTGGATTCTTTATATTTATATTTATGGTTTACATCTATGTTTCAGATTCCTTCATTTCATATCTTTGTAATATCTTTCTGATTTAGTGATTATATGTGATTTATATTTCCTTACCTTTTCCATGAATGATACCTTCAAAATTTATAAAAATTAAACCATTCTCCTTCAGTTTTTCTTTGGATGTTCTAGCTTGTACCTCTATGTATTCTAGGTACAATTTCTAGTGCAAACAAAATGGATTTCAATGATATGAACTAAAGAAAGAAAGAAGAAACCAAAATAACTTTTCACTGGAGTGAGATACCACTCAATCATTGTACCTCTACTTTTATGTTCTTCATTTAAAAATAATAATATTTGTCATTAAAGTGGTTTGGACTTTCAAATATTACAATCATATGTTATGTTTGCAGTATTAAATTTTGAGTTTAAAATATTGTAAAAAAACAAAAATGAAAAAACAAAGAGTTGAATGTATACCTTTTTTTTCATAACTAAAAAACATCATTTTATTAAATGAAAAAGATGTGTCAACAAAACATTGGAGTGAGATACCACTCAATCATTGTACCTCCAATTTTATGTTCTCATTTAAAAATAATAATATTTCTCATTAAAGTGTTTTGGACTTTCAAATATTACAATCATATGTTATGTTTGCAGTATTAAATTTTGAGTTAAAAATATTGTAAAAAAAACAAAAACGAAAAAATAAAGATTTGAATGTATACTTTTTATTCATAGCTAAAAAACATCATTTTATTAAATGAAAAAGATGTGTCAACAAAACCTTACATCGGTAGAGAAATGAGAATACTTCTCAGTACCCTTCGGCCTTTCAAAGATACAAAATTACAACCACCTTAGAGCTATACCCATCAAGCTGGTATTCTAACTACTAACATAGGTATTGTCATATACTTTTATTCTCTTAGCCAAAGATAAAGGAAAAAAAAACCTAAAAGGAAAGTTGCATTGCATTAGAAAAAAGAAAAAAAAAATATTGTTTAAAAACATTAAGAAAATAATGGAATGGACAGTATTGATTTCTTGCACATGACTTCCTACTTTGGAAAATTGATTTCTTGCACATGTGACCATCATAAGGAAAACTGAAATCATGGGTGGATAACCAATTCAAGAAGGAACATATCTATGTCACCCTATTAATTTTATTAGCACAAGGACACCTCATTGCGGGCATTTCCAGGCCTTTTAATACAGCTAATTCAACACTTACACAAAAATTGTCAAACCCTAGGGTAACATGAGATTTTGTTTTACCAATTTTGAAGTGTGAGACATCCAATGGATAGAGGCCAACAAGGTGACTTCATCTAAACCAATTTCACCTCTTGAAGCCTATTTCTCTCTCCTTGACGGGAATTTTATTGAAGTATGTTGGCAATATGGAATATGGTTGTCATTGATGTCAAAGGTTCTCAGTAATGACAAATGAATAACTAAGGTAATGATGGCAGAGTGAACTCAGTGAAAGACAAAGGAAGTGATGACATGGCATGGATGATGATATGGCAGATATGATGACTTTGCATGGCATAGATGATGATGTGGCATGAAGTTGAAATCATTGTTGCACTATGGCATCATTCTGGAGAAATATGGCAAATTGGTGATAATCAGAAATTTGACTATGTATGGAATAAATAATCAAAACTAGTCTAAGAGGGTCTAATAGAATGCCCACCATAAATTATGGGTTGAATAAAATGCCCACACCATATGGGAATCTTGTAGCTTGGTATTTGGCCTACCTGATCATGTCTTTATATTGTCTTGGAAGTAGCTGAGGGAGAAGCTATGGACTTGCCAAAAGAGTGTTTTAGGCAGATTGGACCAGCTTAAGAAATTTGCCTAAGTATGGAATTAATGTTAAATCTATCTAAGTGGCCTCGGGGAAATTCCCACCACATATCATAGGATGATGAGAATAATATTTTGAGCCTGGATCTCTAGAGTGTTGTATGGTGCATCTGACCATATGATTATCTTGTCCAAAGAGACTTTGAGGATGAAGATATGGATCTACCAAAAGTGCTACTTAGCTTGATTTCCACTACTTCAGTAAAATGCCCGCCAAGGAGAGAGAAAGTAGCCTTAGAGGTTGAAACTAGTCTTGTTGGATTCATCTTGTTGTCCTCTACCCATTGGGTATCTAACTTTCCAAGTTTGAAGGAAAAATGAACTCACCTTGGTGACCCAGGGTTTGAAGAAAATTGGTTAAGTGTGAGAAAAGGAGTTTGAGAGACCATTTGGAGATGCTCTCAAGGAAGGGTTCTGTTGATGATAAAATTCATCAGATTACATGGTCTTCTTCTTTGATGAACTGGCTATCCAACCATGGAGTTAGTTTCCTTTTGGGTGTTCACACGTGTGAAATAGGAGTCTGCCAAAATGGGAACATCTGTGTTTTGTGTATCTTGTTGATTTCATGTTTTGATTAAAGTTTAAATAAGTGGTTTAAATGGTAAAATGTTATCAATACTGATTCACCCCCCCCTCTCAGTATTGATCAGCTTCCAACAATTGGTATCAGAGTGGGGTTCTTCACTAATAGTTTAACCACTGGAAGGAAGATCCTATTAAAAACCATTATGAATCAACAAGAAGAGATTTACATAGAAAATGGATCTCCAATACTTGGAAAAGAAGAATACATATTTTGGAGTATAAGAATGGAAATTTATCTGAATTCATTAGGATGTGATGTGTGGAATGCAGTGATCTCTGATTACATCCCACCAAAGAGAATAAGGACTCCAACATGACCTAGAAGAGAACCTTGAGATGAGAATTAGAAGGGATCATATACTCAGGGGGAGTTAATATCAGCAAGTTGCAATTGATACTTGAAAAATATCTTTTGGTAAGAAGAGAAGAATGTTTTGAAGTTGCCATCAAAACAAGAAGAAGAAGTAAGAGTACTTGGTCAAAATGGTTACAGTAAAAGGGACTAACAAGTTATCCTTTGTCATTGTTGTCAAAGGGGAAGAAGGTTTAGGTGTTGCCATCAATGCTAAAGGGGGAGATTGTTAGAAATATGGAATATGGTTTTCATTTATGTCAAAGGATCTCAATAATGACAAAGGAATAGCTAAGGTCATGATGGCAGAGTGAACTCAGTGAAAGACAAAGGAAGTGACACTAGTGGATTTGAACCCAAAATCCGATGACCTCCGACGAAAAAGACTTTGTTCTTGGATTTCACCTTCAAATTTACGAAATTTGATGAGTTTTTAAAAAATGATACAAGGTTACGTCGGATATCCGATGACATTCCGATGAATATTGACCATTTCCAAAGAATATCCGACTTAATATTGCCCTAGTATGGTGACACATACAACCGACGGCCAGGAAGTCGGTTATCCGATAGTCAACACTTAATTTAAGGCCGGATATCTTAGACGTGGACGTCGGATCATCGACGACCGTTCAATGCACAAATTCCTGCCATCCGACATTCTTAGCCGTAGGTGGTATGGCATAAACATGGGGTACTTTAGCCCATTGAAGTCGGATAACCGATGACATCAAAATGCAAAAATGCTTGCCATCAGACGTTCTTAGCCGTCGGTGGTATGGCAGGAACGTCGGATATTTCCCTAGTATGGCGAATATTCGACATCTATTCCGTTCATCGGAAATCCGACGATATGGAATATTATAAAACCTATATATTCCGAAACATTCTGACATGTTTGCTATATAAGCGCGTGACGGATTGCAGATTGTTTTCGACAAACTGTTTTTCATCATTTCTCTTGTTTTTGTGATTAAAGTGAGCGAATTCTGGAGCTTGATTTTCTAAGATCGATAATATTCATTCAAGATCTTTACAAGAAAATGTCAACTAGCAATATTCCTGATCCAGAGGAACAAAATCGATAATTGCTTGCTAGATTGTGGGAAGGAGTTGAAAGAAGGGGTGATGGAAAATGTTATTGTCCACGTAGTCAATGTAGGGGCTTTAAGAGGAGAATAATTTTGATCATAACAGCCAGAAAACATTGTAGGGAACATGGACACACTGAGGGGGGAGATGAATATCATCCATTTGTAAGTTTTTCATTATATATGTTTTTATTTTGATTGCTTTTGTAAATGTATGTATTATTTTAATATTTCTTATATTAACTTTTATCTATTGATGGTTTCAATAGATTGGGACTAGAATGGACAATAAATATTATTTTAATATTTAATATTTATTATATTATATTATTTTTTTCTTGTGTGCATGTTGAATCTAGGGTATAGTAGAATAACTCATTTATTTGTTCGTTAGTGAGAGTAACCCACTCACCGGGGAAAGCACTTAGCTCTCTAGATTTGTGTCACTTTCCATGATAATAGAAATAACGACTATATTGGCATGTTGTTTCTCTTCTATTTTCTCTATAGAAACCATAGCATCGTTTATCTTACCTTAGATTACAGTATGGGAAATTTTGAGTTATATTTGAGTAGCTTTGCTCAGTAATTGGGTCAATTTTTATGTTTCTTGGAAACTTTGGATGCACCTATTTGACCAACAGGTCAATTTTTTACTTCTTTTATTCCAAAATCATTGATGTTATTACATTTTGTGTTTGAAATTTTTACATTTTGCATTTGAATTTCTTATATTAACTTTTATCTATTGGTGGTTTCATGTAATTATAAAGGAAAGACATACTACAGAATTTCGTCTGGAGGAAGTGCTTCCAAAACAAGTACCGAAGGAACATGGAGCTATGAATATTAATGGAGAACAAGTTAATGATCATATTGAAGAATATGATCATACTAATAACATAGTTGAAGATGATGTTACAAATACTTTGATACATGATTCATTTAATGTTAGAATGGATGAGGATGATGATGATCATGAAAATGATATTCATGATATACCTCTTCTTGAGAAGGCATACGAACCACTTTATGAGGGCTCCAAGACAAATCTTCTCTCTGCTATATTGTTGATAATGAACTTGAAGGTTATGAATGGTCTTTCAAACATATCAGTCACATGGATGTTAAGGTATGTAATACATTCCATCACATAATATATATGATTGTCTAATAATTTTATTGTTAATTCATAAGTCAATTTTATATGGAATATGAAATGTGTTTCATTAATATTATTTCTATATTATAGTAACTAGTAGATTTTTATTTTAATTTGTTGTAGCATGATAGGTGAATATTTGTTACCACCGTTAAATATTTTACCTCGCACATATCGATATCTATATGCCATCATGAAAGAAATTGGAATGCAATATGAAGCAATTCATGCATGCCCCAATGAACATGTTCTATATTATAATCAACATGAATTTGCAACAGAATGTACTGAATGTCATATCAATAGATATCGAACAGATCAAGTAAAAAAATGGTGCCTCGCAAATTTCTACATTATATTCCCATTATTTTGTGTTTGCAACAACTGTTCAGGTGCAAAAACATAGCGCAGCTTATGGATTACCATGCACGGAGCAGAAGTTAAGACGACATTATTCGGATGCCTGCAGATGGGTCTGCATTTAGAGATATGGAGGAAAAATGGCCTCACTTTAAAGAAGAACCTCATAATCTTAGGATTTATTTGGCAGCAGATGGTGTCAATCCATTTGCAGAGATGAGATCCGTTTACTCCGTGTGGCCTATTTTTGTTATCAACAATAACATTCCTCCATGGTTGACAAAAACGAGGGAGCACATAATGTTGTCGATGATTGTTCCGGGTATATTGTGTCTACATTTTTTTTTAATGTAGTGGTATCTCATTTATCATATTTTGTCGCATAATGTCATATATATATTTAATGTTTTTCTATTGTGCAATATGGTTTATATATCTAAATGGTACGTCTCATAATTATATTTTTTATATGTTCAAATCAATCAGGTAAGTACCAAGTCAAAGATATGAATGTATATATCGAACCTCTTATTGACGAGCTACTAAAGTTATGGAATGGCATCACTATGTATGATGTATCTAGACCAATATGACAAAGGCAATTTCAATTCCATGCAATGCTTGTATGGACAATACATGATGCCCCAGGGTTAACCCATTTTTGTGGTATGTAATTATAAGTTCCACTTCATTTGCATTTAATTTTATGAACTAGCTAGTTAATATACTACGCACACATGTTTTTTTAAATAATCAGGTCATTTTGTATAGAATTATAACTGATCACATAGATATTCCATCTCTTTATGTAGGTCTTCAGACAAAGGGGAAATTTGCATGTCCATCTTGTGGTCATAAGATCAAATCTCGTTGTTCAAAAAGCTTAGGAAAGGAGGTGTTTGATGAGTATAGGCACTTCCTCTCTAAGAATCACAAGTATCGAACTACCAAAAAACATTTGTTCAATGGAAAGCAAAAGACTACATTAAAACCGCAGAGAATGACACCTCACCTATGGAAGTTGCAATATAATAGAAATCATCAAGGTACGTATGAATCATCGTATTTGAAATGTTATATTGTATTTTTTTATTGTGTGTTATTTACTGTAATTGACATTGATTTATGTAATTTCATGATTGTCGTTCATGTGATCATGAAAGCATTAATGGGCTTCCACAAGGAATGAAAAGTTATCCTGGACAATTTAGTAGGTTTCCCTACTATGAGCACCTACAAATTGCTCATCTATTTGATACAATGCATATCGGAAAGAATGTGACTGAAACATTATGGAGAATATTGGATGGAAGGAATGACGAAGAAAAAATTGTCAAAATTTGCAAAGTCATTCAAGATAGCAACCATGCAATGAAAGATGTCATTCAATTTCGTAGCAATGGAGAGAAAATTAATATAAACTCACTTCCATGGATGTTAACGGACCAGAAAAGTGACTTTGTAAAAGAAGTCATTCAAAAAATTAAATTTCCCACTGGATTTTGAGCGAACATGAAGAATATCATAACAAAGAGAGGTCATTTCACGGGGGTGAAAATGAACGATTGGCATGTCTTCATGAAGGTAATTATTATGGTATGCATTAATATAATTTTTTTCCTATTCCAGTGAATATGGTTGTTATTTTTGTTTGTCTACTCTTTGTTGATAAAATAAAACGATTTGTATATTATTGTTACAGTATGTTCTACCTCTCTCTATCCCGGACAACTTCGACAACAATGTCAAGCAAATAATATATAGTCTCAGGAAATACATGAGGTAAGTGGTGATTTTTTCCATGCACTTACTAGTGTTTGTTTAATTCAACATAGAACTTATATTTGATTTTCGTTCTCTAATTCATGTTACGTAATATAATGTTTTTTTCCTTTAATCTCTTGATTGGGTTGTCATGTCACTTGTAGATGGTTGTCATCTAAAGAATTCCATAAAGAAGACATAAAGTATTGGAGGAGAGAAATTCCTCGTATCATGTGTGAAATGTAGAAGCATCTACCTTCAACATTTTTCAATGCACAGGAACACTACCTCATACAACAAGTTGAGGAGATTAAACTGTGTGGACATGCGCACTCAAGGTCCATGTGGATGGTTGAGAGGCACTTGAAATTTATGAATGTCTTGGTCAGACAACGAGCATATGCCGAGGGTTCTATGATGGAGGGATATATGGTATACCAAAACATGTTGTATATTAATGAATATCTTCCTATATTAACATCAAAGCTCAATTTAAGTCACATTTGTGATCTAGACTCCAATAAAGATTTCGAAGGGGAGTACCCGAAGGGGAAAGGTAGATCAAAGAAGTTTAAAGGTAATATAACACATTTGAATGTTGATTTTTATGTATATATATCATACATATTCTATTTTTATATTCAATATTTTGCATCAATTTAGAGTCTAATAATATACTTTCATGTTAAGTGACTATACATTTGTATTGAACATTAATTTTATTGTCATCAAACAATTGGTCGAGAGTGGGATGCAATTCACTTATACATTACAAACAATCTGGACTAGATGAAGGTATGGATCGAATGATGTGAACAATCTGGTGATGGAATATCATGTGAAGGTGTGGCTTCATTGGTTAAAGCTGCACATCGCAATGGAGATACCAATCTAACATAAAGGGAAATCGATTTAGCAAGATGTTTAAAAGATAAGCAGGTAAGCATATTTAATCAACCACACTATTTATTTTTCTGTAAAAAATATTGTCGTTGTACACGCTGATTTTTTTTCCTGTTATATGGCATTATAAACATCCACTAGTTAATCATAAATATTGGATCATTATGTAATCTTTTCCTGTATGGCTTGTTGTAGGTAAAACACCATAAGGCTATGTGGTACAATGGTTGTAGATATCACATCAAAAACTTGGATGACACGAAGAAAACATCGTATTGCGGGATATCTACAGTCTTTGAGGTGACCAATGTCTCTTCTAGAAGTGACAGACATTCAGAACTCTCTGAAAATTGATACTATGGGTATCTAGAAGACATTCCTCAGTGTGACTTTAAGTCCTTCAAGGTATTTCTGTTTGTTGTCAAATGGTATAGGTGTCGATTGAATCCACGTGATCCCGATAAAACAATTATTGAACATGATAACGGATTTACCATGGTAAATACAAGGTTGTTTGAGCCAGGAACAAAGCCCTATGTTCTTCCAACCCAATGTGAACAAGTATTTTACTCTAAGGTTCTAGGTAGAGTGGGTTGGTCATTTGCTATGAGACATGATCCAAGGGGAAAGCCGGTAAAGTATAATGTAGATGAAGGTAATGAAGAAGTTCTCGAAGAAGAAGACGTTGTTGAAGATGATCATGATCAACATGAGTTAGATGATCATGTTCCAAAAGAAGATGTCGAAGAATTTCTTGAATCAGATAATGTATCAGACAATTTCCATGAAGATTATATCAACGATGACATGATGATCGTAACTGACATTGACGACGATGATGATATGGCCAATTGTTACAATGTTGAATCTGGATCATCGGATGATACAGATGATGACTCGGGTGGAGAAGATGATGAAGTCCATTGAAGTGTACAATGTATGCAGTAATATATCTACTTTAGATATTTTGAATATTTAATATTGTGATAGAAATATTGAATTTTTTTCCGGTACATATAATAAATTAACTGTTTCTTAGTGTTTTTTCCATTTTCCTGTATGTTATAATTAGAAACTTTGCTTGTTATATAGTATGACAGAAAAGACATTTAATTTTTGTGTACATAGATATTTTTGTTGGGTTATGGGGAATTGAGAGTGATGTGAGGGGGGGAGGGGCCATAAGAGCTTCCACCTTCACGTGGTTGTCCCTGTTTAGTAGAGAATATTAAATGATTATCGAAACAGAGAGAAGCTTATAAGTAAGGAAATGCACAACTATCATGCTAACCCAAATGGCATGCTTGATCATGACCATCATCTTTATCATGCTCTTCATCGTTGTATGATATCTGACGCAGCTACCTAGAAAGACCAACGACATTTGTAGGGGAATTTTCAGTCTTGAAGGAGCTTGTGGATGTGCTACTTGACTGCTTAGAAGATCATATAGGTTCATTGGTGCCTGGAATTGAGAAATCACTTAATGACAACTCATCCAACTCGAATCTAAAGATTGAAGCTCTCATATTCACAAGGCTTTTGATGGCTTCACATTCACCCTCTGTTTTCCATCCCTACAGTAGGCCCCTTTTTGGACCTGTGATTTCTGCAGTCAGCAATCGGTATTACAAGGTTACTGCAAAGGCACTGAGGGTCTGTGGAGAGCTGGTTAGGGCAATTCATCCAAAATTGGAGATGTCATAGGTTTTCGATTTTAATCCATATGCTCACCCCATTTACAATGTTATTTTAACAAGATTGGCAAATCAAGACCAAGATCAGGAGGTGAAGGAGTGTGCTATTTCTTGCATGGGTTTGGTCATTTCAACATTTGGTGATAAAATTCAAGGACAACTATCCACGTGTTTACCTCTTCTTGTTGATCATATGGGAAATGAGATAACATGCCTTATATTAGTGAAGGCATTTGATGTTATTGCTAGCTCTTCTCTTCAGATAGATTTGTCATGTGTATTGGAGCATGTTTTTGCAGAACTAACAACACTTTTGCGAAAGGCCAATCGTGCATTAAGGAAAGCTTCACTGGGGACTCTAAATTGTTTAGTTGTTGCCTATGGTGATAAAATCACTTCATCTACATTTGAGGCTATTAAAACAGAACTTCTCTCTCTAGTCAGTGCTGCAGACCTACATATGACTGCTTTAGCATTCGAACTCTGTTGTACAATGATGGATGATCAAAATTATCAACAAAATGCTGGTGTTGTAGTACATGACAGGGTTCTTCCACAAGATCTTGTTCTAGTCAGGAGTTCATTGTTGCAAAGTCAAGATCTGTAGGCTTTGCAAAAAAAATTTGCATCTTTGGTGCAATCAACAAACACGAGCTTTGATGCTTTATTTGATGCTCTTCTTTCAATTGCCAAACCTTCTCCACAATTGGTTGGTCTTGCAAAGCAAGCTCTCTATTCAATTTCTCAGTGTGTGGTAGTTCTTTTCCTTACTGCGGGAGATCAAAAATGTGCATCTACTATAGAAATGTTGATGAACTCCTCATTTATTTTGGAGTTGAAGAGATCAATCACAGAACAAGCAACCTTCGGCTTGTTTTCCAATTCAGTGAATATTCTTATGATATATTCAGTCAATATTGGAAGAATTCTGAAGATGTTGAAGGCGAAGACTCATGGACCGTCTGATCGTGATGATCAACGGTTGTGGTTGCATTTCGTTTTGGGAGATATCGCACATTGACCACGAAATTTTGTATCTTGGCGTTTATAATGCCAAGTCTGAGTAGTCTAATTCGACGCGTAGTGCAAAGGATTCTTGGTGGGGGATTTGGGTGATTGGAATCCATGAGAAGCTCACTATCGCGGAGCCCGAAATGACCTGTCAGGCCCCCAATCCTTGTGGCGAACGTGGCATTAGTGAGCTCGTTGGATTCTTTTGAAGTCAGAAGTCGGATATCTGACGCCTCTTGTTGTCGGTGGTATGGCGAGGTCATCGGATTCTGAGCTTTGATGCTTTATTGTTGGAAGAAGGTAACATGTCGGATCTTATAAATAAATAATGGAAACATATTAGCAGTATAGAAATCAGTTATAGAGGGGTACTACCCGCTTGCTATAATGAACTAGTATTCTTGTGTACAATCAAAGGGCAGATTAGCGCTGTTCGAACCTTATCTTGCGCAGTGATTAAATGAACAAGTGATGCGTATATTTGCGATGCAATTTATGCTATTAATGATGTGATGGAATTAACAGAAATAGCTAGTTTAATTGGCCTAGAATCCTATAGATTGAACAACTAGCATTTTGCAAGCAGATTTCGATCAATGAATCAACGAAAGAAAATAAGCACCAGATATATGGATCGATCGATCGATGCTCTTCTTTCAAGTGCCAAACCTTCTCCACAATTGGGTGGTCTTGCAAAGAAATCTCTCTTTTCAATTGCTCAGTGTTTGGCAGTTCTTTGCCTTGCTGCAGGAGATAAAAAATGTGCATTTACTATAGAAATGTTGATGAAATCCTCATTTATTTTGGAGTTGAAGAGATCAATCATAGAACCAGCAACCTTCGGCTTGTTTTCCAATTCAATGAATATTGGAAGAGTTCTGAAGATGTTGAAGGCGAAGACTCAAGGACCGTTCGATCGCGATGATCGACGGTTGTGGTTGCATTTCGTTTTGGGAGATATCGCACATTGACCACAAAATGTTGTATCTTGGTGTTTATAATACCAAGTCTAAGTAGTCTAATTCGACACATAGTGAAAAGGATTCTTGGTGGGGGATTTGGGTGATTGGAATCCACGAGAAGCTCAATATATCAGAGCTCGGAATGACCTGTCAGGACCCCAATCCTTGTGGTGAACGTGGCATTAGTGAGCTCGTCAGATTCTTTTGAAGTCAGAAGTCTGATATCCGACGCCTCTTGTCGTCGGTGGTATGGCGAGGTCGTTGGATTCCGATCTTTGATGCTTTATTGTTGGAAGAAGGTAACATGTTGGATCTTATAAATAAATAATGGAAACATATTAGCAGTATAGAAATCAGTTATAGAGGGGTACTACCCACTTGATATAATGAACTAGTATTCTTGTGTACAATCGAAGGGCGGATTAGCGCTGTTCGAACCTTATCTTGCGCAGTGATTAAATGAACAAGTGATGCATATATTTGTGATGCAATTTATGCTATTAATGATGTGATGGAATTAACAGAAATAGCTAGTTTAATTGGCCTAGAATCCTATAGATTGAACAACTAGCATTTTGCAAGCAGATTTCGATCAATGAATAAACAAAAGAAAATAAGCACCAGATATATGGATCGATCGATCGATGCTCTTCTTTCAAGTGCCAAACCTTCTCCACAATTGGGTGGTCTTGCAAAGAAATCTCTCTATTCAATTGCTCGGTGTGTGGCAGTTCTTTTCCTTACTGCAGGAGATCAGAAATGTGCATCCACTGTAGAAATGATGATGAACTCCTCATTTATTTTGGAATTGAAGAGATCAATCACAGAACAAGCAACCTTCGGCTTGTTTTCCAATTTAGTGAATATTCTTATGATATATTCAGTGAATATTGGAAGAATTCTAAATATATTGAAGGCAGAGACTCAGGGACCGTCCGATCGTGATGATCGACGGTTGCAGTTGTATTTCATTTTGGGAGATATCCCACATTGACCACGAAGTTTTGTATCTTGGCATTTATAATGCCAAGTCCAAGGAGTCTAATTCAATGCGTAGTGAAAATGATTCTTGGTGGGGGCTCTGGGTGATTGGACTCCATGAGAAGCTCACCACCCCGGATCCTAGGATGACCTGTTAGGCCCCCAATCCTTTTGGAAAACTTGGCATTAGTGATCTCGTCGAATTATTTTGAAGTCAGAAGTCAAATATCCGACGCCTCTTGCTGTCGGTGGTATGGTGAGGTCGTTGGATTCATCATCATCATCATATTCCTTATTATAAATAATATTATAGGCACCTCCACCTCCCAATCCTTCTAAGAAGTAGGCTCCTATCGATCCATCTTATAGCCATCTCAATGTTGTGGAGAAATTCCATGTTGTTGACAATTCGTTTACGTCTCATTAGGTCATTGTCTATGCAAAGATAAGTGCAGGTATCATGTTTTTGTCCCTTATCTCTTTTATTTACAATTCATTTTCAAAATATATTATTTTTTATAACTAGCATGCATCTTGTAGCATACCTTTGGGGCTTACTTCTTACTCTTAGCATACTATAATGGGATGCCATATGATATCATCCTTCCACAATTGTCAAGGAAATGTAGTTGAACTCAAAGGTTTTATAAAATGGAAACCATCTAAAGTGATAATATCCAACAACATGACAAAATTTTAAGAAGGGGATAGTATGGTAATCGCACATTGTACTCATTAGATTTTCAAACATCCGAACCCTATGTTCTCTTGTATCTCCAAATTGTAATTGACAAACATTCAAATCTATTTGTGCGATATTCCCAAAGGTATTCCACCTAGTAGAGATCATGATCAAATTAGATACTCAAGAATATTTCCATTTTCATTGATGATGATTAAGAAGATATTCTTAGATGGGAACTCATATGGAAAATGGACTTTAATGAATCATAATATAAACATAGCATAGCTACTTGTACTCTTTCTGTTAGATTTTGAGCATTAATTCACAATACTCTAGGATCTTTACTGAGAGAATAAATATACAGTATATCAATGCATGACAATCACAATAAGTATGACAAGCATCACAAGAATCAAAAGCATAAGAGACAAGAGACACAGAGTTTCCGTGGGGAAAACCCTAAGGTGAAAAACCCCACAACTTCCTCAGAGATAGAGAGAGCAATGGCTCAACCAAAGTACAACCAAAATACACTGAGATAGTCTCCTAGTAGCAGATAATCCTCCTCCTCACTAGTGCGCCACTTTCTGAGTGAGAGAGATGTACTTTTCCGAATGATCTAAATAGAGATCACCTGATCTCTATTTATACTAACCTGTTTTCCCAGTGACCTTATGGGGCCGACTTGTCTAGCTAGGTAAATCCACATTATAATATATATTTCAGGGCCGACCCCACACATGGTGGTCTAATAACCCATCGGCAAGTACACACACTTGCGACACTTGTCAATCCACATGACGACACTCCCTTATAGAGGAATGACACATCTCTTATAAGGGTACAATAAATATATATAAAATATATAGATGAAATACATTCCAAAGTTACATATACATCAACACTCCCTCTTAACTAGGAAGGTATTTCTCGACATAGATCTGCTAGACAAGTCTTCTTCTCAGGATCATCGTCATCAATGCATTGTCATCATCATCGTCACTGCTACTGCTATCTCAACCAATCTCTGAATCTACTCGTCATATGAATTTCTACAGAGCCAGTCCTTTTTCATACTGGATGTAGGCTCACCTCCTGCAGGTCTTCATCATCACTGGCCATACTGTGGAATTCTCAGGACTTATTACGTGCATCACAAAACCTGGCTGCAGCATCCCAGGCTATTACGAGCACACAGCTCTACCTGTAGGATCTCCCAGGAGCACATTACATGTGACCCATCACAAAACCTGGCTGAAGCATCCCAGGCTATTACAAGCACACAGCTCTACCTGTCGGATCTCCCAGGAGCACATTACATGTGATCTCACCACAAAACCTGGTTGAAGCATCCCAGGCTGTTATGAGCACACAGCTCTACCTATCGGATCTCCCAAGAGCACATTACATGTGGTCCACCACAAAACCTGGCCGAAGCATCTGAGGCCTTTTTCATCCTGTCCAGATCTCCCAGGAGCAAATTACATGTGGTCATGGAAAAACCTAGCTGAAGCATCTGAGGCCTTTTTCATCCTATCCAGATCTCCCGAGAGCAAATTACATGCCATAGGACAAAACCTCGCAAGAGCATCTCAGGATGTTACAGGTACACAACTCCGACCTAAAGATCTCCCAGGGCACAAATTACATGTCCTCTCATAGCAATGTCTCGAAAGAGAATCCCAGGCTGTTATGGGTACGCAACTTCGACCTATAGGATCTCCCAGACATGCTCATCTGCACAACTTGATCCACGGCCACAAAGTATCATCTGATACTCATCATACATCATCCTAATGTACACATGATCATCCTAATCATCATCACTGCAACATCCTGTTGCATGTCATCTGGAGAAGCTCGTCATCCACGATCACCCTGATCATGCAATGCACACCAAGTATCTACCTGATACATATCATCATACACAGTGTATCCATCTGATACATAGATACATGATCCACACAATGTATCCATCAACATACATGATCTACCTGATTATACAATGTATCCACCTGATACATATACAGATACATGGTCCAAGCCTCCAACATGATGCATATACAAAATACATACAAATGATCCAACTGATCATATCCAGCATCCAACATGATGCGTACATACATATAAATGATCCAACTGATCATATCCAACATCCAACATGATGCGTACATACATATACATATAAATTATCCAACTGATCATACAAAGTAGAAACTAGAACATCATCCTGATGCTCATCATCCAGCGCTTACATCCACAGCCATGTGAAGGATCCTCCTTCCAACATGCTTGGAATGGCTTCAGCAAATGTGTCCATCACTTCTTCCTCGAAGTGTCCTCAATCTGAAGAACACCAAACCTCTCCCTGAAGCACTCGAACTTCACCCTGGCTAGTGGCTTCGTCGGCACATTTGTAATCTGCTCGTCCGTCGCAACATACAGGAGCTTCACAACTCCTCTTTGCACCATATCCCTGATATAGTGATATTTTATCTCTATATGTTTCGACCTGTCATGAAACACTGGATTCTCGGACAGCTTCACACAACTCTAGTTATCATAGAAGATACCAGTATCATCCAACGGGAGATCAAATAACTCAGACAGTAGCTTCCGTAGCCATACTACCTCACAACTAGCTGAATAGGCTGCAACATACTCTAACTTAGCTGTACTCAGTGCTACGCATGACTGCTTCCTGCTAAACCAAGAGATCACACCTGATCCCATACTGAAGCAGCACCCATATGTGCTCTTCCTATCTGCAGCACTGCTAGCCCAATCTGAATCAACATAACCCTGTGGGTTAAACTTTTGATTCGCTTCATACTTGAGCCCATAATCCATTGTACCCTTCAGGTACCTCAAAACATGCTTTACAACAACCAGGTTAACACTCCTCGGATTCGTCAGGAACTGGCTCAATGTGTTCACAGCAAAGCAAATGTTCGGTCTCGTGTTTGTTAGGTACATCAAGGACCCAATCATATGACGATACATAGAGACATCAACCGGCTCAGATGAAGCATCGCATAGAAGCTTCAGATTCGATGCCATATGTGTGGCCATGGCTTTGCAATCCATCATCCTGAATCTCTTCAGGATATCTACTGTGTACTTCCCTTGACCAAGGAAGATCCCACCTGCACTTTGCCACACCTCCATACCTAGGAAATAATGCATCATTCCCAAATCTTTCATATCGAACTCAACAGCAAGCTTCCTCTTAGTATCTGCAATCAATTTGTCATCTCCTGTTACAAATAAGTCATCCACATATAGGAGTAGAACCACAGGATTCCCTTCTTCAACCTTGTAGTAAAGGTTGGAATCCGCTTTACTCTTGGTAAAGCCCAAACTAGATAGGAAACTGTCCATCCTACCATACCAGGTTCTGGGAGCTTGTTTCAAGCCATACAAGGCTTTCTTTAATCTGCACACATATGACTCCCTGTCATGTATTTCGAAACCGAGTGGTTGCTCCACATATACTTCTTCAACTACACCATTCAAGAAAGCAATCTTGACATCCATCTGGTGTATTTTCCATTTCATCGCTGCAGCCAGGGCAAGTACTATTCTGATGGAAGTATACCTGGCTACACTTAAGCCCTTAAGCCCTCAATCACTCATATGACCATCGAGTCAACTGATATATAAAAAATATTAATCCAACGACTATTGAAGCCCTCGATCACTTCATATGACCATCATTTCAATAAAATCCAACAGCCAAGATCATCTCCTCGACAAATTGATGGATGTTGTCACTTCTTCCAAAAGGTAGAGGGCTTGACAGGTCGTCCTGGACTCCATGCTGGTGACTTCTCGATCGAGTCCAAGCACCTAGATCCCCCATCATACCCTTTCACTACGCATCGAATAAGCATGGTGAGGATCATGTATATAAACTCATATTACCTCAACTATGCTACCAATGTGGGATAAATCCCAAAGATGAATTAATCGCCACCGTCGATCACTTGATCGAATGGTTGTTGAGTCTCTACCTGCAATTATTCATCTTTGTCCACTGAGATTTGAATCATTGTAATGTCCCTTAAAATAGAAAAAAATTCATTTTTTTATGATACTAGATTAAACTAATAAAGACATTAAGAATAGTAAATTAATTTCAGTAATGATAAGTACCTATTGTATAAGCATTTGTTTTCTATTCTTTGAAGTGTCTAATTTCGTAAGTGTCAAGATTTGCTGATTGTAACTTCTACAGCTTTGCGGAAGCAGTTTAAATGAGACTCTGTCGTAAGTGAACAAATGTTTAAGACGTAATAATGCAAATCCTTTTTCTTACTATTTTAAGAGTTTGTGTGCAAATTATAAAAGTCTAATTGACTATTCAGGTGGGATGGATCCCTAATGATAGCGGTTGATGACCCGTGATGAAATGCATGGTCTTTCAAGGGCTACGTACCCTGACAGAGTTGCCGAAAGGTAGGGTGTAAGAATTTGGATACTTCTGACTTACTTAACGAGTTTCGCTAATGCATTCTATTTGTACTTGTTTGCAGGTATACCTATGAGGCATCTAACAAGAATTCCTACTCCACCTTTCTAGCAAATGTTTAAGTCTCAAGTGTGATGGCTTTGAATGTTGACACCTTTAAAAAGCCTTGTTGGGGTTGAAATACTTGTTTAACTACACCACTTGTTAACCTTGTGTTTATTAAATGGCACTATGTAATGTTTTGGGTCAATACATGGTTGATTGTATTTACCATTCATGTGGATTTCGAATGGTGCTAAGACTATAGAGTTTTTGGGTCACATCGAAATATTTGGAGTGGGTGGTGGCATTAATTCTGCAATGACACATGGCCAGCGCTGCCAGTTGTGCTGGGGGTTTCTTCTGGGGTTCTATACCAACGAAGAGGTATTTTCATGGTTCATTTCTTCTACCTGCTGTAGATGTGTTGAGGGTTTCGTGGATGACCTGAGCTGTGGCTCATGGTCAGCATGCCATATGGTGTAGAGATGGCGACTGAAACATTCGGAGGTAACTCTCCTCAGATTCATACTACACCCTTTCTATTTTCATTTGTATAGATATATTGTGATATGGTTCTAACTTTGTATGGCACATTTTGGTTGTAGGTGTTGGCTGGCATTTCTCTTTTGCGTGGCCAGGATTCGACAGTGGTGTTATTTTGGAAAATTGTAAGTCCAAAGCGTGCCATTTCTTAGCCCCTCTTTTCTCCTCTATGGAGGGGGTACTGTTGATGTGTGTTTATTGGGACCCTGTGAACTTGTTTGAGTTTATTGTGACAAAGTTTCGAGTTCCTGGAAGTCACCATTTGGCTGGACTGTTGTATGAAGATGTATCTATTTGTCGTTTGCAGACCCTAGAGGATTTTAGTATGAGGTTTTTTGCTACCTGACTCTGTGTTTAAATTTGGTTGAACTCTCGCTATATGGTACTAATGCCCAAGATGAACTAGGGTTTACATTACAGATTTATGTGTTCAAAATGTATTTGTATGGGTCCTGAAATGTCCTTCTGTGTAATATTTATAAGGGTTTGATACCCTATTTATTTCTCTGCGTTTTTAATTCATATGGCTATGGGTTGTTATTATGACTGTTTTGGTGGCACGATTCGTAACTTTGAAGCTAAAGTAATGCGCCTGTCATGATCTACGATTTGGGTCTTCACTGCTACGTTTTCTGGTTGATTGAAGTAGGTAGATAGACAAAGGGTTTTAAATGAAATGGTAGTGGGAATTGATCCCTGTACCATCGTTTGTGATTAATGTTTCTCTGTATAATGAGATGGTGGTGCAAATTGATCCCTGTACCATCGTGTGTGAATAATGCTTCTCTGTATAATGGGATGGTGGTGGGAATCGATCCTGGTACCATCATTTGTGAATAGTGCTTCTCTATACAATATCGTGTGAAGCTTTCTTGAAGAATATGGTGTAACCCTTCTACGTTTTAATTAAGAGTCATGACCCTAGCTACTATTTGGATTGACCCTTGAGAGGGTATGGGTTGCTGTGCATTCTCTAAACTTGTGTCATCTAGTAAGATAGCAGAGCTTTTGGATGGGGTTCGATCTCCTGACCCGTGGAATGTGATGTGGACTGTTTGATTTCTGAAATTAAAATCGTTGGTTTCCTTTTCCATAGTTTAGGTTGCAAGAATGAAACTGTCTGATACTAAGTTTATAAATCGTAAAGTTTGAAAGATGCATTTAAATCCTTGTGATGAGTTGACTGTGTTAAATGTTGTACATGCCTTCACTACTTGGTATTTTTAAATTGAAGTCTGTATTCGTTTTCCTGAAAGGGTTAGTAGTTTCGAACATGATCTTAACTAGATTTGTGATATATTGAATGTTGTAAATTTGAAAGAGGACTTTAGTAGAGATCAATATAAAAAGTAATGCGAACAGAATGCTTATCCTAGCTTATACACAGATTTATGGAAAACATAAAAATCAATCATTGTTTCAGAATGGATATATATATGTGTAAATTTAAAACAGGCTACTCTGAATGGAGCGATCTAGGTGTATCTAAATATTTGGAGCATATCTTTAGGTTATGAGATTGCTAGGATGTCTAGCATACGAACCTGCTAGACATTCTACTGATCCTAGCTTCTAGGTTGACAAAATCCTAGCTTACAAATAATGCTCTCTGCTTGTTCCTATCAGAAAGTCTATATTTAAACGATTTTAGGGTGAGAAAAACTAGGCCAAATGATGGGGAAGCATCCTATGTAACTTATCTAACCAGCTATTATAACTTGAAACGGAAGATTCACATTTCATACCTAAATACTTTGTAGCTTCCTCCCTTCTTGAAGTAACCTGCATACTCAAACAATAATTAGTGTAGAGCCC